>JBBDHG010000047.1:4682500-5282500 GCA_037951165.1 Lophius americanus
AGAACAGGCTCTCCAGGGACTCATGCCAAACTCCAGCACAGACTTGTCAGCATAAGGGCATCAACAGCCTTAGAAATGTGATATAATAGGAGAGGAAAACAAACAGTTCAGTTTGCCGCCTGCCAAGATCTCCTGCTTTGCAGAGAAGAGCCCAGTTCATAAAGACGAGCCAAAGCGGCACTTGTACGCCTTTATTCTGCACAACCGTTCAGTGGAAACACCGTGGAGGCTGGAAAGGAGGTCTGTGTTGATTAGCCTCAGAGACAGCTGAGGTAGTAGCAGAGCTGAAACAGACATCTGTGTATCCAGATGAATGAGTTTGACTTTATCTGATATGTCACTTACAACGGACCGCCGGGGAATTCAAGCACAAAGTTGCAATAGGAAGGAGATATCCAAAAACCAACCATGGAAGATGACTGACAACTGAGATAACTAGAAGGTCCAGGAGCTTCTTCAGCTCCTGGACCTTCTAGGAGCCAGGAGCAGTTCTTTGCTGAGGATCAGCCGCCACATTGCAACTACAAACTATCAAATGGCTCGTTGGCTAAGCTTGTCAAGAGCAGCTCTGTTTGGTGATATCCGTGTAAAAAGGGCTGATGACCATATTTCTTCATCACCGTAGTTTTAATTATTCAACTTAACATAAATGGACCCGCGGGTCTCATCAGTTTAAATACAATGGAAAAGCTCTTCATTGTATTTTCTGTATTGTATTTTTCTCGCTGCAAAACCTAATCAGCAGTTGAGTCACATTTTAGTTGTGTGGAGTTGCAAATGAAGAAGTTAAGCTGGCAATAATGTGAAAAAATATTAATATATATATAATGTAACTTTATAATCTTCCATGAAGGAGAAATGGGTCTGGGTTCTTTTGGATTAAGGGACAAGATTGCACAAGCCAAACATTGACATAGGTGGGAGGTAATTAGATAGAACTTTCTCACTATGCTTGTGTCTTCATGTGTCTGTACTTTACAGGAGAATTCATTTTAGTGAATATTTTTCTCGCTGCATTTTAACACAATTGACTGAACTTTCTACTCCTGACGTTTACAGGCTTGCAAATAGATTTTTAACATTTTTCTTCATTGTCTTAACCACTGATTTGAACCTCAATGAAGGACAAAAACGCATAGAAAAGATGATCCTTTAGTGTTTCAGTCGGTGCTTATCACACAGACAGGCATAGAAGACGATGTAAAACATGTGAGAAGATGGCAAAGAAATTGAAATCAATTAAGTTCCTTCTTTGTCATGTAACATTAATCTCACAATTTTAATATATTCTTTAAATGCATGTCAGAACTTGTACATTTTCACATTTATTGAGTAAAGAGGTAAAATCGTTACTTCTACATTAATTTTTAAATATATAATTTTTAATATACAATTTTTTACACACAGGACAAAGCCAAGCAGGAAATACTTTATACTCTAAACTAAACTGAATAGTTGGAGTCAAAGAGTAAATTTTTGCTTAAAAGAAGTTTTATCAATAATTTATTAATTTATCGGATGTGAGGACCGATTATAGATGAAGCCATGAAATCCTTTTGTCCTGTCTGTTTATTTTTATAATGCTTCTGAATATATCTTTGTACATGCACGCACGCACGCACGCACGCACGCACGCACGCACACACACACACACACACGCACACACACACACACACACACACGCACACACACCAGTTGTACAGGTGTAATCTCTTTTCTCTCATGATGTATCACTTACAGAAAGAGCTTATTGCTGTCAAACCCCTGTGATCTTATACGGCAGTGTGTGAATCTACAGGCAGAGGCTTCAGAAGGTTACGATTAGAAAAACCACCTGGGCTGGACATTATTTACTTCTGGCATCACACAGGACACATCAGCAGACACCTGACCCCTCCTTTAAATCACCTCTTAAAACACATTTCTACACACTTGTTATTCTTTCATGCTTTTATTCTGTTGCTTTATTGCTTAAATTTCTTGCCCTGTTTTTTTTTTTTTTTTTTTTTTCCCAATTGTTTTTATTCCTTTTCATCTATTCCTTTTATCTCATGATGCGATGTTGTTCGTCACTTTAACTTTTGTCTTTTATTTTACGGTCTTCTTCTATTATTATGGTGATTCTGTGACCTTCTGGTTTTTGAATTTATTTATTTTTATAACTTTTATTTTTGGGATGTGATTTCATCTTGTCGTATCACCTTTCACCTTATTCATTCCGTTTTTGTATTTATTGACTGTTTTTAGACTTCCTCCTTCCTGTTTGGTTTTGTGCTTTCTGTTTTACATTACCGTCTAAGCTTCCTGTCTTTGCCTAGTTTGTCAAATGCAGACTATTAAACACAGGTGGAAAGTGAGAAATTCATTATCATAAGGTGGATGAATGACGTGAGACACTGACATGTTGTACTTGACCAGACTTGCTATGGAAGCTCTGAATAAATACTTTTGGCTCAAATGCTTGGCTTAATTTTCACTTCCTTGACAGTAAATATAATTTACTTATAAGATCAACACTTGAGGGGACCCTTAATTCTTTTGACCTGTTTTATCCCTATGATTTTTGTGTGTGGTATCACCCTGCAGAAACCCCATCCTCAGCATGAGCTGTAATTCCCTTTTTTAAGGAAAATCTCACTGTGAACAAAAACATTCTTCTAGAACACAGATGAACCCAAAAAAGAAATCCAATTATTTCCTTATCTTTGAATCAATTATACTTTCATAGCAGCTCACGATCACGTCTCCGTGAGTACATCTCACAGTCACAGTTTAATTACAGCCGATTCATTCCGGGGGATGTACACTCCTTCTACTGTGACGTGAACCGTTAGTTGAATACAACGGATGAGAGTCTAAAATTCTGGAACCCCTCTGGGTTCTGAGTCTCACAGACCAAAACAGGAACTTAATTGCTCGATAGTAGTATTTTTGGATGAAATGTATCATTACTGTATATGTCTGTGAAAGAATATGTTACAAGCCATGATGTGCAGAAGCAGAGTGGGGCTATAATGTGCAGCATAAAACTTATCTGTCTGTGACGCTTTCGGCCTCTTTGGTATAAAACCGGAGGAGCAGAGCATTCAATCACTTTCGCCCTGTCAGCACAAAGACAAAGAGCTGCCTCCGAGCAAGCAGCGCTGGTCTTAGGTGAGTCTCACTCTCTCATACACACACACACACACACACACACACACACACACACGCACACACACACACACACACACACACACACACACACACACACACACACACACACACACACACACACACACACACACACACACACACACACACACAAACACACACACACACACACACACACACACACACACAGATACACACACACACCCACTACAGATTTGGCAAGCTAGAGGAGAGGCTGACTGGAGTGCCCTTGGCTCGATCTTCAGGCCTGGCTACTGTTAATGGACACATACCGGCTAGATACCGCCCTCTTTGCACAAACACAACCAGGCACACACATACACACACACCTTTATCATGTCCGACCATTCACTCACCTTTATTGTCCGTGTGCCCCACTACCTCGGGTCTCCCCTGGCCTGTGCTGTGACTCCTCTGTGAGATCCCTCCCCCCCACTCTACTGCTGGGGAATCGGAAGTTGGTAATTGGAGCTGGGGGCATGGGTGTGTTTGTTGAGGTGGTAGAAAAGAGGGCATGGAGAAAGTCATATCTCTGTGGACCACAGACGTGGACAACACATATATATTTTGCATTATCAGTCTATTATTCTCCTTTCATTCTTTTATTTTCCTCTATGTCCAGCAAATCTCTCTCAGAATGAAGACCTGGAGGATTGGGCCTTCCTTTCGAGTGACCTGGTGACTTGTATGTTTTCTCAGGCTGCATAATTCATAAGGCAGGTAAAGTGATCACCCATACCCACTTGCAGTAGTCCAGCACTCTGGACAAAAAAGGAGGAGGAGGAGGAAGAAGGAGAGCTGAGGAGGTGTTGTTTCATCCAAAGGTGAGAAAAGGCATCTCAGTCTGCTCAAAGGACCCAACTTGTTTTTTGTTTTTTGTCCAATCACACGCTGCTGATCAGATTGTCACCCTTCAGGTCTTCAGGGAAATGTTTACATGAGAACATTTGCAACAAGAATTTGTCCCTTTGAGTGCTATAACCGACTACACAGATGACACCACTGAGGAAGTCCAAGCAGAAAGTGCAGATGATCTCCTTTATGTACCACAGTAGAGTGCAGACACTCTACAGTTGGCCGGAGGGGCGTGAAAGAACAAGGAGTAGGGGGAGGCAGAAACAACACCTCCCTACCGATATGACTTACAGTATCTGCTGCTAACGTCTTGATGCCAGACACCCAAGCACACCTTCAGAAATCTGCTGTGGTCCATGCCTCAATGGGTCGGAGTTGCTTTAGTCGGAAAGAGGAACCTATACAATATTAGGTCATTGGTTATAATGCTATGCTTAAGATTTTCCCCCAAATCTGTAAATAAAAAAACATGGATGAAAGGTTTAATCCGACCGAAGAAGTAGAAAAAGAATCGGACTCTGCCCTCTGCATGGGAGTCGATCATCAAAAGCTCTGGTTTACCTTGTTGAATCAACTCTGTACGTAAAATAGTCCAATGGCGCCGTGACTTATCTTCATTGCAGGAAGAGATTTTATGTTGATTGTCATATTTTTAAACCAATCAGATTTTAGCATGCCTACCCTGCGTCAATGATACATATGTAGGTGTTTCTTTCCTGTTCTACTGCTTCTGTCGGGTGATCATTTTCAGGTATATCGAATTAAAAATGATTGAAGAAATAGGCCTCCATGTCAGAGGAAAAAGACTTTATGATGGAACAGAAAGGCACCGGTGTCCTTCATGTCTGTGTTGCTCTTAAAAAAGAAAGGAGGATGACTTTGTCTTCAAATGATGAGCATCTTTGGTGAGTCTAATGGATTATTATGCATCTTAAATAGCTGCTGATTATTGATGGCTTTAGATGGTTCCGGCTGTTGTGGTGTGATTGAGGTCCAGATTCAGTGGTCTGGTGCCGCCAATATGCCTTTGGGCACGTATGTTTATGCCCAGCAGCTCGGCGGGAGTCCGTGAGGAAGCCCTGTTGAATCCAGATTGTGCTGCTAACATTTTATGGTATTGTTGTTTTCTTGGTGGTCATGTGCGAAAATGTGACCTGTGGTTGAGAGTTTATTATTTAGTAATGAAAGTAATTTGAGATATATGTCATATCTATTTAGTGATTCAGCATGTCATTCTGTGTAATAGTGTTACATCCTTGATGGTTACAGAGCGTGTCTGTGCAGTTAGTGTTTATCCCTCATAGGTGTTAAACCTAATTTTAATCACTTTATTCCACTTGATAAATGTTCCTGTCTCCTGGTTAGGATATTCGCTCATCAATTCCCAAAAATCTTGCTGTAAATTAACTGCGGGGAGTAATGAGGTCGGAGCCTAGACGCCAAATGACATGTTTTGCCATTGTAATAAACAATGACAACGTGAGTTCTCTGACTGAACTTACTCGGGTCGACTGCAAGTATAAAGCCAAGACAAATTTTTAATTAATCAAGAGATGAATTACAAACATCAGTGTGAATGCACACATTTATAAAAAGATCTGACACTAATGGAAGAGCCTTTTTGTTTTAAAAATAATATTTGGCTGAAAAAATAATAAATATTTGGGAGTCCCTGGTTTATACAATGTGTGTGATCTCTCAGATTTTACCTTCTCATCAGACATGAGCTCTACTGGAGCAAACTTACTATTTAAGTTGTATTTAGATTAACGTCCTGTCAAGCAGAAAGTTGACACTCGTTGTCCAAACTTTGCACACAGTAAACTGTATGTATTTGTACATTGGTAAGCTGCTTGTTTGCAGGTCAGTTTGTATGCTGGTGCCGGTCTTGGTCCTGGTGGTATTTTCTCATTTGACTGCTGTGCAAAAATGATTTATGTTGGAAATGGTAATGCTAGTGACCCCGCTCAGTGCATGACAGCAGAAGCTCTACTGTCAGACTTACTTTCTTACTTTTCATTATGCACATTCATTTTTCCGTCTCACAGCTATTGCTCTCTTTTTATTCCCTTACTGCTGTTTCATTCATGAGCTTGGAGATGCCTGATGGCTAATCCTGGCTTGTGTTTCTGATTTTAGTGCTCTTTTCTGAATGTGTGGATCCTCTGACATTGACTGGAATGTATCTGAAAATATTTCCGCTCCTTTATGCTCTTGTGAAGAAGGTTCACCATGGACATGCATCCATCAAACACATGTATGTCCAGTAAATGATGTGTGTGTGCAGTGCAGAACCTCACATCTCCCTGCTTTCGACTACCATGGAACGGTAATCCTGGCCAAAGAGGAGCCTGTCCAGACCCAGGGGACCTGCCCTCTTCACCGTCCTCCTGTTCCTACTTTGATTTCCAATATGTCCTCCCATCAACACAGATGGCTGCAAGGGAAACATTTCCTCAGCCGATGGTGCTTGTAAAGCCCTTGGGCTCCCGAGTCTGATAGGGGGCAGAAATCGGAGAATAATGTAACAGTATATTGGATTGACTCTGATAGGCAGGACGCTGGGATGTGTCTGTGCTTGGTCCAAAGGTTGTATGACTTCCTTTTTTCAAACCCCTCCCCTCTCCTCCTATTTCACATCTTCATCTGGCTGCAGGTGGTGATTCCATAATATTTGCTATATGGCGGTGCAGTCTGGGGTTCCAGAAACAAAAGCCCAGCACTTTCTGTAGATGGTGTTACACCTGGGTTAATACATTGGCAAGCATAAATCTATACAACTAGGCCTGTGGTGTCATCCCCGACAGCAAGGGTATATCCCTGAAATGTTACCAATCCACTGCGTTTTACCAACAATCCCCCTAATTGAACTTCTCAAATTAAATGTGAGTGTGTATGTAAAGGTCCACGAAGTGAGTAAAATATTAAATATTTGAGTAAAATATTACATATACCTGATAGATCGCCTTGACTGGATTCATATGCAAAAAACTGTTTTTTTTGTAAATAAATAGATAAATGCACATTTAACTATATATATATTATTGATTTATTTTAATGTCCTAATTTTATTTAGTTTCAACTCAGTGTGAGATTCCATACCGTTTCTCGGTGTCACTTATGGTTTTGCTAGATTTCTCTCCTCTCCTGGGTGAGAGAGTTTCCCCCCACACCTCCTGTATGGGAGGAGACACAGCTGGAGAGGTGAAGATAACCTTACTTGAGTTGACAACCTCTTTATCCGTTTGTGCTGTTGAAGTTACAGCGAAGGGCAGGTCCACATTTGCTGTGCTGAATACACTTCGCAATTTCATTAATGAGAAAATAAATGCTTATCCGTAGATGGATAAATGTTTTGATTTTTTCTCGTTGCAGTGCCCACATGTAGAAAAATATTCAACCAGAGTAATATTACACAGTAATATGGATTCTCCTCTGATTAAATGTTACATTCTCACGTTGGTTGTTTGTTGCCTTTTGACTGAAAGCACAAAGAGGGAGGGAGGGCCGGATGGAGTCAGCCCCGAGGAGTTTGTTTTATACACAGATCTGGCTACGGTGCACCAATGCAGACCCTTCTGCCGCTTTTTCTATTTACACTGAAAAAAACAGCAGTGACAGCGCCGCCTCAGCATGTGATTTTAAATAGCATGCTGCCGTTCTGCAGGCAAAAGAGGTGTGAAATATGACACAGCGGCATTGGTGCCTGGTGTGAATCTTTGCATATGTGCATCCAGCCGCGCTTTGTAAACAAGAATAACAAGAATGTATACCTACCCATACCTTCCCTGCTGCATGAAGGTTGATTTCATCCTTTGCTCCGAGGGTAAGGAGCTCAGGAACATCTTCTTTTTGATTGATTTTTTTCTTCTATAAGATGAATGTAGCGCCTGACAGCAACTAGTTGCCTATTAAATTTCCCAGTTGCTGGTTGCATACGTAACCCATCATCGATGCGTCATACCACTGTCCTGTCCAGCTACCTCTCTCATTTTAGAGAGCTTTAACTGTGTGTGTAGCCAGCTCAGAGCCAGAACTACAACCAGAACCTTCCATCCACCTTAGTTACTTTTGCACAGAGCGGTGAGCCGCACAAAAGGCGAGCTCTGCAGATACGGTTTGAACCGGTCGGAGGAACTACAATAAGAGAGAAAGAGGGACTCCAATACGACGTCACAGCTCAGAGCAGGAAAAACTCCCCAATAGATTTATTGAGACCATATAGATATATATATAGATATATAGATATATATATCTATATATATCTATATATATATAATAATATCATAAAAATAAAGCTTTTTGTACAGGCCATATCAAAACCAAAGTTAGGAAGTGCTTCACAACAGACATAAACAGAAAAATAAAACATTCAAATGTGTAAAGTATGAATGAATCAGGCTGACAAAAGGTATTAAAGTTGATACATGTTTAAAGTAAAAGCAAAAACAGTCTGTGTATTAAAAAGATCATTGTAATAAAAAAAAAGAAGAGACTATTCCAGGTGGCAATAAAAACAGACCTTAAGCAAATGGAAAAAGAAAGTGTTTGAATATAAATGTGTTTGCAACATTGATCTGAAGGTTAGGATCAAAAAGCACCCCCAGGTTCTGACATTTAGCTCTGCACTAACTGATAATGGACCGAGGGAGGACTGGATGCTTGATGGAAGATCCTGAGGATATTTGATTTGAGAAAATTTGCAACCATCCATAAAAAGAAAGATCAATGTGTCATTTATAGTTGCCAAACATGTGTGTGATTGTCTGAGAGAGAGAGAGACCCTATTCAAGCATTTTGGATCCTTGTTCAGGATAATGTTTGTAGCACTGTCTCTCGCACTGATTTGAAGAACGATGCAACAACCACAGCCGATTTGACCTGAGATTGTGTTTCATCTGTCGGACACACGGGTAAGTCCTGATCCGGAAAACTATACCTACATATATTCTAAACTTCCAGTTGGACAGTAAGAAAAAGAAAAAGCAGTTCTTACTTTCTACAAACCATCTTTCAGGAAAAAACTGATAATGGAGTGATAAATATGTCCCTTCATCTGCACAGCATGTAGGAATGGAAAGGTTGGCGACTGCAATGAAGGGTCGGAGGGCTTAACTTATAGCTCTCAACTCTGATGATGATGATGATTTTATGTTATATGAATTACAATGACAAAATACATTTATAAAAACCATATACCATACCCACCCAACCATCATCTGTGACGTCTTCTACTGAGACAGGTGCCCAAAGCCATGGGACGAGCGCAACCAATCACGCCATCTTCAATCAACCAGACGTTTAGCTTCATTCCCAGGTGGGTGGGCAGTAATTGCCAGTTGCTACTTTGCCCACCTGGCAAGCTGTTTTGGGAGGCGAAGATGAATGGAGAAGTCTGACCCACGGGAGAGTGGAATTCTTTGAGGAGTACTTTCATGGAACAAACAGACGGTAAGGACTAGCATGAAAGAGGTGGGGCTGAGCATACCAGATGACTAATCAGAGATGCACAGTACGGCATTCTGAATACCATTGTCAAGTCGCCGTCTCCTCTTCACTCCTCGCTGAGTTTGGCTTGTGGTGTTGCCCCCCTGTAAACACTTTATTTCGTAGCTCCTTTCCAGTGATTGTCATTCTGCTGCCTCAGCAGCTCATCGCCCTGAAGAGGAGAGTAATCATGGTGGTGGAAGATCTCAAATTTCACACTCGTACTGTGGGAGGGAATGGGCCATGTGGGGGACTTTGGATGAGGTGCTAATTGAGGAAGCTATACACCACCTGTGTGTGTTCTGAGGCAGGCATCCATCCAAACAGCTGATGCAGGGGCTTCAAACTCGGCTGTGAAGTCCGACTGCTCTCCTCATCCGTGAGGCTGCTGAGAGAAGCTATTCTGAATGGGACCCCAGATGTACTTCAAAATCTTTCTTAATGTCAGTTGAATGTGGAAAACAACTGGCTTATTGTTTTTTCATGTGGGTGTGGGCGTAACACACCCAAGGTGCAATTGTTTTTCATTGCACCGGCATTTCCATTATGGATTTTTCACTCTTTCAAAACACAGAGCAGAGCACACACTTTGAGCTGTGATGTCTGCCAGTGGCTTTGGCGTTGAATGGCAGAGGGGCTGATTCAGATGTTCTCTTGGTGGTGGCGACTGTCAGATTCGCTGGTCGGGGGGAAATTGGAGCAAAGCTGAAGAAGACTCCTACGGTCATCAATCACCTCCGTGCAGCTTTTGCAGCCAATCCGCCCAGGCCTCGGGCCCCAGAATTCATCAGAGGGGACAAGGCCTGACATCCAGAAAAATGAGTTCAACCCTGCACACATTAGGGCAGATCTGAGTCCAATGTCACCGACATGCTAAGCAAGAGCATTCTCCATTCAAACACAAAGTTTGAATATGCAAATGCACAGTTACTCTATTTATGTTAAAATTCTGACAGTTGACTCGCGTCATTCGATTCACGTTTACATTTCTTTGGCTAAGAATTGTTGTCAGTGTGTGTGGATGTCCCTCACTCAATTTCTCTCCCACACTCTGGCTGTGGAGATGAAGGGGAAAGCCATCGGGTCGAAAATGATTAATGCCCCATTTTGCCAATCCTGGCATCTGGAGCACATCTGCCCCATTGGGAGAAGGACAGATATGGTACCCACTGTGGGGATTAAGCTGCCCTTTGCCCTCTCTCCTGAGGATCCAGGTAAGCTTTCTTTTTCTGCAGAGAGCCCTGCCCCTCCTCATAACCCCCCCCCCAGGGTTGCTCAGTCTCCACCTCAGAGCTCAGCACATTAAGCTGGAATGATATTTATGATGTGGAAATAGCCTGCTATTTATTCAGCATGTAGAGGGATCGCAATCACCCACACACTCTCTCCCTTTTTTTTTTCGTCCATGTTTTTGTCTGTCTCTGTCTCTCCTCCTCTGCATTTAATTCCCCTCTTTTCCCCTAATATATATTCTGTGTCTCTGGCAAGATTCTCCTTTCTATATTTTTGAAATATTCTTGCGAACTCAAAGCTCCCAGAGAGAGGCTCTACGGCTCGGGTGGCCGTGTGAAATATAATCTTTTCTCTACTCAGATATGAATGAAACCCTTTATTTTGGTCTGTTCAGGCTTTCTATTGCAGTATAGGAGAATGTCTCAGATGATGATGGATGACTCTGGTTAAAGGTTTTGACAGACACCAAACTCTGCATCAATCTTAAATCTACCTTTACCACGTTTTTCTTTTGCAACGTGTGGTGTCTGGCTTCCTGACTAATCTCCTACGTTTCTCACACATAGCGGATCAAGAAAGAACATGAACACATCAGTTTCTCTTCAAAATTAAAAGTGTCTCCATATCTCAAACTGTGTCTCCCACATAGAGAACATTTAGGCCAAAGACGTCTCAAATAGGAAAATTCACAAAGAGAGTTGAACTAAGTTTTCACATGTAAACGAATGTGAAAGTTACACCGAAATACTTGATCTAGGCTATCTAAAGTTCAGCTGAACTTTAGATGGCCTACATCGGCAGTTCTCAACTTTTTTTCAGTTAGGCAGCCTTTAAAAGTGAGTAAAATTCCCCAGTCCGAAACTTATGTTAAAACGTAGATCCTGCCTCTCGCACACCAAATAGTGTGTTCCATGTTCCGAAGTAGCTAAAAGAAAATAACTTTCAATTTCTTATTATAATTATTTTGAAAGTTTGTACTTCACTACCTAATTATTGATATTATATTACATACTATCATAACGTACGATGTAATCATTCTACACAGTAAATCCATTCCCTGCCAATCGAGGAAGGAAAAGAAAAAAGGAAATGCCTAGTTTCCATGAATGTTTCACTTCTTTCCAGGAAGTTCTGTCCACCGATAGTCTCGATAATCATGGCTCATATTTTGAACAAAACCACCGGGTTGTGTGGGCGGCTATAAATAGCTGAAAATAAATAGTAACATAATTCAAAAACCAAAGCCCACAGGATACAAAGGACACCAATATAACATCAATATCCCCAATACCACATCATAGGATCTGTAACCACTCTGGATAATATTCTTTATCCTAATGGACACACACACACACACACACACACACACACACACACACACACACACACACATACACATACACACACACACACACACACACACACACACACACACACACATACACACACACATACTGCTCTGGCGGCTGAGAGAAAAAAGAAACGCCTGTGAGAGATTGTGTGAGAGTATGACAGTGGATCAATAGTTATGTTTGTGGCAGCGCTCCCACAGGAGTGGAGCAGTATATGAAAAGCTGCCGCTGATGGCTGAAGGTCCTCTCAGAACATTCCCTGTGTGTTTAGCCCTGAGCCAAGGTTAAAACCCAGCACAAAGATGCCACAAAACCTCAGCCTGCCTCCCGGGGTTACATACACTCACACAGGCTAGGCCTGACAGGGGCCTTTCTTCTCTCTGTGTTAGTGTGTCTGTGTGTGTGTGTGTGTGTGTGTGTGCGTGTTTGTATTTGTGTATGTGTGTTGGGTGGCATCAAAACGGTCTAGGTGTATGCTAGGTCTTTCAGAGTTTATGCCACAATCAGTCTTTTTCATTACAATTACTGGCTGTAATTACACTGTAATAAACATAAATGTATTTTTCAACAGTTGTGGTTAAGAGTCACTCCCCTTATTTTTCTTTTTAATTACATCGGATTCACAAGAATCTGACTCAGAGAACTTAGTTTTAGAAGGAAGCTTGTCTCGCTCTTGACACAGGACACTCCGTCAAGCAGCTCTCAGGGTGTCCACAATCCTTCACTTCAGCCATCCTCCTCGCGTACAGGATGTAACTAGCTGCGATGTTCCTCGACAGGGCGTCATCAGCACGAGGGGACTGTTGGAATACTAATTAGCCTGCCACTATTTGAATTATTCATACATCTTAATTATGGGGAGAGATTTCCCATTAGTCATTCAAATATGACTTAAGAGGTTTTTTTTTGCTTGAAATGCTCAAAAATAGGCTGATATTCTAATAAAATATCACTCAATCAAAACTTAACATTAAAGCGGAAAACAGCAGTTTGTATATGGCCATATTTCCGTAACTTTTTCCCTCCAAAACGTACTTGAATAATAACTAGACTTTGTGGAGTTTGCACTTTGCACCAGTGACTGTCTGTTGTTTTTACATTCTATCTGAAACTCTGTGTGCTGCTGACATTTTGGCCAAGTCTCTTTTGTAAAAGAGATTTTAATCTCAATGGAACTAGCCTGGTAAATAAGGATAAAATAAAAAATAAGTAATTAAAGATCTATGCTTTATTTACTTGA
Organism: Lophius americanus; assembly: GCA_037951165.1. Classification (NCBI taxonomy): domain Eukaryota; kingdom Metazoa; phylum Chordata; class Actinopteri; order Lophiiformes; family Lophiidae; genus Lophius; species Lophius americanus. The sequence continues at coordinate 4,695,839 of JBBDHG010000047.1, forward strand.
TGTTGCCCCCAACAACATGCATTTATCCCTGCTTGGCTTCCAATCCCCTGCGTCATACAAGTAGTTTGCTTGATTGAACCCCTTCAATTAGGTGTGTGGTTATGGTTAGAAAAATAGGCTTTTTGTAAAAGAAAAAGAAAAAATGAATGCATCAACTTTGGAAAAGATTGGACCAACGGTTAAGAAATTATGGCCCAAAAACATTTTGGAGATTAAGCTTCCCCTGTGTCGGAAATATACAACCAACCTTTTTACAAAATTAATCCTGTTCTTCCTCACACTGAGGTGTACAGAGGTTTTTTTTAAAATTATCCATGAAACAGATTCTTAAGCCGTCTTATTGACATGAAAGATCTGCTTTGGACTTGGATCTGATGATTCCATAAGATCTCCGACTTTTCAGGGATCTAAATAACAGCAGACTGTCCTACAAGGCTGCCCTGCTCATGGGTTCCTCAATTATCTAATGTATATAGCTCAAACTGCAGACAGCAGGTACCAGCCATGATGTACAGTAGCTCGTCATGTCTGAGCTGTTCCTTCATGGTGGAGCACCAGCAGCGCGAGTCGTAGCCCATCCATCTGCTGTAGCTTAGCAGGGAGATTATGCGCTCAATGTAGCATATTTGTTTAAGTAATTGGAAAGTAATTATTGACTTGAAAATATAATAATGTGTTCTGCCGCAGCTATTTTTCTTTTTTGCAAACCATTCAGGGGAATGCCGGGTTGGTGCATGTGTGTGTGTCCTGTCAGTATATTACAGTTCAGCTGCTTTAACATATCTGGGAGTGAGATAAATAGGAATGACAGTAAAAGAGGAGAGGGGGGAGACAACAAATGTTCATTCACAGGTGTTGTGCTGACAAGGTGCTCCACACGTCATAAGCGACCTCTGCAGGGCTTCTATCGGCCGCCTGTTTGGCTGTAGACTCTAAGCTCTTGCTCTCACAACCGCAGAGCGAGGGAGGCCTCTGATTAAACTGCTCGGAGATTGTTTTCTATAAATACTTGATGAAATGTCATATGCTGCTCCGAGCTGGTGGTGAGAGGGATGAGAAAAGGGCTTTTCTCACACACTGATACAAAAGGGCTTTCTTGATTGATGCCTGTATCATCCAACTTCACCATAGACTTTGTTAGGTGTCCTTGAAAGTCTGCATCAAGGGTGAGGGGTCCAGGTGGAGGAAGACAGGAAAGATCTCTCGGCGCGCCAGCGCTTCTTTGTAGCTCCTCCAAGACGGTAAATCGACATCTGTTTCACTGCTTGAGAGAGCGGTTTTCTAAATTCCTATTTTCCTGCTCTCCGCTGAAGCACAGTGAGGTGGCTCATTTGAGAGATGCAGTTATGTTGATCCAAGGATCTGAAGAGGAAAATCGAGTAATTTTCACGACGTGTCTACCATGTCAATTAATGTGGGCATATGTGTCATGTATATTCCTTTTAGAAAATATTCCCTTCCCCTTTCCATTTTCCATTTTAGCTGACATCTGTTAGTCTGTCTTTCGGTATAAACAGGTAATTCTCTACGGTCTTTTCACAAACACCCATAAGAAACAAACAAGAACAGAAAAACACAGTGAATCTATTCTGAAATGATCTCTGACCATTAGATGTTTAGGGTTAAATGTAGGATATACAGTAATTAGAAGATGAGGGTGTCTCTTAAAGATTGTTCTGGTTGCAGAAAATAACTAAAAAGAACAATTTCAGTTACTGACTGCTCTCTCACAGTCATTAACTTCCATATCCTCATGTTCATAAATCAAAGTCTGTTCTACTATTATTTTTGTACTTTGAAGCTATATTGGACTTACTCAGGAGCTGTCGAACTTTATCTCTCCTAATTTACAGTGGCCGTCTCTTTCCTATAGAGAAAGAGACGGCCACTGTCTTTTTCTCTATAGGAAAAGAGACAGTGTCGGGATATATATATCCGTTGGATATATATATGTATATCCAGCGGTCAGCCATAACATTATTACCACAGAGAGGTCTTCATATGATGAAAAATAAGGAAGATATATATGATAATGCCAGCTGTTATTGTTTTGCACGAAGCAAATGAGAATGTTTGAATCAGCTTTACAACGCTTTATCTCCCTTTTTATACACCAAAACTGACAAGAGATTCAAGACAGCTCTCTCACCACAGGGTGGCACCGCTGCAATCGGCTTTATATTGTTTTATTTTAAATGGTGCCACACCTGAAACGTCAACGAACTTTAATTATATGTAGTATATGCCCAAATCTACCTCTGTGTGAAAATTTCATGCAAATCCGTTAATTAGTTTTTCCATGAAAACGCAGAAACAGAACGAACAAACAGACGCAGAGAGATAAAAACATTCCCTCTGTAGTATGTGCTGTGTGTACATGAACTGATTTTGAAATTTCATTTGCCATGGGAAATCAACCTATGTGCACTGATCTTTGTATTTTCAGACAAGACAAGGTAGTTTCAGTAAAATATTGTTAAAGTTACCGGCACATCAGCTACCTGACCTAGAATTAAGCTGAAACCCTCTTAGTTTAACTATATTGTGCTGGTAACACTTGCACACCTTTTCTTTAGTAAGACACATGTGTAAGGCCATCACTCTTAAGGACAACAGTCTATATCCACACTTTGGTATCACTGCTCCTGCTGGAGCACGAGAGGTGAGAACATCTTCCACCGCTGATCACCAGCCGGGTTCCATCACCACTAAAGTAAAATACTAAACTATATTATCTTGTAAGAGCCTTTGCAAGGGTTTTCCGGTCGATTGATATTGATCCCCTGAATCCACCTTAACGAGTTTTACATTAGGAAAATTAGGTGACCACAATTTATTTCAAGGTCAGCTAAGATTAATTAATTTGGTTAAGGGAATTAATTGCATTGCTATGCAGAACCACGGCTGCGACGTGTGAGTGATTCAGCTCCTGAGGAGAAATCCCAGTCAAGCCCAGGGGTCTCGTCTAAACTAATGCTTGAATAAAATGCAGGGCAGACCTTTGCACGAAAAGCAGTAAGATCTATTATAAATAATACATCGCCGTTTATACAACATCCTGTTTCAGTATTAGCCGTGAGAGATTATTACATTTACCTCAAGAGCATTCACCTTCAGCAGTTAAAATCAATCTCACTATTGGTTACTTTTCTCATCAGACCTCATTGTTCTAGAGCTGGTACTACTTTATTCTCACATCTCTGTGATTATTTAGGCAAGTGCAGCGTTATTTTATTCCTCGCTCCGCTACATCCAGTGTCCAGATCTCAAGGCGTCATCTGACTTCATGTGAAATAGGAATCCTCCGTATCGATCCAAATGGGTTCATCAATGGCAGAGGGTGGTATAAATATGTATACTTTATTATGAAGTTGTTCCCAGAGGCTGCGGTGGCGCCTCCACCTGATATCAGCAAGAACAAGTAAGTCACAACGAGAGGGGTTGGGGCTATACAGAGCAATGTGTGGGAATGAGTTTCTGTTTATATCGACCTCGGTGGAGGCTTTGTGATTTTACGTGCTTCCACACTCACAAACACGCGCAGGTCTAAAGATGGAAAAATGAGCTTCCGCATAACGCATCAAGTTGGAACACACAAAAAGAAAATAGATTTCAATGTATCTGAGCAAAATGACCTTTTCAGCTCACCAGAGCTCATTACAGAGGGAAGCGGAGGTGGAATGGGTGGCAATGAAAAGCAGACATGACCCTCAGATTGTCGGAGCCAATATGAAAGTGCTCAGCTTTCGGGAAAGAGGAAAGAAGGGGAGGCGGAGGGAAGGGGTGGTGGCGCTGTGGAGGGAGAAACAGAGCGATCCACGCATCTGAATGTGAAGTGTACTGGTTTGCATAATTTAAGGTTAATGAGGAAACAACAGTAGATAAAATCTCTGGTTATATATATATATATTTTTTTTTATCTCTGCTAGCTATATTTTTCATTAATGAGGCGTCAGCATCAGAGCTGTATGACCTGTGGATTCATCATATTATATCACCTACATTAATGTGCGATTCCTTTCTCAAAGAGATGCCCAGTCTGATTTAGCTTCGATCGATCAGAGGAGCATCCCTGTGTGATCAATATTCTTAAATCAATACACATTAGATGCATATTAATGGACGGCCCACTGAGCAGGCAACATTTTTGGACGTCCATTGAAAACAAGAACTGGTTCGGAATAGCCCTTCGGATGGGAAATGCCATTGAGACCCACAAACAAACTGAATTGAGGTTCTGATGATGAACAGAATTAGTTGAGAACAGACAATAAGATATGAGACGTGCTGTTAAGATCTTAGTAGAACTAGATTCTGGACCCACATGCACACGACTAGAGGCAGAGAACCATTCAATGATCTAATATGATTCAAAGTCCAGAAACATTATCTATGAGACAGTTTAACTCTTTATGATGATGAAGGCAAACCTTCAAAGTAAAATGAGGGAACCAATCTAAAACTGGACTGTGGGTCGGCTCTGGAGCCGTCTGGAGACGGTGTTCACCAGAGATGTACAGAGACGCTTGCTCTCTCACTTCCCCTCCCTGAGAGAGCTGAAAGAAGTATATTGTAACATAAAGTGCGAGTATCTACAGCCTACCATCATCGTAATGCAAACTGCGGAAAATGAAAGACTTGGGAGTTCAGAAAGGAAGAAAATTCAATATCCATCCCTTTCACACTCCTGGACATCGATCCATTCCTGCTGAACATGCCTGCATTCACAGGAGTAAGACAACCCGATCATAAAGTTCAACTGGCCGACATAGCTGATAAAGACTTACGGGTGTCCAAGTTCAAGTCACACCTTACAGCCCTGAGATAGAGGAGATCCGCAGTGATGTCCAAAAACAGAAATCAGATAAAAAAGCTGAGAGCACTATGCCTAAATAGGCTTTTATTTGCAAATATATAAATTTTAGCAAGTTGTGATTTCATCAATGAATCAGATGACCCTGAGCTGCTATGTTATGTTTTATTCTCTGGCAGTTGATTTCTGTACATTGCTGAGAGAAATAACAGGAGATGACAAAATCCCACTGAAATGGACTTAAGACACGATTAAAGACAAAACAGCCTATTTTTATGTTTACTCTTTTCAGAAGATATAAGGCTGCAGTGAAATGTTTTATTTATTTCAAAATGGGCTTCATTCATTTTCATATTCATCATTTTCCACAAACACCGGTAAGGACCCAGATAGGCCTGCATATAGTTCTGTATTATAATTTATTTGAAAGTAGGCCAACACATGCCAGAGTTCTTTCCCTCTTCAAAACAGTTTGGCGTTTTCTTAGTTTATAACACAATCTAATAAAAAAGGAAAATAAAATGTCAACAGTTTTTTTTATAATTGTAGCTCTAAAAGACAACATAAACTGTTGTTATATATATATGTATATTACTTTTACTACTACTACTTTTTCGTGAAGCAAGCTCCCCCTAGTGAGTAAAACATAAACGTTTAAAATAAAATATGACATACACGATAAGTTCTCCTTAAGTGGATTCACGTTCACCATAGTTGGACAAAATCAAACCAACAAAGAGGACTTTATTTGTTTTAAAAAAAAACTGGTAGTGAGTAAAATATATACTGGTAGAGTAAAATATGATAAGAATATATGAAACAGTTATTTTGTAATACAAAGGATTTGTGGCGGCGGCAGTGATGATTTCATAATATCACAGACTTTTCGGTGATATGATCAACCAATTTATAATTAACTGAAAACAGAGTAATTATACTCAGAAGCCCCCCCACCCCTTAAGGCACGTATACCATATGTCCCAAAAGGAGGTCCCAATGTCCTTTAGGGTGGCAACAGGCATTGGAGGAGGAACAGAACAGGGACAAGCTTCACCTGAGGGCGACACCTGAAGTGTCTGGTGGACGGCTGGAGACTGGGCAGGAGACCAGGAACACCAGTGACATCCTTCTGGTGGCTGTGCAGGTCAGTCCGCCCGTGAAGGCGGACCTGAACCAGAGGCCCAAAAGGAGGCTGCTCATGAAAGTGGACCCTGTCCAGAGATCACAGAAGGACATGGAGGACCGGAATTTGAGAATAAATATTCTGATCGGGACATCCATCTTTAACCAGAACAGATAGATAATGAGAAGAGGCCAACTTCTGGACCTCTAATGACTAACAAAGATAGTTATATACTGTATATACCGTAGATGATGACTATGTGAAGACGTCTGTACAACGTCCAAACAATCTGGGGTAAACCGGACAACATTTTGCCCACTTGGATGTTTACAAATAAAAATAGATTATCAAGAAATGTTAAAAATGAAAAACTCAATGCCCACTCATTGTTTATGCAGCTGAAATAGGACCCACCATGTGTAAGGTCTAAGAAGGTCCATCATGTCTGGGATTAATCGGTTCATCATAATCATCATAAAATAGTAAAACCACCGATTACGGTGACGGTGTGAACATGAATGAATCATGAATGAACTCCACTTTAGTTTTTAATGGGTGTTTGAATGAGGACGCAGCCTTTGGTACTCTCTCATCCTTCCAAAGGACAGAGGGATACACCAATCCCTGCCAACCTCGTCTCCACCATGCAGCCCTCTCCCCCTCCCTCCGCCCCCGCGCCTAATCACGCCACCATTTGCATGAAGAGCCCTGGAAATCGGCCTCAATAAAGTTGCGCTGCTTTGAAAGATGAGATTTTAATCTGGGAGAGGAGATGAGTTTCTGACCCACACCTGTTTGTTTCCGAGTCTCTTTTCCTTGTCATACAAAAGTGACCTGACGTAAATTTGCACCGGCAGAATAGCTGCTCGCCTCCCTAACTACTGTCATTGTGCATTCATTAATATCCTCATATCTGACATGGCGGGGAAAATGGCTCCTTGCGAAAAGGGTACTTGTCGTGGTTGGTGAGACTCACTAACAGGCAATCAGATGGACTGACAGCCAGTGTCACCGGGTGTGTGTGTGTGTGTGTGTGTGTGTGTGTGTGTGTGTGTGAGAGTGTGTGAGAAGATGTGTGCTTGCAGGCAAAGGAGAGTGCTGCAGTCACTGAGAGAGGTTGTGCGTATTTATTTTTCTCCCATTGCCCTCTATTGACCCATGTAATAGAGAATTTTACAAAAGGGAGGCGTTAGAAATATCCGTTGAAGGTGGGTAGTGTTTCATCTCTGGCCCAACTTTCATTCAAGACTCCCTTGTTCTCCCCAGCGATTCCTGGAATTACTCGGAATAAATTAGTTGGATATAATTACATTTTTACTGTCAGTCTGAATAAAACAATATTCAATACCACGTCACAAGAGTACTATTCTGCCGAAATGGCAGCTTTTGCTGATATGTGGATTCATACTGTATTAAAAAGTATATTTATAAAAATAAAATTTTAATAATTTTTATTTGAAAATGAAAAAAAAAAAAAATATATATATATATATATATATATATATATATATATATATATATATATATATATATATATTTAGTAAGCTTTCATCATTCAGTCAAAGATGCATTTCCTGAAGAAGATCAACTGTTATTAAGTAGGTGGCAGTTGTTAAGGCTTACAGTATAACTGTTTTTTTCCTATTTTTTAATAAATGTTCCGTTCCAAAATTGGTGTATCTGGAATCGAGGAGAGGAGATCTATCTTGCATACATTGTTTAACTTTAATATTTCATATTTTTAACCTAGGGGGAGTTTTTTATTAAATAAAATGACAGGATTTTGGGAAAGGTGGATTTAAATTTGGTGAATTGAGTCAGTCATATCTGTCTTGTATATATTTTTTTCTCTACATGAATAGTTCCTACTTTACTCACTAGGGAGAAATTTTTTAATGAAAAATACTGTGCAAATAAGTTTCCATTCAATTTGAGGAGTTCTATCATGAGGATTGCTTTACCAACAGAGGGGGATTGGGGTTGTTTTGGGGACATAACCTTTCCTGGCAATAACAACATAAGTCTAGTTTTATAAATGTATTAAAAGCTGAAAATGTGTAGTGTTATTTCCTTATTTCTACACTTTCAGGCACTGATCCTGATGGACACATTATTTCCAAAATTCCCATTTTCATTAAATACGCCACAGTTAGACTCAAAACAAATCAAATTTATTGAATGAATTAAACAAATATTGAGGTTGTGGGCATGCGAACATACATTTCCCAGATCAGCCAAAACATAAAAGCCCCTGAAAGGTGATGAGAATGACATTGATCACATCTTTACAATGCATTGTTCTATTGGGAAAATATGGGTTCTGGAAATCATGTGAATATCAACATTCACCCCCTCTTGGCATTAGCTTGGGAAATTTCAAGCTCAAATTTGGCTTTGCACAACCCTGCAACATTATATAAACGTTAAATTATTTATTCTGTGACATCCTGTGAAAACTGCAGAGTGGGCACACATGTTAGTATTAACCATTGTAGCGCGTCATTAGTGCTGGGTAAACCTTCAAATCCCATCAAACTCTTGATTTACTTCACAAAACTATGAGCCCAGACTCTACACCAAACAAACCGGCCCAAATAAACCCCATTATGACGAGTTACCATCGATCTGACCGCTAATAAGGCCTTTAATCCCCAGCGAGGCTTCTGAGCTGCCAAAAGCAGACTCCTCCGCTGAAGCTCCCACTAATGAATGTGTGACACACAGAAAACACAATGATCCTGTTTGCTCAGCAAGACTCCAGCGGGTAAACAAAGAGAAGACAAACTCTCCTATTACTCATTGTTCAGTCAGTGTATTCTCCATCCACAATACAAAAAAGCCTTTAAGCACATCTCAATATACAAACACTTCATGTTAAGCAGAACACACACACGCACGCACACACACACACACACAGATCTTTGTAGCTGCAATTAAAAACTCACCTAAATTTAATGACAAATTATAAGAACTAGATCATTTTAGCCTCTCTTAGATTTTGCGAACATAGAAATGGTTTTATTTTGCTATTATTGTGGTGATGATTCACACAAACAGTGTTCCAGCAGAAACAAAACCCAGATTTCAACCAGCTCAAAAACATCAACTCTGCTCTTTAGAAAAGAAACACATGACAGTGGACCTGACCCACCACAGTGTTTGTTTGGAGAACAGGTGTCCCACCGAGAGCTCCTCCTGTTAGGCTATCATTTTACAAATGATGCCTGAAAACGTTTGGAGATATAGCTCCCCCTAATGTTGAAAATATAAAACCGACTTTTCTCAAAATCCATCCACTACTTCCTCGCAAGGTCTATGTAGGTGTAACATTTGAAAAAGATCCATGAAACAGTTTTTGAGTTGTTGTGTTAAAATTAAGGATCTGGGAAGGACACGGCGCTGGTGATTCCATAATAACCCCGACATTTTTGATATTAATTAACTAATTGAACTGTTGATTACCAAAGTGGAAAGGGTTCCGCGAACATCATTCTCCATTTATTTTTTAAATCATTTCGTTTAGTAAAAATCATGACATTTACTGGTAATCCATTAAAAGTTAGATTGAGGTAAATCAAAGCCTCATATGCTGACGATATATTCATATTTAATTGTTATTCGGTAAAATTCCTGCTTTACCTGTTGGGTGAATATTTTTGAAAGGCATTGAATACAAGTCATATTCTCACGAGGGGCTGAGCCCAAATAAAGTTCTGATCACTGCAAAAGTATGTACAGATTCGATCATTCCACAGTCGTCTCTTATTATCTGCAGCTCCAACATGAAAAAAGATCTTCAACAGGGCAAACCTTTGCACAAATGCAAACCTTCATCAATTTGTTTACTTCGGCTGCTTGCAGCTGGAAGTGTGAGAGCGCTTCAGCAGCCTTTATTTTCCAATTACTGCTCTGCTTCATATTGTTGCCAAAATCGCTGGTGACAAGCCACTTTTCTCTCGTGCCTTGAACAAACCCTCCCCTCAATGCGAGCTGCAGGCGGTCGTTTGACGGCGATTGCACCCGACATACAGGCTTCACATATTCAGCTTGAGTCGGAGATAACAGAGGAATAGAAGAAGGCGGTGGAAATCTACCTTTATCACCATTAAGTCACAAAGTCACCTTCACCCCGAGGCACAGCCCTTGGTGAACACCTAAAACTAACACACACACTTATATGCTGCAACTATAGGATTCATTTACCTCATGGATGGAGCCGTTATAGTGAGTGTAAATAAAATATCTGCAGTGGTCTCCTCAGGACCGGATCTCAGCCAAGAGGAGGAGGCGAAGAAAGGAAGCACAAGCGGCAAAATGACTGTAGTACATCGATAATAATGAAAATACACGTGAATAAATGGATGTGGGATTGATGGACAGGAAGGGCGGAGGAATTGTAGGAAGGAGGGGAAGGATGGAGATGAGAATGGGTGAGAAATGAGGTGTCTAGAAGCAGGATGTCTTTGCAAATAGGAAAAAAAGATCCCATACAGAAGAAATATTTGGGTTATAGTTGGCTCTGCTTTCATTTTCATTCAATGCTTCTTTTTTTTCATATAATGTTTCAATATCTGTTCACTCCAATGAGAGTTAGGTTCAATGGTCAGAAAGGAGGAAGGCAAGCAGGGAGGAAAGAAAGAGATTTTGAAAAGGGACGTGACGTTTGTGGTCAAATGTTGCTGACCCAAAAGTCAGGAATATGACAGAATGGCCATAGATCCTTCGTGTCATGTGATAACTCAAGGTACTTCATAGATCGTTTTCAAATTTTATACCCCAATAGACCGTGCTGAGAGAAAGAACTGGAGTGATTTTTTGGACCGGTTGGTTGTATATTTCCTACACTAGGGGGATCTTTATCTCTAAAGGTTTTCAGGTAATTTCTCAACCCTGGGTTCGATTTAATCCAAATTTTGTAAATATGAATAAGCTCGAGGAGATCAATCATCTATATGTCATATCATATTTTAATTGTTCTTCTTTAAGTCACTAGGGGGAGCTTTTTTTAAATGAAGAACACTGTTTTACAGACTTAACTTCCTAACCATTGGTCCGATTTAGTACAAATTTGGTGCGTATGAATCACAAGGAGATTTGTCTTGTAAATATCACATTTCTCTCAAATAACACATATTTAACTGACTGGGCGGGCGCTTTTTAAAAACAATGTTTTTCAAACACAACGTCAAATTAAGTTGAGTTGAGTTGACTTCAATCAGGGAGACCGCTTGTGCAACTGAAAGGAAAGGGGGCTTTTCGGAGATATAACTTGAGACTATACGACAACTAAGTAGTGCTAATTGTAAAAAGTACTTTGAAAAGGTTAACATTCAGGGTTCACATAGAGACTGCACTACATTTGTTTGGCCAGTACTGGATCCGAAGAAATACAGCTGTACAAATAGCAACATTATACCCCAATAATTCAAGGAAGAAGAAGAGGGATTTTGTGAAAAGTCGGTTGTAAGCTTCAGACACTAGGGGGAGCTTTATTTTCCAAAGGTTTTCGAGCCACAATTTCTCAACTGGTGCTCCAAATTTGGTGCATATGAATTTACTTTTCCATACAGCATATCTCATATTTTACTCAGTAGGGGCAGGTTTTTGTCTGTAACACTGTATTGTAGACAAACGTCATATTCAATATGGGGAACTCAGGAGAATTGCCTGTACAATACAGGGGATTGGAGGCTTTAAAGAGACATGGCGTTGCTTTCAGGGACGACAGCATCGGTCTTGTTTTCTGTAAATACTCTCTGGCAGTATTCAATATGGGAAAACACTTTGCGCCAATGTACAAAGAGTGTACTACATAGTAATAAGCTACTGGAAGAAAATCATTTGAGACACAGTGTGTGAAAAGACATAGCAAGATATATGAATAAAACACATTTCAAAGAAACGGATTAAATACATAGTAAAAGGATGATCAGGAGATGTAAATAAAAGAAAACTGCAAGAGGGAAGGAAGGAGGAAGGAAAAATGTGATTATGGAAGGAAAGGCAGATCATTTGAAGCCAAAGCAAATTCAAGTTTGATTGATGGAAGAAAAGCAAATCACGATGGGAAACCTGCCAGATTGACTGAGTAGCTGTATTGGAAACATCCCATAAATGATTTTGGAACAAACTTGTGTTTTCAAACTTTGCACTTGAAAAGTGAGAGAGCCTTCAAATTGTATTGATTGAGGAAGCAACTTGGGGACATGCTGAAAACAAGACATTGTCATGGAGAAAGGCAGATCGGGGAGATGTGCTCCTTATTTCAACTTTTAAACTCCCCCCCCCCCCCTTCACTCTATTTCTCCAGACAGTCAAGGTAATTCGAATCGATTCCTAGTCCTTCAGTTACGGACACAATAACAGTTTGGGCAGAAGGAAATGGATTTTTTTTGCTCAGATGTGGGCCAAGGCCAAACCTGAGAAACTCAATGGCAGCAGGGGAAAAAAGCACCACTCCACTGTGTCGCCTTTCCTCCATAAACACCCGCGAACAACAATTTTTCTTTTTTTTAAATGATTTCAGACTGAGACAATAACAGCTGCGGAGAGGTGAGGCTGGACCTGCTCTCTCAATTTGGATCAGACGAGGAAAACAAGCAAACAGTGGTTCCATGTCTGGATGAACCCAGGGAGGAAGAAAAAGTTTCCTGTTTGCATACAAAGCTCTTACAAAGCAGCACATGCTCACAAAATTGTGTTGACCCACACACACTCACCCACACAAACACACACACCGACTCATGCTCTTCATCAGTCCACCGTCTGTCTGACAGATGCGCCGGCACAAAATTGTAAATATTGAGCAAGCCGATGTCCCTGAGAGATGAAGTAAAGTCGCCGCAGGCAATTCACACCACTATCACTTTATTATGAACTAATATGCTCATAGTCGTTGCCTCCAAGTGGTTCAATAAATATCCAATCCTTCCTGAGAGACGGCCTTGACCCTGTTGTCTGAAGAAAAGGCTATTCTCCGGCGATGGCTATTCCAACACGCTTAAACAACACAGGCAGCTTCATAAAGTGGCAATTACTGTTTTGACATCAATTCAGAACCATATATATATCTATATATATATATATATAGATATATATATATAAAAGAAGAGGTCACGTTTGGAAAAGCAAAATGGGCAATTACAGAGACAAATAAAGAGAGCCACCAAGAGTGAAAAATAATACTCCCTCAGCATGATAATTCAGCTTAATTAAAGGAGCAGTCTGCCCAAAAGGTCGCTTTAAAACAACACCCCCATCTCTCACTTCCAGAGGTATTAGCCGTGTTAAAAGCAGCCGGCTACATGATAGAAGTCTTCAGGCTGACCTCCAAAGCTTCTTTCCCCCCTCATCTATATTTATACGAAGGAGCGGCACTAATTTTGCCCAGTAAATCAGTGTGCACATTTCGTTGTGACCTCCAGCTTGACACTGAATTAAACAATATCAGGGCCCAAGGAGCCTGCTTTAACAAGCCTTAAATTCCTCCGTCCAATCCATCAGCAGGGATATTTCTGACACTTGGAGGGAAGAGCATGAAATAAGGCAATTATTGAACCCTTCAGTCCATTTGTACGGTTCGGCTGGCTGGCACGGCGCGGCACAAGAGGCACAGACCTCAGAGTTTATCTTCAGATGACTCCTGGTGATGGGGACGCTCAAAATGAATAAATCACGAAAAACAACAGCCTGATAGTAGATTGTCATCAACTTCACTTAACATCTCTTTACTTTGTATGGAGAGATTTTAAGTCTCTTGATATACGTCTCTAAGTATTTGGAAAATAAAGATGTTTTTGATCTGCAGAGGGCCCTGTCTGGAGTTCTCCTGGCTTTGCCTGAGTCAAAGAGAAAGTTCCTCTCTGAGTGTTTCTCTCAGAGAACCTCCTGGTGCAGACAGGGGGATAAGCTATGTGTGTGTGTGTATTTCATGGAGGTGCGAGTCGAGCCTGCGCCTCCTCTCAGATAGCCTGACAGATAATCCATCACACAGTCAGTGTGTCTGACAGGAAGAGGTCTCAGTCAACTTTCTGTCTCTTGTAAACGGCTCACACAGGGCCCATAAAGGACGCTCCTCTAAATTCTCTCCTGAGAGGACTTACAGTTTTCATTAGCTGAAGGTAATTTGAGAAGTTACAGCGTGTGCATGCAGTGTGCGAGGGTGTACAAATCCAAAGGGGAGAAAAAGGAAAGGGAATAAAAATAGAAAAAGCCATTATATTATAACCACCTTCCTCATTTTGTGTAGGTTCCCATTTTGGCAGCTAGTTCTGACCCGTCGATGCATAAAATCCAGCAAACCAGGAGAGCTAGGATTATTTATATTCCTGCTAAATTTGGAATATTTTGGAATCGTCATAGGCGCCGCCGCATCCGCAGCCTAAGATCCATCATGTTAACTTTATAACTTACAACTCATGAACTATTTCAGGGATCATTTTCAAATTGTTTTCATCCGTAGTGCTTAGTGCGAGGAAGAACTTGACTGGGTTTAGTTAAGGTCTGTTGTATATTTCCGACACGAGGGGGAGCTTTATCTCCAAAGGGTTCCAGGCCATAATTTCTCACCTATAGTAGATAGGTTTCCTTGAATTGATTCATGGAAACCTATCTACTATATTTCCTACTTTATTCTCATAGTTCTTCTTTTAGTCAATGGAGGAGCTTTTTTATGAAAAACACACATTTCTCAGACATCATTTCATCATTATTGGTCCAATTTAGTTCAAATTTGGTGCATATGAATTTGAGTCAAGGAGATCTATCTTTTTAAAAACTTTTTTTTTCCAACATTACTTTCAACAGGGAATTGCTTGTACAATTAGGAGCTTTTGGGGGATACACCCCTTGCAGTCAGGGACGACTGCCTAGACCTAGATGGAAGAAGTTCTGCATTCAGGGGTTATCTCAAGCCTGGACTACATTTCTTTGTTCAGCCGGTCAAAAGTGGTTTCAAAGAAATTCAGCTGGGCTCTTCTTCCCCACCCACTGACATTAGAATGACAGAAAAATTTACTCTGACTAGAACCACTGTGGCTCCAGGGCAAGGGGATTCTGGGTTCAAATCCCCATATTGCTTTCTGTGAGGAGTTGGTTTGTTCTCCCTGTGTTAAATGGGCTTCCTCCCACAATCAAAAGGCATGCAGTACATGTATGTAAATAGACTTTAGGTGTGAATGTGTGCAGATGGTTAAACTAGTGCAATAACGGAATTTTCCCCTAACATGGATAACATGATAATTTAATATGAACAAATAAACAAGACAATAATATTGAAATATATGCTTTTATTTCCTCAAATTTCATACTTTCGCAGACTATCCCAGATTCTGTAGAATAGTACATTTACAATTATAAAAAATAATAATTAGGTTGCATTGTGTTTTTGATTTTCTACTTCCCCGTATGAAAGTGAAATTGTTACAAGACTTAAGCCATCATGAGGCACAGATCCATGTTTATTATAGAGCATCTTACACATAAGATGTACAAACTTCACAGTGTAGGTTTTCAATCTTCACTTGAGACAAGGCACCGGATGCATTAATGGACCAACTTTGGCAAAACGGCTTCACCCAGAGTTTTTGTACAAAGCGACATCGAATGATTTCTCAACTCATGATTACGTATGAGGTAAATCAAAGCTATTAGTCTAAATTGAGAATGTTTGTCTTGACATATAGTTCAAAGACACAACATGTGAAATGGAATGCAGAAAGTTTTGGCCCCTTAGACATCACAAGGCTATGCTTCAGTTTAGGATACAAAAATATTACCAAACCTAACAGTGATTTATCCCAATTTATATGCATTCAATACATGAAAAAGATTGAGAAAGCTCATTTGTACCGCACAGGTCAGTGTATTATTCCAATTCTGTCATGATACAACCGCACAAATCCAGTAAAGTGATGATTGATCTGAAGTGTAATTCGGAAGCTATGGTTTTGACACATAACAGTAAATGCCCGGGCGCAAATACTGGAATTTAAGGAGGTATGCATGTGTAAGAAAAGGCTGATGGTGATGATGGGCGGACTGAGCATTGTTGGGTGAAGAGTTTTCTACTTCTTGATGGCGGCCACTGCTTTCATGGCGGCATCATCCAGGTTCTCCGCTGCTGTGATGGGCAAACCGCTCTCCGTAAGGATTCTCTTGGCTTCGTGGACGTTGGTTCCTGGCAGACACAGGAAGAAGAAGAAGACCGTTAAAAACATCAACCATGAAAGTGACAAAAATTGGCTTAACTAGGTTGAACCCGGTCTGACATCTGCACTGATGTAAAAACCACATTGTGTGAAAGGCGGTGTGTTCTTTCGGAGGAGCCCGAGCACAAGATGACAGATGGATGGAGTTACAGGTGAACGGTGACAATAACAACTGCTGATCCGAAAGCTGCTTCTTCCGTGAGCAATGTTAAGCAAGAGGGGATTTGTGTGTGTGTGTGTGTGTGTGTGTTAGTGTGCAATCCCTGGCTGAACAAAGGTCAGGGGTAGCAGGTGCTGGATGTTACACTGGCGTCCATGCCCCACTGGACCAGCAACCAACCAGAGAGGCAAACACTTCTTCCCGAGGAGACGCTCTCTGAGGGCCCGAGGCTCTGCACACAGAACTGGCTGCCTCCCAGCGCTGCACATGGTGCAACAAAACACCAGTCCGGAACGCCTGTCACAACACGGGCATAGAGACGCCGCAGTGGATGGAAGGACGGGGAAAGGGGCGAGGACATCGGTGGAGAAGGCGAGGAGGGAAAGGGCAATGAAGTAAAAGGTCAAATGAAGCAGAATGGCCGGCAGAGCTAAAACAAAAGCCGATTGTTTAGGTGGCATTTAGTGATCTCACACATGAAGACATGATGGCAAAGGAAAGGCCATTCCTTCAGACGGAATCTGTCTGATCCCAGTTTTTTTTTTTTTAAATCCTCTCCTCTATGCAGTCAAGTTTCAGAATTCAGCACCTTTGGTGGTTTTGTTGTTGTGCTATTTTTATTCTCTATTTAAATTCTAGTGCTTTTTAAAAATGTGTTTTTCACATCTATTTATCACTCAGCAGTATGCAGCAGCTAGTGGAATATTTTCCTCTGCGATGGAAAAGGTCCTACAGCAAAGTGAAATCTGATTCCTCTGTGATGTAACTCATCTTAAATATATATACAGGTACAACATTTGATATATGTGTGTAATTAAAAGGTTTCATGTGACAGTAATTCTGTGCAATGGTGTCTCTGGTTCCTCACTCTGAGGGTGTCTGAGTGTGTGTGTGTGTGGGTGTGTTAACGCTCAGACACCGGCAGGTTGACCTTAGCTCTCCTGGCTGGCTTGTAATTAAGCTGGCATGATATGTGAATTCACCGGAGGCCTGGCCACGCTGATCAATAGACCTTTCATGAGGCATTCTATTACCAGCGCCACTTAACGCCTAATATTTCATCTCTTTTGTCCAGCCAGATAATAAGTCATTCCAAACACTTTTCTGCAGGCGAACACTCCAAACAATCAATTCCCTGATGTAATTAATTAGAATAAGAGCAGGAAGAGACCATCCACCGGCACCTGGTCAAGGTGTGGGGTCTCACAAGTCTTCTAGTGATCAAATAGCATAGAATATTATCTCTCTGCGTGTCCACAAGACAAAAGCATAGTGTCGACTGCACATTCTGCAGCTCATGGTGAGGAAAGGGTGTAGTACGGTAAACTTTATGTTCAAGAGTCTGATCTGTGAACTTCAGCAGGCTTGACGGATTGACGGATCCAAAACACTTCGTACCGACAGGCTCTTCTGACAGATTGTTTAAACAACGTTGCGGCTAAACGCACTTGAAACAACAGGAGATAAAACTGTGGGAGAAGAAACCATATGTGCCCACCTCAAATACATAATGCAAGAGATATTTTGAAAAGACGTATATGCCTATGGATGAGGTATACATGACTGAAATTAAGTTAATAACACATTGGTTGGTTATTTTTAACCATAAATACTCATGAATAGCATCAGTAGCGGCAGCGTGGTTTTAGACTATGCCTGTGTATTCCCCCATGAAATGTTAGAGTGGGGATCACACATCTGTGAGAAAGCAGAGTCGTGGATTTACTGGGGGATTTTTCTGCGAGCATGTGTGAGTTGACTGCAGTTCCACTGTGAGCAGTAGGGAGCACTGATAGCTCACAGCAGCAGAGGCAAGGACAGAGCCCATCTGGATATAGCCTCTGTGTGTGTGTGTGTGTGTGTGTGTGTGTGTGTGTGTGTGTGTGTGTGTGTGTGTGTGTGTGTGTGTGTGTGTCTGTGTCTGTGTGTGTCTGTGTGTGTCTGTGTGTGTCTGTGTCTGCAAAGTATGCCAAGTCATGAATGCGTTCACCTGCAGCCACTAGGTGCTGCCAGAGATCTATTTACAGCTTGGACCATGAGACAGCCAGCTTGCAGTTCAACACACAGATACAAAACAGGCTTTAAACAACCTTAAAAATAAAATCCCAAGTGAATGATGAAGAAAAATGGCCTGATTACAAAAGCAATGGGATGTCAGGCCTTTAAAACTTGCTTTCTAAAAAGTATCTACTTGGATTTAAATCTAATCTCAAGCAGCAATTGCGCTACTTCTACCCATAAATCTAGAGACTGCTCCCAGCTGCTGAGCGATGTATCACTCTCTGAACACACCGCTCACACCATAAAACAAAGAGACCGGGCGGCACGTATTTTGCCATTTGATATATTGTCTCTTCGCAGCGCGTTTCTGTTGGATCTCCGCACTAATTAGCAAGCCGACTTGTGATTATTGTTAAAATGTCACTTCAATGTGCAAGTCAATTACAGACAGCCATATTTCAACCAGTTAATACGGACTGGGACTTTGCCAAAGATGTCTGCCGGGGGAGTTCTCTCGCTGATGTTCCATTGTAACAACCTGGGTTTTAGGGAAGTTCAAATCGGAATAGGAGACTCATTATACTGAATCTACAGAGTATCATTGTACTTCTGGTTCCTTGTATATCACAAACAACGGAATGAGTGTCTTCTTTTACAGGATAAATCTAAATACATTTTATAAATTTGTCTGCGAGGTGGTTAGGTTTTGTCATTTGGTCTGCACATTTCACTGAGCCAACACTTAAAGGTTTCGGTACCCGGGCCGTACTTGACTCTTAGCTAAGTCTGTCACGCAAGTTAGAAACCTTAACCTGAGTATTGCTGTGAATATATATCCCCGGTTTTATTTCACAGCAATTATATCGGGGATATAATTTCCCGGATATTTCACAGCAATGATCCATAATATCCCTGAAAAGTCGGGGATATTATGGATCGTCATCGCCGCCGTAGATACTTCGTGTTAACGCGATTACTCAAAAACAATCATGGATTAATTGTTCAATATTATACGCACATACTGTAGATTTTAGTGCAAGGAAGAACCAGACTGATTTTGGGAAAGGTCAGCTTTATATTTCTGACACTAGGGGGAGCTTTAGCTTCAAAAAGTTATTTCTCAATTTCTCAACCATGGTCCCATTTAGTCCAAATTCGGAACATATGACTCTCCTTGGAATGGACCAAGAAGATCCATCTTGTATATAGATTATATTTTATTCAAAAGGTTCATATTTTACTTGCAAGATTTCTTTACCAAAAAGACTGAATCAGACATAACTTCGCATTTAATCAGGATGGAGGAGGAGGAGGAGGATGGCTTGTGCAAAGCAGGGGATTGGGGACTTATATGTCATCCCTGATTGCAAGGGATATACCCCTGCTGTCAGGGACGACAGCGTAGGTCTAGTTGATGTAACTGAGTCAGTTTATTAAATTTATGACTCCTGTTTTGTGCTACAGATATGCTACATGTTTTAGAATTCAGCACGGCCTTTTCACTGTGAATAATAACATTCATTATGGTTTAGTTCCATTCAAGTGTTCCACTCATTCAGGATTCATTACAACAGCACACTGAACTGTAATGGGAGAGGAACTGATCAGCTCGGCACTTGCATAGCAATACAAAAAAGGGAAAAACCATCAAGATTAATAAAAAAGCTAGTTCAAAATATAACATTGTATAATAAAATAATAACAATAACAATCATAATGATAATATATTGTAAACATTTATTCTCTGCATTTGACCCGTTTTTGAGTAGCAGTGGGCAGTCCTTGCGCAGCCCTCGATAATAATTGGGGTTTCTGGGTCTTTCTCAAGGATGCCACGGCACAAAGCATCAAGGACTAGCATCCAACCGGCACATATGCACATTAGCTTTGGTGGGGATCCACACCCTTTCTCGCTCTTGCTATCTTACCAAACAGCTTGTGTTGCTGTTGGTGTCGTCTGATGGTGGTTGGGGAGAATTTCTGAACAAAGATTAAACTGAACTCCTAAATGTTCCGTCTGATCCTTGGAGAATATTTTGCCGGTCGGACAATAGTCCTCACAGTGCTTTTGCTCAGTTTGCAGCAATGTCAACTTCCAGGATGATTTTAAACAATTCCGGTCTTTTTAAAACTTCTTAATTATTGATCTGTTGAAAATAGCATCTTTGACTGTTGGGAGAATTTCATGTATCTATTGCCAGATTTGGCTGCTGCTCCAGTTACCAAGTTCAATTCAGTAATAATATAGTAATAACAGTTAGAATATAATTTGTGAGAATTTATTATATTTTTGTTGGTGTGGTTGGTTAAAAAGAGAGAGATACAAGATTTACACTATTAGTTTGTTCGGAATTCAAGGAGATGGTATTGTGAGAAGCGGCTTGTTTTCACTTTAATGTAGAAGCGTAACAATAATTAACAGCAACATTTTTTATCCCAATATAACTGATAATGGATGAAGACAGGCTCCGTCCTCTTCATGCTTGTCAAACATCAAATGTTTTTCATTGGAAAGTAAGGTTAGAGACTCCTGATGTGGTATTCAATCACTTATCATTTTTATGTTTTTTGTGTTGATTAGACTCTTGTTTCAAGGAAACACTCTTAGCTAAGAATAATAGATTTAAAGAGCATGTCTGACATCGGTGTTTTATAAAACGCATCCAATAATTAGGTTTTCATCCACTGCTTACGAATTGAGAGAAGTCAGATTTTCACAATTGTTTTATGGTGTTTAAAATACATGAGGATAAAGGTGTTACTGCGATACCTACAGAAAAAAATAGGTTTGTCAAACCCACCTGTTAATGGAGAAATATTATAGAAAAAAAAACAACTTTCACACCATGAACACACCATGGCCACACGGCCGTTACATGTATCTGACACACTCTTGTACATTGTATTGTGTGCAGAGTTGAGAGAGCGGGTGTGCAGCTATATACACACACACACACACACACACACACACAAACATATCTGTTTACGTGTTAGCCTACACAGATATTCGTTTGTGCGTATAGCTGCAGCAGACGGCTATTAAAGCTTTAATGACACTGTCAGGAATGAAAAGGCCATCTCATCTGCACTATAGGGCCTCACATCTCTTTGTAATTAAACAGAAGAAGAATGGCCAGATCTCCCTTTAAGCCTGCACAGCCTCCACTGCTTTAAAGACAGTTGGGAATGGTTCAGTAAATCAATAGGCTGGGGTAAAGAGTTAAACAAATGCCGTCAACTTTTCCCCGGGTCTCTGAGGCCTATTTAAAGGGGATTTCTTTTCCCATAATGGCAGACAACTTCCTCAGGGCGTAATGTGTTTATGTTCTAAAAGAAGTGGACAGACCCCTTTGGATCTTCCTTAAGCATCTCTTCCAATCAATTTCTTAAATATTTGTGTCTACAAATGTGTCCGTTTGTGCTCTGTATGCTGGATATATTTCTAAATACAAATGTATAAACAAAAGAACTAACTTTTCAAAAAAGTTAGGGTCCAGGTGTGATTTAGTTCAAATTCAGCCATTTCAAGTAACAGGATCAATACCAACCCAGTGCTTTTAAATATTCACCAATTATAAGGTGCCAGTTCATCCGCTCTGAGTCCTCTTGAAGAGTGCCGTCTTCGCTGCTCTCTGGTCAGCCTAGCAGGTGGAGCCAATCCTCTCCATAAGACTTCAGTCCATTTATAAACGATGTGAACGCACAAAAGAAGTTGTACGCCACTTTAAACGCAATCTCTGGGATTTATAAGAAACTTGAAGGGAGAACATGCAGTCATCCATGCAAAACCTTGCTTACACATATTAAATGGTGAAATGATGAACCCTGCTGGCCCATTTCATCCGCCCGGGGCACATACGCCGTCTGTGTGGTTAAGTACGCAAAAGCTCTACCTTTACTCTTTCATAAAGATGAACAGGCTGGATTTTATTTTATTCTCGTCTACTCTGTGATACAAAAGTGGAACCCTCTTATGAAATAAAAGTACTTATCTTTTGGTTATTTCATTAACAGTCTGACCTTCTGAGGCAGCAGCTTTCTCTGCTGCCACTCTAAGGCCTTTACACAGTCTGTCCTCCAACCAGCATATTTGTTCTTGTTTCCACCTGTCCAAGAGGACATGTATTCTCCCATTTGGTGAAGTTCTTTTAGAAGAACAAGATGTCTTTATTATCACACCAATTATACAAGTTTTACAAGGATGCAACATTTGCGCTCTGCATTAAACCCATCCAAGAGCAGTGGTCAGCTAGATTCAGATCAGATTGGGGCTCAAGGACACTTTGACATCTAGACTGCTGGGGCTTGAGACCACGACCTGCTGATCTTCCGATTGGGAGACGGCTGCTCTACCCACAGCGCTACAGGATTTATTAGTCACCTGCCTGCTTTCTCCATCATAGACATCATCAATCACTCAGCATTAATAAGGAGTTTTTCACTGATTACTTAAAGGCCACTGTGGGAATTGCATGAAGTTTGCACCTGCTGCACCACATTTTGAGTGGCAAATTGACATAAGATGTACGTGCGCTCTGTAACCAAGAAGATTTTTGTGCATTCTGTGTGTTTTATTCATATCCCACTTTTGGATTGGAATCCCACATAGGGTTTTTAAATGAGGCCCAGGTCTTGATGACCGACAGCTGAAGTCTGGCTTAAGGAAAACTGATCTAAGAGTTTCTTTATTCATTTAATCTACAAGAGTGCTCTATCTGTTAACATCATAAATGTGGATCTCAACGGAATTTGAAGCTGCTACACTATCCTGTCTGATGAGGTCACCACAATAAACACTACCAAACTGCATGGTAGTTCTGCTTAAAACACGTACACAGTTCTTTGCTCCCTGCTCAGGACACACTACTCAGCAGGATCTTGACAATTAAACTAACCACCAACTGTCCCTGTGCCTCCAAGTGTCACCAATGCCAGGTCACACACTCACACAGGCAGCCACCCCTCCAACTCACACAACTGAACATTTTTCATAAGCATATACAGGTGAAAGGTGAGCCAATCAGTGCTGTCTCTACTGTTATTCAGGCCGGCGCTAATGACGGGTATGGTACAATGTGACATGTATGAGAAATGCAATGCTGGGCTTTCTGGGACATAGTGTCACAATGAAGATGGATTGGCTACAGAGAGTATAGCAGCAATAATGAAATGGCTCCAAGTTTCAGTTTACATCTTTGTCTGTCCAGATTCACACCATTCTGATTATGTACTGAATAAAGCAATGTAATAAAAAAGGAATATGTATATAAACAAAAACCAATGAGATTGTGCTGGAAAACTGCCACATGTCTATTCATGTTCATGTTCACTGAGAGAAACAAGCTGCTGGGACAATATGGCAGACTCCAATAGGACATGAAGAAGACAGAAATACCACAATGAGTATACGTTGAGTATATCTTCATCCCAGCATCACAGGATATTTAGACAACAGCCAGGGTCTCAGCGTGGGCAAGATTATTGTCATCAACCCAGCATCCAGCCAAATGTGAAACACAATCGGCTCCTCTGTCCATGAGTTATGACACTGAAAAATGTCCGGCAAACAATTTTTGCAGAATGATACAAAGTCAGATTGACGAAGACCATTTTGAATATTAAGGCATCACTTCATCATTTGTTCTTTTAGACGTGTGACATTTTTACGTTGATTCTATAATTAGCAGAAATTATTGAACCATGGACAAAGAATAATGGAGAAAGTTTTTGTGGGTTCATCCTTGAGTGTAATTGTGCCAATTAACTTTTATTTATGCGTAATTGAGATACCATCCTCATCCCAAACACATGAGCCTATACGCCTTAAACCTCCAGCCTCGACATCACCATTACTGGTGCAGAGACAAGACAAGGTGCACCAAGTCAAGCTGCCTATAGGTATAAATCTAAATGTATAAATAAACTGAAATGTAATTTCAATTGTATTTTAAATTAGACACAGCCAACAAACATAGAAATCATTATCATACTATTTCCTGAATGCCTTCTTTCACAGAATTTGAAGGTAAAATAGACAATAAATTAAATGTATTATTATTATTATTATTAATAAAAGTGCTGGCTTTTAAATGTGGTATGATCCCTATGGTGTGGTGTGTTTGTTCATGTCACTGATGCTGTTTACCACAGCCTCATTAAGATGAATAAACATGTTGGAGGTGTGAACATTTGTTTGAAATTGTAACATTAAAGATAGAGTCATTAACCAGCAGCATGAAATCCTCATTATCGTCAAGGGCTTTCAATCAGGCAAGATGGCATCAATGGTGAACATTTTGAGGGGGGTGATGAATATGGTGTATTGGGAGTGTCAGCGGGGAAGTGGAAACATAGGTCAGACTTGGATTTCTGTATGCGAGTGTGTGATAAATTTATAGCATGTGCATAAATTCCCACCTTCCAGCCTGACCACCAGTGGCACCTTGAGCTCCAGCTCTCGACAGGCCTTGGTGATGCCGTTGGCGATGATGGCACAGTTGACAATCCCACCGAAGATGTTGACAAGGATGGCTTCAACCTGTGAAGGAAGAGAACAAGTACATGATTTAATCAAGTGGTGGACACCTTAGATAAGAAAAATAATCCAACTCTATTTCAGCCAGGTAGGAGGAATGAAACATGACACACCTGTGTGGGTACTGAGACCTGAACTACTAACAATAATTGGTTTGGTGCAAAAGAAGTACATTTATTAGGTTAAATATTCATTTAGAAGGATACAAAAATATGTCAGAATGAAGTAGAAAACTTTGACAGATGTCCAGTAGAGCTATGAACACAATTCATACGACATTATTAGAGCAGCCTCTAAACCATCCAGAAGACATAAACCCAGACTGTGCCATGTACAACAATCAACCATAACATTGTAATAACTGACAGGTGAAGTCCGGATAACAATGATTATCTCGTTATCATCACAAGGGCACCTTTCAGTGGGTGGGATATATTAGGTATCAAGTGAACATATTATCCTAGATTTCTATGTGTTGGAAGTGAAAAAAAAAATAGTAAGCAAGGGGTTTTGCTGTTTTTGCAAAGGTCAAATTGTGATGGCTAAACAACTGGGTCATCATTTCCATAAATGCAGGGGCCGGTTGGTATTCCCAGTCTTTAGCTGTGATCAAGCAGATGAAGGTGTCAGTTACAACCCTCCGTGATCCCTTTTAATGAAAAATGAAATTGCGATCACCCACCTATTTTCCGGCATCCTTCAGTTTTAAAATTTGGTGTTTCCTTTAAGGCCTTCAAGATTACCGGACACAATACATTAGACCAAAAAAGTTCACACTCTATCTTCAGCTATTTTACAGTTTCTTGCAAAAGATATCTCCAACTTTCCCACAAAACGAGCTTGAATCTGATACCACTAAGCAGTGATGTGGGGCAGCTATTGTGGGTGTGTATGTGTGATTACACTTACAATCTAGAAGTCGATAATTACCCCGGCTAGCTCACTGGAAAAGTAGACTGAGCACACAGGATTAATCCTCCATGTTTGTTTATAATCACTGCTAATCTGTCACCACCGATTTGGATGAGCAGCTTGTGGTGTGAGAGAGAGTTCCTGTTGTGGATGTTGTCAGTGTGCGGTAATGATGTTTGTAGGGGGGGAAGATCAAGGACTTGGATAGCTATCAGAGCAACAGCCATGGCATTGTTCACTATGCGCTATCCAAATGAGCATCTCCTCATGAA
Source organism: Lophius americanus (assembly GCA_037951165.1). Lineage (NCBI taxonomy): Eukaryota > Metazoa > Chordata > Actinopteri > Lophiiformes > Lophiidae > Lophius > Lophius americanus. The sequence continues at coordinate 4,721,863 of JBBDHG010000047.1, forward strand.
CAGCAGGAAATGACAGTAGAGTGCTACAAAATAAAGCACCAACATAGGCAGGAGCATTAAAACTCACATGCCATGAGAATGAATTTAGTCACCACAAAGTACTGTCTCCTGCTCATGAACCACAACAAGCCTGGCCCTGATCAGGACTCCTAAAAACAAGGAAAAAAGAGGCGATCAAATATTTGGCTTGAAAATGAACATGACTCAGATATTCAAATGAGAAACAAAATTCACCACCCACGGCCGCGGCAGTATTGATTTTCTTAAAAATACTGAGGGGAAACAACAACATAGAACTTCCATACTGAGGTTAACTGCATTTAAAAAATAAAGAAAACGGAGAGATCCTGACGACTGTCGGGATGAGGGGCAAGTGGAATACTCATCTCCATGTGTTTCACGAGTGAAGTGGCACTTAAATTTAAAGTGGCCAACGGATTTAAAGGGCGAGTCAAGAGCGCTGTCTCTGGTGTTAATGTTTGCCTGTTGGACACACTGATTACATAATACTGTATGTGTAGACATACAGTATAGTTCCAGCTCTGCTTTAAACTAGAGCTGGACAATTTCTAACAAAGGTTAAAGAAACTCACCTTCATCAAAACAGATGGGAAGCATGTCTTTAGGCATTATCTTTGAAAAGATAACAGTTTTTTTTCTACACATCTGACATCAAACTTACTTTGTCTGCCGACTAAGCTAGCCAATTGAATGATGAACAGTGAATTGACCTTCTACTGCTGGGTGCTTTGCGCTCAATGATTAGGATGGGTTGGTGCTGCGCCTCATTTTCACACACCAAACCTTTAAATCTGCATTTTTCCAGTTCATGGTGGTGGCAATAGCGTGTTTTTCTAAAAGCAGTAAGGAATATAATCTGCTTCAAAAAAGCAGACTGGCGAACTACAGAGGAGGATCCAATATGGGGCCGTTTCCACCCAAAGCTTTTGTGACCATTATTAGCTACAATGTTTTAAATGACTGCCCTTTCACATTTTGATTTGAGTGCAGAATGAGCCACAGAATTCTTCAATTTGTCAATCATACAATCCAGTTTATTCAAATTTAAATTCATATTATTATTTGGTGCCGTCATTTGAACCATTTATATTTTAATATCTGATATTGACGCCTTTTTTTTGTTGTTCTTTTCCTTTTATTTATGTGCATGTTAAGCGTCTTTCAGGGATTTTTGAAAGCGCGCTCTACAAATAAAATGTGATATTAAACATTATTATTAAATAATTTAATTTAATGGAATATTTGAATATCATGTCCGATCCCTAACGTGTATTTATACATTGGTGCAGAGTCAAATGCACTTACAGAAAAACCAACATGTGCAGTTTGAAAAAAAAGCTATATACAGACACAAACCTGTGTTATTGGTGACATTGAATGTGTCTATTCAATATTGAAAGAGAATGTGTGAAGAGTGGCTGACAGTGAAAAGCCTGCAGTGAGTACGGCAGACGGACAGAAGGAGCTGTGAAGTGACACCGGCTTGCTGGTTCTAAAACCTTAGCTGGATATAGAAAAGTTTTTATGAAAGGTGTGATGTGTAGTTCACAGTGTGTATGTGCGTGTGTTTACTACCTCCAATGCAGTTCTATGGAATAGTTCACAGCAAGGGAGTAGGGTCATTACAGTAAACTTTACTAACTATATAGTCAATTAAAAATTGCTAAAGAGAATATCTGAAGCTTGAATTTAAAACATTAACACCTAGGCTTGAGTTATCATGATGTATGTGATACATAGTTATGCCTAAATGGATTCAAATAGCCTCAACAATCCCATGAACGACTGGAGACGTGTTTAATGTGACAGGTGGTGTCGGACTCCTCGCAGTGGATGGTAGACACTGAGACACAGCAATATGAAATGTCCTTTTAGGATATCATTTTTTTTACATATCACAGCTTTGACCCAGGGTCTGATACACAACTTCCCACACACTGCATTGTCTGATCCCACTGGGTGGCAGCAGAGATTTAAAAGCATTTTGTATCTGCAACAATTTTTTCAACTCCGTCTACTTGGTAAGAACCATATTTCTTCCATTCATGCATGCGTCTACTATTGACACACATGTATATTAATGATACATGAAACATGACTTATGTGGCTTGACTCATGGGTAAATGCACTTTATAGAAAAATGGACGGGGGAGAGCATTGAGCTGCACTTTGCTAGAAGTCTTTTGATTTTTGGGGGATTTCTGTGTCTTTTTGGATTTAAAGCAGGCGGGCCTACCAACGGTCCTACAAGTACCAACTGAAGTTTTTCTCAATTCTGAAGATTCTGACAGACGAACCAACAACAGTGTCATATTTATTTCAGACAATTACATTGTGAGTGCTCGTCCTTAAAGTGAAAATACATGATATAGGAGGTTAAGGAGTAGCAAAAAATAAGGTACACACCATACCAATTTGTCCTATTGTGTCTCAAAGGACAAGCTAATTCAGTTTTAAAACTCAATTTGTATTTTGGTGAACCACAATGGTCTATACTGAGGTAGACTTCCCCATGGATGTTAGTTTATAAGAAATATGATGATTCTTTAAAGAAAAGTAATAATGGTCTTTTATTAAAATGCTGCAATGGGGGCGCCGCTATTTAGCTCAGTCCGTGGCGCGGGTACCCCATGCATAGTGACTGAGTCCTCATTGGGCAGAGGCCACAGGTTTGATTCCAGCAGTGGCCCTTTGCTACATGTCACCTCCCCATCTCTTTCTTGTCAGTCTTCAACTGGTTTGTCAATAAAGGCCAGGAAAAGGAAAAGGAATGAGAACAAAACATAGGGTGAATTCTCTTCATCTGATACCCTTTCCAATGAAAAGTGTAACACCTCACTACTTTTTTCAGCTAACAACAGCTCAGAAACCCAGCCTTAAGGTTAGGGATAGCACTACACACTCCAATCTGTCTCAATTCTCTAACATCACTGCAGCATTTTACCCCGAGTCACAGAGACGAGTACTGCTTTCTGTAAAGGCTTTTATTTAAGGTTAGCTCGCCCAGAGGAAAGCTGGATTTCTTTTTCATCAGAGATCGGCATAAAGGCACCAGGGGTAATGTGCGAGCCTGCTCTTTTTAGAGGTTCTTCGCACGATCTTTCAGGGAGTGCTCCATGCCTCTTTTGTACATATGTTATGGTAAAACAATTCAGATTTTACGCAATAGGATAATGTATAGCGTACTATACACCTCAGACACAGCATTTAAGGCAAGTAATGGGAAGGAGTAACAATGTAAAACATTGTGGTTGTGGATTCTGCTCTTTTCACGAAATGTGTGCTTGAATGCATATTAAAGAATATATATGTGTTAATTCCTATTAAGTTATTTCTTATTATAAAACTATCAAAATATAGACTAGTGGTTATTTGTAAAGACTGTGGCCACACTGGAAGACAACATCAATATTCACAGAGTCTTCATATTCCTTCAACAGACTGAAAAAAGGCAAACACAAACATGATCTCTTCCAAGTTTCAACCCAGGCAAGGAATAGAAGCATTCTACTTGTTCTCATTCTACTGGGCTTTGTCATAAGTTTTGAGTGTGTCGCTGAATTATCACTTAAATGCACATTTTCATGCCTGTGCCCCACTTAAGAGCCAATAATCTTGCTGCAGAAAAGAAAAAGAAATGGAAAGCATCTTGTTTCTTTTGTTAGCAGTGAGCAGATAGGAGGAGGAACAGGCAGGGCTGGAGATGGGTGTGTGACTCTCTGTGGCCTATTAAGGGCTATTGTTCTTTTTATCTACTGGAGACAGCCGGCACCGTCGCCGCCTGCTCTGGCTTGTTATTCTTATTTGTTTATGAGCTACTGAGGTCCCCACGCTCAGTCCTGGGGCCACAAGCTAACATGCGTGACTTCTGAATCAAGGCATGCCAACTGGTTATAACTACACATCTTGGAATTACATGATCTCTGAGGGGGAGAAACAATATTTTAAGTGCATTATATATATAACTATATATATAAGTATAAGTATAAGTATATATAAGTCACAGCCAAATAAGTATTTAACTATCCCACCATCTTCTTGAGGGGAGGGCAGACGGAAAATGGGACATGAACAACTGATACAGCTCAACACACTGATTGGATTACAGGAATACACAACAGTTACTGCCAGAACTAAATAAAACTGTAAGGTATCAAGTGATGACAGCAGATTATAGTATAGATGGCAATAATGTAGAAATAAAGAAAGAAGCCCTGTCTATATATTCTACACAAATGAGAATTATCTTGCCTTGTAACAAAAGATGGCAGTAAACACAAGACCGTAGTCAGTCAGCTTACAGCTACTAAAAAAAGGTTTTGTCTAACCACTTCATTCCTTGAAATTGCGCACACGGTGTAATTGTGCTTGACGTCAAAGCAGAAGGATGAGGCAGCATAGATGAAAGGAAGAACATGATATCATGTATTCTCTGTCATATGAGTAGGGAGCATCAAATCATCAAATCTTTTATGCTATGTTTACTACTCTGAACATAAACTCTGTCAAACTGAAGAGCCATCTTGTCCCCGCGAAAATCTATTCTTAGAAGGTATAGAAAACAAGAGTTAGAGTGACAGAGAGGCAGGATGACGGAAACGACTGTCGGAGTCAGAGAGTGAAGCGAAATGAAACAGATGGAGGTAGAGCGATGGAGAAGAAAAGAGACAGAGAGAGGTGATGCGCAGCGGTGCGGTCCCTGGCTTCTATTGAGGGCTAGGATTGGCCCTGGCAAGGAGGGATAAGAGGGAAATAATTATCCGACTTGCTGAAGCATGACAGCCCCTTCTAGGGACTGCAGACAGACAGTCGTAGCGTTATGTCAAAGATTGGCCATGTCGCTGGCGAGACATCCCTTGACAGAGCATGCTATCTGAAGTTCCACATGACAGTCAGGAACCCACCACAATCTCCTGATACCTGCCTGATGGATACATATTGGAGACAAGGTAGAGCCATAGAAGGGTGCATGAAAATGTAATGTCTTACGTTGGTTTGTTCTTGGGGTGCCACTTATATTTCCAAGCCTTTGGCTTTCATGTTACCAAAACAAATGAAAATACGAAGTCTTCTTGTATGTGCTCAGGCCAAGAATACGTTACGTTGATCATCCATACCATTATAATCACCTGTATAATCCTGTGTAGTGCCTCCTTTGCTGCCCAAACAGCAAAACACCTGTGTACCATAAACTCACATTAACTTTATCATTAATCTGTGCTATAAGAAGCTCTTCTGGGGGTTTTGATTAGAGCTAGCCTTCACTTGGCACACACGTAAATAAGCCTTCTGTGCCCATAATCTTGCTGCTAGTTCACCAATTGTATTCCTGTTACCGCTTGAGTAGACACTGACCATTGTAGACCAGGATCATCCAACAAGATCTGCTGTTTTGGTGATGCTCTTACGCAGTCGTCTTTCCCATTTTCCTGCTTCTATGACATTATTTTGAGGACAAAAGGTTCACTTGCTACCAAATATATATTGCATCCGTTGAAAAGTGTTATTGTAACACAATTATCAATGCTATTCGTACTTTACCCACCCGTGGTTATAATGTAACGAGTTTATGCTGTGGCCTTTTGCACTCAGACACCTTTTGCAACCTGTGACTCCCTGTTTCTCTGCAGTCAAAGGTGGAGGAAACAATAAAGTTAGGGCCGTTTCAGGTCTTTCCAAAGAGGCTTGTGCACCTGAATAGGTGAGTGAGGAGAGTTTGAGGGAAATGAGGAAAAGTGAGCTCTTGCACAACCCATGTGACCAGAGGAATGCTTCTGGAAGAGGCCATTACAGGTTTGCTCTCTCTTGTAAGTGAAAAGCAGAGTCACAGACTGTGACAGGTGACATGGCTATGTGGAACCACCCTGTCCCTCTCCTCTGTCACACATATAACGTATTAGTTAAACACTGCGATGTTCTTTGCACTACCAAAGATCGGGCTTACAAAACAATAGTTCTAGACAATATTGGACATGACTAACATGATTTACTGCAGATATATGCCTGGGAAGCTGTTGGAAAGGGTTTCTTATAAAATAAGTCTAATGACAATACCTTTTTTGTAGGGACGGGGGTTTTTACATGCCAGAGATTTGGTCAATGTCAAACTCAAAATAAGATTTTTGGTTGATTTGACCAAAGGGGATCAGACTTCTCATAGACGGGAAGGCTGGCATTAAAAGCGAGGAGATGAAATTGTGAGGTGTCTAGTATGATGTAAACGGTTCCCCTCTGATAAAGTCGCTGCCAAGTACTCAAACATGTTTGTCATGTAAACATTTGAAATTTCTGATAATTACTAATTAATTATAATTGATTAAATAATTTTGTCTGTTAAAACACAGCAGAACTTGTGGATTTCTTTTCCTGTTTTCTGGCTGTTATAAAACATAAAACAGATATGATAATTAGACAACTGCCTTGTGAGATAAATCAATCATTGTCCATTGTACTTGAATCAGTGAGAGGAGCCACATTAAAATAAAATCAGAAATTGATGTGGTAAATTTTTCTACAAACCCCGAAAGTGTTTGAGTGATATTTGGAGGCAGAAAACCCTCCAAACGTAAGTCTATTTTCACAAGCTCAAAATAACAGATGTATGCTTTGACAACATGATCAGGAGTAAATCGTTATAGTTCTCGCCTTCAATCAAGACCTCTTTGTGATTAACTGACTTGCCCTTAAATTGCTTAATTAAATTGCTGTGAGGTTGACTATATAGAAAGAACCATTGCTATGCAATGTTTAAGACTGCACGACTTTATATATCTTACATAACGAGCAATCTCTGTGGATTAGAGTATTCTTTTTTCCATTTCAATATTCATGCACTTAGTCTGAGCATTCCCACTGTTAGGCAGAGCCACAGGGTTTTTATTGTGAATCTGTTATTGGAAAATGAAATAACCTGAGCTTCTTTCGTGAAAACAACAAACAGTGGTTAACACTTTAGATTAATCTAGAAGAGCTGCAGGTTACAGGCAGTTTGCAGTTTATGTGAGCAGCAATCCTGCCTCACATAATAATGATAAACCAAACTTTCTGCCATAATATTTTTTTGTGCGGAACTCATGCTGTGAGCGCACAATAATACATAATGCGGTTTTCATCGAATGACTAACCAAGCGAGGGTATTCCCAACTGTTTGAGTGTTGCAAAAAAGGACCAGTATTCATGGTGTTTAACCTGCCGTTACCATGGCAAAAAAACAGGATTTCCCAAGGTGGCGTTTCAACTCTTATCATTATGATGATCATCACCATAGGCTGCTGTCTACGCTCTTAAAGGTTAAAACTGTCCCCTCTTTCCACTATCAGTATTCTTGACCTTTTTTGTTTGAATTCAGACTTTAAACATCACCTGTCGAGGTAATTATCTCCATTGCGATCAACCAATCATTGAGTTTTACCTGCTTGTAAAACTAACTATTAATCAAAATCTTTTATGATCGCAATTCCTTTTTTAATTCAATTTATCTTTTACATATTTTTCACAATATGCTTCTTAATTTACTTTATTGATAGTTCAAACATTTTAATAATATCGTATTCTTCTTAGCTCCCTGGCTTATTTATTTACTTGTCTTGCATATTATATCCCCAAAAAGTTGTGGATATTATGGATCATCGTTGCCTCGTCCCCCGCAAGTCCTACGTGTCGGCGTGATAACTCAAAATCAATTACACGGCTCATCGTCAAATTCTATACCCACGTAGCCCTATATGCAAAATAATGCGTAGCCCATATTTTTTTGAAAGGTTGTTTGTATATTTCCGACACTAGTGGGAGCTTTATCTCCACAAATTGCGGGCCAGAATTTCTCAACCTTTGGTCCCATTTAGTCCAAACCAGGTGCATATGAATCAACCTGAGTAATTCCAGCTTGCAAATATATTATTTTACCCTTATATTTCATATTTTACTCGCTATGGGTGCGCATTTTATGAAAAACAGTTCTTCAGACATAACGTCCTTATCCTTGATCCTACTTAGTCTAAAATTTGGTGCATATAAAGCAACTCAATGCGTCTATCTTGTAAATATACCTTACTCTAGTAGTTCATGTTTCACTCACGGGGGGACCTCTTGTTTTTTTTAATAGTAAACATTGTTTCCCGGAGAGAACTCAAAAATAATTTCATGGATTGTTTTCAGACTTTATACCTTCATTCAACCTTAGTGTGAAGAAGAACTGGATTTATTTTGGGAAAGATCGGATTTATTTCCAACACTAGGGGAAGCTTTAGCTCCAAAGGTTTTCAAGTCATAAATGTTTTTCCACATTGATCCGATTTGGTCCATATGAATCGTATCGAGGAGATGTGTATTGCATATAAGTTGTGTTTTACTCTAATAGTTCATAATTATTCACAAGGTGAACCTTTTTCTGAAAAACTACTTTGGAAATAACTTCACATTTAATTTAGGAAGTTCAATCAGGGTGATTGCTAGCACAAGACGGGGGATGGGGGACTTCTCTGGGATATACCCTTGCAGTCGGGGACCACAAAAAGAGGCCTAGTCTGCCTCAGCATTTCTGTGGTCTTTCTTATTTTTAAAAGTAGTTGAAACAAATGACCCCTGGTGGGATTAATGAAGTCCCATGATTTGATTGGATTGGATTTGACCTTTATCTGCACATGGATTTTGGATGTCACGGTTCATTTATGTGGGGTCTTTTTTGGTAAGTCTTGCAAATAATAAGACACAACATGACAAAGGCGGGTGCAATCTTCAGGAAAAAATGGCCGTGACATATTGTGGAGATATATCCAGTAATCAGTGACATCAATAAGATATGACATATAAAAAGAAGCTTTCATTTGGGACACAGATGAAATCTAAGACCGAATGTTTTTCGCCTCAGGCCAAACGGAATATTTTTATGAAGACGTGTTTAGCAATCCAGTTCATCTTGCTTCTACTCCTCCCTTACAATTAAAAATCTTGCATTCTAATCGTAATAATTCGGTCAAATAAGGTGGTAGGCGATATGAAAAATCCTTAAGGTGACAGCTTTTGAATAAATATTGACATTATACAAATGCACATATTCCACTGACATGAAAACCTTACTCAAATTTTTTTCCATGTGTGGTACCTTGAAGGCTCGAAGGTGAATTTTAAAGTTTGTAATAAAACCTTAATTTGCGCAAGGTGTCTAATGTTGTCTTAGCGAGGTAGGGTGTGCATAATTTTGTCTTGACCTGGAACCTTTAAGACACTGGACTAACAGACCATGGTTTGGACTATGCATGTATTACGAATGTCATGATTCTTCTTTTTTTATAGATGTGCATTTATAGAAATTACAGGTTAAATATGTGACCTTTGGCCGTCAAATATCAAACTAGAGCAACAAAAGAATTGAGTCTATTTCTGACTTTTTGAAGTTGTGTTTTCTGATACTTATATGATATACTGTGCTATAGAGTCAAGTTTCTTACCAGAGGGTTATACTAAAAAGTTATTTCGATATAGCCGGCTATTTTTGTGTGAGCTACAGCATCAAAACCTTAAACCCAACAAATAAAAATCGATGTGCTGTTGATCAACTGTCTTTGGACTTCCCTTTAAAAATCTATTCTTGGTATGTCATTTGTGTCACCATCAGCACATAATTAAAGGTTTACATACCCACTATTTCAGTAAAGAGCACATGTAATGGTGAAACACACCTTGAATGATCTGTATCGGAGATGGACCATTAAGGATCTCTAATAATGTGGAAACATCTTTTTTCCTGGCTTTCTTTACTTTTAAATAAATTTTTGTCTAAATATAGTTATAGAAGACACCAGAGAAATGGTGATTGTTGGAAAGCCTACCGAATCATGTTGGTTTCCCGTAGAAAGAAACCAATGACAGAGGGTTGGTGTGGATAAAAACTCTGGTAAGCAATGAAGCAACATCACATCATTGTGTTGAAACCGGGAGTTTCACAGTGGCATTAAAGCAGAATCAGAGCACATTTATCGGGATGTTTAAAGCTATGCACAATAGGCTATCTTTGTTTTGTTTTTTCGGCCCCCTGTAATCTATACGGCTCTTCTTGTTAGACCCCTGGTTCCAAAGGTGAAAAGCTGAAGTCTCCAGTGAACTTGAAGTGCCTACAGAAGGTTATTGCTGTTAGCATACGATGACCATTTGTGCCGAGCTGCGCTCGCACCTATCCATTACTTAGTCTAGATCGTCCCGTACTAGCCGCCGGTAGTCTGCTCACCCCGGGCATCGTGTTGCAGTCCGTGTTTTGCTAGCTACTCATTGCAAACTGGATCAACTCTCTACAAGACGCTTTATAGATTTAAGTTATTATTATTATAATTACTACAGGTCACCTCATCTCCTTTCACTTTTCACCCACCTGACTGGCGTGTCCCAGGAGACCTACTTCTCCCTGTGAACAAAGGCAAACAAAGGGGATTTGCCATCTTTGAGCACGGACAGATGCTCACTCTGCCTCAAATTTGGGGAGGTTAAAAAGTCAGAGAGAGGGACATACTGTGTTGGTGACTCTGGGTGTCGGTGAATGTGTGTTGTAACTGTGATTCCTTGGATTGTGCACTGCCATAAACCAAGAAAAACCTCCAGGAGCTGTGATATACTGAAGTGAGCAAATTAAAAAGCGCTGGAAAACATTGCAGAGTCTAAGGATAAATTCAACAACCAGAAATCAGTTTTTTTTATCATAGCTGTTGACAGTTGTTATTTGCAATTCAAGCAAAAAGAACATCTTTTTAAAAAAAAATAAAAAAAAGGTGGAACAATTGGTTGTTCATTCAATAGACCTGTCTTATTTTCTATTTTGTTTATTACTTTTGCTCCTGAATAAAGCCAACATGATTAAATAAAAAAAAAAGGCAGAGTACGCAAAATTTATTATTCGATTACTTGATTAATCAACAGAATAATAGATAGAATACTCGATTACAAAAATAATCGATTACAGCGGCCCTAAAGGAAAGAATAACACCCAGCTATAGAATGCCACCAAGTCTGACAGTGAGTGAGACGGAGAGGCACTGCCTACTGTGGTGAGTGGGAGCTTTTTCAGATATCGGTGAGTTAATGTAGAACCCATATTCTACTGTTTCTCCTCAGGGTATCAGAATGCCCTTGAACCTGCACACAACCTGCGTGATACATACAGACAAACAAACTCACGCACTGAAAACAGCAGAGGAAAAGCACACCACTATGCACAAACAAATTAAATTGCGTTGCATAATATTCATGTCCAGAGGATGTCGTGTCAATGCTGACAGGCAGACATAAATATTCCCGACCCCTTCACCTAGGGTTAATGGCTGTCTATCAGGCAGCAGTGACACATGCAGGCCAACATCGGCTTGGTGTTGACATAAGCAGTGTGGCTACACCAATTTTATTTATACTGCACATTTGTCTTACGGGTGAATACAATGTTCTCCCTATGTTCTCTCTGAATGCCAACATATTCATACATAGAAGAGGAATGGAAAGGAGATGGCAAAGCAAAGACGATATGAATATGAAGATAAAACAAAATAGAAAAAACACACACACATAGTGATCAACATAAGCTTGAAAAAAATTCTTCTTATTACTTTGCTGTTGAAGTTGGCCATTGTAGTGATCAAACCAAGTTCAGTAGGCCCTTAGTTCTAGAAAACAGGATCACAGTAACCAAAGGGACTCTCTTTTTTTAATTAATTCATTGTTTATCTTTATTGGATTATAATCAATGACCAAGTCAGAGAATGACTGTGGAGCCAACCCATTCATTTCTCTATAGACCATTAATAGGGTTTTGACGAAGTTTGTAATGTTCGAGCTAATGATGTGTCTTCAGGGCTGAAGAACAGGTTCAAATTTCTAAGCATGTGATGCAGTCTGGCTCTTATTGACACTGTTAACGGGACAATCAAAATTAGGACCTGGATCCGAAATAATAACAAAAGTTTCTGACTTTATCACTGTAATTCAGAGACATTTCCCTGTTGTGAATAAATCTATTATTCCTTTTTTAGGATCAGTGATCATCAGAGGAAAGAAGAATGTACTACTGTGTGTCATCGGCATGAGACTATTAGGATATCTTGTGTTTTTTAAATACCGTGTGGGAGACTGTGGAATATTTAAAATGACCTATTTAAACGTAAAATCTACTGCCGTCAAAGTAGGATGAAAAACACTTATTTAGAGGACAATGTCAATTGTTTCATGTACCCTTTGAATTAAAATGTTGATTAACAATTGAACTGGAATAGCAAGGTCCCATAAAAAGATGGTGAAACAGGAAAAAGTGACAAAAAGGAAGGCACAAACATTCTGTTTCATGTTTACATGGTCACAGATAAATAGATTTATGTACAAAATTCCTCTCACGCACCTGAACCCTCCATGGAAATATATATTCATGTGCACCCACACAGATATTAGGAACACTGAAGCTTGAACAAAAAGTTACAGATGGTTCCATGTGTCAGGGTGTTGTGCTCTACTCTCCTCAAAGCAAAATGATTTTTACTAAACAGAGGAAATAGGCGATAGTTGGGGAACAGTACACATAATCACCTCCGAGACTGAGTAAAACAGACCAGCATTTGAATATAAATGAGGCAACATTTCCCACTTTGTTCCTAATGCTGCATGGCCAATCAAAATTAATTTATTCTAATGTATGCACACAGAAGGTTAATTATCCAAATGATTCCAGTTCAGATTGCACCTGGTCTTGTGAGCCAATGAGCCATCGAAAGGGCAGATGGGTCTGCTTTGCAAGGCAAATCATTGCCCCAGCCCTTTTTGTGTCACCTCCCAACAATTTGCACATCTTAATGTGCAGATCATTCAGTCATCTTTAGAAAAGTGAAATCCACTGATGCCAAATGTCTTCATTTATCATGTGTACGAGGGGTACGGCCACGGAACGAGATCCTGTATTCAGTTAGTGTAGACATTGTCAAAGTTTACATAAAAGTAACCTCAAGCTAGTTTTCAATTAATAAATGTTTCCTTGGAACGCTATCAATTTGAAAACAAATCCACATTTGTTTTATAACAATACAATTATAGTTAACCTTTGTGTTTCTTGTTCAGCAGTGTTCTACTAATTACTCCAATATTAATTAATAAAGCAACAAATAAACGTTTGCATAAAAGGAGTGAGCTTACGGGGAGACAGGTGGAACATACTGATGATTTTGTGTGTTTCCAAAAAACACACAATCATGTTGTTCAAAACCACCTGGCTCGAACCATTTACCATTCTATCTTCCGATTTGGGGATGGTCGCTCTATCCACTGAGCTGGAGCCGCCCCTAATAGCAGTTAACAAACTTACTCAAAGAAAAAAGACAATCAAACAGGGAAGTCAGCAAAGTGGGGAAGAATTTACCTTCCAAGAGCTTGTCACCCTTCAGGCCGAGGACAAATTCGACCACCATATAAAGGACAGTAAATAGCTATTGCTGCCACAACATTCCATTGTTTACATGACACTATGTCCACATAGCATCTTTAACTTCATGGCGCAAGGCCAGTACGAAGTATACAATCGCACACTGGGGCGGCGTTATGGTGCCATGTTTTGGTCAGAGTAAATAAACAAAGAACAGAGAAGGTGAAGTCTGTGTAACATCTGTAAAAAGGCCGCCGCTCTCTCCATGAAGGCATTTCTTTGCTCGTTCCCTCTGAGATTACCCTTTGTTTATTTTATTAAACATTTAAACACTATACTCTGCCATAAATCCACCACTAATCAACATTCCATACCTTTTCACCTTTAGTTAGGTACCTAATTCGGATTATTTAAAAAAAAAAAAAAAAAAGTCATTCCATGATAAATTAACCAATATATAGATATGGAGCAATGACATATGTTACATAACTTATGCTCACTGACAAACAAATACACATGTATTGTTTTACCAGGTGCGTGGGGAGGGATAAGGGTCAAAACTAGCGCCTGTATACGGTCTAGCACCAAAATCCTGCAATAACTATTATTTTGCAAGTTAGTCAGTGTACTGGAATTCCTTTTTTGCAAGTTTTGATACTTTATGGCCAACAACAGCGAAAACAAATAAAAAGCACTCAAAGAGCGCATAAACCTTCGCCAGGGCACAATAGTACCCATGGTAGATATTATTGGGTACAGAATCAATTAAATGGCTTTATTTAGAAGATTGTATATAAATATGTCCGTTGATTTATGAGTTGTTATAAAGTATACATATTCAACAAACAAACCTCGGTAAAAACACAACCTCATACATTAAACATACTCTAATGAACAGGAACTTTTGTTCTTATAACGCACTCAATCTTTGCTGGCTCCTGCCGGGCCTCCATATTATAGGGACCCTACCTACAAGCCCACTGATTAGTTTTTCATCATCATCTATGTCCAATCATGGCAGTTATTGAAACACGATGACTGTTTTTGATGTCATTCAGTTCCGGCTGAATTAATAATATGAAGAGTGATGTTTCACTCTTCACTCAAGACTTCTCTCCATCCCTTGCAACACCCCCTGTGGGCCCTAGGAGATCTGGGTAAGCAGTTGCTGAACTCGGAGAAAACACAAAACTGGATGAAACGGATGAGAGCAAATATGGACTTGTTTTCAAAAAGCTACCAGAGGCTGCATACTCTGATTGGGTATTTTCGCAAGCTTGCGCCGTATTTCCCTGCTGCAGAAGGAGCTGTTACGTTACATTTTCCCATGGCCTCACATCTTTCATCAAATGGAGAAATAGTCTGCCCTCATATGTAAATGCAAAAGATTTTTTGTTGTCTTTCTGGGTAAAGGGGAACGGCCGATGGCTCAGAGGTTGACATTTTGGCCTGTGGAATTTTGATGGGAGCTCTGGAGAACAGAGGAGAATATCAATTAGACATTAAGGGTTTCCACAGGTATTAGAGGGATCAGGGGAACCAATAGAAAGAGCAAAAGGAAGAAGCTGAGAAGTCGATCGATGGAGATCTCATCTAGGGTCTTGAACCTTGCCATGAAGGGCAAGAGAGGTGGGAAATAATGAGATCTTTGAACTCCGGTCAATATTACCATAATAAAAGAGCTCAGACCTTTATCATTTAAGTCTTCCCTCTTTCTTGTGGACGCTTGAGAGATGTTTATGTCGGATGCTAACAATAGATGAAATTTTTATCTATTTTTTTTTCCTTTTTCATTCAAAGTGTCTTCATTACGTTTTTGTATTAATTGGATGTTATTATGACTCTCACATCTCTAACTTCTTGATTTCAATATCTTGACCTTTGTCTGGCCTTGCAGTTTTGTGCTGCCTTCAGTTTCCTGTTTTTGCCTTGTCCATAGAATGTGAAGGATGTGATGCGGAATAATTCTTGGTCAACAGTTGGACAACAAACAAACAACCTGTGAAAATAACTAAATATGGTTACAATATTTAATATCTTATTCAATCTTTATTCAACCAGGAAGCTGCATTGAGGTTAAAATGTCCTTTAAAAGAGACCTGGCCAAGGTAGCAGCCGATAAAACGTTAAAAATTTTACAAATAAATATGTTATTAAAAGATATTTGATAATAAATAAGAAGTAGACCTCTCAGGAAAATCAAGCACATCTTCACCAATCCATCTAGGTAATGTATTTACATTATTACTTTATATCTACTCAATTACCCAAAAATATTTGCTTACTGAGTCCAGCACAAGAAGGTTCCTCATGTGTTTGAGATCCCAGTCAAAAACATGAGGTTCTTCAGCTGAAAGAGTTGGATGGGAATGTGATGTTTTATATGCAAATTATGCTTTAGTTGTGTTCTAAAGCTGTGTTGTGTTCTAAAGCTTGATGACTACCAAACCCAGTTAACCCAAATCCATCAAGCTTAAATGTCGCCCGCCTCTATGCAGTTGTTTTAATATGTCTCTGTGTCATCAAGGTGAGTGAAACATTTTTATTAGAAGTTTCTACATTTGTTATGCTTTTGCTCTGTTTTTGCAAGATCTGTTCATGTCCAACAAGAATAAACATTTAATAAGCACTTTTAAGCATATGTATACACTGAAGTTATATTATATATGATCTATCCTAATACGAAGATAGGAGCAAAGAATTAGAAGGTCAACACCTGTAAGCCTACAATAATTATTCCATAATCTTCACTATCATTTGAGTTATCCACATTTATTTTGCAAACCCCGAATCCTCTGGATAAAAACAGCACAAGGAAACAAATGTTAAATCTCATCAGTGATTACACATCCATTTCCCAGCATTTGATATTGACTGGCCTTTGTGAATGACTTCAACTGCTCTTTTTTTGCTATGGAGTGGAGAATTAGATTATCCTTTATCCTCCAACTGTTTACCTGTCAGGGAGCTAAAACTTTTCCATGAGCATGTATTGATTTAAACATCATAGATCATTTAGTCGCGAAAACCAAACACCACACTGCTGACGGATCATTTTGGTTTCGAGCAAAATGTCAAAATAGAGTCCAATATCTTGGAGTAAGCAATTTGTCCAATTTGCTACAAGGAGGAAGTGATCAAAACTGATACTAATAATGTTACTGTCTAAGGAGCCACAAACTCACTAAATTCACTGAACTCTTCCTGCTACTGACAGCAGTTGGTCCATCCAAGCAATTGGCCATTAGTGAAGCTTAGAGACTTAATACTAACACCATCAGCCATAATATTATAACTGCTTGCCTAAATGAAGTAGATCTTTTTTCTTGCCGGTAAACCGCTGAGCGAGCCCTGCAATGCAGCCGGTGTTCTGATATCTTTCTAGCAAAACCAGGTGAAACTTTCAGGTACATCGGTTATCAGTGGGCACCCATGACCCTGTTGTCGGTTAACCGGATGTCCTTACTTAGGCCGCTTGGATAGGTACTAACTATTACAGACCACAAACACTCAACAAGACCTGCAGTTTGGGAGATGCTCTGACCTAGTGTTCTAGCCATCACAATTCGGCCCTTGTCAAAGACACTTAAATTCTTATATTTTCCCATTAGTCCTGCTTATTCAATGCCCAAGAGAAATAATTTGAGACTTAACTTATCCAATGAAGCAAAAAATGTTCTTACCACTTTGATTTTAATTCCAAGCAACAATGTGTATACATCTCTCTCCTCTAACCCTCACAATAACACTTTCGGGTTAAGGGAGTCTTCCTTTTTATTACTCATTTGTTCTGCCACCAGCGGTCCATAAAACTCAATTTAATTCATATTTTTCCAGGCCATAAACTCTTCCTCTAGTGAAAAACAGTAGCTTGTACTCCAGCTCTGCCTTCAGTGAACCAGTGAGTGAGGTACAGCAATCGCCTCCATTCCCCACCTTCAAAGATCAGGGCTTGCCGTTCCATAAGAATAAACAGGAACACCCCTATTTCACTACTCTATCAACCCACTGTTCTGTACACCACTCAACTATGGATGGCTTGGATGAGCCTGTTTGTGGTGTGCGAATGTGAGTGCATATGTGGAGGAAGGCAAATGGAAGTCTTCCATGGCAAGATGAGCTCCAGTGATTACAGGCTGAGACAGTTTTCTAATTATTCTGTCAAACATCAATCCTCAGGGCTGATGCAAGCTGTCCAGGGGTCTGACGGACAATGTAATCACTGCTAGAACACCCCATCAACCCCACTCATCCACCTATTTTAGCACTCTATACACCCATATCCCTCTCTCCTCAACTGCTGCACTCTCTCACTCTTTCCCTCTATTGTTCTTCTCAACAAATCTCTCTGACTCCCCTTTTCTCAGAACGCTTCTCCTCATTTCCTTTTTATCTACAGTATTGCAGCTATTCCCTTGTTTGTTAACAGAATTTATACGTTGGATCTAAGAAAGACTTCTCTTAATGTTTGAAGTCTGTTGTAAAAAAGTGATACAATTTGGTTAGGGAAAAGGGGAAGAATAATGCAAAGTACAAAATACATGTATGGGGAAAAAAAGAATGATGGAGTGAAACAAAGTTCTATCAAAAGTTCAGTCAGAAAGACTATCTGCTTGGACACACGGTACACAGTTAGTGCTCATTCCACTCCATTATCCTCACATTTCATACACGCTAAGTTTCATCAACCACCACCACAAGCATCCAGACTCCAAAGGGAGGATATTTCTCCCTCACATTCTCCCCAAAGAGTCTGGGCACGACGATCACTGGCACCACAGCTGGTTTGAGTTAGTTATAATGGTTTAACTAGCAGAAAAGCAGGAAAGTAATACAATTTACGTGGATGACAGAAACAGATTTTAATCACAATATCATCTTTTTGAACAGTCGATCTATATCCATAAGTCTAATTAGATTTCATTACATGTGCTGTAACGATCATGTTGTGCTGTTAGGTACTTGCTGTTCACCATCACATGTCAAATATTTTCTTGTATAAACTAAGCTAGATCAGAAGGGATGAAGAGTAGTGGTACAAAATATCACTGAGGTAGGTACAGTGATGGAAACCTGAATTTGGTTAAACCTCTTTCTCAATGCATCCAGGTTGGTGCTCTTGTTCAGTCTTTTTCATTGAAAAATGTTAATAAATAGCCGAACTCTGCTTATCTTACAGCTACAGCCTTAACGATCATATCCCGGCCGTGTTTTGTATGACTGTGTTTGATAAAGTGCTGGGAATAACACCTAACACAGTGCGGTCTAAAAGGTTGTCGTTGTGGTAACCAAACCTCTACATAAACGCTGTGTTTCTTGGCCCAGCAACTCATAAAATATAGTCTAGAGTCAGTCATATTTGTGTAATTAGGTAAATGTTGAAAATGTCTTATTTAGCAATTTTGAAAAAAATTAAATAAAAGGATCTGCTACTTCATCGGGACCAACGTCCATATATAATGGGATATTCCCCGCTACGGGGCCAATCTTTCCAACAAGATTCATGAAAATATGTCCAGAAATAGAAAGTAAATGGGAGAAGGCATGAAGCAGACAGGGATATTTTAACATATTCTTTGAGTTTGGTATGGTCGTCTAATTTGACTATGTTGATAAATTAGGGGTTTGCCAACATGTATTATATAAACATGATTAGAAAAAACTACTTTCCCTGAATTTCAATCTTCTTCCTTGCTTGACAGCACTTATCAGTTTTACCATGGCAAATCTCTTGCCCATCTGTGTCCTCTGGCATTGGCTGATATTGACTGAGATAATATTGCAGGAAAGCCGTGTACTACATTGCCTCTGCTGCTTGGTGAACAAGGAAGACTGCTGCAGCAGCAAACAGTCACGTCAACTTGGACAGCGTGCTGTGGGCTGAGCTGCATCCTACAATCTGATAGCAAATTCTTCCCACTGGCTGTCAATTTTCAGGAATGCAGAGACAATAAGATTTTGGTAAGGAATGTATGAGGTGATACATAATTCAGAGGTGTTAACTGCAAAATCTTCTAAACAATTTTAGAAGCACAGACTGGTTTATACACACAGCTTAAATAAAATGTACAATGTTTCTTTTCAAAATTAAAAAAGATTTGCCAATTTTTTCTGTAGTATATATGTTGTATATGTAATGCATGTTGTATATAACATCTACTATATGTCCTTTTTGGAGTACTTGGTATGCTGTGAGTGCCGACAGAACACAGAGACATTTTTTATCACGCCCCTAAGCAGAAAGGCAATTTCTAATGAGATGTCATGAGTCAAACATTTGGTGTGAGTCTCAACATCTTTTAACACGCTTGATAATAGAGAAGTGTCTGGATCAGACATGAAGCTCATATCAAATAAGAACCTGGGAAAGCAAATTACTCTATATTCTATATTTGTTCATACCTGTGGGTTAACTTCACAACTGTCAGGTAAAAAAAAGATAAGAGTCTCAGGGATTTGAGATATGTGGTATTTGCCAATTGTCTGTTAACCATTGGTAAGTTCTGATCAATTAAGCGCTTATTGTTAAGTTCACCAATTTAACAGTGAATAAAGATTTTCTAATATTGGATGAACTAATACACTACAGTTGCCCTTCCAAGTGTCACGCTGACTGTATTACAGGAAGTCGATAGCAAAGAGGAGCTGGGGGAGAGAAGGCGGTATCTCAACCTTTGACCCTGCCCGACACCCGGAGGGCTGCAACAAAGAGGGCAGAGGGGCTTTTGGATTTGAGCGCTGGGTCTGACTAAACTCAGAAGGTTAATGTGAGTTA
Organism: Lophius americanus; assembly: GCA_037951165.1. Lineage (NCBI taxonomy): Eukaryota > Metazoa > Chordata > Actinopteri > Lophiiformes > Lophiidae > Lophius > Lophius americanus. Next base: position 4,742,043 of record JBBDHG010000047.1, read on the forward strand.
TTATGAGCTGAGGGCCTTACTGGAACAGACACCAGCTTCAGGAGATTGGGTACAAATAGTCTCAATATATTTCTCAAGCTATAGTCTTATTAGGTGGAAATCAGATTGCAAATAACTATCTCATCCGTCTCCATTATTGGTTTTTAAGCTTTTAGTGAGTTAAAACTAACAAACTAAATTGAAGTTCAATACTAAAAAAGTTGTAGTGTTGGCATGGGCTACTATTGATTATTTTTTTAATCCACCCCCACATGGTGCAAAATCCTATCTATGCTCGAGCTTAGTACTAAGACAGTCTGGATCCCACAGGGTGACAACCCTGTTGTGTAGTTCCCTCTAGTTGCCAGTCTGTTCAGAATCTAATAATATTAGAGCCTGCCTAATGATTTGTAAATTTCTGGGAGTATTAATTAAATTATAAAGTACATATATATGTTTAAGTCTGATTATATATGTTGATATTACCAGACCGTTATACATGAGTCTCCTGTAAACCATGATTCTTACAGTGACACTGACTTTGCATTTATAGATGTGAGGTTCTTTGACTACACCCACTTCTACGGGGACTGAAAATCCTTTTTTTTGATATGCAGTTTAGGCTATTGGATTTAATCTTCCATGCTATTATGTGGTGATAATCAACAGATACTACTGAAATTAATCTGTGATTCAATGATGTAGGTCCTTACCGTGACAAACAAATTCAAAAATATTGCACCATTATTAGTCCTAGAGGACAGGAGAGGGCACAGTGTTTGTGGTGTCAGTACACGGCTCAGAGAGCACGAATGATCTCATCAGACGGGTGTTTGAATGCCTCCCATAATTCCCCAGAATGTGCACATATAAGAGCCAGTGGAGCATGAAATGGGGAAGGCCTAACAGTTCCACTTCTACTGGAATGTCTCTCAGCACTGGACATGACAGCCTGATGGTCTGATGGTGATACTCCCTCAAGTCTGGAAACATGGATAGATGGAGAGAAGGCGATCTGGAATGGTGGCAAAGGGTGGAGCGATGATAGCAGATGGTTCGGATGGAAGGAATCTCCATTTCAAATATTTAAACAAGTAGAAAAGCACTTTGCAAAGATAACACAGTCTAGCAAGAGCAACTCCAATATTTAATGTGAGGCATTGTTATGGGTTACTAATGCATAGCTTCGCTGAAACATTGGGTGGAGTATAAACAAAACGGCCCTGCCAGGGCACGTTAATTAAAGATGGAGTGAATTGTAACTGCAATTGTTTAAGTTAATCTCAATGAATTCTTTTTAAATCTCCTGGTTAACGCGGCGATGTGTAATATATGCAAATGAATGCAAAGGTATTTATGCGGAATTATACAAATAACCTGAGTCACGGCAAGTAAAAAAAGGTTGATTACAGAAGTCCCTTGAAACCCAGAGTAGTAATCACTATATTAACAATTCTAGTCCTAAATAGTGTAAAACACAAAACATTTACGTTTCTTCTATCATCAGTTGAAGAGCCGCTGTCGAGGCACATCGGAATAAATGAAGACATTCCTCACTATGCCCTTGTTCTGAGTGCTTGACTTCACAATGTCGTTCAATCACAAGCAGTCATCCTCCCTGTGGCATCCGAAGGCCCTATCTGATAACTGGCTGGCTCCCCCCGGCCCGCCGGTGTGAACCAGGTGCTGTGATGACAAAACACTCCTGGCAGCATTAAGAGAACAGAGAGAGCAGAGCTCAATTAGCCCGAGCTCAAATCCAAGATCCTCTATCGATTTCCTATAGATGAGGAATGGCAGACAGGAGAAAGCTCAATCAGAGATACCCATGGGACCCGTCTGTGTGCGTGTGTGTGTATGTGTGTGTTTGAGAGAGGGAGAATCAACAGGGGAGGACATGGTGCCCAGACAAGGTGCTGGGCTGAGGTGAATATAACCATATATCACCTTAATGCATACATTATAGTTAAGTAATAATGTTTAATCTCGATGGTGTGGTGGAAAATGTCATGAGTCGTTAACAGCACGATGTGCTCTCCTAACCCAGATCAAATGGAGAAGGAGACAGATGAGGCATTAGATCCCTGAAGGGCAAATCCGCTTGACAAGTCATCAACTCCATGGCACATCTCTAGACACCCTTTCCACCTTTTCAAATTAACCTTCAAAAGAGGAATAAAATGCAAAATACATGGAGTCTGATAACCTCGTTTGTCCTTACCCTCTATCATAAAGCTAAATTTTTGACCAAACCCACAATGTGAGTAAGGATTTGATATTCAGCCCATCATAGTCTATGGATGTGAAAGTATACTATACTTTCATAGTTGGGGTTTAAGTAGCAGTAAATTATAAATGTATACAGTACAAACAAATCAATCATAACATTATAATTACTAGCAGGTTAAGTCAGAATAATTTCATCTCATTACAAATGACAACTGGTGAACTGGTGACAGGGTCATGGGCACCCAAGGCTCATTGATGAGCTGTTTCGTCAGCTAAAGTTTGACCTAAATAGTATAAGGCAGGCGGTTTTAATGTTATGGCTGATTACTTTATTTTAATATGTACAGTGCCATCAAAAGTTTGAGTAAATCTGTTAAATACCTGATTCAAGCAATTCCGGGTCAAAATCATGCTTAATGCTAAGTAAGTAAAATAGCGTACCTACAACGCAACAACTACAACGAAGGACACTGTGCCGAAATGCGCAGACAAAATATCTCTGTCTTTCTCTATCCTTTATGTCTTACTTAAGACATTTCCTGCACCCAAGGCACTTTGGGTCCCATGCCTTCAAGACCAAAACACAGGCAGAACTAAGACTACTCAAAGCTATGCGTTGCTCATCAAGGTATGATGTTCAATCTCATACATACCATCTCATAGTATGGTTACTGAGGCGAAGGCTCCAGAAAAGGATGTTTGCTCATCAAGCCAATTAGCCAATCTGCATAGGTACACGCTTCTCTCTCTCTCTTTCACATGTACACACAAAGGCCGTAGCATTTGCTCAATTGGAAAAACAATAATACACGTGCTGAACTATGACCTTGTACTTTAAATGTGAACACAGGCCAATTACAATGCACCTGACTCCTGGTGAATACATTTCAAGGACAAATATCGGGTCAGTGCGCTCTGGGAAAAGCCTATAATTTTAGCTCCGCACATTGCTGTAGTGCTTTTAAAGGAACAAGAGCCTAAGAGGTCCCATGACAGAGAAAAAAAACAGTGCTGCATCTATCATTGGAGGGGTATTAATGCAATGTAAGCAAATCTGTGGAAAACCCATTATGTGGAGATAGACCCTTAGTCTTAGAATGGCAAACCAACACTATGGTCTGCACTGCATAGAACTGGAAAAAAAAATCACCCTGAGAGCAACCTCCCTAGAAGCCCACACGCTGTCTGCCTGTTACAAGAAATGTTCACTCTTTCTGTGGCCTGGTCTCAATTTGGAAGTCCCAGTGTGTTGCCAGGACTAAGTAGTCGCTCTTCCATGACAGGCCCTCTATTTAGTACTTGTGTAATATTCTGTGCACTGGGAATGAACTCCATTACGGTGGCAGTTTGTTTTACCCCTTTTCACAATGGCTTTGCATTGCTTGTTCTAATAACGCAGGGAACCAGAATCTCCCTCAGGGCCCTCAGCTTCAGGCTGAGAGGTGATTTCTTTGCCGCACAAATAACACATCATAGGGCTCTCGCATCACAGGTCACTTTTGTGATTAAAAGTTGTTGGGGCTCCCTGGAGGGCTGCATGTGTGCGTAGATGTGTACAGGATGGTGCACCACAATGGAAGTATTAATTTTGCACATATTCTGGTCGGAATCGAGTTGTGGTCATTAGTCGTGTGCTGTAGCACCCAAAGGACAGAGGCCTGTGAAATACTGATCTATTCCTTCTTTTCTGTGGACCTTGAAACAGGATGATGCACCTTCTGCAATATATTTCTCTGGAATCTGTGTGTGCTGAGACACATTCGATATAAGGTCAGACATCTCTATATGGGTATGAGAAAGGCAGCGCCTTGGCTCCTGTAGGATTTCGTTTGCAGGCATGAAACTTTGGGGGAGCAAATTTAACAGGATTTACCTAGATGAAAGGCTATGGGAAGATTAGAGTGATGCAAAAAAGTAGAGAGAGAAATTGAAAATGGGAGAAAAGAATCTGACTTGCAGTGAGACACACTGGGGCACCTCGAAAAAAATGATAAGTGTCACCCTGGAAGCAGTGGTGAGTTACGCAGATATAGAAACTTTGACAGAAAGCAGATGACAGAAATGGAAAGGTATTGGCGTGGCTTCTGAAGACGAGCTGGCTCAGCAGTGTCACTGACAAGAGGGAAAGTGGTTAAAGAGGGAACGCAGGTGAGTTAAATCAAAGTCACTGAGCTGGAAAGAAGGAAATTAGTGTGGAGTTTTGCTGGAGGGCAACGGGGGCTGCAGCCGAAAGTGAGATCACACGCATTCCAGTGGGAGCTTCAATGTTTCAAGATCAAGAGTTCGATTATACAACAGCATTATCACAAGTATGTGAACACGCCTCCATATTTGCTTGAAAGGTTGGTCACCCAGTTGAACTAAATCTTCATGTGATCCAGTATGTGGCTCTTTCACCTTGGAGCGGAGCCTCCTAACAGTGCATATCTGATTCACAACGGCGTGGCAAATAAGAGCAGCACAAAACAAGCCCACAGGTTACGACTGAGAAATAAACGCACAGAAAGCATTGCCAGTAAATGGAAAGGCCAGGATTGTCACGATACGCATTTATGATTATGTAACTATAGTTATATCACCAAAAAGTTTTAAAAGGACATACCTAACTTTGGAAACGTTCTCAGAAGCCCTGATTGGTTAATCAAAACAGGATCTCTCTTTGAACACGTCTATGTGACACAATGTAACTCTGGCAATATAAGACTCCAAAGCCAACAAATAAGGACGTTGTAGTTGACTTAAGATTCTGTAAAAATTGAGATTTGTTGATTGTGACTAGAAATGCCAAAATGATATATAGGTGAAAACATTAAACTCATGATTGATGGATTCATCAAATACATTTTCTTCTCGTTGAATGGTGGATCATCTTCATCTGAACCTGCCGACGGCCCGTGTTTGATTTGAAGTTTATGTTTGGTCCCTGTTCTTTCATTGTTAAAACAAGAACAGTGACTTTCATAATCCGGCAGATTGACTTGTTGTCAGTGTGTAATAGTCAGTGTTCCTTTGTTTTCCATGGACTGAATTCAGAAACCCATTTTTTTCCCCCCAACCATTATTTCTTTCTGGAATTTTCTTTGAAGTTTTCCGAGACAATACATGTCCGGAGATTTCTCATTTGGTCAAATTAGTCTGTGGATTGATACAAATAGGACACTCACAGTTTAGTCAGAATTTATTAGGATGGTGCTGGTTTTCTAAATTTTCAATATTTAGAAACATCACATCAGAACCGAAATGAAACAATTAAGTCCCTGAGTAAAGCCGCCTGTAATAGACTGAGAGGAATAGTTAAACGTTTGGAAAATTGTCATACTGATTGATAAATGGGAAGATTAAAAAATTCCCATAGCTGTCTATTAATTATGGAGATGGAGCTGTGATTCCAGCTGATGTTTGCAAACATATTGGCTGGGAAGCCTACCTTGATGTTCCCGGCAATCGGCCGAGCAACCTCTCTGAGGCCGGTTTGGTGCCACTTCAAATTACATTACACTGAGGAACATAGCAAGTTTCAAAAAGCTAACATTGGCAGAGCAGCTAAATGTAGCTACAGCAAAGAGCTAGCCGTTAGCCCTGAATCCCCTCAACATAGCCAACATACATTATTACTTATTATGGACTGAATGATGTTTAATAAAGTTTTATTTCAAAAAAAGTTTGTACCTGTCGTATACAGTAATGTACCTGTTGAAAACAAGTACATTATTTTCAAAAAGTTAGAACACATACACAATGCAGATTAGCCAATGTAATCCTTCAAAATAAGAGCACGCAAAACACAATACTCCTTATGGTTTAAAACTTCAACGAAAAAAGAAAATCGGTAGATGCCAAAATCTGAATCGGCCGGTAAGACTTCATAAAAATCCGTGATCGGTCAGGGGAATTGCAATCGGTGCGCCCCTAATATTGGCAGCAGCTGAAACTGAAACTGAAGCTGCTACATTTATGCTGCAGGGTCAGAGGATCAAACCTCGGCCCTTCTGAAAGGATCAGTGGATGACCACTCTTAAGTCACAGGAAGCCAATCCTGTAGAATAGATTAATTTACATGTGTTATGTCAATTCATAGAGATTGGTTCGTTTATACACCCTCAGGATTTTGGAAGTACTTGTATCCATATCAGGTGAAGACGTCGGAACTATAGCAGAGTAAATATTAGTGTCACATTTGCAATCTTTGACTCCGATATTTGCATCTCAAAGACAGCGGGATGACTGGGTTGTGCACCACCTGATTGTAAATCTCCTGAGCATTGCCAACAAAGTGTTATCCGAGGTTATTGACTACAGTATAAAATACAGCATTTTTACAATACAGCATATAGTAAAAATATTAACCCGTTAGAACCCAAACTCATATATTTTTAAATGGAGTGAAATGATGAGGGAGATAAAACAGTCAAAGTGGCTCATGTGGAACACTTTTGGAAGTTATTTTTGAAGCGTTTCCCCTAATCCCTTTTTTTCCTCCATTTACTTGGGAGCAGAGATTTCCCCTTTTTTTTCCCTTGCTGAAATCGGATTTTTGCTGATTGGGTTTTACGACACAAAGGTAGAAGATCAATAAAAATAAGCTGTGTTGTATGAAATTGTTCAAATGCCTTAAATTAATTCTTATTATGTTGGATGTTATTGTAATGTAATAATAATTTGCTGGCATAATTTATAGTTCATTGCTTGTGTCCCTTAGAGAGATATGCGCCAGAAACCGGGGGTGCATTTTAGAAACATATTAATATCCACCCAAAAGTCCACCCAAAAAACTGATCAGCCTTCAGCCTAAAGAAGAAAATTGATGTGGAGTTGGTCAAAACATCCATCTACCACTTTCTTTACAGCTCTGGCACAAGGCAATAACGAGGTTATTTGGCTGTCTGTATTTGCGGCCAGCTCAAGATTTTGCCTACAGGTGATGTGAGGAAAACTTCAATAAATTCAACCATTCTGTCAACAAACTGGTCTATAGGTGGATATAAAGAGAGCGAGGCTATTTATTTTAGCCTGAAAAATAAATATGTCTCCGCTTTAAAGGCCAGGGGCAAAATTTCAAACAAACCTGAATGGTTTGGTGCACCTAGCTGAGCAGCAACATGCATATGAATGCGCACAAACACACGCACATGCCTTTGTTATTCATTTTTGTCCTAATCATTTCAATCAGACTTTTTTTTCTATATCGTTCTTAACTTGCACATGGTATTCTTATTTTATCTGTTTCTCTTGTCTGATCGTTCGGAGAATAATAACGGTTAAAGTAATGACTTCTGTAAGGGTAGATAGTGGGAAAGTGAGTGAACAAAAAAGGTGCTTTGTCATCTCAGACTCCGTCTCAGCTATTCACTCACATCACTTCCACTCCTCTCTGCTCAATGAGCACAATACGACATCAAAGTAGAGACAGGGAGAGAGAGAGAGAGCAAGACAGACATAAGGAGGGAGACAAGAGTATAAAAAGCAACTGAGGAAGAAAGACAGAAACAAAAATACCTGGTTTTGTTGAAATGTATACTGCCGTTACAGTGGGATATCTCTGTCTCCTGCTTTGCGGCTAAATGTACTTCTGTTTTTCACTGCACTTAAACAATCCGATCCTTTCCAGTCAAAACTCAGTGGTCTCATTCATGTATACATCAGAAAATTGATGCTTTTTCCCCTAAAGCTTCTATTAAACTCCTGTTGCCAACGGCAATAGCAGTGAAAGTCGATTTAAGTCAGACATGCTGCTCTTTTGCTCAGCTTTTGTGTTTTTATAAAGGCAGAACAAAAAAATTATGTGGAATTCAAGTAAAGTATTCCATTGGGACTTCAATACCTCACAACTAGCAACAGAAGAAAGCGTGTTTGATGCTATAAGCATTGATTGCCTCGTTTTAAGGCAAATAAGCTCAACGAAACTCTCACCATAACTTAGATGCATGAAATCAACAATGCTGCTTTGTCATGGTCCCCTCGTCAAGGGCATCATTTCAATTTAGATCGCGGCTCATAGTTTGGAGTTACAGAGAGGTAGTTTGTGGAGATAGAAAGAGTAACTTATGGAAATGAGCAGCTCTTCTTCACACTGTCATTGCAACATGATTAACATTCCCGACACAGATCAGAGCAGGTTTCACAGCTCCCCTGGTTGAAATGCTTACGGTGCTTCCAACCCAGTTAAAGGTCAATCCCATTCTACTTTTCTCCTGTTAGGAAGAGGCGCGGCGTCTCCGTTTCTGTACTAAGCAGCAGGAGGAACAGACAGCAGGCTTACTCCCCGATCTGGTGCTAAGGAATCAGCCCAAGAGAGGAAGGAGATGAGTGAAGGAGGGTCCTCTTGTCCATGCGGGGTTGTTTTTTTGGGGGGGGGCAGTGCAATGATAGCAGGCTTTAAATCCTGATTCTGCCCCTGCGGAATAGCATTTAATTCAAAAAGGAATGAATAATAATAGGCGGTGGCCCCATACCAACATAAAGTGACAAGTCTTTGTAGTTCTCTTTCTCGCCTATTGATCTCATTTCTCTTTTCTCCCTATTTCCATTTTTATTTTCCCTCGCAGAACACTAGACTGAATTCATGCGAGACCAAATAAAATCCGCGCACATTGGAAATCGCACTGGAAAGTAAAGCAAAGTATTACCTCCTGGGGTGTTGAAGTTGGTGGGTTTTTAGCATGGATCTATAAAGTCTTTGCAACACTGGTTTGTTTACTGCTGTCTAACGAATATGAGGCTGAACTCTTTGATGTAGCATAACATGCTTAAACCAAAACAGTGTTCATGAGAGTTAGAGAGAAAATCGAGGAAAATAATAAAAAAATGTGATGTTCTATTTAAGAAGCCAGGCCTGTATGAAAGTAATATTTTGGTTAAGAAAGGATTTCATTTCCAAGACTATAACATAAATTGATGGAAGGCAGCCAATCAACACTGCTCCCATCTGTCAACAACAACAACAAACCTCTAATCATAGCCAAAACTGCTGCTATCAGTTCAAAACAAACCCAATAAAAAGGTGGGTCCATGGGGAAATTCACCTATTTTAGCTTAGCTCTAAGAGGCTGTCACTGGGTAACCCCTTCATTCCATGTGTGGACTTTATATCTACAGTACATTTAGAGGGGATTCAGCCGATTTCAACTTTAAGTATGTCGTTCAGATAATAAATGCATTCTCCTCGAACAGGAACCTTCACAGATGCATTGAACGCAGCTGCTGTCAAATCTTAACCGAAGAAACACAACCCAAATGATAATCCCTTAACCAACTAGAAGCATATTTGTATATGCAACGTCCACTTACCAGTAAGAAACACGAAAATGTCAGTGCAAATGATTTCAATTTCGGTGCAAATTAACTTAAACAAAGGGAAAAATATCCAGAGGGAATTAATGCTTAAGAGATCACAGAGGTGCTGAAACTGCTGGTAAAATAATCGGGGACCTCAGATCAAATTCTGTTAAATAATGGTTGTGGTCCTCTAAGCTAAAAGCATGTTGATTGGAAACATTATATGTTCATTTTCTCCAAAGGTTGGTACGCTCACTCGTTTCAGAGAACTGTGTGTTAAACTGGTCAAAGTTGTACAAAAAACAAGACAGCGTTCCAACTGTCACGGAGTTCATGAGTCTTAGAGACATGGCGCCTGTCATTAAGTTGCCCAATGGTGCTTCCATGGTCCATTACTATCCTTACTTTACAACGATCAGCCACAGCATTATGAATGGTCAGAAGAACGCTAATTTTCGCGTTACGATTGAAACTGTCATTGGAACACATTGAAACGTTTTTTTGTGATGCCCGTCATTTCAACAACACTTAACTGCGTTTCTTGTAAAAAATAAAGTTTATAATATATGTTTAATTTTATCTTCATCCTTGCTGAAACACTCAACTGGGTATTAGGTTTAGTAAGGAAATCATTTTCGAGAGGCGAATATGGGCAGAACTTCATTGAAGAATTTATAACTTCAGATGGGAAACTTGGCTTGCAGTCAGGAGAACAAGATGAAACACCACGAGTAAAATGTCTGCTGAAGAGTCGATTGCCTTTGACAAGTTGCCATAATCACATTCACAACTTCTTTACTTTAGTCTTCATGTTTAGATGAAGTGAGGAAGCTTGGTGGTATGATTGTAAAAGTAAGCACATTGAACTAACATGCTGATTGGTGCATTATAAATTAAATGTATTATTATTATTATTATTATTATTATTATTATTATTTCCTGAAAATATGTAGTCAAATTTTGTATCCCAAGGATGTAGGTTAGTAAGTCAGAATAGAAAAATAGAGGTGTACCACAGGAGAAACCAGGGATCAACCCAAAGATAAGAGAGAGAAAGCAGGAGAGAATTAGAGAATTAAAGGTGATGAACTGATGAAACGTTGTCCAGAAGAACACACAAATGTTAATTCCAACTTTCCAGAAAGAAAGCGGGTTTAGCAGAAACTCTGAGAAGATGAGAGAAACTCGCGGTTTTCTCGTCCCAGAAAGCGAAATAAGTCAAACTCTGAGTCTGTTGCCGTGGTAACTTACTCTGTGAACCTAACCTGCCATTTCAACAAACCCTGAGTTTGTTCCTGACTCCTCCCCTTTCTCAGGCCAAAGCAGACCTGTCAGACATGACGTGTCCATTTTTCATTGTTTCATTAATAGATTTACATCCGGTGAACCACAACGCAGAAGAAGCAGAATTAACATGCTTTCATTCCCCGATGAATATAAAAGATATTGTTTCTCCCTACACCCAATTACTTATTTGAACATCCTTCTCCAGCTCTACACCTCCAGCATCACACACTGTGGACATCTCTCACGTCTTAATTATTTTTCAGATGGGAGATTCCTCTCTTCCTCTACATGATGTTTTCACTCCTTGATTGGACCAACCCAGATCATATTTTCTGGAACCGAAAACTCAAGAGTTTCCCATCTCAGGGTTAAGCTAAAAGTTTGTTAAACCTGGTTCCTGGAATGCACCCTTGGTATTGTCAAAGTGCTGCCGTTGGTTAAATTAGAATCATCAGCCTGCTGAGTATAAAGCTGAATCAGCTGCCACTCATCGTCAGCTGCCAGACATAGACATGCTATTAGTAACATTAGTGTCAATGGCATGTGTGTGGAAACATAAGTCTTTGACTAACTTATAATGAGTAAAGGAAAGCAATTTATCATGGAACTGCGACTGGCATATCATCAAACAGCCTCCCTGGCTCCGTTTCCCTTAGTGGAACACAGACATATGACAAGGTCCCCCATCCAATGAGCCCTGTTACTCGGTGAGAAAGCGCTAACCAGGTAGACACGAGTTTATGAATATGCTATGACAAGAAAAGTGTCTGCAATATCAAAGAAAATTCAACAGATGGTCAACTTGATATTTTCATTCGGACATTTTCTTGAATGATGTGATATAATAAATTGACCTAAGTACTCAATGGTTAAAATCAAAGTCTTGCAATCATTTTTGTTTCTTTTTTTATGGTTTATTCCTACCTTTGGGTCAGCAGTGAGCAGCTTAAAGGCCTCGTAGACCTGCCTCTCTTGAACACCTCCCCCAAGGTCCAGAAAGTTGGCTGGTCTTCCTCCATGCAAGTCAATGATGTCACATGTGGCCATGGCCAAACCGGCACCATTCACTGTAACAAAAAAAAGTACAGTCACTTCGATTGATATACAAAAATATACAGAGAAAAATAGAGTCCGTCTATTAAAATAAAAGGAGTCTTTCAGGAATAAGACAAAAATATGAAAAATAAAATATACACCATTTTTATGCTAAATGAGGAATACAGAAAAAACTTTAACCATGACTTGACTTTTTTAAAGAAGAGTGAAGATTAGGAGGTTCTGCTGCGAGCCTTCTTCAACATTTACAAAACTGCCATCCCTCATTTGGGTTAGCTAAAGTGAACTTGTGTACTGACTAGCTCCCCGACCCAGATCTCAATAAGCACTGTCACCTTGGTGACTAAAAGAAAGAGCTGTATTCCTTAAACGCTATTGTTACTTTAAGAGCTGCTCAGAGCTTGGGATGCCTAATAGGAAGAACTGTGTGCGTGCGTGTGGATTGGTGAGTAGAGGGGGTAGTGCTAATAGTCATCTACTGTGTTTATGAGGCTACGGGGTAAGACGCGTGAGCACCTGTTACCGCTGCTGTACACTGTAAAAGCTTTGATTTATGACGAGAGGGGGCCTTTAATGAGAATGCTAACAACCTGGCTCACCGGAGACTCTCTGGGCGGATTATATCTAATTAGAATGCATTGGTTACGGCAGCATTCCTTCTGGAGTCCTCAGAAAGCTGCTTGTAACGTTGAGTGGAGGAGAGCCCAGGCTGCCTTTACTTTGACTAAGTTTTTACCGAGTCAGCGCTTTTCACTTATGTGACTTAAGAGATACATTAAAGCCGTGTCAGGAGGGGTCGCTTATGGGAGCATTCATTTAATTGGTAGAGTGTGTGTGTGTGTATGTGTCCAAGAATTAGTTCTATTACAGAGTTTGCTCTTCATACCAAAGCATGCAATGTTTCCATCCAGTCCAATATATTTAAGGTCCCACTTAGCTGCCTCCATCTCGGTGGGGTCGCTCTCAGCCATGTCGTCCATGGCAAACACAGCTTTCTGACGGAACTCGGCGTTGTCATCAAAGTTGATTTTGGCATCAAAGCAAACCACTAGAGGGATGGAGAGTTGACAAACGCAGAGTGAGGGATAAAGACCGTGACAGAGGGGGAATTAAAAGTGAGACAGGGGAGAGAAAAGGGAAGAGAAGGAGAACTTCAGACATAGAAAACCGACTAATTATCATTTCTAAAACATGGAATTAATGAACTGAGTAGGCCCCTTGGCCTACTGGTCCTAATTATTTCAGAGATTGGCAATGGTTTTTTGACACTGCCTCTAAGGGATAGACTATTATAGCATATGGACACATTTTTTACATTTCAAAGACAGCGCCTTTCGAAGCGACCACTACCTAAGCTACCTGGAAAAGATAAGAGCAAAACCACAAAATAAATTATTGGAGTGGCTTTTCGTAAACATACCGTTAAAATTGATTGTTACTTGAAGGAATGCTTTGACATTTGGGGGGGGGGGGAGATTGCTACACTTTCTGGGTGAGCCTTGGGTCAGAAGAATGAGGATTATGTTGGCAGTTTGCTTAAATTGCAAAGACTGTAAATGGGAAAACACCAAGTCAGTCTCTGACAACAACATCAGCCTGCAGGCACCTCTACAGAACAACGACTAACGCATCAAACTGAGTTTCAGTGTGAAACCAAAAGACTGCAGCTCCACTGGAGGACACCTCTTTGTTAAGCACAGTGCGCAGCGATAGGTACTGAGAAGTACTGGAATACACCCTTGGTATTGGTAATACATTAGTTTGCTACGTAAGTCAAAGTAAAGAGCTTGGGGAATGCTCAGTATGCTATAATTAAAAGATGTAAGTGTTGAACAACAGTATAGCATCTTCAGAGTTACTCCCCTTTCTATAAAGCTCAATAACAGTATAGAGACAGATTTCTTTGCTTTCCTGACAACCCATTGAGTGACATGGGGAAGTATTGTAGAGTGTTTCAAAAGGAAATCATCCCACAAAGTTAATTTTTTGATTCAAGCACTATTTTGGAAGTAGTCAAATTATGTTCCTTGAAAAAAAACAAAGGAATTACTCACGATGAGCTCTGCTGCAAACAATACAGTTCAATGGATTGGGCCAAATTCAATTTGTTATGGCTCTAGGAGGTTTGAAGTTTGTTGCGTCTTTGCATGTCATTAATTTTTGGACCAAATATTCAAGAGAATAATTGATAAGAGCAGGGTTATAAACAAAGATAAAGCAACAGCGATCCCTAAAAGACGGTTTTGGCCGCTGCCGCGAGGATGGCAGGTTACCAGCCGAGACTCGTGAGAATAACCACTACAGTAAGTTTTGCATATCCCCAAAAACTAAAGTGCAACATTTGCTCTAAGCTGTGCTGACTGGATAGCTTCAGTCTGTTCCTTCATTCTTAGCTTCCAGTATGAGAGTGGTTTACTTTTCTGCATCCGCCCACTACCTTATTTGCACATATAATAACTACGCGTCCAAAGAAACCGATTCCACGTAGTTATTTCGAGATAAGATTTATTTTCTACTTTTATTTGTTTCACTTAAGAAAACAATTATCTACACAATCCAATAAATCATATTTCAGCCGTTTGAGTTTACAGATTTGATTCTAATTATGACTAACTGTATGAACCCTTTCATATACTTTCCTGACCAGACCATTTCATAAATAAAGTTTAAGCAGGAGAATAGCCTATGCTCATTCAATCAACTAAATAAAAAAATAAGCTGGAGAGAAACTATACCTATGTCTAAAAAACTTTGAGCATTAACTAACTGATATTGAATTAAATATGAGATTGGTACATTTGCGGTAAATAGACATATCAAATTAAAGAACATATGGAATCATGTGAATGGGTCATGGGAATGATAACACAAAAGGAGAAGCATTAAAGAAACAGCACTGCAGCCGGCAGACTCTCATGTGAACGAGCAAAAGACAGTGTTTACACCAGATAGTAGCTCTCCAATAACACCATTTATTTCTTATTTTGACACATCCCTTGTTAAAGTCCATGTACAAAATGAAATGAATTTTGTTACTAACAATGGCAAAAAAAAGTGTTTCTTTCCAATAAACATCTGTGAATGCTTGTCAGAAAATAGCGGTGCTCCCCTGTGACATGTAAACAAAGTGAACCCAAATCTGAGTTAATTATAATGTGAAGCTCGTCTGCGAAGCCAACTTCAATCACAGGAAGTGCTTCTTCCTGCTTGTAGAAAAGGACACTCCTGCCTCTCAGTAAGACTTACTCACTTGAAATGAGTCATTTATTCATTAATATTCATAATACATCAGGAAAAACACTCGTTTTCTTGTCACTCTACGAACAAAATCAGTTTTTGAGGAAACTAATATCTACAAAGTAATGCCTTTTAGCCACTAAGAGAATATATCACACTCAACCTTTGGTCAGCCAATCAATCAATGATGACTATGTAGAACCTTTTACCAATCCCAATGATGAAATTCTATCATCCACACATCAACTAGTGTCATGTTGTTCATTTTTTGTGTCAAGTATATACAGCGGACTAATATTTTCCATATTGTCAGAAATTTCCATATTTGCATTTAAGTTTTAGTTTCTTAATGCTGATTCAAATTGTGTCTCATGCTCTCATTCCGGATGAGTCCAGTGACTTACCAAATGCTAAAAAATGCATATTTTTAGGAAAAATCACATTGACAGGAAACAGGAAATGGGGCAATTCTGGAATGGCTCTTGATAAAGTACAGTATAAAGTCAAATACTAATAAAGATCTCCATTAAACAAATTAAGAAGATTATAATACACAATCTCTCAGCAGAGCAATGATGAGGTTTTCAATTAGGCACCAGTCTAACTCTGACAATTGGAATGTTAAGAAGAAAAGTAAACAAATAAATAAAAAAGGAATTGTTTTCCATTCTCATCCATAAAATACATTTTGATCAATTGCTAATAGTTTCATATAAAGTCCTGTGAAAAGGAACTGGACCCTTTTTATTTTGGGTGCATCTCATAGTAAATGGACCTTCAAACTTAAAAGCTAGTTGTGCAACCAAACACATGTGATCTCTTTTCAAATCTACTTTTAATAATTCATTTTATCAGGCTTTGGGGGTCTAGTCCAGCTTCAACAGTTACAAATTAAATGCGATCGTTTTTTAATTTCCTTTTCGAAGCACTGTACGTTCTGAAATGAAACATTTCGAAGGTTCAGTGTGTAAAATTTTAGCTGAGGGGGAGGCGCTGCGTGCTCTATCTCTCTCCTTCTCTACCTGAATGTTTCCCTGAGCTGACCCGGAACACCACTGCAGAGGATATGTGACCGGGGAGTGAGAACTTCTTCTGGTAAGGTCCGTCCAGTTCACCTGTGAAATCCACTCAAAGGGCCATGGATGGCTGCCAGTTCTCGAGTGATCGCTCACCGGGAGGCAAGAGGGCCCCCTGTCAGCCCACGACCTCAGTGAAGGGGTTATATCCAGACAGGGATGGGGCTCCAAAGTTCACGGCCCAAGGCCCGCCAGCCTCCTTTTATGTGCGGCTGCTCAGAAGGAGGCTGGAGGCACAGAGCCAGATTGAATCCTCCGAGCTGTTGGAGGATTCTACATCAATGCGTCTCATGAGTCATCATGTTTCCTTTGATGGAGAGACTGGGAGCTCTTTTTTAATTTTTTCTTGTTCTAAATAATAAATATAATTTTTTCTTCCATTTCTTAATATACAGTAACAACTTAAAGAGTGGAATCCCTCTGCAGACGTCTGTACAAGCATGGCGGCCCTCATGGAGTTAAAAAGGGCTTTTTCCAAACAAACAATAGAAAAAACATTTTTACTTTGGGCTTAAAGTACATGAACAAAAAAAAAATGTATATTCCATTTACTTAAAGAGGGACGCCTAAACATTCCCTAAATGTCACATACTGGACCTTTACAGCGAAATTCATAAATGGGTGGGCCAGGAAAAAAATATGAGCAATTATGGCTCTTTGGTCTGAAATGCGTCACTGTGGAGGTCCTTGGCAGAGGAAAGGCATTATTCATCCATTGACTGCACAAAAAACATCCTGAAACTAATTCAAGTTGTTTTTATGAAAGACTAGACATATGAAAGGGCTCACTGCTACAAAGACTTTAATAAGTATTGATCATTTCTAAACAATTGAATACATTTTCTATTCAAAGACTCAAAATGTATTTTCTGGGTGTCTACCAGAGTCTTAAGTAAATTTTATGATGATTCTACTCTTCATTCAAACGGACTGGAATTTACCTTTTTTTTTTCTTCTTTTTTTTACATTTATGGATCCAAAAGAAGATTGATTTACGCAGAACTACTAATTCTAAAATAATTAAGTAGGTAAGCTGGCTTGGACTTCCCTAATTCCTATGAAGAAAATGTTAAGCCTTAACTAAAAGCTAATTCAAATGTAAGTAATTCTAATTACGTTTGAAGCTTGATATTTACAGAATTCATAGAGTATCCCTGAGAGGTTAGATGCGGGTCATGTATGTAGCTGTTCCTGTAATTCCTCCTGATTAATAGTTGATGGTCAGCAGTATGCATTTAGTTAATCATGTACAGCTACGAATCATCAACAAAAATCAACATGCCATTAATATGGAAGAAAGTGCTCCCTGAGGCCATTTGGATTTTGATTCAAAGTCATGCCGACAAGTAACTGACATCAATGTGCTGTAATTACGAATCATATCCTTAAATGAATTCAGGCCCCGAGGAGACAACGTGCCTCTATCCCAGTCAGCGATTAATAGGTGGTAGCCTGTCCATTCAAAATACATGTATTCATTGACACAATGATAGAATAACAAAGGATAGCATTCAAGGATGGACATTCACGAACCTACATTATGCAAACTCAAAGGTCAACATACATATATGCCTATGACGACAGGCATTTTGCATGAAACTAGATACCTTGTCCTTCAGGAGTCTCTCCAAGAGGATTGACTTCGACCTGAGTGGCATCAACTCTCAGGAACAGATCGTACAGCCTCTTAATCTGCTCTGCTGCCTGTAAAATCCACAGAGGATAGTAATAATTAGATGCTTGGACTCTAAGAAGTCGGCGACGCCAAGACCACTTCCACACAAAACACACAGAACATAGCAAAACACCTTCTGTCTCTGTGCTGAATATGCAATGTTACATAATACATTTTGGTCTTATATCGTTACAGACACTCATAATAACCATATTATTTCACTTGACTCTACCTGGCACACGGACCCAGTGTTCAAACACATACATGTTTAAAAATAGTATAATCTAAACAAAGAAAATAGAATATTAATGCAATTATGATGAAATGACGACACACCGGAATGAGATCTTTAAAAATATCAATTTTTGTAGCCCAGTCAGTGATGTTAGCCCATCTTCCCACATCACAACCAGATGTGATACCAGATAGTGAGGAATACGTTGTGGTGTAAAATAAACTATAGAAATAATAGCTATATATATTATACGTAATAATAGTTATAGATTGCACTGTCTGTCACTAAGGATGTATCCTTTGTGTATGCGTTTGTCTGTATGTTGGTGTGTGCAGCCCAGGCCTTTCTCTCATTGTGACATTGTGACTTGAAATCCTTCAGTAAGCTCGTTACCTGACTCTGCAGAGGTCCTTTGAAACCCAAATTTGCTGCCATGCGTATCGCCTGCTCGTCTCGCACACCTTCAAATATGTCGATGACCTCCTGTAAGATTTGCAGTGAAAGTGAGAGACGCAGGAAGAAAAAACAAATGGCGAAAGGGAGTGAGGAAGAACAAGACTCAAAAATTGGATTATGTTAATTTAAAGTACCGACATTGAATCTAAACAGTGGCATATAAGGAGAAAAATGAAGGTTAGGACTAAAAGAATAGATAAATAATCCTATGACCCTCTTTTCATTGACTTTCAGATAAACATATTAGTGACAAAAAAAATAATTGTTGTTTACATTATGAAAAAACATCCGTACAAACTAAGTCTGGATAATATAGATGTCAGATGTGTGAAAGGAGAACTGCTCCGTCATGTGTCCTGGACGATGACGAGCTGAATGAACATCTGTAGACTAGAGCAATACAAAGATATACAGCAAGGAGGAACTCCAATAATATTTAAATTACACATCTGGTAACACTGACAAGAACCTTTTGCCAGGTGACGACAGTGAAAAAGCATTTTACATGGAATGTAATTAAGAGCAATATAAAACAAAGAAGGCTGTGTGGTTGTTCAAGTTGGGATTAATTGCATAGCTGCATGTGTTCAGACACTGCTATGCGCATGTAGATACAATAAATTCAATTTCAATTTGTAGAAAACAGGATTAGGGCAGATCTTCCATCTTTGAGAGCCACTTTCTATCCAATATAGTCCTGATTTCCTGTTAAATATATTTTTCCCATATAGTAAGACCAAACTCTTGGAGCGAAGATTGTGAAGCTTTTGTACCTGTGAAGAGTTTCACTTTCACTGGACAGGAACAATCCAGTTCACCCTCTGTATTGTTATGGAGGTACATAAATAGTTAATTTTCTGGTTCTGCTCATCTAAAGCAGGTGTGTGCCTTGTTTGTGTGCCTTTTAGTTCTATATGAAATGGACCCACCAGCACAATTCTTTTGGGGAAAAATGTATCATTCAAGGCCAAACATTTCTTGCTGTTAATCACACTGTTTAAAAAACAGTTTAATAGACTAATCTTTTTCATGCCATCATTAACTGCTGAAACAGATTTCCTCTTACCGAGCAGATAAGTGTGCAAGGAATCTACAACAGCTTCAGTTCGCCCACACTTGATGATACGTGGATCAGCTCTGACCACATTTACATAAATAAACCACCCACCATCCACCTGAAGTAATACTTTTCTCTGACTAAACTAACACACACACAAAACTATTTCAAGCAGTGAGTTCTGCATACGATTTCTGTATTGCGTGGTTATTGATACGAATGTTTCCTTTCAAAAAGTAATTATTACTGCGGCTGTTTTCATGATTTAGGAGGGACGGATCATGTCTGTGTGCAGAGACTTAACTTATCAATGAAGACAGGCTGCTCTGCCTCCCTTTTAATGGGGAGATGTGCTTAGGAGTTTCTGCTGCAGGGGGATCAATGTAACTAATGCAATTAATATTTTCATTATTTATTATGCATTATTTCACCAAGCCATTTAACTGGTCCACAACTAATCTGAAAAGCAATCCTTAAGTAGACCCGGAAGACCCAACCGGTCAGGTCCACAATA
Organism: Lophius americanus; assembly: GCA_037951165.1. Lineage (NCBI taxonomy): Eukaryota > Metazoa > Chordata > Actinopteri > Lophiiformes > Lophiidae > Lophius > Lophius americanus. Next base: position 4,762,119 of record JBBDHG010000047.1, read on the forward strand.
ATCCACAAATTACTTCCAGAGAGCTTAGCTCTACTGAGAGACATTTCTGGTCTTACATGTTTAGTAAAGAGAGTCAACTTCAAATCATTTACCTTAAAGATGAGTTCTGGGTTGTTGGCAGCGACTTCCTCAATGTCCATACCTCCCTGGGGGCTTCCTACCATGACAGGACCATTGCAGGCACGGTCCATCAGGATGGCAAAGTAGGTCTCCCTGCTAATGTCCATGGCCTCAGCAACCATCACCTTGGAGTCGCATGACAAAAACAAGAAATGTTCTACTCAATTTTTGTAATCATCCAACCAGCAATTGTAAACAGTAACATATTCCAATGCATCCTTCACAAGCATTTTTAAATACGAGATTGGGAGCAATTACACAAACAAGTAAGCAATGTCCATAGATTGCCGTGATCTATGAAGCTTTACTCTGAAAAGAATCTCATATGTGATAAACGAAGGAACCGTAGGCAAATACAGGGGATTGCAATGTTGAAAGTATTGTAGATAAATGGGACAAGGAATGGTAGAAGAGGCTCATTTAGAAAGAGAAACTAGAAATTTGTATAAATACCCAGCTCAAGGAAGATCTCAACATGTGCTGATGAGCACATGTCTTCTCTCCACAACCTATTTTTCTCACAGACCAGACACAGGTTAAAACTAAAAACTTACTAGACTTGAATATCTTGGTCAGACAATGGCTGTTCATGCCAGGTTTGATTTCACTGGAAGCAATTAGTAAGACAATTATTATGGACAAGTGGAGGTAAAGTTTCTTCTTATACATATCCAATATGTTTGGCTGACTTTTTATATTTGTTTGACTTTTCCTCTGCCTCTGAGACTCAGTCTTCACAGTCTGCAGCTGCTTAGCATGAGTCCTATCTCAACTAACACACAAGAGGCAAAAGCTGGGTGGCGCGGGGGATAAGCAAGGGTAAAGATAGGAGAGACTAAGACGGTGCGCGTGTAGACACATAAGACATGAAGAAAGCTTCATCATATGGAAAGGTCTGTATTGAGGAAGGATTGCATTCTTTTTTTTTACAGGAAAACCTTGTTTACCAGATATACTTTAAAAACAATTTCATGGTTCATTTTCAAACTTTTTGCCACCGTAAGCTTTATTGCGAGGAAAAACTATTGATTTTGGCAAAGTTCAGTTCAGTATATTTCTGACAGAAGGCGGAGCTTTACCCTTGAAAAGTTTTGTGGCCATAACTTATCAACAATTGATCAAACCTAGTCCAACTTTTGCACATATACGTGAGATCTATATTTTTTATATAATATTTAATCCATAATTTTATCTAATAGTTCACATTTTATAAAATCTTCGAGAAATAGCTACAAATTTAATTTAATGGGTTCAATCAGCGGGATTGCTTGTGCAACAAAGGGGATTGGGAACTTATTGGGGATATACCCTTGCTTCACGGGAAGACTGCATAGCTCGAGTTCATTTTACAAAACTTTTTACAGAATTACTGACCTCAAATGTATTAAAATGAGGTCAGACAACAACAAGAAGAAAGAGCAGAGCCACATCTTCACTTGGTTCGGCTCACCATTTTCACTTTCACTCCTTCTGACGGTGTCTGCTTGGTCGTCAAGTTGAAACCCAGCATCTTGTTGGCAAGTTCTCCAACCACCACAGGGCTGAAGGAGAGAGATCAACACGTCAATCGGTATCTGTAGTTCCAGGTCTTTTAGTATTTAAAAAAAATCACTGCAAATTAAATACAAAATAATAGAGTATATGCGTCAGTCATTTCTGGGCAAGACTGCGATACTTCAAACACAAGAGTTTTTGGAAGAGCATAAGTACCTCCACACATTGCCATAAATTGAGCTCTAATTGTTGACTTTGTTTAAAAGTAGTCTGCATGCCTCAGGAGCTTACCATAGGCCTACTCTGTTTTTTTAAGTGAGTGAAAATAACCCTGGGTTGAATGGGTTGTACTCGTCCATTAATAAAAGGAGAGGAAGGGGAATTCTCAATTAACTTCATTGTCTGGGGACAACAATGTCACTCTGACGAATTTTTTGGTCTTAATGAAATCCTGTAGTAGCGGCATTATTAAAACTGGCTTTGACAATTGTCATAAATCCCCCTTTTGCTTTGAAACTCCAGTAAGTTGCAGGTAGCCTCACTGAAAAGAGTACTGCTTTGGTTTATGAAAACTTCTGTGCCAGAGCAGCAGGGGAAAAAAAAAAACTCTTAAAAGTGTTTGTTAACCTATTAAAAAAAACACGAAACAATTTCAGAGTTATCCTTCACTGATTGAATACACCCATCTGTAGTCCTGAACTACAACTCCGTAAACAAGGATAACCTTGCCCATAAAATCCCTTTCTGAACATTTAGATTCGAGTAGTCGTTTGAAAATGAGATGGCGGAAGAGAGAAAAGCATCACAAGTAATGGTGGCAGCTGTGTCTGTGACAAAGGAACATCTTCAGAGAACTCATTAAACCTGCTTGCTCTCAAAGCTGCTGTTGATGGTGAACAATAATACAAATCTGTTCCTTATTGTTATTCGTTGTGTGAGATGCTCAGAGGGGCATACTTACTCCTTAGTTAAGTGCACTCCACCTTTAAGGCCACTGTCAAACACACCCTTGCCTCTGCCACCAGCTAGAATCTGAGCTTTGAGCACAATCTCCTTGGCATCTGAAAAACAGCGAAGAGATAGATTGTGAGAGAGAGACATAGGGCAGGAAAGAGGGAGGGCGTTGGAGGGACATTAAACCGAGAATCCAGCAAATTAACCGCCGTCTTAAATCTGTTAATGTGATCGAATCAAGAAAGAAGACCGTAACAGAAGGAAGAATGTGAAATTACTATACCTATATTAGCATACATACTTTCACTTGTATAGGACATTTTAACCTTCTGGAGTCCGAGGTCAGGCTGGGTTAGGATTAACACTGAACCTTTGTAATATATATCAAATTAAACAATGTTCCGTCAGTTGATTCTTTAACATAATGTATTAGTATACAGTACATAGGTAGGAGAAGGATGGGCAGACCAGCAGCTTTTCTGCTATGATGCCAAATCCTCCGGCTTGCTTTCAGGCATCTGATTTTTTTTTTGTCGGCACTCTAACGCGTATTTATCACTCTACATTTAAGGACATAGACAAATAACTTAACAATATCTTTGAGTCTCCATTGATTCAGAGAATTCTTGACCCGCTCCGGTCTCCTTTCTCTCTGTTGGTCCGTGTGTCAAACACCTGTCTCCATATAATCGTGTTCTGACCACACAAGCCCACAGACATAAGCAGGGAGCCACTCAAATTATTCAATATTTTTTATTTAAATTAATATCAGCAGAATCAGGAGTTTTTTGGCAGCCCTGGTTGAGATAGGTGGGACAAGAGTGACTTGCCATTTTCTCCTGAGTAGATCTCCAGATGGGAGATTGTTGTTGCTCCCTGTAGAAGCTTGAATGCTGAAAACAATGGTGCTTTGAGCAAAGCATATACAACATTTTTTCATGACCTTGCTTGTATTATTTAACCACCCTGGATTCCCTTTGCTGTCACATTGCAACAACTCACATATCAGGAGAAGTTGGTTTATATGTCTATTAAAAATGCTGCCCTCTCTATTCAAATGGGGGGGAGCATATGTGATGAAGATAATCTCTGGCTAAACTGTTATTTCTTGGTTTTGGGAAGTTTAGCCATTGCCAGGTGGCCATCATCGGGGCGTAAAGTTGGTGACACGAAGAGTGGAGGGGTATGATCAGCAATTTAAAGGCCAGATAAACACCCTAATCTTGAAGGTCAGGAATCAAGCTCCCCCTCGACTAAACTGTACAAGATGTCGGGAAACGGTGCAGACACCTGCTGGTGAGGGCCTCAGAACTGGCTGTGAACGCTGTGGCTCCCTGGCTATGCCGCTGTAATGAGAAATTAAAGAACCAAGTGAAAATAGCCTCTGACAAGGTGGCAGGGATTAAACTAACACCATGTTAGTCTGTGGAGAGTTGAGCTGAGAAGGAGAGAGAGGACAAGAGAATGGGAGAATAAAGGTGTACTTTTATGTAAAGTGCTTTGAGAGGAGTTATAAATGAATTAATATGTTAACAAAAAAGTGCTACTGCACAAAACACAAGAGTTCAAAGCAAGATGAAATAGTGTGTCCTGAGGGCATGTGCAGCAGAGCGGTATGGTACTGCAGAAATGACTTTTGCTTTAAAGAAGAAATAAAGGAAGCAAGCAGAAGAACAAGACTGTGTTGAAATAAGAACTTTGCAATGTTTAAGGTGGGGCGAGAAGTAAGTCTACTGAACCATTGATGAGTCTCTTCAACAAGCAAGAAATTACTTTAAAGTGATGTAATGTAGTGTGCCAGTGAAGGTAATGGGGTGAGAACGAGGCAGGTGTCCATTCCTGCCGCACTAGTAATTGATAGCAAACCTTCTTTTTAGGCAGCAGACAACAGGAAATTGTAGGAGTATCAGCAATAATGATCGGGCACTAAAATTGGAATGTCAGGATAAAGAAAGGAAGCATTAGAAAATGAAAAAGATTAGGTAAAGTAATATAAGAGATTTCTTTTACTTCTAAAGCATACCCTTTCAGACAAAAAACACTGTAGAATCAGAAAAAGTTATTCCATAACATTTTTCTCTGTAGAGACACAGAGCGGATAATGATGTCCTCCAAGATCAAAGTGAGTATGGTGCATGGTAAAGAGCAGAGTGGCAATTATGTAGGTACTATGACGGACACGAGATGGCCTGTTACATTCAGCCAAAGGTTGTTCCTTAATTAGTGCAGAGCCGAGTGGGGACTGGACAGAAAAAGGAACTAGTATGTAGAATCAGAGACGGGTCAAACTTATGTTGTGTTTAAAACAGACAGAGATGAATGAGGGGAACGAGGGGCACATATCTGAATTTAATTTAATTCACTCTAAAAGGGCCTGTTGAAAAGCTGAGAGACTGTGATAATCAAACGGAGCACACATTACCCACGTCACACATGCTCCCATTACAATGAATGTCTTTGTCTATGTGCTGGATTACTTAACATATTGCCGCCACAATAATTGGAAATACCCTCAGAAGAAGCACTTTCTTGGGGGGGAGCAGGCCGTGGTTGCATAATCAGTTCTTATAATCCATTTGTGTCATGTAGGACCCACTGTAAAGATGCAGAGAAAGATTTCCATCTCCTGTTATTTTTCACTACTTGGGGTTGCAGAGGAAGAGATTAACATTTTGCAACATCTCCAATTACATCACATAGGATCTGAGTAATGTGGTCATCATCCTCAGGCTTCACTAATTTCCCAGTAATGAGTGCAAATCATCTCCCAGTCAGTGACAGCAGCTGGCATAGAGAATGTTACTTCGAAGATCAGTGTCCTGTTCCGTTGCTTTCTTTCCGTGCCCCTTCGAAAGGTCTACATTCTTCTCTCCCCTCCTACCATGGCTTGTGGGTGGCCAGTGGCAGAGTTGGATTGGTTTGATATTTAATTAAGCCTTGGAGGCTGTCTCAAGAGAGAGAAGCTGGCTGGTAAGCGACAGATGCAGGCTGTTCGCCAATCCTGAGAGTGTGAGGTTACCATCTACAAGGAGGGAGAAAAAGATCTCCATCCCTCCCCAGCGTCCACGTGTGCTGTAATGAGAGTAATGTGGCGGCTAAATGGAGAAGACTAATCAACTTCTTGGGAGAGAGAAGAAAAACAAACAAAAGGGCCCTTGGGGCATGATCAAACACCACAAACAGCCAATTTCCTATGGATAAATGCAATAAGCACTGGATGGAAGAGAAAAAAACTCAAGAGCTCTGATTCCTCAGCATCTGTGCTCTTCATGACTGAACATCTCCTGTTTGTAAATTCCGATTGCCTGTCTAAATTTAGTTTGGAAGTAAAGGGTTGAAATGTCAGTCGATTGAGACCAATAAAAACATGCTGGAAATTGTTAATTTACAAGTATTTTCTGAAAGTAGTTACAAGCAGCTGAAGTGAATCTTGCAATATGGTGTCTTAGTAATGTAGAAGTAGTAACATAAAAAAAGAAGTATAACAATTTGTATGTGGATTTGCTTAATTCTAGTGGCATATGGTGTGTCCAAATAATCTCAGTTAAGATGTTAACTGCCTACCATAGCCATAGAGAGCTATTTGGAGAGTTCTTGGCTGATCACTTCAGGGACTCACTGACATTAAGAGCAACAAACTCATTTTTCTCTACAGCAATAAATGTAAAATGTTAAAATGTGAGCTTTAATAATTGCATACAAAAAATTAATATGAGAATAATGTTGTTCCTTGTATGTGCATCAAAAGGTCTGAGACCATGATTATTTTTTGGGATTTTGGGATTCAATGTCAGTTCTGCAAAACCATTATTTTTTCCATTATATTCTGGCAGGGCCGGGAATTTGAGCAGCTTGCGTGTTATAATTTCCCTATAACTACAGCACTAATGTTGGTTTTATTGTGTACAAGTTCAGCTTTCTATAAACTTGTAATATTCCCGATTTTGCCAGACTATGAAAAGGTCAGATGGAAATTAGTCTTCATTCATGCAGTGAAGGCAGCTGAACCAAAAGTAAAGAGTTGAAAGCAAAATCTTCAATTTGTCTTCTTACTTGGAACAGGATGACCTTTGGATTCTTAAAAGTGAAATACATTCACTTGTTCAAATAGGATTCAAAAGCCAATAAACTTTGAAAAATCACAACCCTGATCCTCAAAATCTTCCTCTGCTACTTATATAACTCAAATGTAAGCCCAACATAGCCAAAGATTCAGACAATTTAACCTCTATGTTTGCTGCTACTAAATATGCAGTAAATCTCATGGTCTTGTTTAGCACCATCCCTGTGTCTGCATCTGTTTCTAATGATGCCATCTCAGATTTACTCAATGGGGGAGATATCTGTCCTGGACACCTCCTCCAGTCAAGGCTTGTGTGACGGCCGAGTCCTCATTAGATGACAAGTCCATCTGGCTTGCAGACACAGACAGCACTTCTAATGACATTCTCTAAATGGCCATGGTTTCCTCTCAATGACAGAGAGGTGCAGTAAATATCCCTGAATGACTGTTTTTTTGGCCATACAGGCATAGGTGTGATGCCTTTCATGATAGGTGTGATGCTTTTCATGATAGGTGTGATGCTTTTCATGATAGGTGTGATGCCTCTCATGATAGGTGTGATGCCTTTCATGATAGGTGTGATGCCTTTCATGATAGGTGTGATGCCTCTCATGATAGGTGTGATGCCTCTCATGATAGCGTTGATAGAACGATAGTTGCTGTGTATCAGTATATCTAAAGGAGAATACTTTACCGGTAACAAGCCACATAATGGGAGAACTGTAGTAATCCTACCTCTGGCTTACACAGTACTCAATAAAAAGATATGAAATTACTGACAAACGCATGTTTTCATGGTTGACCGAGCACTTTCTATCAGACCTGCATGAGTACTCCAAAAGCTACTAACATATGCTGTTGACCTCCTGGTGGGAAATGGACTACTCAACGTTATATTTTCATAACATGAATAATGACATGTGCCTAATGGTATCAGATTCTTGAAACAGCACATTTTCTTACCCAATAAGATATATCCAACTATTACCACATTATCACAACATTTAAATAAAGTACCCTGGCAACAAGTATAAGGTGACATATTCACTTTTACTGGGCCATTAGTACCAGCCTAATACGATAAAGGGGATGTATGGGAAATAATTCCATGCCTCACTCACAACTTGAATAGGTTAGGGTGTTTAATGAGGAGGTGGAAATATTAAGCTGCTTATAGAAATTATCTCTTTTAGAGACAGGTTCCAGTAAATCCAGTAAAGCCTATTTAAATCTGTTAGGGCCATTTCAGATGCATGCGTCCCTCAACAAACGAGAGACCTAAGAGCGAGCTATTGTATGGATGACAACAGGTCTATGAAGAGGCCAACGATACTTGTTTCTGTGTATTAAAGCTGGTGAAGAGTGTGTCAGTGGGCTGCTGTGCCTGTGTTTATAACATCTTGTTTTAAACCAGACCATAGTGGTCTTGTCTCTTTGTGGGGGTGTAATCTTCGGAGGAAAAGACGACAAGAAAACGGCAGACTAACATCTGTCTTCTGTGTGACAGGCCAGCACTGTGAAGGGGAAGAGCTCTGCTGTCCATCAACAGGAGCCCCGCAGCGAGTAAGGATGGCGAGTTAGAGATAAGTGCAGCTCACTGGCAAACTCCCTGCACCAGTTTATCTCCTCCTGCAATGTGATCAGGGTGGACAACAAGCACGCATAGATGCTTTTGTATGACTGTATAGATTTTACATCTGTGTGGCCTAGACATACGTCTGTTAAACAATAGCAATAAGCATTTTTATAGTTTCAGTACTACTGATACTATATAAAGAAAATTTCAATTACTGAAAGAGGATAAAAGGGATATATGAGTTAGGGGAAAAAAATGGAGTATGTATCGAGTAAAAATGGCCAATGTTAAGAGTATAAAAAAAAAAAAGGAGGTCTCAGTGGAAGCCAAAGGCTTGACATCTCAATTTGTATATTGTGGCTGAATTTCAACCACCCTATCTCAAGTGAGAAATAATCATCTGTGATCTCAGAGCAGGGACAATGCAGTCAAGAACCTTGTTTGGCCCCTGGGCTTGCCAATGATAATAATCTAAACATAAATCCGCCATAAAGTCACCTCTCGGGATTTGGTTTTTCAACTGATTGGTAAAGTAAAAAATATTCACCAATCACTATCTGAATGTATTAACCACAAAGCTAAATAACAGTAGATTAATGAGGTGTTTTCCATTAGACTCTCAGAGCCATCCAGATTTTCTCACATTTAAGGACATCTCATGCACCTTATAAAACATTAGAATAAAAAAGAACTAATTAGCGTAGACTAACATAATTGTAGAACTGTATATCATATACAAAATCTCTGTCATAAAGTCTTTAATTTCCTTAGTTTAAGCACTTATTGAAGGAATCACTTCCTTAAATAGCCAAGCAGCTGCGTCTGTGCCCTCTTTCCTGTAGAGGATGGAGAGGAGGAAAAAACAGGGGTTCCAGATGTTGTGCATACACATTCCACAAATACACAAAGGATTAGGTCACCCTATACTTCAATACGTCACATGAAGACAGGAGTGAAAGGTCTTTGATTGAGCAAACTCTCCGCACTAACTGCTACTGTCAGCGATTTTCACCAGAGACTTAGCTTCATTTTCTGAAAGGGGAAGAGGAAAGTGGTCTTAAAAGGCTCTTGAAGTGTTGAAGTGTACGATGTGGCTCTAAAGGGGTGTGTGAATGAGCATAGAGAGGAGGTGAAGTGAGGAGGTGTCCTGCAATGGTCCATGATTTAACCATGCTTGGCAGTGAGATACATTTTTGTACGCCTAGTTGAAAAAGAAGTGAGTAGAATGTATCCAGGAAGTGTATTGTACAGATCTGTCTCGTTTCCATTCAACAAAAGTTAAGCCTGTTTACCCCATAACAAAGTGTCTGTGTGAAACCAATCATGAAGTTCAATCTCGTCCGCATTCCAGCCAGCAAGTCATACCAGGCCTTTCTGCAAACAATGTTGACAAGTGTATTTTTCTGACGTCAACACTGAAAATACAATAAATATCAGTAAAAGCTGGGACTGCGCAGATGTATACAGCTGATATTTCTACATATTGCACCTTATTGTTTAATTATTTTTTTTAAACATTTTTGGAGAGAAGTTATGTTGCACAATCCCTAAGTCAAGCTGAAAACTGTTAATGTTAAGTTCAGTACAAGTGCAGGTATTTTTCTATATGTTGCACCTTTTGAGAGACTATTTATGTTGCCCAGTCTCAGTGTATAGCTGAAAGTAACAGTACAGTTATACTGTAATGCAACACTTTAAATTTGTTTTTGTTTATTTTTAATTTCCTTTGTTAAGTTAAGAAAGACACAGCCATAGTCCTTTCAGTAAAACAGTGTTGATTTAAAAAAAAAAAGGATAAATGAAAAAAAAAAACATTTTAATGTTTTCGGCTGCTTGTTTCCACTATACCGACAACATTCCAAACCACGACCTCAAAACCAAGGTATGTATCAAACTGGGATTTTTGTGTACCATGAAACATCTACATAGTATTTGAGGACAAAAGAAGGCAAAATTGGAGGTGAACTAGATTCAATACAAGGGAAAGGCAAACAGAGCTTTAAGTGTTAGGAAAATGAATGTCACAGCATTATGTCTTACCAATTCCCTGCTCAATGAAGCATGGAATAGCCTTAATTTGACATGCAATTTACGTCCGGTAATATCCAGATAATGACTTTATAGCTATGCGAGCATTGGAAAACCCTGACATGAAAGACAAAGTGAGGCATGAATAATGCTAATGTGCCACAGTGGCAGATTACTTCTGAAGTACTTCTGCAATGAACATGTTAGCCAGAGAAGGAAGAACTACACCTACAGGGCATTTTGGTAATTATAATATAATATAAGAGAAAATAAATGTATAGCAGAAATTTTTATGTGTTACCCACGACAGAAATACACTGATAAGTATTGGAAAAGGAGGGTCTGTACTTCCATAAAGTGCATTTGAGAGCAAAGAAATCCAGTATGGGAGCCATGCTGCCCAGTTTGGACATAAGGTTGCCCCTGGTCATCCAGTCGCCAGAATGGGATTCGGAGGATTTTTGGGCTGATGGAGGAATTGGAGCACCTGAGTGATGCATGAATACAACAGGGATCTGTAATATCATCAATAAATCAATCAAACTTTATTTATGTAGCGTTAATTCACAACAACAGTTAAGGTTGTGGTGAACTCAAGGTGCTGCCAGAAACAGGAGGTCTAGACCAAACTCCTTATATAATTATGTAAATATGAATTATGTCTTTTTAAACACAAAACACAGTTCTACTCAAAGCACATTGTGCTCTTTTATACCTAAGCTGTCGTCTTCGACAGTAAGTGCATATCTCCGATCCCCAATCCGCTGCGTTGTACAAGCAATCCCCGATTGAAGTCCTCAAAATAAAATGTTACCTGATGCCCACAGTATTTTACATTAAAAAGCCTCTTGAAATTGGAAAAAGGGGAACTATTAGAGTTAAATATATATATGCAAGACTGTTGCCCTTGAGTTGATTTGTATGCACCCAGTTTGTACTAATTTGGATCAACACTTTTGTTATGGCCAGAAAATGTCTTGAGATAAAGCTCCCCCTAGTGTTAGAAATATACAACAGACCTTTCCCCAAAATCCATCCAGTGCTTCTTCTCACTAAGGTCTATGTGGGTATAAAGTTTGAAAATAATCCATGAAATTGATTTGTTTTTGAGTTATTGTGTTTTGACGTAGCGGTGCACCAGTCTTGCCTTGAATCGACGGAGTAAGAGCAGCTTCAGAGTGCCAGCATCAGAATGTAAGTGGTGAAAAGAATGTGTGTTAGTTAAAGTAACTTAGGTCATTAACCAGGTTTAAAAAACTAAATTCTCCTTTGAGTATGTTGCCTTAAGATAGTAAATGTGTAACAGACTAGATCCATCGGATCTTTCTCCCAATCTCCTTCACAGATAATCCACAAAGCACAAGTATAGCCAGTTCCGCATCCCTACAAAAGAAGAAAAAACACTAATACACACAAACGTCTCGACTGAGTTAATGTCAAGGTAGCTTGCTATTATTCAGTAAGCCAACATATCAAATTAACGACCCCTCTAATAAGCACACATGTGATTTAACAGGCATGCAAAACAAACTGCTCTTTTTACACTGAATATTCACAACGGACTGAAATTAAAACACTTCCTACACCTGGTAATTGTTATTCAGGCAGTGAGAATGTGTAAAGCATGAAGAAGTGAAAGAGAGCAACACAGGTAGATAGGTGAAAAGGTTAAAGAGAAATCAAGGTTAAATAAATGAACAACAAACTTTTAAAGTATAAAAAAAAAAAAATCAAAAAAAAAAATCATAGCAAGACAGAGATAAGAGAGAGATATGTAAAATTGAATTGCAACAAAATTTGTCAATGGGAAGTCGGGTTGACAAAAACGAGGAAATACATTTTGATAAGTCTGTTGTGAAAGCATTCGTGAACCTATATCATGCCAGTGAAGTGGAAGATCTAAACCAATGTTTTCTTCCATCCTTGCTTTGTCGATGGATTGTGCCTGATGCAGGAGGTAAAGCGGAAATGACCAAAATGCTCTTACCGAAAGGAAAAGGTCTTTATTAGGGATTCAGGCTGAAAATCCATCAAGATTTGCTCAACAACATATCCGTCAAAAAGGTGGCGACCCAGAAAATAAACTGTTTGATTACTTTCTCATTGGCTGTAGAAGGACATGAGTAAGTCTGTGTGTCTACGCTTGTGCTTTGCTGTGCATGTATACTTCAAAAGCTAAAATGTAATATATATTCATTACAGACAATTTCTACACATATATATACACTTACAGACACACACACAAGATTCTTCCAAATATTTACAACCAAGACATTTTTATATAGCGAAATATTCAGACATGAATTTCACAGCACTTGCATTGAGAGATGGCTTTTATTTGATAATCCAGTGATATTATACTACTGTAAACTAAGAGGTCTTACATAGTAGTCTGAATTGAAGGTACTCCGGTATTGGAGTGTTCTTTCCTTGGTTGTTACATGGGCTTGACCCAGCAAGAGGTGCAATAGCTAATAAAGGATGGGTGTAAAAGCATACATTTTTAATGAACTTGGATGTTGTTTACTACCACAAATATATAGAGCTTCATTGTTTTGACTGCTTCTCGTCACGATTTTGGAAGTGTAAAAATAGAGGTGCTACTTAGACTTGACTTCAATATACAATGGCTGAATTACATTCCGGCGACCCGCCTACCTTGACTCCTATCAATAAGAGTTGAAGAGCAGGATACCTTTTGGGTGGCAGAGATGAGTATTCTCCTGGCTCTAAAGCCAGATATCGTGAGTGGATATGTGAAGGCGCAACAGTAAACATCCACAATATAATGTAACAACTTAACAAACAAGAGCCATCAAGAGTTGGCATTTTCTCTCGACCCCAGCAACATCTGAGTGAATGTAATGGCAGGAATACAAGCTCTTCTAGTTTTCAGTCAATTAGAAATAAAGATTAAAAATTTGTGTTAATGAATAACCAAAAGACAGAGTTCAGATCATCCTGGGTACGCACGTACAATTTCTCAAAGAGAGAACACAGCTTACGAAATGTGCTTCAAGAACAACAGGTGCAAGTTGTTGCTGTGGGGAAAAAAAGACTAAGAGGCACCGCTCCAGGCTTCAGTTGATGTGTGTTTGCACACAATATGTGATGTGAGTTTTAATGTTGCATTCCAGACAAACACTCATAAACAGCCCGAGTTTAACATTTATTCTGCTTTCCCCAGAACAAGAAAAATATATTTTTTAAGAAACAAACAAAACGCAAGTCTTGCAAATGCTTGATGTATTTGTCAAGCTTAATCAAAATGTATTGAACAGTTCTTTAAGTTATGCCCAAGCTATAATCTCGATGGACAGATGTATGGATAAACCAACTGATAGGGTGACGTCTTTTGCCCTCCGCACGGACAAGAATCATTCCTACTGTAGCCACTGAAATATTAAATTTGTGATGAAACTTCAAGCACTTATTTCCGAACTAGATCTTAGTGCCATGGCTGACACACACAGCACAAAGATTATAAGTTTGAGTCTGAGACTGGTGTGTCGGGGCCACTGGTTTTTGGACACACAGCAGGAGCGCAAGCGCAGTGCGCGTTACAAAAACAAACTTTCTGATAACTCCCTGCATGGCTGACCCAATATGAAGCCACAGAATTCAAAAGCTACTTTTGGTCAGCCATTAGCTTATGATGAATCACCCATCAACCACAAAGTAAAGGCTTCCCTCGGAGGCTATATTAAAGCTAAAAAGAGAATCTGTATCAGGGCAAATTTTTTTTCTTCTTTTTATTGAGAAGAAAGACACTCTTAAGTAATAAAGTAATAAAACACTCACTAGGCAGTAATAAAGAAAATCAATGGGTCTCCACTTTAGGAGAGGTGAAAACTCCACTGTACACGAGGAGTGGAAGGTTTTTATCGAACAAACAACTAAACAACTTCATAGTTAAGTCAGGGCTGCAGAGAGGAGAATACGGTTTGGTGTGCATGTATGCGAGTATGTATATTCTTCTGGGCAAGCTTCCCCCATGTTTTTCATTTATGTGTCTCCGCTTCCATGTTCGACCAGTTCATCCTCTGCAGGGATCCCAGGACTGACAGTGGGATATCAGCGCAATACAGAAAGTTATTGAAGGTGAATCCTGGTCAGCTCAATTATCCCAGAAAATCCAAATCTCATGTGAACGTCCAATGTACAGCAGAAGGCCATTAAAAAAAGATCCCTCCAGAAGAGCCTTCAACCCAGTCTACCCTCTTCTCTGCTGAGATTCAGAGATTGACATTCTCAGCCAAAGAAATCTTAAGTTAAGAGGTAACCGTTCTCCTGCTTTCTCTCATTCTCAATCCCATTCACGAGTGACCGCACATGGCCCATGAGTGGGCTGTACACATTCATGTGGAAGCATGAAAAGTCACTGTGCATTTGCTTTTTTGGTGGGCCACTAATTCACAAGATACAAAAAGGATGTGAAACCCTTGCTCACACAAAAAGAGACACAAACACAAAAATACTGACCCAAGGTTAGCGCATGAATAGAAATGAGAATATGAAGAGGCTTTTCAGTTCACCATGGGAATTGAAGGCTTAATTCACTAAAACAACTGAAGAAATTAGCCAGAAACAAAAAACACTATGTTGGCACTCTGTTAATTTAACTGAAAACTTGCACTTCAAGATGGAAATGGTCAAAGACAACGAATTGCAATTAATGCATCTGAGCTCACAATTCAGTGTTCATCAGATTTAACACATATCCCCACATTTGTGGGATGCTATTTCCTAAGTTATTGCACGTTGTCTTGAAAGAAAAGAAAAATAATAAAAGAACTCTCCTGCCAGAAAAAAATAAAAAGACAAATTCTGTGTTCTAAGTAAACCAACCCTTTAGAATGGCCTGGGTTTAATTAAGCTGCCTTTTATCTTCTAATTAGGTATTCACATGGGACGCTGCAAACGTTTTCTGGGGATGCATTACAACGTCTTCACAAAGCTGCGAGTATGTGAGTTGGGAAAGAAATGTGCTTGGTGAAAGCCTATGTACATTGAGATTCTCCAGAAATCCCATGTCCAGACGTCAGCTAGACGTTGATGTGGAAATGGATTTTGGAAATTTATGATAGTTGTATTTGGAGACCCAAAGCTTTCTGTTTACATTTTGCTTTTTCTATTGGTTACACAACGAATACAAAGGAACAATTGCAGGAATAAACATTTTTTGTATCTTCCGCATTACTCACACAACTGACACAAGAACACTTACGTGATGACGGAATGATGAATAGAGTAAAATAAAGAAGTAGAGTGACGTGAACATTTGAGTCACGTTTGGCGTGAACACATCCTATCTCCTTCCCCTATATTTTTCTGTCTCTCATTTCCCCCTACTACGCAAGGCAGGTACTAGCCTGAAAATACAGAGATCCGCCCCCTGGCCCGCTGAGTTGAAAATCATATCCTATATCATATCACTTCTTCTTTGACTCTTATTTTTCTGGAGGGGGACCTTTCTTCAGTGTCTCTCTGCCACAACCTAAAATGCTCTTTCTGGAGCCGGTGTCTGACAAACAAGAAACATGGTGGTCTCCACGGGAATGGACCTGCACCCTTTAGAGGTATAAAGGGCTTTTTTCTAAACTAATTCTGAAAAACAAATATCTGTTTACAGCTGGTTATTTACTTACAAACAAATAGCCATGAAAATTATATTGAATGTATTCAAATAGATTTTTAACACATCAGTTTTGAGGATAAAATGTTCACTTACTGTCTAATATATTCCATTATATCGTAACAAGGTAGTCAAGTATATTCTTATTTCAACTGTCAATGGTTACAATATTAGTAACTCTCCTGGTGTTGGGGTCCAAACGCAGCAGAGAGAGTGTCACGTAGCTGGCCTACAACCAGCTTGGATGTACCATCGGCAGAAATCAGAGGGGGACACTGAACTTAAAATGAAGCTGAGGGTTGAAATATACACAGTACGCGTTCACCAATTATATATGTGGAATGAATGTAGAAAAGTGAAGGTAGGGAGTAAATAAAATGTGTCTGTAAATACAAATGTGTAATACACCTTTTTAAAACTCATAAATATTTTTTTAAAACCCTACAATCTGTTTGTGTTTAAATAAGAGCCTCCTTCATTCCATTATATGGTTTTGTGGTGGTTCTGAAGAAAAATAATCCAAACTGTAACAAATGATCAAAAATAAATAAATTATAACAAAAGAAAATGAAAAACGCAAAACATGAGAAACTGAACATGAGAGGTTGTGAAACAAATTAGGGTGGATGAGTGTGTGAGGAAGACCCAAGCAGGCATATCCACTAAGCTCAAAAAATACAGGCTTCTATAAGCATACAGCGTAAGAACCGGATTAAACTCGATAAAACTTCGACCCTGATTAGACACAGCTATTTGCATGCCCTGCAGCAGGGCAAAAGAGCTGTGTGGCACAAATACGGCTGTTAAGGTTGCAGAGTGTACAATAACACGGTAAATACAACCCAATGACAGTTTGCCAAATCTTACAACCAGCTCATTATTAGGTTTTATAAATGCTTACTTATTTGTAAATGCAAGAGTCCTTTTCCTATGTGGTTTAACTTGTCCCATGTATTGTGGCTAAATGCACCATAACATAGTGATTAAAAAGGTAATATAAAAGTCAGCATAGGGAACCAAAACCACACAATCAAACACTCATGAGTTTGTCATTTCAAACCTCAAAACCGTCAGGTATCCAACTCTGAATGTGTCTTAATTATTGACTATATACACGTAAATATTCTATATACATAATATATAAATATAGCTTAATATTGTGATATTTTAGTTTGGCTATATTTTATGCAACTGGACCAATTGTCACAATATTGCATTAGAGTAATAAAAAATGTGGATTGAAATTTTGGTAGTGAAATGTTAAAAATAAATTGCTATATCAAGCCACTAGATGCTGCCGTAGAGTTGTTTCCTGGTGAAGGGAGCAAAGATTGCGCCCAGAGTCTGAGATGAAGAAGAAAGACAATCATGCAACTAACGGAGGAAGTAAATTATCTGCTGTGTGCATACAAAACAAACCACTATTTTGGAGAGTGCTAGCCGAGGCCAGTAAACTTGGTGCTAAATCAGCGCTATAGGAAAATCCAAAGAACACTCGACAAACTGCAAAAGCTACCTCGCATTTCAGGGTGAGCTAAGATGATAATACAGTCCATCAATTGCTTCCTGTTTAAAGAATAACAACCATACAATCTGGTGGAAAACACTGACTTTTGTTATCTTCTCTCAGACATTTGATCCAATACATGTGCTATCTAGCAACATTTTTTCCGTAACAGCCAGCATTGACTGTAGGTCTTATTTACTTCATTATACTCATATTTTGTCATCCAAGTGAAAACTTCCGAATTAAATTAAATTTAAATAATCCTCGAATTCAACATGAGATTTTTTTTATTTTATTGCCATTATCGTAACTCAGGTACCATGTATCAAGGAGGCAGTCTACTCTGATCTACCAATTCTGGATTTGTGAGGTGCGTAGCTCATGGTGCGTTTTTCTTCCCACTCACGGAGTCTCTTTGCGGCGTCCAGGGCCTCAGAAGCTGTGTCCGCCACATAGAAACGCTGGACAGCCACACCACTCTCTTGCATCAGCTTCTTGCTCTGGTACTCTTGTAGATTCAGCCATCTCCTGGAACTCAACCAGTTGCACTGGATCAGAGGAAGGGAAGGAGGTAGAGGAGTCAGTTAGACTTGTAAATGAAATATGGATAACACAATTAACAACATGCTATAGAAAGGTGTCAATGAACCTACAGAGTGTCATCATTCCCAACCATAACAGTTTTTTTCTTCTCTTCACAATACTTGTGCCCTCACTGTAATGGTGTTTAGACTTTTGTTGGTGAGGTAGGTATATCAACAGCTGCTAAATTATATTTGGCAACCCACTTAACTATGATTGATTACCTTGGGCACGACCGCTTCTCGCTCTACCTTTCATGTTCTGAAGTACAGCGATTCTGCAGTATTTTCATTTGGAACATCAGCAGCATCGAAACAAAAGATCAAACTTTCTAAACAAATAACGATGCTGTGTTGGACCAAATGATGCAGAAAACAGACATGTAAAGTTAGGTATGTAACTACGGTTCTATGAATCCTGGATGACCATCAGAACTATCAGTCACTCAGAATTCTGGTGTCGCAAGAAGATTCTGCAGGAACAGATCACCTTGTTACACCGGAATATTATAAATTAAATGTATTATTATTATTATTATAGAGACTCTCTCTATACTGTCGTACCTGACAGTAAGAGTATATCCCCAAAATACCCCAATCCCCTGCATTGGGATTTAACTCAAGTTAAATGTGAAGTTATGTCCGAAGAAAATGTACACTACTCAACGTCCAAAAAAAGGTTTGCATAGTGAGGTGTGGTAAGCTTTTGGATTCAGAGAAGACTACGAAAGCCAACACTTTGCATCGTAAGCAATGATGTTGACACCACAACATGATTATATGAAGGTCACCACAAAGTACGGAGTCCACATACTTTCATGATAATAAAAAGAGCCATGTGTACAGCTGTGGACTCTGTTGACTGTTTATTAAACTGTGCAAGCAATTCATGTGGCAATAAGGAGCTCTGTAAATATGTAAGTTTGTAACAGACTTGTTTTTTATCTGACTGAGGTTTGTGCGAGTAAGTGGCCCTTACCGGGACTCTGAATGATTAGAAGCATAACAGTGCTGTGTATAGATAAAAATATGGTGATGCAGGTGTTACTGAAGTTGCAGACGAATTTGTATTTCATGTTTTACAAAATCAAAAAAATCAAAATATGCGGAAAGAATTTCGATCTGAAATCTAAGCAAAAATTGTTCATTTAGATTTTGAGGAGGTGGGGATTTACCTCACCTCTGTCAAACCTGTTGTATAGACGGATAAGGATAAACTCATGTGCTCCTTTTTTTGGTGGGTTTATATATATGAAGCCGTTTGCTCCATAAGTCATACATACTGACAAGAACTGTCACTTTCAGCAGTTGTTGGCACTTAAAGGACGACGGGGGAAACACAGGCTTTGCTAGAAATAAAAGCCCTCAATATCAGCTGAACTTATTATGTGCATGCATTTTTATGTTTGTGTGGGTATGTGTGTAAACATGCAAATGTTTTCACAGGGAAGCTCTCCGGGGAGTCATTAAGCAGAGAAAGACCATTAAAGTAAAGAGGAAGAAAACGGTTATGGGGTATATTATGGCTTGCAGTGTGTAAAGAAAGATTCTCTGTGTGTATTAAAGTAAGCTGATACCACATCTATATTGCTATATATTATGTGGCTGACTGAGTTACTTTAGGGAGACCCAAGCAGCTATCCTTTATTAGTCTGTTAAGCTGAGACAGGCCTAAGACATAAGATGACGAACAAGGGCCATTACGCAAATTATTATACAGTTATACAGTATTACAATTGTCTTAATATGTTATTGTGGAATATCTTGTTGACATTAATCCAAACATCTGTGAGGACAGACATACTAACTTAAATATGGCAATTGCATCAACACGTGTCGTACACCACACGTTGAAATTTAATCTGCATCCTTCTGAACTGAAAAAAGCAACACATAGTGAGAAGTCTGACGTTTATGGATGGTCTCTTGATCAAACTAACTTTCAGGGATGTTGTAGAGATTGTAGCATTTAATGTCTTCTCCCTCCTGTTTTCAGACTTCCCATAACCTTTTTGACGAGTGGATCTGAGCTACATGTACAAACTAATAGAGGGCTACTGCCTACATGGCTGTGCTCCCTGAAATAATGCAATGCATGATATAAGTAGCAGCATGGCAAATTTGGAAAATATGTCAAAAAAAGAATAGTGTATTTTCATAGTGTGGGTGGAGACATTTATAGACATTTATAAGCTATTTCAAGTCTGGCTATGGTTTACGGGGGAATCCAGAATTGAGGGGAAAAAAACTCAAAATTTGGATTGTGGATCATGATGGGGATCTAATAGACTGTGATATTACTCTGATGGCCAAATCTTAGATATCACACTTCAAAAATTCAACAATAAAAACAGCAGAGCTGATAAAGATAGTATATTTTTAGAGTCTATATGCAGAAGGAAACAAAACAAACACAATTGACAACAGCCTAAACAGCCAAAACAGCTTTTGTGGGTATCTGTATCCATATTGTGTCTGCATTTGTGTCTCCTTGCCTGTGATGTTATTCAGTTGTGGATAGTGAATAGCAAGGCCGCTCTTGTCACTCATGAGGGAAAAGAATAGGAACGTGAGGTTGGTGGTTTGGAAGGGAGTGTATGTGTCCATCAAATATACACCATTAAATGAGGGAGGGAGTCAAATGTAGGCCAGTCGAACTCTAATGGTTAGAAGTCATTAGACACTAATGAGCTTGACATGGTCACTCTAATAGGGAACAGCAAAGCCAAACCATTTTCTTAATGTAAAACTAAATACAAGCATCAGTGGGTTTCAACTGAAAACAAAAAAGCATGACTGGTAATTCACAGTCCATGCCAAAACCAACTCTTTCTGTCCAACTGAACTCTGTATTAGCATTGGCTTCACCATTCCAGCTCTCATTAGGGCCCGTAGGTGGACTTCATTAGAGCCAGAATGGCTTGTTTTTCTAAGAGAATAGAACATGTTTTTCCATATTGGCCTTTCCTCTAGCACAACTGAACACAGTAATGAGGAGCATCTGCAGGTCACTTCTGCAATCTTGTCTGCAATAGCATAAGATTCATATGTTTCTGATGCAGTTTATTTACGTACATTTACGCCCCTTTTTCACAACTTTTCTCCAGACTACTCTATACAGCAAAGAAAGATACCGGACAGCACTTGGGGCCTGTCGGTCTATTCTTTGGTCTACATTTTATTGAAGAGACGAGACTAGGAACAGGTTAATCCTCTTGACATTTTTCTTTTAAATTAACTGTTATGTCTAACAATTAGGAATTAATTTGGAATTCAGAGACAAAAAATGTTGTTTTTAAAAAAAAAAAAAAAAAAAGGCACACAAAGGATTAAACAGCTATGCTTCACCAAACAGTTGAGTCCAAGCTTGTAACTCTCATTTTTCTGCATAAACATATATTCATTCATTAGAAATTGTATCCAAAATTATCTATAAAATTGCCTGGATACATACACCGATCAAAAGAACACTGTTATCTCATTACAATGGCACCTATCAGAGGGTGGTAAACATTAGGCAGCTAGTGAACATTTTGTCCTTCAAACCCTATTTTACTCTAGTAAACTATCTAATCTAATCACTAACACATTAGTTGTATTGACATGACAAAAATTCACACTCACAATGAGTGATAAACGAAATGAAGTTGCAAAAACGGTTAGAAAAAATCACAATAATAATTGACTAGTGTAGGGTACATGTTTGAGCCATCAAAAAAAAAAAATGCTGAAAATAATTTAATTATAGCAACAGTCATAGTGAGTTGGCTGACGTCATTAGCTAACGTGAACATTAGTGGATAACTGCAGTCCGTGGTCACTATAAGAAAAGTTAACGTTACATCAAATAATCACCGCTCCTCACTGTACCTCGCTTCGGATTCGCTCCCTAGCAGTTTCTTTACGAGAGGCTGGAGAGCGTGCACGTGTATAGCAGGGAGGAGGGGGTGCTTGACCCAGCGGCGCAGAAACAGCCATCATTAATGTTTAAGTATTTTTACGTTGTTTTTTTTAATAATAATAATACATTTAATTTATAATGTACTTTACATTTGGATCAAATCTCAAAGTGCTTAAATTTATTTGAGACGAGTACAACCAATATTAGTGGGAAACACCGAATGTATTGTATATATGTGTCTAGATGGTCGCCACTGGGGACTGGCAGAAAAGAAGGGGTCGCAAAATTAAAAAGTTAGTGGATCCGTTTGCGACCATTTCAGCGCCATCTGGACCTGCATAGACAAGTGTACATAAATATATAGTGAAATTATTCCCACTGGACCTTTTTGAAAATGCAAAAAATTCAATAAGTGTTCCAAATATAGTTTCAAGTGAAGCTAATGGTAACCTGAACCTTCATTTTCAAAACGATTTCAGCTGAGGCTCATCGTTAACCTGTAATCAGAGCCAAGTAAGGCATACTAAGATGACAGATAAAATTGAGCTTATCTGACATAAAGGTGGAATAAATGGTTCAAACATAGACCTATACTATAATAAGACAGCCGTGAGTTGCCCCACAGCAAGAAGGTTCTGTTTTCTCAAATCCACCTCTGGACTTGGGGTCTTTTCCTGTGGAGTTTGAATGTTCTCCCTGTGTTTCTGTGTATTCTCTCCGGGAATTCCAGGTCCCACAGTTCAAAACCATGCAATATATTTTAGGTGAATTGGTGACTCCAAATTACCAATAGGTGAGAATGTGAGTGTGAATGGTTATTTGCATTTGGCCCTGCGATCAATTTCCGTTTTGTCCATAGTGTATCCTGGCTCTTGCCCAAGTCAACTAGGATTGGCTTCAGCCTCCTGAGACCCTGAACAGGAGAAGTAGTTGAAAAAAAATGCCCGGCTGAACCTGAAATACGGGCTAGGCAATAATTCTGTACTCATTTTTGCATCCCTGTACTTGTAGAATAATGCATGACTGACCACACTTAGGTTTCCATTCACTCCCATTTATGTGGAACACAATTAATTAAATTCATTATACTTAGGAATAATATGAGTGCTACATGTCTACCCTGGGAGGAAATAGTAAGTGCTGAATGGCATTATAGCAGCAAGGCAGACAATAGGCGGCTGGGTTATAGTCTCCTGAGACACTCACAGTAATTACCAGCAGCAGCGACCTTGACACAATACTACCAAGTATTTTGACCTAAGTACTGTTGCACTTGGTCATAATACAAACCCACACTATGAAAGATGAGAATAGACACATTTAGTAAGCTGAGCACACTGGTAAGGGCACATTACGATACATACAAAGTCTCATCCTCCGACATGGGCACTTGATGACATAAATATTCACCGCCACATCCATACACACAAAAGCACTCAAGATCTTCTCATGAATGCATCTAAAGAGAAAGAAGTAGGGCGAAGATGCAGGGAAATGGGGACAATGATAAGCAACAACAGTCTTTGTATTAATGTATGTCAATAATGTGGAAAAATGCCTTTTTCAAACAAATCTCAATCATTCTGCAAATACTTAAAAACAGGATTTCTAAAGAGCATGCCAAAGAACACAAATTGAAAATGCAACGGTGAAAAACGGAAATACACGCCGTCACATTTCCTAAGCCTTTTGAATCAACAAGGAAAGCTCGGTCTCTCAACTTTTCCATTTTTACTCAGATAAGCCATTCTAACAAAGCCCTTGGCACACAATCAAAACGCCAGAGGCAGGTTCCCAAACAGGCTCACAAAATATTTACCTGACTTTCCCTTTAGGCCAGGGACACATGAATTTCCAGGAGACACAATGGTAAAAACATGCCCCAACTAAACCCATGAACATGTGGAGAAAGTAAACTAACCTCGACAGTCTCCATTGTGCTTTACATAGTTACTATGACTTAAGTGTCATGCAAAAGAAAAGCAAAATCATACACTGCAAAATTCAATCCAGGCAGATGGGAAATATTCTGAAGTCAGAGCAGGGAATCTATTAATGCAAGAAAGGATTTTGTTTACAGCCGGCTTACAGTAGAAGCCTTCGTGTTCAATCACTAATCACAAGATGCCATGTGCACTGCGGCAAAGGCGAGTTTCTCTTAGATTCATGTAAATCGCATAAGCGCTTTTGACTGATTTGTTATATCGATGGATCAAGTAACTTACTTTGAATTAACTCACACAGAAAGACGTGAATTTCAGCACCAGTCCATCAGATTAAAACTTGGTGGTACATAACCGAGGAGAAGAAAATTTGATAAATAAATCATAGTGCCTTTGAAAAGTACTGTGCAACTCTTTATATTGTGGATAGGGATTGAACTAAAAAATAACATCCTCATATTAAAACAGGAATCATAAAATCATATTTACATACCCTCTGTTAGGTTTAAAAATTACGACAACCCACTTCATTATTGAGTAGGTTAAATTTTTCCCTTCAGAACATCAAAATACTACAGTTCTGGGACATTTCCATTAAAGCCATTATTAACAATCTTTTCTTACAAAAGCTCATCAGAGGGGTTGCCTCCCAAACACATAAATGAGCTTCTGGCAGGAAGCTCAACTTGCTTCTAGGTCGCAAGTTGACGTGTACTAACTACTGCAGACCAGCGTCACCCAATAGGACCTGAAGTATTGAAGATTTCTTTTAGCCATCATAATTTGTCCTTTGTCCATGTCGCTCAGATCCTTCCACTTGCCCGGTTTTCATCAACTTAGAGGAAGAAATGTTCACTTGATGCCCAATCTATCCTGCTCACTGACAGGTGCCATTGCAACGACATAATACATGTTATTATCCTGTCAAGGGTTTTAATGTTGTGATATAGTGTATTTCAGATCTATTTTCTGTCCTCATGAAAGTTCTTGCAACCTGGAATTTGAGCCACATTAAAATGTACCAGTTTTATTTCTGCTTAATCTTAAAACTGACATTTACTGCCCTAAATTGTGTGTTTTTAAATATCTTATAGAACTCTGGATACTATATGGTCAAATGGGATGTTTTGTGCCTCAGTGCAATAAAAATAAGAAAAGAAATATAATTTGACCACAATTTATGGTGTAGAAAACGTTGAAAAAGAACATAAGGAACCTGAATCATTGAAAGGTTTTACATAAACGACGTCACCATGCTTCCACTCTCGCCAAAGAGCACTCAGAGTGGCTCTGACCTCCCAGAAAGAGACAGAGAGACCAGACAGGGCTATTGCAACAGCTGCATGAGTTTACAAGTCCTTGACACAGCTGTAATTATCCACGAGTGGCAGTGAAGGACAAAATTGTGGAATAGGCAACACTACTTCCCAAATACTTCTTTGGTGAGTCCATACGGTATCCATCACAGAATCATGCAGCATCAGGACTTCTACTATAAAGGCATAGGATTTTTCAGTCTCATGTTTAGTTGAAAGCAGCCTGCACAATGTCAAACAAAACTTGCTGAGAGATAGGGCCATCACAGTGAGAGGATGACTGATCTTTGCACTTTACCAAGTATTTCACAACATGCCGCTGTATTGTCATTTGCCCTTCTTTTTAACACCAAGGGTGAAGACCTTAGGCCTTATTGTAATCAGTTGTACTTATCACTATGAAAGAGTAAAACGTTGTCAAGAAGCTCTCTTCCGACGGAGGAGTTCTGACTTCTTTGGAAATTTTGTTGAGCCTAAATTTACAGTGCTGGGTTACAAGCGGACAATACCCTTTGATTGAGGCCGTAAATAGCAGCTGATGATTGGTGCACTGCCTTCAAATCCATCACTCAAAAAAATCAAAAAGGCTGTCCTCACAGTTCTAAAAAACGCATTTATTAATTTAATCCAGAAATGATCTAGCCAAGTCACTGATGGTTTTTATTCCATTCTGGCAGTTAGTAACACAAAGAACATTATCTCTAAGCCCATGCCATATATCCGCAATGGACATCGGCAGCATTTTTTGACTTTGAGTTCCTCACAGGCAACTGTAATTTTCCATAATTGATGATGATGATGTTTGCATTTAATAATAAAATATATGGTTGAAAGTAGTACAATGTAATTATTAATTTGATTTCCTCTGCAGGTTGATCTATACATTTTGATATTGGGATTTTACCCAGTACAGGTTGGGTAGTACTTGTTGTCAGGGGTGCGGGTGTGTCCTTTTGGGGGGTATTTTGTTCACCTTTGGTACCAACCTGGCACCTAATTTCACTTGTTGGTCCCTATTGCTGTAAGCCTCAGAGAGCATCCACACCTCAGGCAACGGCTTTGACAGGTTTGCAAATCAAGTAAGGGTTGCAAATATGTCACAAGCCCTATGTGAGTTAGGGTCTTGCCCACTCTTTGCGATGGAGTGCATCTAAGCGTAAATGAAGAACTGGTCATTCCGTGCAGCAAATGAGGTCCCCAGTTTCAAACGTATCTTCATGCCATTAGACTCGTTTCTGTGGCTGAGAGAACTGGGTTGCTGTGCGGCAACAATTTCTACAGCTAAAATCTCTTGGTTGCAGACTCTTGTGCATCATCTTCATCTTGCTTCTTTTGTCTGTGCACTTTAAGCAAAGTGCTACTTTGGAGATCTGAACCTACATGATGGCTGCGTGTTGATCAGTGGTCACACTTCCTTGAGCACAGAGCAGCAAGAAAGTCCAACAGAACTCATGTTGACTTAGTTGTCCTGATTAGGAAAAGCAATACTGAGCCTAATTTATGGAGGGAACTAGAAAGGGCGTCCTATAATGATTGCCATGTAAGAGCGAAGATAAAAGATTTGGGTTTGTTTTGGGTTTTTTTTGGTAAGCAATGCATAATGCGTATTCATGACATCGCACTGGAGACTAGCACCACTGAGCCCTACATGACACCTCTTTTGCTGGTGGAGCCCTGTCTTGCTAATCAATTAGAAACACTGACACCAAAAAGAGCTGCATTTTTCTTTCCTTTAAGCTACCCGGCTTCTACAATGACAGGATGAGTATAGGCATGAAGACGTTGGAAAGATTGCTCTGAAAGATGATGTGGACGACAAATGCAAAAGTGGTTGCGGCTGCAAGATCCAATCAATACTGTGTAGGACACCTGAACAAAAACCCTTCATCACTCATGAACTTTCAAAAGTCAATTAAAAAGTAATAAATTACTTCGTCTTTTTTCTCATTAGTTCATAAATTATCAATACACATGAAGAACGATGAAGAGCTTTATTAAGGCTGTAAAGAACAGTCAGGATTTCAGAGGATAGCTTTCGCACAAGACACTATCCCACTCAGAGTGGTAATACATTAAAAGGTCTCAGGGGCTTGTCAAAGTACCGTCCCATTTGGGGAGATTCTCAATGTGTCGATCCTGGACTGATTTCCACGAGATTCCATGCAAAGATTAAAGAAATAGTTGGTACTTTGATAGTGACTGAGGTATAGTTTTAAGCAAGCATATTCATGAGGCAATCGCAAACTGTATTGACATGACTATCCTTTAAGAACAAGAGGCGAAGTTTACAGGACTCCAATCAGTAGAGGTTCAAATAGGCCTATGGGAGGATTTGACCGCCCTTGCAATGACTACAGAGTATTCGTCTCCCATCAAATCTGATGCTAACGGGCCTTGGTACATTTTCTTCTTCAACTGTTCAAAAAAATGCATCCAAGAAAGACAGTGTGATGCAAAAAAGGAGAAAAAGAACAAGACAAAGCAGGCATTTTTTTATGTAGTCAAGCATCCTTGCCAAGTGAAAGCCGTATGAAGTGAAATGAAGATAAAAAATAAGTATTTACAGCCATGCTAGTGTCATGGCTGTGTGAATGGTATTGTCTCTCTGTCCATCATCACCTTGTATAGAAATATCTGATGAATGGATTACCACTATAAGTAAGCAAGTACCTTTTAATACAGGTACTCCATCCAAGACAATAAATCCATGAGACTGAAGTGTTCTCCCAACTCTACCGTAAAGACAGAATGTGTTTGCCATGTTTCTCTAGGTTTTCAGCTGCATGTGTTACAGGTGTCGCTTTGTTCTGCAGACCAATACTCTTACCTGACCATCTCATATGATTCAGATGTAAATCTGTCCATGAATCTATGCTCACAGCCACACGTGCTTGCAGCTCAGATGGCTTATCATCATATAATATTGGCAACAAACTCTTCTTTGGGCACTCTAAGCTCAGGCTCAGCAAAGCTCATCAAAGTCACAAAAATCCCTTGTCTTCACCAAAGCCGTCAAGAAGCATGTGGTTAGCCATTATCTTTGAGATGAGGACTTATAAAACAAGTGACAAAAAACTAGTTTTAAAAACTAGTTTTTAAAATTTGATGAGTATCCAACTATTTGAAAATTATTGCTCATGCTGAATTAATGTTTAATAATTATTTGCCAATCGCAGCATATTGGGCTTAACACAACGAACGCGGTAATTGTACTTGACATCATCATATTAGCACTGTCAGTGTGAGCATAATTGCATGTTGATGTTCCGCTCAATTAGAGGTTATAAGTAATAACTGTACGACAGTTGCAAATAAAACTGAGAAAACCTACTGGTTGTGTGATGGGTTTTATTAAAAATGTTTAATTTGTTTTTGTTTTCTATCAGACAAGTCAAAATTACTCAACTACTGATCCTGGAGATTTTAAAAGAAACTACATAATCTTTTGTTACTTATTACATTTTAGGAAAACACTAAACTCTCAGGTTAATAACTTTTTCATTGGGAAAGGGAAATATAATAAACTATGATAACCACAAATACACCTACAACCAGACATAGCATGCAAGACACATTGTATGCCTTTTGATTGTATGTGTGCGTGCGTGCGTGCGTGTTAATCATCAGTTGATAACAGAAATAGAGCTTCAGCTATAGAAAATCCAAAGCATCATGATTGTCAACTCAAGACTGTACATTTTCTCTTTTTTTTTTTAATGTGACGGAATGTTTTTACCAGTATTGCATGCATGCTGTAATTTTTTTCACAAGGTAAAAAAACATTTTATCAGCATTAACATTTTTGTTGTGGAATTGAAAGATGCATTAAGTGTTTTGTCTAACTTTCATTTCAAGGTATTGTATTAGCCTTAATTTAAATATCTACATATAATATACCTAATTGAAAAATCTTGTAACTGCAAGGGGTGAAAAAATAGACTTTTTCGGACACACTGAAATCTCTGTTATACAGTGGTATTCAAAGAGCTCTGGTGTAGTTAAAATCCTAATTACTTGTCATGGCCAGACCCTAACCCCTTTTAAATCAAACTGTCTCATTAGTGATGAAAAATGACTGTAGAATTAATTAACCAGAATGGTCCTTAAGGGGCATTAACAAATGTTTAAGAAATTAACAGATTGCCAGTTCAACAATTCTATGTAATTGATTTGCTCTCATTCACATTATGAACTCATCCTTTCCCCATCTATTTAGCTAACCATCCGAGAAAGAAATTTAAAGGGGAATTTTACAATGTCCACATCATGTGTCCAGGCTAAATCAGGCGAACTATCAAAATCTTTGCTATACTCATTGCATTAGAGTGTTTCTCTGCTAACGAGGTGGCAGTTTGCTACTTCGTTTCAACTCATAAACACACGCTTTCTTACAATTAGATAAGCTCTGACTAGTAAGCAATGAAAGATGTGACACAGAGAATGGGGGGAGCAAGGAAGCAAAGCTGATGTGGATCTTCTGCATAAAAGAATAGCGTGAATCACAGCCGTACTTCCACTTGAAGCCAGCCATGTAACAAGAGCATGCCTCATGAAGCATTACTAGACTGACTCTGAAAGTCTGGTCTGATTTAATTAATAATGTGCTTAAGTATTATTGGCAGAAGTTCATCTTTCTGTCTCTGCTTTGGTGTTGCTTGCATTGATTTGGAAAACATAGTATAAGACCTAAGTTACTTTACAAAAGGATGATAACTTATCTTCACAGAATTAACTGAAGAACTGAAGAAGCCTCTTGGATGAGAGGTGAAACGTTTCCTGCGCCGAAACAGAAGTGTGGTTTCTTTGGATTCAATGAACTCGATGTATGAAACTCTACACAGACATGACAGGATAGGATAATACATAACACTTCAAGCTAATTGACAGCATTTATATTTGTATTGACCCCCAACCATCATATTTCTAGTTTAAAGTTTACTATATTTCACCTTGCAATCAAGAGGCTTCCTTTGTTCTAAGTGACTGGTTAGGGAAGTCAGGCTTTTCACCTCCACTGTGGTGAACGATACATAGAGATTGGTTATGTCACAAGACAATGACATCCTCATCAACGTCACATCTTCTTGCTTCTTCCTTACGGGTTTGCCACAGCGGATAGCCTGTTTCCATTCATTGGTCGGTACCCTACTGGCTACTAGTATCAGTGACGGTATTTGTTAACCCGGGTCCCAACCGATCCAGATTGGAATTCAGCTTTGTGTTCCTTATATGGATTTGGCATAGGTTTTACGCCGTTGAGACACAACCCTCCCAATTTATCCAGGCTTGGGACCAGCACTAGAGGTACATTGGCTTGTGACCCTTTTGTGGCTTCACAAACACATAATTTGTAGTAAGTCAATGATCAATGTCGAAATAGTCAGAATTTGCATTACTTTGATCACGCTTGTTGAAGACAAAAATATTGTGTAGTTTTAACCAGGCGTTACATGCATAACCTGGAGCTGAAGCATTTATTAATGTAGCAAGTCCATTTCTTGATGTTTGAATAAACCTGAGGTTGATGTCTAATGCAAACACTAAATAAATATATGTGTCTATATTTTGCAAACTAGGCAGAGCTGACATGGCTGCTCTCTGATTTATACATGATTATATAATAAATTAAAAATGAAAAAGATTGCTTGAAACTACCTACCAAGACTGCTTTGTAATCATATCCAAAAATCAAGATCTAGCTATAAAGCAAAAAAGATGAGACAAATCATGGAAGGTCTTATGAAAGGCACAGGAGATGTACTTTTGGCACACAAAACGGTTCTAACCCACTTGTGGCAATTTTATGTCCTTGCCTCTTAAAAGTTTAGGTTTTGTCCAGGCCATTAGAATATGGAGAGAGAAATCACATATGTCTGTTACAGAGCCAGGGAATAAAGCAGTGGAGCCGAGGAAGGTGGCATGAGCAGCAGAGCATGGCTCCAGGATTTAGATCGGTGAGATTTGCATCATTGGCAAGTATTTAAGCAGGCAGGTCTAATCTGCTGCAGACGGGCTTAAGAAAGAAAAACCTGACTGTTGTGTCTCCACAGATAGGGATTTCATTAATTAGCATAATTAATAAGAGATGGTGTACAGAGTTGTGTTCAAAGGTGTCAAGTCCAAGGGAAAGATAAGGCAGTAATGAACAGAAGGCAATGCAAGGGTGTGCAATTATTTGAAAGTTCACTCTGCATGTACATCCTTAGTAGCAGGCCAAAGGCCCTGAAGCCATATTCATGAACTTCTACACCAGCAATGGCAGTAATTGGCTCAACAAGAACTATAATCATGCACCTTAACTGGCTGATACTGCATCTCTCTAAACAGCAAATAAAGTTTAAATTCACTTAACATCATGACAACTGAGTCTAGGCCAAACCAACTAGCTGGTCAAATTTGACATTCAGGAAAAAGATGTGGGGCTGCATCCGCAAAGTAAAACTACCGGCTGTGTGGGGACAATTTATTCCTTTTTGGTGGCTTCTTCAATGGGCTTGCATGGTATGAGGAAAACATGCCATGTCCCATAAAATTGTGCAATACTGCCATAACAATGTGACTTGTGTAAAAGAAACAAACAATGAAATGGGAATATCAGCTCTTCTCTCACTCCTTGAAATAGTTTAACTTTGCAGTTGCCATGAAATTGAAATGAAAATGAGAGCATCTGATTGTCTAAATTGTTTGAATCCATTGTATATGAAATTAAACTAGTGTTATTTTGCAATTCAGTGTGTTCATCACACAAATCCGAGCTTCTCAATGATTTTAGAGTGAAAATATTTGTCAGCATTACTTTTAACACCTTTATTGTCACTTACATCTAATATATTGCTCTGCAACACATAAACCCACTCTGTAAATAAACCATTTATTTTTAACAACAACAACAACAACAAAAAAAACCTGTCATCGGGCTGTACTGTCGGGATAGACCTTCTACAGGTGTATGCTTCCTGGGGGGAAGCCTCTTGCAAATTCAATTTTGAAATCCAAATTACACTTAGGATTTGTATGAAGATCCAATTTCAAAGATAATGAATAAGTTAGCTCGACATAATCTTCA
This sequence comes from Lophius americanus, assembly GCA_037951165.1. Classification (NCBI taxonomy): domain Eukaryota; kingdom Metazoa; phylum Chordata; class Actinopteri; order Lophiiformes; family Lophiidae; genus Lophius; species Lophius americanus. Next base: position 4,794,303 of record JBBDHG010000047.1, read on the forward strand.
ACATATTGCATTTCTAATGAGTTGCAGCTATCAGCAAATAATGATATTTTTTTCTGGACTAACTTTTTCGTTCCACACCACCTTCTCGTTATTGTATAAACAACCGCAGAACGGAAGCGTTATTCTGTCATTGCATTCCTTCTGACGCCGACAACACTTCCTAATGACTACAGCCCTTCTAAATTATTGAAAAAGACTAAGCACCTCACCAGCAACAGAACAGGCTATTAACCTTGGTGAAGTGATATTCAAATCCAGTTAGAGCTAACTTCGTCCTCCAGTATCCCTGGCGGGTAGGAAATGTAAATGTGTTCTAGCTGAGACAGATGGGGAAGCCGCCAGTCGTTTGAAGTCCCAGCAAAAGAAGTCATTGCAAGCAGAGGGCTCTCCACCCCCCACTGTAAAATATTCAAAACCCGTCTCATTGAGCCACCTCTCATCCTGGTGTTTCCCTTTAAACCGTGGTATGCTTTGACACTGCTGGGTTATTGCTAAGCAGGCACACCTTACAAAAAAAAAGAAAAAAAACTTAGCAAACGTTTACAAATTCACCACTGTGCAGCGACAGTGAAAAACAGCCTGAGGATTATCTCGCTGTGCAGACAAGAATTCAAGAGATTTGATTTATGAGAGAGAGGGAGAAAAAGGGGGAAAACAGAGTGAGAAAGCAGGGAAACAGCAGCAACTCGCTCCCCCCGTTAAGAGCATCCTGAGTCCTCAGCATGTGGATATCGTGACGTCTCTTGCACTGTCAGTAAAATATCATTGGAAATTGAATCTTTTCCTCAGCTGACACCGTCAACGCAGATATTATTCTATTGAAAAGATAGCTGCTGTCAATCAAGTCAGGTTCTGACACATGACTACAAACCGAAGAGAAACCGTCACCATAATTCTTATCACCTAGCCCGAGAGGGAGAGAGACACAGAAAGAGAGAGATAGAGAGTGAGACAGAAAGGTAGAGACAAACAGAGAGAGAGAGAGAGAGAGCACGTGATAGAGGAAGTAGTAAAAGAGGAGCATGTACAACAGGCAGTGAATTTGAGATTAGAAGCTACTTTTACTACTACAAAGTGTTTTTTAGGGACATGCTAACGAGCAGAAAAAAACACTTTGGGAACAGTGGCAGACTTCCAGATGGTCGCATGGAGTTTTACATACAAGTAGATGACAAATGAAAATTGAGTAAGCGAGCGAAGAAAAAGTTTGGAAGGTGTTCCTTTGACATAAAAAAAAAATCCTAACCGGCAAAGATAATTAAAAATATTCCTTAAGAATTAAGTCACACATTTGATGTGTGGATTTGTTAGTCGTCAATTAATTTAAAACAGATTCTTCTTTTTAATGTGACATCTGTAACTGAAATGAAATGTAATTTTAAATGTGGGTTTAAATGGGTGGCTTTACAACTTTAAAAAAGACACAGCAAATAAACTACTTTCATAAATGATGTTTCTTTCAATTGACTAGTTGATGTATGAGCTTATTGTGGTTATATTAATTTTTTTTTTTTTATGTTTAATCCACACCATTGTGCAAAAGGCACACCTGAAATGTTTCAAGTGTCAAGATAAAAGGCTCCATCAAAAACCTATTTAGGCAAAACAGAACAATATTTAAAGTATCAACAGGTTTTACTCTTGGAGAATGCCAAGAGTGTGTGCTAGTAATATGGGTACCATGCAGTCAAGAATGGATCAGAAAACAGATATTTTCTTGACTTATGCTGTAAATGTACCATTAACTGTTTTAGTCTGCTGGAGTGAATGGGGATGCAAATGCAGATGTAGTTGTGCATGCTTATGAATATACGCAAGTATACATATGCATCATTCATATACCTGTTTATGGATGTGGAGAATGACAATATTCCTGGCATGTTTGCGGTTCCTCCTTATACTGGTGATAATGACACATGAACTACCAGAGTCCCCATGAGAGGAGCACAGAGTTACAGGTGCTACCTCAGTGCACATTGAGGCATGAAATGTGTCTGCATATTTATGACTACACTGGCTGTTCTTTTGTTCCAAACAAAAATAATGAAGAGAAGAAAAAGGATGAGTGGGGGAAAAAAAGGAGGTAGCGTGTCCTTTAGAATGTTAAACTGGCATTTTTGTACAGTATCCGGTAATGGACAAACATTGCACTTTTTCAGGCTGAAGAGACAGAAAAACGATGAAAAAAACCCCACCTTGCTTTGCCTCCAAACAACAATGAAGAAGATGAAGAAGATGATGATTATGATGATGAATAAGTTGATGCTGGCAACCGATTTTGTAATGAGAGAAGCTTGTGAATTTTGAGAATCCAAATTTTCACAAATGGAGGATTACATTTATGTTTAAGCACAAAAACCCAGCAGCGTAAAAGCTTGGCCTCAGAAAAAGGAAAATAAGAAAACCCGACGTCCCCACATGTACTCCGCCACTTCCGGGGCCAAGTGCTTACTGCGCATTACCACCAGTACAGATGTCAACGCCATAATGAAGCTGAAAAAGTTACAATATTCATTATCTAACACAACAATCTTATAGCTAAGCCGACCAAAGAAGTTACTGTAAAAACAACAGAATTCAATCTGTACATATATCTATCTAAAGGAACCTCATCACCTGAGAGGCTAGTCAATGCGGTCCCAGACAATGATATAATTTTGACACTTGAGGGCCACCGTAGATTTTCCCACCTTACTCGGATAGCAAGGGGTGAGCTGAGGTGTAATAACGGTTGCAATCTGGAACTTCACCAAAAGATGCCACTAAACATTATAGACTGCTAGATATTGAGTGAAATGTGAATTTCTAAGAAGAATCATTACACAAACTGGCTTCAAATCCCTGCCTTTCCATCTGTATCACCAATTCCCTGTCTTCATAATGTGTGTATACATGTACAGGGGTTTACAAACAGGTAAGAACATTCTTCCATCAAGTTTATTTTTATAGATTACAACTTTTCCATGGGAAGTGGTGCACAGATATTTCAGGCCCCATTTTGTGGATACAAAATGGTTATAAATAAGATTCCAAGGAGGAACAAAACGACATGCTCCTTGGGTTAAAACATGATGACGTAACGTACATTTATTAGGAAAACTAAACTCTGCTTTCTTATCTGCAAGAGTGTATTTGTTTGTTAATCAACACCGGGGAGGCTGGGAGGGCCTCATTTCTGATAACTTTCCATGATGGTGACAGCCTTTAATTCCATGCTGTTTTTATTCATTACGTCTAGTACTTCTGTCAAAGCAGACAACAGTGTGATTAATCTTTTTGTTGCACATACACAAATCAAAGAAGAAAATCTTGTAACTGTGAGGCGCTGTTCACAGATCACAGACTGACGCTGGGTGATCAAAGTCCAACAGCTGACCTTTTAACTGTGATCTTATCTGATTGTGGCTGCAGTCACAAACTTTAGTTGGGCCTTAGTGGCAGCACTTTGGTACACTCTAAACATCCATAAAATGTAAAACACCTGCCCAATACAGTGTAGCATGGACATCTTCCTATCAAAACTTGCATCAACCTTTTAAGCAATTATGATAAAGTAGCTCTTCTGTGGAATGAAAACAAGATGGGAACGGAAATCGCTTCCCGTGCAAATCAATGACCCTTGGACACCCATGACCCCATCTTGAGATCATACGTTTGTTCTTACTTAGATCACTTTGGTTGGTATTGCCACTGTAGACCTGACAGTCAGGAAGACCTGGAGTTTTGGAGATGCTCTGACCCAGTTGTCTAACCATCACGATTTGGCTCTTTTCAAAGTTACCCTGGTCCTGAGACACATCAGCGTAAAGGACAAAAATGTTCAATCGCTGCCTAATACATCACACGGATGCCATTGAAAAGAGGTCATTGGGGTAATAATGCTTGGGTCAGCAGTAGCTCAGGAGATAGAGCGACCAGGAAGGTTGGCGGTTAAATATGTAGACTGCCACTGTAAACTGTAAATGTAAATGCTGTACGGTCCTTTCGCAGGACCCTGCTCCCAAGATGCTACACATTGGCTGCCCACTGCTCCTCCATGATGGGTCTAATAGGAGGAGACCCATCCTCTATTAGACCCTAAGATGATGGGTCTAATAGATCCCACCTAATAGATCCTGGGTGGTTTGACTAACAGATATGAATGCAAATCATTCATTTTAAAAATGATTTTCCATAGAACGTAGAAAAATAAGGTTTGACCAAGAGTATTCGTTGATTTACAGAGAATTAAAACATTCAAAACACTAAGTGGATTCGAGCAGACAAATTATATGTATATTATGTTTATTTATTTTCTCATTCATCCGTTCATTTATGTGATTAAATAAATTAGACAGCAGTATAAATGGTCAATGTTAATCTTGCTATACCCGTCAGTGGTTATAATGTTATGGCAGATCGGTTTGTCTCCTAGGGTTTTCTTTATAACTGAGCTTTAAAAATGGACATGCTTTTAAAAATGCACACACGCATCTGACATATAATTGCTCAGTGGAAAAGAAAACAGATTAAATCGTAAGTTTTTTGACATGTGACTAATTAAAAGGATTTCAAGCATGGAATGTGTGCACGTTGTGTTCCTGACAATGTCACCGTGAAAGACAACTGATATCTGACTTCTTTCGTTCCTTTTTCACCTTGAGGGCAAAGATAAACAGTACGTTAGTCGGTACTTTGAAGCAGATACTACTGGAGAGTTTAGCGAGGTTGTTCTGATAAAAATTACACTATCTAAAATAATTTTCGAAGATCGATCAGTCAATACAGCCATTTTTTTTTGATTGATCAAATGACCTGCTTTCTGTCAGGGACACCAGAGTTCAACTTTGGTCAGACAGCTTGTCTGCTAATATGCTAGCCACATAGCTACATTAAAAGCCCTCTGAAACCATCTTAACCACCGTGTGACCGCGAAACACTAACGTGAACGGTGAGAACCAAATTCATATAAAAGTAGAAGTTGACAGTACCTTAAGTTTGTCCAGAAGGACATGCTTTGAGGTCGCTGTCCTCAGTCCTCTTGCTGCAGCCCGTGAAGCCATGGATGCCGCCATGTTGACAGGGGAAGACCAAAGAGAGTTGACGTGGGGATGGAGCACGTGCGAGTTAAGACAGGGCCGTTCATTGGTCAGCCGACATATATGGGCGGGGCTTGTGAGAGGGTTAGACACGCAGACACACTGTGATCATGGACTTGATTAGACTTCACACAGCAGTTGACATGTACAGTAGTCAGGTAAACTCTAGTGTGTAAAGAAATATTATCTTGTGGGAACAAGGTATTATTTTGTGGGAAGAAGATATGGTCTAGTGCGAGCGCACTATTTTTTGTGGGGAGCAGAGTAACCATCTTGTGCTAATAAGATGTTTTTTTTATGTGCAAAAGTTATTATCTTGTGGTAACAAATTATTATCTTGTGGGAACAATTTTTTTCTTTGTGCAAGTATAATAGCTATTTTGGGGGAAGAAATTATTCTCCTATGTGCAAAAATTATTCTCCTATGTGAAAAGTTTTCTTATTTTCTTATGGGAACAAAATAACTATCATGTGTGCACTAGTTATTATCAATCTGTGGGAACATCCTTTTATCTTGTTGGAATATGTAATAGTCTTGTGGGAACAACATATTTTATGAGAGCAAATTATTATCTTGTCCAGAAAAGATATTAGCATGTGGGAACTAGACAACTATCTTGGTGAAAGTGCACATTCCGTTGCAAAATTATGCTCATTTTTAACACCTAAGTAAATAGACACACATACTGATCAATTTGAGGTTTACCAAATATCATAATCCACATGAACTGTATAGAAAGGTATTTAAATCGGTTTAAAATGTGTACATTTTTGATGATGAATGGGTAAAATGGGGTGACAGCCACATGTTTCAGCTTAAGGATTACAATGAAATTCATGGTTTCAGTGAAGAAGACTGTAATATCAATCCCAAAATCTTGTACACCTCAAAAGTCTTATCTTTTCCCTAACGATAGAATCATTTTTTTTTCATTAGAAAGTAACTTCCACTCAAAAGCTGAAATGGTCGAAAATGACAAAAGCCAAAAACTCCCATTAAACTAAAATTGTGAAGAAAATAATGTCATTATCAACATTTTCAACATCACTTGAATACAGAATTAATATTAAGTTACTTTGAACAGAAGATGATACATCATATGCAGTTTAGTAAAAAAGCCATTATTCTCCAAATGTTCTTTTTCATTTAATTTTTGTTCTGTACTTTAAAAACAAGACATGTTGTTTGTCCTTAAGATATCTCAAAAAGTTGTCTAAGGTTAATCATTTATTCTGTTTCGGGGTGGTTCTTAGACCAAGGAAGGGGTTGATTCTATTTTGAATGGGGATCTGTGTGGGATGGTATTGGATCACTCTTTCATTTTCATCAACATTATAAGGGCCTATTTCAATATTTGCTAATATTATGAACAGTAATAATGACCAGTCAATCATACAGTTATGGGTAACTCATTGGGTCCGACTGCTATGTGCAATTGCATTCAGATACAGAACATAATCCTAATTCAGAACCAGGAGATCAAAATGTGTGTATTTACTGTCACGGAGGGGTTGAGACATTGCACTGCCAACAACACGTGGTTAAGATGATGCCGATTCAGAGCCATGCCAATGAATTATGCTTATCTGTGGAAAAAAGTTACATCAACATAGATTTGGAAATAAATGCAGTTTGGTGATGGTTAAAAAAATGATGGTATAGTATTGGCTTATTTTCCATGAGGCAGAGACAGATCATCACAGCAGCATCACCATAGTGTGCTGTGCCCTGAGTGCAATACAGCAGATGAGGATCTCCTGATGGTCACAGGCGATAAAATGTTCTCCCTGCACATTTATTTCTTCTTTCTGACTGAATAGGCTCTTACGTGTAGAAACTACTATCTGATTATTACGTTTTTAGTGGTGTTTGAGTGGCGTTGGTGCAGGTGAGCACTCTCTGAGTCATCTCTGCTCTCTTATTTTTTCACAGGAAAAATGTATTTGATTTTTGTCCTGGGTGGGTCGACTAACAGATGTGAATGCAAATCATTCATTTTAAAAATGATTTTCCATAGAACGTAGAAAAATAAGGTCTGACTAACAGTATTCGTTGATTTACAGAGAATTAAAACATTCAAAACACTAAGTGGATTCGTGCAGACAAATTATATGTATATTATAGACACATTTATTTATTTTCTCATTCATCCGTTCATATATTCATTCATATAGCAGTCTGCTGTGCATTTTAAATGTGTATAGTTTAAACAAAAAATAAGTTTGGGCCTCAGGAAATGACTATATGTGCAGTAACTTCCTTAGCTATTTGTGTGTCCAGAAATAGGAATTTAGTTGTCTTGCTGATTAACATGCTCAAATAACCCTATATAAAAGAGTTCATATAAATGATATGGCAAAATAAAAAGAGTTATTTACTAACTATTTCATTCATTTAATAAACAGCAAAAAAAAAACCTGTTTCTTACTGTTAAGAGTTTTCTCTGAAAGTCTGAAAATTTCTGAATTGATGAATCAAACTGTTAATTCTAGCCTTTTATTAAATGACAAAGTCAGTAAACTAAAAGGACGTAGATGAATATATAAAAAATAATCTGGGTGTCATGACCTTGTGACTGGGACAAACAACCACTGCGACCAGCTGAGAGGATTGGTAGGGAGTGGAGTTAAATAGAGTGGGATGTGTGCGCTGATCTTGTCTGAATAGCTAAATAGTCCACTCACACAGTCCTCCAGAGCCCTGATTACATGCCGCATCTTGAAAGGGCAGAGAGGGCAAACCGATCATAAAGAGCAGCGATTATGACAGAAGGAAATAGAGAAGCATGAGACACTCACTAGGAAACCATCAGTGTCAGCAGGCCCACGAGGCCAAGATGGAGTGGAGGAGACAAAGATGAAAAGCTACAAGCCATAGATCTTTTTCTAAGCTATGTTATGGTCAAATAACTAAATCTACATTGTTAAACTTTGGCAAAGTTTTAAAATGTGCTAATGGAAACCAGTTTAATGTCAGCTAGGAGAGAATTTATCTCATGTTTATTTGATAGTTTTACTCTCAGCCCCCTTCTTTTGGGTGAAAGCTTTTGTGAGTCAGTGATCCATATTCCACACAGTAAAATATTCTTTTGATGGTCACTGGCCTTTTTAAACTAACCCAAGTAAATCCACAAAGGAAGTGAAATGTGTGGTATAATATGCCAGCATGTCAACAAATCCCACGGACTGCATAAATTGTCTGTCTCTTTGTGTCGGTGAGGAGAAACTCATTCAATTTAGGTCTACACATTCATCACAGTTTCTACAAGATAATTTACTCAAACATTCTCAGTCTCATTTTTTCCTTGTCTTACCAGAGACGTTTTCTCTTCTCAAGGGCATTGTTATTCAGACAAGAGCATCACACTATCATTGGCTTTTACTTATCCATTTCAACATTCTTATTACATTTAAAAAAACACACTAATGGTAAGGCAGAGTATTTAGTTAATTTGCTTCCTTTTAGAGACGCATTCCACAGAAACCAAATTGATGAGTGAAAAACCAAACAACAGACTTCAAGCTTTGGTGAAAAGCATTTCTGACAAACTCAGCTGTGAATGAATTATACAGTTTAACAACAGTTTAACAAGTTAATTATACACTACAAAATATTTTGATTTTGTATGCTTAATCTATTTTACAATACTGCAGTATGGAAATACATTCTGACCAAAAGTTTGCATACAAATGAAACACGTTTGTGGACACATTCCTTGCATCCTCACCATCCCATCTTCCCCCCTTTCATTCACACACATGTATTCTGTCTCACTGCGACTGACCTTCATTCCTCCCCTCTCGAGAGCATACCACCACCTCTGCAGGTTTTTTCCCACATGCTTCCTGCTCTCACTACAGATCACAATGTCATCTGTAAACATCATAGTCCAGCGAGATTCCTGCCTGACCAATCAATCACCCTGTCAATCACCATAGTAAAACAAGAAGGGGCTCAGAGCCGATCCTTGATGCAGTCCCACCTCACCTTGAACATGTACAGTATAGCTCATTATTTTCTTAAACAGTTCTTTTGGGACTAATTATTGTTGCATATACCAAATATCATTCCACAATCAACTATAACATTAAAGAAAGAAGTAGAAATAAAAACACATTGCCAAGCTGAGGATAACATTGCACATGACAACATATTGTACTTTGGAACAGTATTGCACAAACCTTCATATTGCCTGATATTGTATGCTTTAATATATTGAACTCAACAAAGACCAAGTTTTGGGTCCAGCAAGGTCCTTGGTTGAGAAAGGTAAAAATGGGTCAACATTTTGGTATTCTAAATCATCTGCTGCAGGATAAAAATTGATACTCAGATTAGAAGACATGGGATATATCAGCCAGTATCATCTGTGGGGGCACTTCACAGATGATACAGACTGTTCTTTCTTCCCTGTTTCTTTCATCGCAGCCTGGACAAAACAGTTGAGCTTGGATCGTACTGCACTGACAGATTTCCTTACCACGCCTGTATCTCATACCTGATCAAGCTCTCTAAGACCGCTTTATAGAGCAGGTTCAAACGTTTCTCCTCTGCTCCAAACAAGTCTAAGCCTTCATAGGAAGTGCATTCTTTGCAGGATTTTTTAGCATAAGCTGTCAACTTGAGCTGGCCAGCTAAGCATATTGTCCAATATTGAGATACGTATAGGAGCAATCCCGCCTGATTTGGGTTTTATAAATTATAGCAGGGCTGCGTTCACCCACACAGAGTTAAATATAATCTCTTCAGTTCTTTCACGATCAATATGAGGTGGTTCACATCATACCAATGTAGACAATTATGGATCACAGGGTGGAAGGATGATGTATCAGTGTTTTTGTACATTAAACTGAGAATGGCAGTGCCATAATTTGAGTGTGTTATTGTTTGGATGTGGTCATGTTTATGCTCATGTTTACGCCTGTAATGCATGGAATTAAAACAATATAATCAATATAATTATTGCATTGTAGCAATAAGGCCTTGTAATGATTCCACTAACAAGTATTAAGTTAAAATATTTGCACTAATCTTTTGCTTAATTTCCCTTATGTGCTTAATATTCCCGTAGGTAACAAAACAGTCCTGTATCCCTTTCTAATTCAGTCTGCTCCAATTCCCTCAGGGACGCTAGCAAACATTTCAGCAGTGCAATTAATTTGAGGTTTCCCTCAATAATCTATGATCAGTTTCCGCTCAGTGAGCTGTAAACTGTCAGAATCCTGGAGACAGAGAGCTTCAGCTCCCAGTGAGCTGTGCGGTCTGCTCTGACCGATCCCTCAGACATAAATAGAATTAGGGTGTTGGGCGAACAAACCACAGGGTTCACAGTTAAGAGCCGGCAACCTAAGCCAAAGTCTTCTCCACCATCTCTCTGTTATCTGCCCTCCTCTACTTTTTTATAAATTCCTGTCGCAGGTGTTTCTCAGATTTTGTTATATAATTCTGTACTCTCGCTGTGCTTTTTTCTCTCTACCACTTATTCTCTCTGAACTGCTTGAACACATTACCCAGATGTGTTTTCAAAACTGGAATTGGGCATGGCCGTCCTGACTGCAGGACCTCCTTCAAATGTCAATGTCGCTATGGCAGCAAGCTTTCTGCCCATCTTATTAATGTGAATGGCTAGACAGCAGAGAAAATCACCAGAGAGGGATATTGTCTACTAGTTAAAACGTGAAACCTGGCCAGTTCAAGGACCCTTTCTTTGACTGAATGTGGATAGATACAGGTCATTTTATTCTGTCTGCACTCACTCTCCATGCCTCAGACTAAGGCCAAGCACCAACGTTCTAAGCTTGACCTCTGTGAATAAATGTATATGATGTACTGAGTCCAAAAGGACAGTGAGTGCATACAAGATTAAGAAGACATCAGTGCATGCAAAGTCTGAAGTCAGTTATTTTCCTCAATGTTACTCAAAGCCGCAAGTTAAGATTTAGTTTTATAAATGCTAACAAGTAGATTTGTGCGGCATTACCCAGCCAGAAGACTATTTTGTTTTCTATTTCCCATAATGCCAGCTGAGTGAGATAGATGGGGAGTTACTGCACTTAACTGCTGAATCAACAAGGCAAGGAATCTGGCTGTTTATTCACGCAGACAGTGAGCAGACTGCCTGACAGGGAACATAAAATGGGCACGAAGGATGCTGCAAAGAGCTGATGGAGTGCAGACAAAGAGAAAAAGTGAAAGAGATGGGCAGAACTACCTACGGCCATTGCCACCCTGTCTTCAACACATCTTCTGATATGACAGATGGCAAACATAATTAGTCATCATTTTCTACGCCAGCTCTCTGAGTTCACAGTGTCACAGCCATGCATATGTATGAGGCTGAGTCCATCCTTTCATCCTCCAATTTGCTGTTTGGACAGATTTTGACCCATTGAACAATTTTCTTTAACTCCAAAAGAGCATGGCTGACTGCCCCTCAGTATTGACTGCATCAGTCACAATAACTTTCACTTTTCTACCTTAAACACCCAGCATCCCGAGAGCATCTGATGTTAAAGCTTAGCTGATGGCTGACGAGTGAATCAATAAAGTGACAGGAATTTGCCACATCCTAGCTATCTCCCACCCCCAGATGTCTGTCAGCCACACTCCGCTGGAAGCCCTCCAGTAAAGCGTTCCCGTGCGATATAGTCAGTGAGCTTCCATGCATTTGGGCTGATGCATCAAACGGGGCTTGTGATGTATTCTGCCTCTGCATGTATGATGTTCCTGCAGGTTTTGCCGCAGTCCCCCCCGGCATGGGATCAATCAGCTTGGATAAAAGCGTGGCATGCATGGAGGGGATCGATCTGTTAATCATACCTGCATGTGAGTGCATGCAAGGAGGATCATCAATGGCCACCTGTAGGCAACAAAGGATGCATATCATGTTCATTAAGGCATTTACCGGTGTTACAAAGGTAAGGCTAGAAAGGTGTTCGTGTAGTCCCATATCTGAAAACAAACTTGGATTGAATAGCATGACAGAGGTGACGTCAGAATTTTTGACTTCAATGCATGAGACTTTTTTGTCTCAGATAAAACCAAGCATTACACCTGGTGAACCCACATACACAGCACCACCACCACAACCAACTTCCCCATGCCCCCTCACACTAACACCAACATAGTCATATACACAGGGCCTGCAGAGGCTCAGAAAGTGCTTAGATGTGTACATGAGCCAAATTCCTTCACAGCATTCCTCTACACACACGCTGTGTCACCTTCATCAACAAAGAGGAACTGGATCATGCTTCAAAAAGTTTTAGCTGATCCTCTCCACCCTTTCAATCTCCTTGCAAATCACCATCATAACATCACCCTCTTCCCCTGTGACCTCCAAGAGGCAGCAGGTTGTCTCTCATCCTTATCTATCTGAAGGTGATGACTTCACATGGACATGAAGATGTGTAAAGGCACACGGTGCTGCACTGGCCAGCATCTTCACTCAACATTAAATAAGCAGGATATTTGCACATAGTTACATGCGAAGGATGAGAGATATTACGTCTTTTCTGTTTTGCTGTGTTTTTCACATCTTTTCATTTGTTGAGGCAAGTTCACCATCCTAGGTCAAACATGAAAAATGCATGCAGGTGGATGGTTGAAAATGTCAATAGAGAAATCAAAGCAATCAGGATGGTGCTAAAGGGGATGCTGGTGTGATAAATCATGTTGGTCCCAGTGGATGTCACAGGGGTAGGGAATGGAGCAGGGTGGGGTAAGGCATGGCAAGGTGTAGTTTGCTCAACTATGTGTCGCAGGGACTTGCCCGAAGACACACTTTATCCAAGGTTGTGATTCAGAGAGTGACTCTTGATGCAAAGTCATTTGTGACACGCTGACCTTTCACAGGCTCCGTTCTCTGGGTGAGTTATTTGGTTGCTTTAAGCCTTGTGTTACTGCTCCTTCTCTCGTAGGAAATGATGACAGATACACCCATGGGCTCAAGATTAGCTGAATTGGACATTATTGCCTACATCAGAAAAGCTGCTGACTGCAAGATCAGTGATGGATGAGAGTTCCTAAAATGGTTTTCTGGGCGAAATGCTATCGAAATGCATTTTTTAGTAGTGAAAATGTTTTCTGCCGTTGCTGTTTCTGCACACTGACACATGATGATTAAACTTCTTGGTTTCCATCAAACAATATAGCTGAAAATAGCAGTGGGCTGTTTACCATACCATAATTTCCCATTGCCAACTGAAGTATTATACTTAAATAATGCAATGACTCTAAGCAGATGTGGAAGTCATTTGAATAGCCAATACCTAAAATTCAGCATCCCAAGGCAGCAGGCTCCGCCACCTTAAAGGCTGATGAATAACTAAGGCACCGTAACACTCTCCATGTGGTTGCATGTGGATGAGGGAATAGGATGGAGGGAGTTATCTGAGGCTCCATTAACCTTGTTTGTTTAGAGGCACCTCCACAATCCTAAGCCCAAACCGCGTGGGAAACCTCAGGAGACCCTCCACTAATTAACCTTGTGGAGACACCCTCAGTAGAGGGAGGCCAGGGCAGGAATAATAAGGAGGCCTTTTCTTGGGCCATTAGCAGGAAGATTAACCCATCTAACTTTCAAGTAGCTTTTTGACACAAAACCAATATTTGACTGCACTGGAACAGTGTGGGGAGTGACACAGCTGAATTATAATTGATATGTGTTTCTGTCCCTCTCAAAGCTCGGCCATCACACTGTCATGTTATGTGACAACTGTAATGGGAGCGGGATGGTGAATATCTGTATATCATCTGTGATATGGACATAAAGTAACATGAACCAAAATCCCTTCGTAACATGTATCTCGGCCAATAAGGATGCTGCACAGCACGTGTGTGTTCTTTGGTGCCAAAAGTGTGAAAGGAGTATGGTTTGAATATGGTTTACTGGTGCATCCATCACACCAGTGCAGGAAAGTTTAACCCTGGTTGATTTCAGTTAAAAACAAGACCTACGTAGAAGAAATAAAACATTACATATTTACACGCACAAGGAATTAAGTAGATTCACGTTTTTCCAGCACTGCTTGTTTAAGGATGGAGGTAATTTATTTGTCATCGTACAACAATGGGCTTCACAATAATATAGTTGTCCCCTTCAAATGAAGTCATTTTCAGAGATATAACCCAAAATTAAATCACCACAATGCCTCAGTGGGATTTCTTTACCTTATGTGACACCTTCTGTCCGAAGACTTTTGATGTGAATTGCTAAAACTGGCCCCAACAAACAAACCATCAAACAAATGTTTAATGATACTTTTAATAGAGAAAACCTCAATAAGAGCCACAGATGATGGGTTATTATGTTCATAGAACAGACTGATTACGGTTAAAACCATGATTACCTTGAAGATGATAGGCCACATAGAACGTAAGCCAAACAACCATCTTACATATACATTCTGATGATGGAAATACATGAAACATTGAGTATAAAAAAATGATGTTAAAATAGAAAAGGAAACAGTGTAATCGGCATCAAAAATGGTTCTAGTAATGTTGTTGCCACCTTCTTTAACGTTTGTGGGAGAGGTGGAAAACTTTATTAATCCCTGTCTTCAAATTCAAAGTTGTTAACCATCTTCCTTGATTCTATCTGCTTTGTGTCGGAAGAGAACATGGTTCCATTCCCCAAGTTCAACAGCTTGATCATGGATTTTGCAATGGAAACTCTCTTTGAAGATGTGGTATGGCCAACTTGAGTCCTATTTTTTTGTCTATTAATTTCCCTGCATCCAGACATTCAGTAAGAGTTGTCTCCCTTATTGCGATGTTGCTTTGACAGGGATGGTCATCAAAAATTATCGATTTTCTTTTGCTTATTTGGGGTCGAGATGTGGTGCCAAGGGGCCAAGCTGTTTTCCATATGTCAACATCCCCAGCGAGGCTCTCCGGCTGGATGAGATATGTAATCCATCTAGAAACCTCTTGACCTACAGCGGGGTCTCCTGGTTGGACATGCCTGGAAAGCTTCCAAAGGGAGGCACTCTTGAAACATCCTAACCAGATCCCCAAACTCCTCAACTGACTCCTTTTGAATCAAAGGAGCATCTTTGGGGATGTCTGAGCTCCTCACCCCATTTCTTCGGCGGAGCCAAGCCAACCCACCAGGGAAGCTCAATTCAGCTGCTCAGCGGCCACAAAAAATCAGCTGTTTTTATTTCAAAGGCTGTGCCTCCTCCTCTAATGACGAAGAGTGGATATCTCACATAGATAATTCATACGGCAAAAAATAAATACATGAAAGTTGAGCAAGTTTGAAGGAGCGAACACCACTCTGTACAAAGATATATATAATTATTAATGAAGAAATAAACCTAGGAATAATTTTTGCGTGTGCAAACGTTTACATGTGAGACGTTTTGCACGAAACTAAATCCTCTTAAATCTGGCTTCAATTGGTCCATATTCAAATATAATCCCTAATGTCCTTTATTTCCGTGCAGACTGTATGTACTACACTATTCATGGACATGGAGAGATGGTTGAGTTGGACAGGACTCCCCCTACCCAAAAGATCAGTTAGTCGGTTTTCTAAAATTTAATGATGCCTTCTCACTTTTTCACGGCAGCAAAGTTTAGGAGTTTAGTTTAACAAGGCATAGAGTCATCAATCATCTCCAATGACCTTGAGATTCAATCATGATATGTGTTTCAAAAAATGTTGTCTCGAAAACAAAGCTAGATAATAACTGTTATTATTGAAGAAAATGTAACTAGATTTTGTGTCAGAAACTGTGTTGCTCAGGGAGATTATTCTGCAAAGCACTCTGGACACAATCAGTGTTCAAAGCAAGGTTAAAGTAAAATATATTATATTTACAGTATAGGAGAAGTGTAAATCCCTACCACAGTGGAGGAAAATCCCTGTAGGATTGTTTTTATTGATTCTCTGTACAATAAACAGGGGTTTCTTAGGGACCATGTCATAGGAGCATGCTTTGAACTCGAGGGTCAGCACAAATACATTACGGTCAGTTACTATTCTAAAAATATGTCACAGATACTTTTCCTTAATCTGATAAATCATAAAAATCATTTCTTTTTAAATAAATGAGTCAAAGCAGTAAAAAATTACGAACCAAAATTGGGTAAATGCTCAATCTGTTAAATTACTTTCACTGTGTTAAAAAGGCGAACATAGGTGAATGTGGCTCTGTCTCACCAGCTTTTTATCATTGCATCATTAGTTCTATGCATGATCGGATTCGACCTTGAACTTCTTTATATTTCCCCTCCCTTTACAATTTTCCAAAAACTTTATCTATAAAACACACATGCAGAATCTTGCATCTCTTTATAAATCATCACAACAGAGGAATGACGTTTTGCACCTCCTGAAAGAAAATCTGCCGACAGTCAAGGAATCCAAAACAGCAGTTTGAGACAATAAAGGTCCCCAACTATCAAGACTTGTATGCTTTAGAACATATTTGATGGTATCAACTGTATAAAAGCGACATTAAATTTACTCGACATCCTGCAGTTTGTACTAATTACGAAAAAATACTTTAACTCGTCGCAATTGCTTTTTACGTTGTAACGCACTCTGGGTAGGGAGGTCAAATGGTTGCACTGGCTGGCTTCTTAACTGCTTGTCCTAATTCAGCAGTAAGAAATATCATCGTGCCAGCCATTTCAATTTGAACCGGAGTACGACATAAACAAGGACAACTTGGAAAAATGTACTCAAACTGAGCAAACACAAGAAGACGAAGCGAGACGTGATGAAGCGAGCGTGGGACACAATGGCTGCTGACTTTGCGGGAATTGTGTTGCTATGGCAACCATGAAGGAGATCTCACAACAAAGGAGTCTGTTGTGAAAAGCTCCACTTTTGTCAGCAGCCGTTCAAGGTAAATACATAGATCATACCATCGTTGTATGATATCCTCCGTGGTCAAAGTCGTGTCTGATAGTCCGCTTTCAGACTCTCTGCATCCGTGAGCTGGTTCAGATTTTAGCAGGAGAGCATCCAGCGTCTCGCCTTTGCTGCTTAGTACAGCGGTTGTCACTCGCTTCTCGGTGGCGTTTAATCTCCTTGTGTGGAAATACTGGAGGCACAGTATATTGTTTAGTCTTCGTTGGTAACCACCATGACCTGTAAGCTCTTTTAGCAGATGTGGTTGACTAAATGCTTCAAATGCACCAGGAGAGAAGTGACGGGAACACAGGCACGGGTTCTTCGGGAGTTGAGTACATCCACAGCCGTCTTCTGTCTGTTTTCTCTTTTTCTTATATCTGACGAAGCAGTGAAGACTTACATCGCTTCCCGTATTGCCCTTCAACAAGAGAGTACAGCCAAAAGCAGTACAATGCGACATTATATAAAATTTTCTCTCACACATGTTAAGAAAATAACAACCAACTACAGCGGCTCAGCGTGACTTCAACCATTCTACGTCTTCAACCCATAATGCAATGCAGCGTTTAAGTAATGGCGACCTGCGTAGGTCAAATATGTCTTAAACTTTGACGATTTATAATGTCAGCATTAAATGTGTTCTTAACACCGTGGTGTATCATTATGAAAAAACATTCATGGAATAATGATGCCTTAATGTCTTTATACTCAGGGTTCCATTTAATAGAATGGGACGCTGTGCATTTGATTATCTTTTATACCTTCTCTCCCATGCCAAGTTTTATTCAACCTCCACCCACACGGTAAGAGATGTGGGAATGAGAAAGGTGACCGACTATTAGTCACACATCAATAGGAGCACTAAGGAGTTGGTCATGGCTGAAAGCAGCCAGAATTATCACCTCTTAACCCCTCATTGATTTGGATGTATTTCTTTGTGTTATGCAGCATTGTGAATCCCTAAAGAAATGGTGTCGGAATGACTTTGTACTGCAGGGCTTGGTGACAGCACGGTACGTGCTCAGAGACCTTCTGGGCTTCATGCATAATGCTCTTTGTGATTCTGGGGAAGAATGGACGAGTGACAGGGAGGACTGAGTCCCTTCCAGAATCTCAAATGGATTACATTAACTACCCCCCCCGCCAAACTCTTTCCTTTTCTGTCTTATACTATTCACTGGAAACAAGTAACATCAATGGTGTGGTTTTTTTCTTGTGTGTGGCAAGGGAACAAAAGAAATACGCTCCCTTATCATGCTGTTGCCGTCTCTTTCTCTTGCTTTGACTCTGTTTATCCTGCCCTCTCTCTCAAATTGCTCTCGCTACCTTTCATTTATCTCTCAGTTTTAATGATTTCGTTTTGCAAGAATGTATGACACAGGTTGTCAGAGAGACATAAGTGTCACTTCAGAAGAGGGATTCATTTACATTATTTCCATCTCAGACAGGGACAAGACTGGATATTGCACAATTAGATCTTGCTGCTCTGTTCATAAAATAATCTATTTCTTTTCAAGCTACCGGCTGAATATACACCTTAGCTAACCTTTATAATTAAGCACACCCCCTCGCATTATAATCATATGAAGTTGACTTGACCCGTATAGCCATAACTTCCAAATTAATTTGAAAATCTTGGTTCCCATTACAGTGGTCCTACAATATTATTCCATTATGCTGTGTTTCATTACATAACAGCACAGAGCCCATTAGCCAGTTGCACCCACATTTACAACTCCATGAATTATGAATCAGTTTCCTTTCATCACAGCTGGAACGCTCTCCCTGATGTGCAAATTATACTCAGGAAAACAGCTAAGCTCAGGCCGAGTTGCTCCACGGAAACACAGAATTCATTCCAGTTTAAACTGACCACAGAAAATGAAAAATGCAACAACAATAATGAACCTTATTAAAATATGTAAACTCAGCCCTTCCCTCTACATGTAGGTCAAGAAGTGTAGACTACATACAGGATTGAGAGCACAATCTGGTTTTATCTCTTTCCCTGACTGTTAATTGAATCTGTTAGATAACTGCGGCACCTCACCTGCCCCTCAGGCAGGCCCTGAGGGGCAGGTGAGGTGCAATGGACACAATGGTTGAATACTCACTGCACTGCTCCCTCTGACTAGTTTCTCAAACCTGAGACCTCCTACAGAGTTATAGAATTCTCCCAGGTATCCAGGTCAGACACTAGCAACAGTCAGACTCCAAACAAGCAAGATTAACAAACATAAATCAGGAACGCAAGAGTGGAATGGCCCCCAGAGTAATGCAGAGGTGATTTTAAGTCAGCACCATTTTTTAATAAAAAACCATGAGATATGATCAGGTTTAAGAGAGTATAAAGACACAATACCAAGAGGATCTTAGAAAACAGTTTCCAGATGAGTTCTGATTCAACCCGATGCGTCGTCAAGTTCAAATTTTACTGCGTGAGAGTGCTGTAATGAATCCAGCCTCCTTTTCCTCCTGTGATCCTGTGATTGATTTTATGCACGACAGAAGCTGAATCCCTACTTTCCAACTAATAAACCTGAAATTAATTGCTCCTTATGTGCAAAGAGAATTGACTATGTGATTGATGGTGTTGGCAGTCAGAATGAAGCTGGGAATGAATGAGATGAGAATGCTTAGGGGATTTTTACTATACATATTCAATTTAGCCACACAAACACACAGCTCATGAAGAAAAAAGAACACACTCAAAATAGAGGTATGGAATGAGCATATTTTTATTCTGAATAGTATATATAGTATATACTATATATATCCAATCCATTTTATGCGATGCACAAATACAGAAGAAGTAGCTTTGATAGTTCAAACAAAGATTTTCTAATGTTTCAGCATGAACTGTATAGGTACAGTTAGTGTTGTCAGTAACATGAGATATAAAGCATAGATGTTGTGGCGGAATAAAGCACTCTACACTACCACCGCTCCAGAGAGCGGAGGTTCAACCCTGCTTATAAGAGGGGCCCATCAAACACATTCAGTCTCTGGGAAACCAGGGAACAACTGCAACCTTAGCAGCAGTAGTAACTCAATGTAATTGCACAGAACGCAATAGAGCTTCTTTTTTTAAAAGAAAAATCCTTCTAGCTTCTTCTCCAGAATGCCTACACCCAGCGTTGCGAGATGTCTTAGTATCTTAACAGAAGATTAAAATGATAATAAATTATGGAAAATGATCCTACTAGTCCAATTTGCATCCTGTTTCCTGTCTGAGCTCAGCCCCGTCTCCTTCAAAAATATTTCATGTTATAATTTTGGTTTTTCATAATTTAACAGAACAGTTGGAGAAAAGCACCTATGAAAGGCCATGCCATTCCTGTTGTGGACCTCCTATTTGTTTTGTTAATACCCCTTACGCTCACCCAATGCAGCCGGATAGGTTCCAGCCCTCCTCAACCCTGTACAGGATAAAAAATTGAAGAAAAGGGACGTAAGTCATAAAGTGTGGAAATGATTGTACATTATATAATAATATAATTATCAGGCAACACAGTGACTTAGGAGGTAACATTAACAGCAAGAGAATTCCAGGTTAAAATGTACCTCTTCTCTTTTGGCTTTTCTGTGTGGAGTTTGTGTTTGCATGGGTCCCCGCTGGAGCCTCCAGCCTCCCACAGTGCAAAGACATGCAATATAAGTACATGTGAGCGTTGTTTGTCTCCTTGTGTCATCCCTGACATGAATTGGTAAATTGTCCAGAGTGTACCCCGCCTCCAACTCATCTCTTCTGTCAAAGAAATGGAGCAGTGGCACGGGACGAAACTCCAATACTCAAATTATAATATATGTTGTACTTTTTAAACCAAATCTTTTCTTTTGAATTCAAAATCTCTCCTCCGTCTGTGCGTGGTTCAAATTTGGGAAATATCACTGTGATGGAAATAAAATATAGTTTATATATGAGTCATGTTAGACTACTGTATTTTTGGCTGATGAAGCTGCACACATTGTTGGGATTCCGACTTTGAGAGGAAACAGGAAATCTGGGAGCAGAAGCAGTAAATGGAAAAAGGGTTTAATTTCCTGCCTATTGTGACAGTTAGGTTAAAAAACCGACTGGCAGGAAAAGCTGTTTTACGGACAGAGTCTGGATGCTCTGGCAGAGTCTGACAGTGAATTATAAGATGCTGTATTCGTATTGATAGCCCATTTGTTTTAGTTTACTGCGTCATACAGTATTTTCCATCATAAAAAGATTTTTCAAAGTCAAGTATAGAATCTCCACACTATCCATGATGTAGACAGTTCCTTGATGTTTCCTCGTGTCACATGACGCTCCACCTCAGCTCTGCTCATCCCTCGTTCAGCATTACATCATTAGGTCTCTAAATAGGATTCTAGTGCTGATGCTTCTGTGCTGATGCAATATTTTGTATTATAGTTTAGACGATGTGACAACAGGACAAAATCTTTAATGTGTATGACAATGTAGACATTGTTTGCAGATGAGCAGTGAATCCCTTTGAAGCCACTAAGTTCAGTCTCACCCTATAATACATTATGGCAACTGAAAGTGAAACATACTATATTATACCGTGTAGAATGACACGCAAAACCTCTTCCAAGGCCAATCAATGCTATATCTTTGTGTAGTGGGAAAATGAAAATCTCTCATGACCAATTCCTATTTTGGTCCTTGTTCATCATGTTGTGCTCTATTACTTTAAAAATACGTGTATATGTGTCACTTTCACAATTTATAGAATGATAAAATTAACAAAAATGTTTAAAAAATGTACTGTGTCATAAGAAAAGATACAATTGAATTTCCGTATTGGCCCCTACCCCCAATTTTATTTTTTCTATCTTTTATTTTCCCAAGCAATGCGCCACCTCGCACCACATTTGTGATAAGTGACTGAATTGTTTATAGTAATTAAGTAAAATGTGTGTGTTAGTGAGAAGGTGCAGTCCTGCCCATGAAGGGTGCAAGACACCTTTTCATTTGTTAATGTTATTGTTTATTGTTTTTTTTCTAACTTAAGTGAGCACATGACTGTGTTTTATGCCTACTACTTCACGGTTCATGATTATAGATATGAAGCTCTGGAGAAAGTTCAGACAGGAGGACTATCACCTTGCACACATGGGCCACAGTTACCTCTCTTGTCACTCTATTACTCTCATGTCTTTTCATGTATATGACTCTCTCCATCTATCTAGTTCTTTGATGCTGCTGCTTTGGGTGCCCTCCACCTTTCCATCTCCACTCAGTCCTTGCAGATCAATCAGCCTCATGATTCATTCAGTCACTGCGGAATCATCAGCCACCACCACCAATGACCGAGCTCCAAGGGTAATATACCTTGCTGCTGCTTCGATCACAATCTCCCTGAAGAGTTTGACCGCCAAAAGGCTTCGTGATGAACTTATTCTCTGTTGTAAGAAACGTTCATCTTCACTTCACTCCGTCTCTCCTGATTGAAATGCAATAATCGAAGGGCTGGCCTTTGAGATTGTTTTGTTGTTGTTAACTTTAGAGATGTTGTGACCTATTGCGCCGTGCTTTAACAACAGATATTATAAAACCAACATCACAGAGCAGCACTGGAACATCAGTAAGAATTTGTTACAAAAAATTGGTTATACAAATTATTCCTCTGTGTTTTAGTTTTTATTGGTGCATCATCCTTTTTATAGACCTGATCGAAATGACAGTTGGAAAATCTTTTCCTTAAACTTTTATTTATAAAGTTGGAAAATATATAAGGTACACATTTTCCATCTTTCTTAAAGCTGTTGTAATTAAAATTTAACATAAAATGAATCTGAGGCGACCGAGGAAGATTATTGGAGTGGTAAAACCTTTTAGAGCATAAAGCAGGGCCTGTGGGGGGATATGAAGTTATTGGCAACACGTAAATAGTTTCTCCCTTTTCGATTTTATGATACATCCATGGGCCAGTTGTCTAACAAAGTTTGTTACTTTCAAGTTACCTGCTCACTCCTTTTTCTCACAAGCAGTCTGTCCTGATCTAAGTCAAGGTTTCAAAATTATATGCATCAATTGGAAAAAGCATTTCACAAGAATGTCAGATATTTATTTGTTCCTCGTTATTTTTTGCATTCTGACAGTGTTTTTCGTTCAGCAAAGAAGTAAGTATGACTGAAATACTGTCCTACTATATACACAACCCCCACAATAATAAAGAAATATTTATGCTTCCACCCTACACCACTCCAATGGTGCCTCATGTACCACTCAATGCTGCAACACACAGTTATTTTGTTAATCTTGGATTGTTTTGGGCAGATGCCAATCCCCATCCTACTGCTTGGAGAAGCAGAGTAAAAACATTCTATTGTGTTTCTAAGCAGGGAGAGCCTGGAGGGAGGTGATGAGAGGGGTCACCAGCTGAACAAGCCGAGCATGCCGTCATGTTGCCCTCTTTTCCACCTTCCAATGCACATTTATCCTGCTCCAGTTTAGCCTCATATTCTTAAATATATGAATCCACAAGCGTTCCCCATAAATAAATGTGCATAAATACATGTGCATTTATGATCCCACACGCACGCCCTTGCTTATTCATTCACCCTTGCTGAGCGAACCAGTGAGAAAAGCTATCTGAGGAGTTCTAAAGCCAGTCTCTCTTGGATTTATGCTCATCATGAATTATTGATTATGTTCTGAACATGTTGTTATGATATCGATGATTTACCAAGAAAGTGAAAGAAATCAATGCACTTTTACTGAATACTCAGTTTGGTTTGAGTTTTTCGACCTTTGGGTCAAGGCTTCATGCGTCGAAATTTGATTGAATGATTGTATAGATAGAAATTTCTTAGTCTAGAATTATATGAGGCGAATTCAATTTTGTTTTGAAGCACAAATACATCTTAAAATCGATACAAGTGTGGCAGCACAAGACGATGTAGAGAGTGTCTGCTTTTGATTTTTTGCTAGTAAGTCTCTGAGTCCTCTCTAACTGTGAAGGCTGTGAGTTACTCCCATTTATTTAATGGTGTGGGAAAGTTGCTCTGATTGAGGAATTTCTGGATAGCAGTGATGTACTCGGATTCTGACCAGCACGCTCTCTTAAACCATTTGTCTCTATATGGGCTTCCCTGCAGCAGTGTGATAAACAGTAATATATGTAATTAAAATCTTCATCCTCATGCAGCACCATCAATTTTAAGCAATATGATTACCAGTGTGCATAAGAGCATATTTTCGGCCCGAAAAAATGCTTACTGCTTATATATCATCATTCTTGGCCTTTGGCATCAACCAAACCATGACTTGGACCACTACCTTCGCAGTACAGCTATATTTGAGCAAAAACTCTCTCTGTTTCGGTTGTTTCAGATTATGGTTTTTTTATTGTTTATTTATTTTGTTTTTTTTTGTCAAGAAAGAACAGAGCCTGCTTCCAGTGCAACATTTTGCCACCACTGAGTTGACTCTGAAAGCTCAACCCAGTCAGCTGGTGTCCGAGTCTAACAGGCATAGTTGCGGTCTAATGATTGAAACTTCCATGAGCACAAGAAGGAAAGATATATGACTCATCCCACTATGGGTGACCCCCCGCACCGCAATACCAAATCTCTCTTGCCACTAGCCTGATTTCTTTAAAGCTCTTTTCTTAAAAGAAATCCTCACAAGCAGAAAAAGCATTGGTCTGCAAAGCAGGGTTTTGGCTTTGTATTGTTCCGACTATTGAGTGTGAAACCATTTTAAATGGTTGAAAGGATTGTTAGGAGAAGAAATGATCTCTAAAAAAAACTTCTTGCCCCAACGCATTCAATTTTCCACTCACCTTCATGTTACAGATGCCACCCCCTTTTTCTTCAACCTTATCGGTTGCAAATGACCCAGCAGAAGCATGCTCACAGCTGCTCAGGACATCAATATTTGAGCTTTTATTGACTATTTTCTACCAGTGTCCAAAGATTGTTCACATAATATGTTCTTTGTTGATGTGAAATAACCCACTGAAAAATTTGCATAGCTTTCAGAAACCCGGTGTGACATAAATCCAAGTGCTTCAATTGATATGTCCTCTTGCACACTCAGGCCAAAGTTACTTCACTTGCCACTCTATTATCCTCACATTTCACGCGTGCTCAGTCTCAATTACAGCTGTCCTCATTCAGGTAGCCTCAACCATCCACCCACTGTGTCACACCTGCATGCTTTGCCCATCAACATCAGCAGCTGTCTTTAAATATTACTCTCTCTCCATTCTTCTATTTCTTGCATCCATCAGCCTCATCGTTCTTATCACTCATTCTTCAGCCTCAGCAGAGTCATCAGCCCCCACCACCTGTATCCAGAGTCCGAAGAGTCTGAGTGCCAAAAAGACCTTCTAAAAGACTAATTATCACTCATCATCTGTTGTAATAAAATAAGAAAAATAATAAATTCCATCACATAATACATTCAAACTTGGAAACATTCAAAGGTGATGACCAAATATTTAAAAAGAAAAAAAATCTGTTAATATTTTGTGACGGTTGATACAGAACTCTCTGTGTGTGTAACTAATGTTGGATGGATCTTCCTGGAATGAGGTACTGCTCATCTCATGTGTCTGCCACAAGATTTGATGAAAACTCTCTTAGCCCAATTTTACTAATTGAGAAGCGTCACTACTTTGCAGCCACAATCCTGACTCCTATTAATTGATTCAAAGTTGGCCGTTGTCCAGAGGTTGTGAAAACTGAGTATTCATTCACTCGGAGCACATTTCCTGACCATGACAGCTCCTCCCATGAGAGCAACACTTATTCTTGTCTTGTGGAGTTAGCGGAGCCCAGAATATAGTCCTCACATGTAGTAAAGCAGACGCCAGGGCCAAAGAGACTAGTGCCTCACCTTTACTTGACCTTGGATGGACTAAGTTGCTCTCAGCAGACAGTCGGCAGTTGTTGCTTCCCCAAAGAGAGAGAGCTCCTTTGCAGTCCCTTAGCAGGACAGGCTTCACTAGAAAGATTTGAAACAAACGACCTTTCCTCAGAGCAGCTGAATGATGTTACCTGTTAGCTTTGGATCCAGTCGTACTGAGTATTATAAAAATCACAACACCATCATGATAAAGAGGTTGTGTAAGCACCTAACTTTGGACAAATGCAACTTCAACTTCAATTAAAGGCATCATTAATCACCATTAGGCTATGTCATAAATCTTATTATATGTAATTCTCTTTTTTATACACTGTGTATATGTGCTTTTTGACTGTCTGACAGAGTTGACAGTTCCACTCATACAAGTAAAAAGCTATCCATTTCCTGCGCAGAGGAACAACTTACTTGCTCGCAAGCAGAGACCCCTTGTTGCTGCCATCTGATGTTGCTGCACGAAGATGTAAATTTCATTCACATATTTCACTATTTATCACACTGCTGCTCGGAAACAGGACACAGATAGAGCCTGATGATTTCTGCGAACGTGCTGGTCATGCAAAGGTATTCTCTCGCCGGAGAAGAAAAGAAACTCTCTGTGACTGAAAGCCCTCGTTCAGTCTTTCAGAAAGCTTTTTTCTTGTTTAAGCCTGGGCACAAAACCACAGGGATGGGAAAAAATATTCAGATACTTTACTTTTTAAGATACTTTTTTTAAGTGAAACTACTATTACCACACAGTGAAAATACTTCACTACAAGGCCTCTATTTGAAATTTTAATGAAATAAAAGTATTTATTATCTGCAAATTATGCTAAAATATCAGACTAAAGGTGCTTATTGTGCTGTGAAATGGTCCTTCTCCATACTTAAAGGTATATGGAGTATATATACTTTTCCCGGCTGCATTCACTTATGCTACTACTGTTGATTTTAAAGGTAATGTAACTATTTTAATCATATCTAAGAGGAAGGAATTTTCCTAAATCTATAACTAAACTATTTGTCATAAACGATTAATATCAATACATTTGAAGATACGTGAAGTGTATGAAAGAATGTAATCTGGGAAGTAACTAGTTATTACAGCTGTCACAAAGTACTGTATACAGAGTATAATATTGGGTAATTGTACTGAGTTACTATGCAGTAAGCCACTTATCATGCAGCTGTAGTTACTTATGGATAATTACAGCTGCATGACAAGTGGCTTGTTGGGCATTAGCCATTCATTATGATTGACTGATCAGTCAAATGATTAGTTGAATTGAGTTTCCCTCACTCATTAGAGAGTTT
Source organism: Lophius americanus (assembly GCA_037951165.1). NCBI lineage: Eukaryota > Metazoa > Chordata > Actinopteri > Lophiiformes > Lophiidae > Lophius > Lophius americanus. The sequence goes on from JBBDHG010000047.1 coordinate 4,821,413, forward strand.
TATCGATACATTTGGGCAAATGACAACTTGAAAGGTTGCCAGTCGATCATGGCGCATGTATTCACACAGAAACGTGATCCCTAGATACAGATTATATAGCAGAATTAGAAGTGATGACAGTAATGCAGATGAAACCGCTATGGGCGTACAGTGCGTCACTTCATAGTTGTGTTTCTCTGCGCTGTGCTGAGAGCTTGAATGTCATCCTCTAAATAGGAAAAACATTTTTTCACTCACTTGTGCCTAAGGTGCGGAACAGAGAATTTAAATGTTCAGCGAAAAAAGGCTTGAGCCGTCTAATATTTCCCAAGGTTGCACAAGAGATTCGGGATCCTCAGGGCGCTGGGTAATTATCTGACCCCACTGTAAATCCATCAGTGCCATGTTGTTAATGAACTGATCTATGATTTACATTGTCAGTGCAGCTTGTTTCCGGCACCCGCCTCCTGAAAAGTGCTGACAGCGCCTCTCTGTATTCGGCAGAGCTTTTGTGTTGCTGTGAATAAGCTGATTTGTGCTATTCGTCTTAAAAATCCTGATCCAGCCTGGTTGTCAGTTGATAACTTTGGTCCGTGGTGTACACAAGGAGAAGAAATACATTGGAGGGAACGTTTCTATAAAATAAACGCAAACGCTGAGCTGCTATGGGTGTTTGGCGCTAGCAGACAAATCTTGTGCTCATATACCAAATGTATGATGCACAGCAGATAAACCCATTGCAGTACGGATTTCAAACAATAGCCAAAGGCACAAAACACTGTTTCATGCTCATGCGATAGTGCTATTACAGCTGATTGAATGGCATAAATGCTGAAGCGAAAAGCGACCATCTCTATTTCTGCAGGCAAAACAAATCGGTGTGAGCTGATTTGTCTCTGCTCAGGTGATCACAAGGAAAAAAAGGGAGAGCTGGGGGATATGTGTTGTAAAAAGTGAACAACCTGAAGTTAATGAGGCTCAATGTTACAGATGTGTGATTCCAGCTGAATGATGCCCAGCACACACAACCCTGGCAACTTTAAAAAAAAACAAAAAAACATTACTTAGCAATTATGTTTCAGCTTGAGCAATATCCAAAATTAAATATGGGCCTGTTTCTGTTGTAGCGACGGATCTTAGTTAACCCACTGTCACCGTTGTCCCCTTTGCTTGAATATGATGAGGTGCTAATTTGCTCTGCTTTCTGCTTCAATGCACTGTTGTGGAAACATCTCTGTGTAGGATCAGTGAGAGCTCCAGCTACCACAATTATCAATTATTTACTTACTGTTTTGAATCCAAATTCTGTTTTCTTATGGTCTTTCAATGTTGTCATTGATAATTCTTTTCTTTTCTTTTAAACTGTAAAAGCTATAAAACTATCTTAAAGGCTGTATTTAATCCTTGTTAATTTTTGTCTAGTTTTATTCAATTACATGTCCAGACATTTTAGTCAGACAAAGCCATGAATCTTTAATTTTAGTTTGAGTCACTGACAACATTTTTTCTATCTTGCTCTATGAAAAACAATATTAATTTAGTCACAGTCAATGTGAAATATTTTTTGTGTATGGATTGATAAGATTAAATGACATGAATTGTTATTAGTTTGGCCGTAGAAAACATAAAAACTACATAAAATAATTGGAAAATATGAGATTGGCAGATGTTTGCATTAAAAATGCTGAAAGAGAAAGTCTAGAGACGGTCGGAAGGAGCTGCATTGTGTGTTTGTGGATTCCTAGAAAGCATACTTACAACAGGTCGCCGAGGGAGGAAATGTGGTATTACATAGGGAAGTCTGGAGTGACAGAGAAGTATGCTAGAGTGGTACAGAATATTTATGAGAGCAGCATGAGAGCGGTCAGATGGGCAGTCGGAGTGACAGATCGGTCCAAGGTGGAAGGCAGACTGCACCAAGGATTGGCTCTGAGTCCCTTATTGTTTGCTGTCAGATGAGGTCTCCTTGGACTATGATGTTCACAGATGACCTGATCTGTAGTGAGAGCAGGGAGCAGATGGGAGATAACTTCAAGAGGTGGAGGTAGGAGCTGGAGAGAAGAGGGATGAAGGTTAGTTGCAGCATGACAAAATACATGTGTGTTAATGAAAAGGAAGGTAGGTGGAGCGGTGAGAGGTGAAGAAGATGTAGATGCAGAACTGGAGGAGGAAGTGTCGAGGATGGACAGGATTAGAAACGAGCACATCAAAGGGAGACATGTCCAGCAGTTTCCCCTGACTCTCCCAATTTACCAGGTAAGGCATGCTTTTATAATGAAAGCACCGGGCCAACATGTTTCCAATGAGTGAGGACCTGACCCCGCCTACCGGTATCTGGAACCGGCAGTCAAACAGCCAGTCCAGCAGCAGTTATTGGCGGGGTCTCCACAAGTGGTTTAAAGAAGACACTACTTTGGTAGTTACTAACTGCTGCAGACCTGAACATCCAAAACGACCCGCAGTTCTGGAGATCAATCAATCTTGCCATCAAGATTTGACCCTTGTCGAACTCACTCATATTCTTATGCTTGTCTCCCTTCCTGCTTCAAGCACCATTTCAGGACAAAATGTTAACACGCTGCCTATTTAGCCCACCCACTGACAGGGTGCCAGTGTAAAGAGATGATCTTCACCTGTCAGTGGTCACAATGTTATGGCAGATCAGTTTACAGATAAGCTCAATAATCCTTCCACTGCTCCCTTTAAACAGAGCGACAAGTGTGATTGGACATGATACTGTTCTGAGATCAGATTTGATGAGGTCCTCCACATTGATCAGTTTCAGCCACAGAAACAGATTGATGAAGTTAATGATGTGTGGCTGGTCTTTCTGCAACACTGTCAGTTATTTTTAGATTGGGGGTGGCGGGTTCATGACGCATCAGTAACAGTGGGGGGAAGGAATCCTAACTAAATATGGATATGATGGCAGATGCCCTGCTTTCTGTCCAATATCCCCTGAGAGATGTGTCTAGGAGGGTGGAAGAAGTGTCTGGGTGACATTGCGTCTAATGACATGTCCTTTGCATTTTGTGCGAGTTATATGGGAAGCTATTCTCACCTTGACTGAGCCCTTCTGTCCCGTCACTTCAGCGCACATCCAGCCATCACTTCCACCGTCACACAGTCAAAGTCAGACACAGCTCCATGTTGCTTGTCACAGATCCTCAGGAAAAAATGAAGTGTTGACAATGGCTGTAATTTTATAAAGAGGGTGAGGAGCCATGTCTCTTTATTCAACTAACCTGATTACAGACCTTCTCTATGCCTGTGTGAGCACACAGTGTAATCTAAAAGCAACACCTGGACAGCTAGGCGATGCAAAGACGGCGTACCAAACCGCTGGCACATCCCCAAAACGAATTAAGGTGGGCTATTCAGGTCTGTCCTGACCTTGGGGAGATGTTTACACTGGTTTTAGCTCTTGGATATACAAGTTAAATACAGTCTTTTATTATAGAGTCACTGTGAGATGTCTAATATATGTTAATCCATCCGGGATTGGAAGGAGGAAAGCCAGGTTCCGAGGGGACAAAATGATGGCATTAAGAGGAGAAGAGAAGAGGGGCAGAGATTGGTTCAAACAGGACAGTGAAGGAGATCGGTCTATGGAGGAAGAGACATTGAGCAAATGATAGAAAAGGTGACAGGCACCGGCAGGAACAGGCAGACTGACACAACCAACAGCAAGAGAGAACCAGGAAAGACGGATGGGATGACAGGGGCACAATTTCTCTCACTGCCCGTAAAGCATCCTGAAAGTGATTCTCCTGATTTTTGTCACCTGTCACATATACCACAGATTTGTTATTTTTAAGTCAATCGAATGCAAAGAGCAACCTTTTCCAAATCTGAAGTAGTGAACCCCTAAAAAAAATCTGACGCTGATGATATGACAGTCATGTCATGGGATGATGTAAGGCAAGGGACATAATTTGTCCTTCCGGTTCAAATGAGTTTGCAAAGAAGATAATTTACCATAAAAAAAATGAAAATGCTTTAACTGTAATGTCATGGTCATGCTAAACATGTTTTGGTATGAAGCATTCTTTGGGGGGACAGACGGATGACTCCTTGGGTAAGGAACAAAAAGATTTTTTTAGGTAAGCAGGCTTATGGACATTACATCCGGAACAATCTGCATTGAGATTAAAATCACCTGTTTGCCAAACAGCACTATGATGTCACTGTGATGTCACTGTGATGTTACTGTGATGTTACTGTGATGTTACTGTGATGTTACTGTGATATTACTGTTTGTTCTGATACCTTTCAGGGCAAGCAGGAACTATTTCAGTAGTTTGTGCGATAGAGGCTCTTCTATGGGATCAGACATCACGTGCTACCATCGTTATCCACACAAATCAAGGAGGTTCTGATGCCAATTATCCTTTCCCTGCTTAAGATTGTCCTGTCTCCAGCTTTTCATCCTCAGAAAAAATGTTCATAGGTGCTATGTTGATCAGATAATCATTGTTATTCACTTCAGTTGTTGGTGGTTATAATAATCTGGCTGACATTTATGTGTCCTGAGACTTAAATATCTCCTTTGCATTCAAAATTGAATTTCATTGCTAATACAACAAAGCCATTATGGCACATGTTCTTAACATGTGTGTTTGTGCCTGTGTGTGTGTGTGTGTGCGAGTATGTGTGTGAGCGTGTGTGTGTGTGTGTGTGTGTGTGTGTGTGTGTGTGTGACCCTTATTTCCTGTACTGGAGAGAGATCTCCTCATACCTCCTGGCTGAAGAGTCCTTCATAAAGGTGGCTGTTTATAAGAATCCTCCACTTTTCACATTACAATCCTCTGAGTAAACTGTGAGAGTCTGAGCTAACACTTCAGTGAAGAAATAATATGTGACTGAAGTGCATGTTCTGGCTAAGCAGCTAGCTCAAATGTTGGTATAGTTCTTTCCAGTTCCATTATTTCTATCAGGAAAGAAAAATGAATGGGTTGAAAAAAAACTTCAGTAAAACAGCAGTGATGATTTAGGACTGATAGAGATTAGAGGTGGGGACATGGTGGGGGTGACTGTGGATTACTCTTCAGAGACTGATAGCTGATTGAAAGCAGAATAACGAGACAACAGTTAACTACTGGGTATCTAACATTTACAGTGACATTATTGTAAAATAAATTTGCCTGAGCTGTCGTCCCTGACAGCAGGAATCTTACTCTGAAAAGCCCCCGATCCCCTGCGTAATAAAAGGAATCCCCTGATATGAATTCCTTTGATTAAATGTCAAGTTATCTTCTGACTATTAGAGTGAAATACGATACATACAAGATAGATCTCCTGGAGTTGATTCATCTGTGACAAATTTGGATGAAATCAGAACAACAGGTAAGAAATTATGGCTTGAAACTTGCAACAAATCTGGACTAAGTCGAACCAACGTTTAGGGAGTTATGTCTGGGAAACAGAGTTTTTCATATTGATTCATTTAATTTCATTTTTCGGCTATTCATGAATATAAATGGATACATCTATTCTAATAAACACCTGGAGTATCACTTTACTTTTTATTTACAAATTGAAATAATAAGCAGCCTGTGGATGAAGGCACATTATATTGTGTGAAATAAGGTGAAAGAAAATAGGTGATAAACACATTTTCAGGAAGGAACTAACTCTCCTTTACCTTATTGATAGTCTTATGTGATCTCGTGTGTTATATAGTGTGTATATATTATGTATGTAGTAGCCATTTTATATCAGTTAAGACACATCTAAGCTTAATATGTGAAGAAGGTCTGCTGCTTTGGGAGTTAGGACTGGTGTTAAGCTTGAATGTTGAATGCACCACTGCGCACACTCAGCTTTTGTTTTGTCTTGCTGATAAACATTTTCTATCGGACTAATTAGTGTGGTATTTCTGGTGTTTACAACTGTTTGCTCCCATTGACATTTCACTCACTAACGTTTTATTGGACCGAGTGGTTGTTAGAGTGACTGTGTGCGTGCGTGTGTGTGTGCGTGTGTGTATGTGTGTGTGAGTGTGTGTGAGTGCTTGCGTGTGTGGCAAAGAACATACTGATACTGACAGCAGAGGAAAGAAAGATATAAGACTGGATTCATGAGTGAACGTAAAGTGTCCGCTAATCTCCGTCTCCCCGATGTTCACCTGCTGTCAGTGGTACAGATCTGACACTGAACTGTCAATCAAAACGTCTTCTTCTGGGGCAGCTTGTTGGCTAATGCAAGCAAACTCTATTACTGTTAACCTGACATAACTGGATTAATACACCCAATTTAACTTCAACTCCTCTACTTTTTCTATGCTTACACCAAATGTTCTCTCCTCAGCTCTTCACCTACTGATACTTTGTCACACCTTTGTGTGTGCAATCGGTGCTTAAGGTGTCCCTTGGCATCTGTGGTGATGATCTACACCTTCCCTATAGCATCTGTTACTGACATGCAAAGTCAAAGCGCCCAAGCATTGCAAGCACTTGTTCACAGAAAATAGCTCTTTAGTTAAGGCAAGAAACTTAAGTGCTTATGTTTAGGAAAAGATCAGTGAGGTGTCTCCCGTGACTGACGGTGGTCTGTCTGTGACCCACCCAAGACTCAAACACCATTTTCAGTCTCTATTTTAGATGTGCAAGCGCTCCCATTGTCTGCAGGTACAATAAAGCTCTCTTTGTGTCATCCAAGTATGTCACACAAGGGCACCTACTGCATCTGGATAAGATGTCGAGGTATTTGCAAAAGGCAGTGTACGCCGCCTGAGATTGAGCCTAGGCTAATTAAACATTTTTGAGAATCTATAGTTCGCCCCTGTGGTTCTGCACATAGGCTTGTTTTCGAGGATCATGAGATAGAAATGATTAGTGCAACTGATGGACAGTGTTGAGAAAAAGTATTGTAGTACACTGTGAACTGTAAATGTATTTCTATTGGAAAACATAAAATAAATGTGCTATTTCAATCATTTTTTTGAATTGTTTTAAGGTGAGGTTTGTAACTAGGCTTGTGTTGCTGCACCTGACACCTGTACCTGAAAAAGAGGTTATTGTATAGGAGAGATTGCAAAGAAAACACTCGTCTATGGCCAAGCGGTACTCTCTACCATGGAGGAAAAGCAGCTGATGGGGGAATGACCAAAGCGTGGCCGTCCGTCACCTGCTGAGATGAATCCCCCCGTGCGGACTTCGCAGACCTCACCAATTCACCTCTCAATGGTTTCCCGAGTCGAGTCTTTTTGTATCTTCTTTTTACAGCAACGTTTCATTCTATGTTGATTTTTTGTGTGATAATAAATATTTAGTTTAATATGTAGTTATTCAGCTTATTCTTCCTCGTTGGTTTTCAGAGGCGAAAAATTTTTTCACTGTCCCTCTCATTTCATTCTAGCCCCCTCAGAGCCAGTGTAAAGTTTGTTCATTCAGGCCATTCAGGCTACTGTATTCTAGTCTGTCTATTGTTTGTATTATGCACACCACCGAAAGCCACTGCTAATCTTTCATTGTTTTGAAAGTTCAATTCTATTTATATTTTATTCTTTTCTATTCCATTCTATTCCATTTTATTCTGTACAACATGGCAGCCTCCCTGTAAGAGCACCCACACATTTGTAGAAATGATATTTATAAGCTAACATAAAAAAAACCCACATATATATTTATTACATACACTAATAAAATAAATTTATATCATCAAGAATATTTTGTTCCATATACAGTGTACAAATACTTAAATATTACACACTTTACTGTAAGTAAAGTCAACTTTTTTATAATTGACTGTACAGTCAATTATAAAAAATGAGCAAATCTGTGTGGCCTCGGTTTGAGGTAGACATTAAGAGCTGATGGAAGCTGATTAAAGGCCTCAGTCGTATCGCTCACTTCGTCTACACCCGTCCTGCCTGGGCAGTACTGGCAGTTCTAGTATCTGTTGGCTTTTCTTCCTGGGGCCTCGGCCATAAAACCCAGTCCTGCCGTGTTTCCTCCCTCGTCTCTCCCCCAACTGATGAGTATGCATGCCGCTGCATGCTGCCCAACTGCCAAGAAGAGTGACAGAGAGGATACGCTGCAATATACAGCTGCCATGATGACTTTTAGGAGCCAGTTGCTACCTCCCATTCCCTCTTCGCTCTCCTCCCCAATCCTGGAGCTGTCAGCGGGCCGAGAGTTATGCTCTGACCAGGGAGGGGGTATTTTGTCATCGAGATGAAAAGTGGAGAAAAAGGATGTGGGCAGCGGAGGCCTATAAACTTGTTTTATTGCATTGCAGAGAGGCTCTTCTGAGGAGTGCATGCTTTAATTAATGATACCCACACCTAACCCTTTGCTAGTTTGCAATCTACATCCAACACCGGAGTGCCGCGAGCCTCCAGTGGAGAACTGCTTGGGAACTGCGAGGATTTTTTGCAACCATCCTTAAACTGCACAATTTATGGCTGCAACGTTTGCCTATTACTCTCAGTATGATCATCACTTTAATTGTAATAACAAACTGTTAAGTGTTGAAGCTTTATCATGTTGGGGAAATAGATTATTTTTATTTTTAACGGCAAGCGCTGTGAAATTGAGGCTGACCTCGATTAGGCTGGTACAATTTATGGGATTTAGTGTCATTCTGTCACTGTTTAATTCCCTGGGTATTAGTTTCCTAACACACACACAAACTGTTATTTAATATTATAAACTATAACAGTAAATGGAATGTGCAAACCATCCCTCAACCCATCCCTAGGGGCTAGGCTTCATAGGAGCTTTACCAGTGGAGCGCAGCATCTTTGGGTTCATGCTCAGGGACCCCATGTCATGCAGGTTGCAGGGGCTGGGATCGGAGCGACACTTTTCCAATTCGGGAATGATCGCTCCAACAACTGAGCTACATATAAACTATACAATGTGTATGTACGTGTCTCTGCTAGAGAGGATGTGAGAAATACAGAGCAAGTGCAGGCCAGCATCAAGATCATCCCACAGAAGTCATGAAAATCATCCACATGAAAGTAGGAGTGTGCAGAAAAAACAGGAAGGATTCATTTATAACTTCTCATGAACAACAGAGGGAACTTCTGAAATATAGATTGCTGGATCTGCGACCCGGAATGACCGGCGTGCCGACCCAGTCAGTCGTACTCCGCTGTGATGGGGTTTGATAGATGGTCATGTATTATGGATGCTACAACAGAAGGACATGGGAAGACTTCCATGCCCCCTACTCTTTTATTAATCCTTAAACATTTGATCTTAGACCGTTGACCCGGGTTTTTTTGTGAGACGGTTTTGAGGTGGTTGCATGAACAACCAAAAACAACAGACAATCAAAGGACGAGGTCATTACATTGGATTGTTCTGTCCATCAGTGGTACAGTTAAAGCTTCTCAAACAATTAGATTTGTTTGTCATTGATTGGACATGTTTGAGTGTCCTTTGGCGAGAAACGATTTATTGCTGCAAAGTGCTTCTTTTAAAGTGTTCAGACAGTTTGGTGCCTGGTGGGTGAAATCTGTGACATCAATACTGAAATCAGAGACTTTTCCTAAACCTCTCTCTCCTACCTGACAAGATATCTGGTACAACCATCTATTCAAATGACTTAATCTCTATTTTGTTCAAAAATAAAATTAAGCTTTAAATACTTGTCCTCTCACAAGTTCACAAGCTTTTGGCGAAAGGAAATGATTCAATTATGTAACAGTAGGTTTGGTACGGACATTCTTGTACATTCTTGTTTTGGCACAATCATTTTCACATTATATAATGATGTTTTTCTAGTTATAAAGTGATCATTTTCTCTTTATAATGTGATTTTCTCAGGTTATAAAATAATTATTTTCAAATTATCTTGTGATATTTTTCAGGTTATAATGTGATCATTTTCATGATATAACATGATATTTTTCAGGTTGTTACATGACAATTTTCAATTTATAGCTTGATATTTTACAGGTTATAACATAATGATTTCAAGATTAAAACATGATTTTTTTTTATAGGTTATAGCATAATAATTTTCTCATTACAATGTGATAATTTTCACATTATTTTTTGATATTTTTCAGGTTATAATGGGATATTTTTCACATTTAACGTGATATTTCTCATCTTTTAACAGGATAATTTATATGTTATAATGTAAAAGTGATTTTTTTTTTCCCCCCTCCATTTCTGGTGCTTCCGTATGATATGGCGTCATCTTCAAATCAAAATATTTATCCAATACAAAAGTAATACCTCTGAAGGTCTGAAGGAAGCCTGAGGGGAACATTGTATTTAGTGTTAATCAGCAAATCTTTGCACATGAACACTAAAATAATATGACAAACAAGGTAAACCACACACTGCCTTCTAGATTTTAGTGTATTGTTCGGTATTGCCATTGTGAGCATGTTGTCCTGCCATCATAAACACTCAGATTACTGCTCTGCTGTGCCGTAGCACAACTTCATACTTGCTGGTTTTACAACCAGTTCCCGAAACAACACTCCCACAGCTAACAAAACTACATTATTGCTTTAATTTAGTTTAATGTATAATACAGAGTTTATTTTTCCTTTTGAATGTATTTATTCCTTTTTTTTTTTTTATAACACAAGGAAACAGTTGATCACCATTTATTGTATTAACATGTGCTCAAGAAGTAAGTAAAACGACTTGATTCTTCAGTTGAGTGGCTTCACCCTGAGGGATCAGTTTGAACTCTTCAGTGGGTTGAAACAGAAGCAACACGACTCAAGCTTTGTGGATTACCAGTGCCCGGATGAATGAAACTCTACAAACACATCAGTCTCCACTATTTATATTCTAATGCTGTTACTCCATCAGATGATGAGGGAGGTAGGAGTTATCCCACAGACCAAGAAGGAACGCAGATCATAGATTTTTAATGAGCTCTTGAGACGATCAGACAGTGAAAAGGGTTAATCGTCTCAGCAATATTTAGTTACTCGAAAAGCCACAAATGAAATGAGCAAATGTTTTGGTTTATGGAGTAAACAGCGACGGTGGCAGCAACAGATTGCAGCGGTGATCCTGTTTTTTGGTGGGTTTCTTTGCTGGCTTTGACCTTTAGGTGGTTTTTATATCACCCAACAGGGTTTCTGCTCATGTGCTGTTATTTCAAAAAGGCTCTTACAACAGGAAATGTATAAAATCACACGAGGACACAAGACGTACGTCTCTGCTTTAATGTTCTTTCAGAACTACACGCACACATCATACCCTCCAGGTCCGGAGGGAATGGAACTGGCATTCTTACTCTTTCCAGAAACATGTCATTTGAAGTGTTGACAGGTTTTCAGATAAACAACAGCAATGAAGAAACATATTGAAGTTGTACGAAGCTTTACATGCTGTCCTGTGATTCTCTCGCCGGATGTCATGTGGAAGTAGATGTAGGATTGATTATTTCTGAATTAAACTCTACAGCAGCTTCTTTCCAATCATTTTTATTTTAAATGTCATCTGTGTGTGTGTGTGTGTGTGTGTGTGTGTGTGTGTGTGTGTGTGTGTGTGTGTGTGTGTGTGTGTGAGACGCCAAGGAACAGAACCCTCAAAATTAAAAGTGAAATATAAGGATATTTAATATTTTAAACATGGAATATGGCTTGGCTCTCCGTTACGTCAACCTAGATATAGATGATAAAATGATTTTTTCTCTTTGAAAATTTTACTTCGCTTAGATTTGAGTACTTGTTCCAACCCTTCTTAAAGTTGTGAAAATATGATTTCTGATTCTCAACCAGGCAGCGGGTCTCATTACCCTAGTGACTACAGTGATGGACAAAGTATTTAGGTCTTTCACTTCAGTAGAAGTAATAATACAAGACTGAGAAGAGAAGTATAAAGTAGTACAAAATGAGATACTTAGGTAAAAGTCAAGTACCTCAAATTTGTAATTAAGTACAATACCTCCACTCCTTAAATCCCTATGGTTGCACCTGCTTCCCTTTCATTCACACATGTATTCTGCCTTGCTCGGACAAACCTTCATTCCTCTTCTCTCCAGCCCATACCTCTTCAGTTTTTTTCCACCTGCTCTTTCTTCTCAATACAGATCACGATGTCATCACGATGTCATCTGCAAAAATATAGTCCACTCCTGTCTGACCTCATCCACCAGCCTGTCCATCACCATAGTAAACAAGAAGGGGATCAGAGCAGATCCTTGGTGCAGTCCCACCTCCACCTTAGATAAAATCAATCACTCTTGCTGCACAACTCACTGCTGTCAAACAAAAAAAGTTGTTGAGTTTTACAAGAATAAGTATTTATCTTAGGCTACTCATTGAAGGGGAAATGAGGAACTGGGAGCATCTTGTCAAGCTATATTTCAATAACTATATAAGTTTTACAAGTCAATACATATTTAATCTTTTGGCAGATAAACACACATGATCATGTGTATCATAACTTTGAGAAAGCTGTTAGTTTGTTTTCCAAAGAAAGAACCGGACAGACTCGGAGGAAATCTCTCGCTTGTGGAACAGGATATGCTGTAATGACAAAAAGAATCTGACAAAAATCGGCACCAATCCACGTTTCCTCTATTCCTCAGGCGTCCTCTCCCTCTCTGAGATAAAAACTCCACTGCTATCTCTCCTAGACGCTTCCATACCTCCGCCGGTATGTCATCATCACCATATATTACCATAGAATTACCATAAAAATAGATATAATGTCAACCTGTTTACAGTAACATAGTCTGCTACATGAAATGTCAGTAAATTATCATAAATTCTGTCTTTTTCTTTCACCTATCTCACAAATATATCCCATATTTTCAGTGCCTTAATTCTGCAGAAATTATGGTATGTTGTTGCAAAATGGTTTAAATGGATTACAAGGTCTCAAGAATCAGTCACTTAGACGGAAAAAATACTTATTGTATATTTCCATTAATTCTGGCCAAAGTTTGCATTTTTATAGTAAAATTCCAATTACTTCACCAAATATTAAAAAAAGATTTACTGTTTCTTTGTAGAAACAGACATTAACAGTGCAGTTGAGCTAATGATCATAATGATATTCTTTTTCTCACTTTAGAGCAACATCCTTCTTAATTATTCATCAAGAGAACGGCTTTTTTTATGGTCCATGATAAATGCACAGATGAAGCAATAAGATTGCAAATATTAAAAGAAATACATAAAATAATATTAAATAGAGACAATATTTGGAGATGTGTGTTGTATTTTCTGCTTGGATTTACTTTTTCATAAAGGGACAAAATGTCTCACAACTCTTTCAAAAAAGCCATGGCTTGACTCTAATTCTTTATTGTGTGAAATTCAGGATCTATTCATCTTTCCTTGTGACTAGGACAGTCCTGCCTGCCGCAGCCTCAGCCACACTCTTTTGTTTGTTCAACACCTTCCTCGTCAACATTCCCTCTGCCCCTCCAATCACCTGGAAAATGAAACCCCTGTTTAACCTTTCTCGATCCTGTTGTTTCTTACACTTGGGTCCTTAAGTTTGGCAAAAATAAAATTTATCCCAAAGACAAAGGCTATTATCCATTCGATTTGATTCAGAAATGAAAATTTCCTTAAGTAAAGAATATCTACAGTTAAAATAATTATCCTGCAACCGCCACAGCAGTTACTATTGACAAGAGTGCTGCTATTAATTTGAATTTGCCATTAATATCTCTTCATGGGTAAATGAGCAGTGCTTATGGAAGACTTAAGGTAGAAGAGTTAGCCTTAGGATAAATATCCTTTACCTCATAAGATATTTAAATTATTGGCATCTTTTACTGGTATTTTTAAGCGAGTTATTAATATCCACCTTAACCTGTGGGCGGAAAAGGGCTTTAATGCTAGAATGCCCTTTTCAGCCAGCCAACTGTACCAAATCAAGCTTTTACGGAGGGCAATTCCAAATCTTTCAGTGGTTGGGTATGTGGTCACGCATCACCTTGACTGTGTGCTATGATGACGCTCATGCCTGTGAGACCTTTTTGTAGCATGATAGTGCCATTTATACGATCTCTTTTAAGGTGCTCTACAGCCGACCAAGCAGCACATCTCCAGCCAGTAATTAAATTCACTCGTGTCATATTCAAATATGCAATCACTCTGTCCTATGAATGACTGACAACAAACAAACATTTAAAGAAATTTACTCCCATAAGAAAAAGTTTGTCTAAGAAGAAAACGTGAAGTTCACCATCAGCATGAGAAAGAAATCTAAAACCATTTGAACGTCTCTCTACACATTCCTGCTTACCTTGTCGTCAAGGCATACAAGACAAAAATAACAGAGAAATGTGCATTGATGCAGAACATCGATGACGAGTCCGGTGTCTGACACACAAATTGATATAAACTGATTGCCTTTATTAAATGCATTTACACATCAAATTGCAAAGAAAAGTTTTGCGGTTCCTGGAAGCGTGTTATTTTACAGGCTGAAAAAGAACCAAAGAGGGGAATACACACAAAAACAAGCCACGAAACAAAATCTTCTTGAACAGGAGCAAAATACGCCCCACAGTATGCAAAAGAGGATGAAGAAAAAAACACAGAGAGATAAATGCATATTCAGCTCTAATACTCGCACCAGCACTGAGCTAAAATTGCTCAATCTTACTACGTTGGATCTTCCAAACACTTTTGGCTTGCTGACTGATTCCAGGGGACTGAAACTTTTGTAACAGGCACATACCTGTTCATTAGATTGTTGTTGCAGGATATAATATTTTTTGTAAATCACACAACCTGCTTTTTACCAGGGCTTATGGATATGGTCACTTACGTGATTGAAAATTGTCTTGTCTTTAAACGTTACGCAGTGTTTAGTCCTCTGTTAAGATAGAATAAGACAAAATAATGCATTATTAATCCCAAAGGCAAATTAAAGAAATTCACGTTTAGTATTGGTTGTAAAACTGTTATTATACTTATTCTGCAGGAATGTCAACACATATATAACAGAAGAGAAACGGTAACACAAATATTAAACATCAAAAGAGAATATTTTGCACTTGCCGTCTATACTTTGCCCATAGCAGGTATTCATTTATCTGACACACTTTTATCTTGCAGAGTATATAAAGTCAAGGCACAAAAATGTATGCGGAAAAAATTATGGTTGCATCGAAAGCAAATGAATACTCTAATGACAGTATACAATAACCAAATGGATAAGATTAGTGAAAGATGGTGGCCATGGACAGAGGAAACCCAGGTTGTGGTAGAAAACAATCTGTACTCCATGTTGTGATGAGCACACTGTGATTTCATTACCAGGTGTGAGAGTGCTAGTTGATGAATCATACTTGATGCAATAAAGCGAGGAGGACTATGTAACCTGGCGCTGAATAACTGTAGTAACTGATAGCTTTCCTGTCCTGATCTGTTCATTTAACCATGTTAAATGTTATTCATATATTGTGTTCTTCTCCCTAATCCCTGTCTAGTTTTGGACTCCCTGATGCTCTTGTGTTACATCGCCTCACTGCTTGTCCCCACTGTCTTCAGGTCTGTCCTTTGGACCAACTCTCCTCCCATCCTTCCAGTGATGCGTTCTTGTCCCTTGTGCGCTTATTACAGGTTTGACCCTGCATGTTTCGTGACTACTGCTTCATCCTCGTGGATTTTTGGATTTGTTGACTCAGCTGCATCCTGTGTTTGTTCTTGAATCCAGTATAAACTTATATTTTACTCCCCAAAGCTTTCATCACATTACGAGGCTATAGACACACAAGTCAGATTTTTTTGTCAGGTCTGTTTGGAGGCTGAAATCATATTTTGTCTGATTTAATTTGAGCCCCTTTCAAGTGTAATCTTAGATCATGTGGCATGAATGTGAATGCGCGGATTGGAATTCAACTTTTTTTCACTCACACCCATGTGCTGTGCTATTTCGTCATCAGTCACGCAGATGTGGTAAAACAAAACAACCAGCGTGCTAAGACAACACCATTGTATATCTTCTGCTGATCACAAACTCGTCATGAACAGTTGTTGAATTATTTGCAAACACACATTGGCTACTAGAGCAACCAATTCAGTTTGAAAACAATGAGTCTCACAAATGCAAGGTTTCTGTTGTTGGTTTTGCAGATGACTCGCGTGAAAATGTTTCAATGTGAGAGTACTTGTTCTGGTTGACAGCAGTCTTTCGTACATTGCGCAGCCGTCCTTTCTATGAAGAATTTGCAGTTCCGAATCCCAGACCCTATGGAACATATCTCCTCTGTCTTCATTATAAAGTCTCAGTCTCTCCACATATAGGGTCCAGTCAGGTTTTACTGCCACAACGGTCCAAAATAAGAACGCTTTTTTCTCATACTTATTGGCCGAAACATGATAACTGGTTGCTCCGAGAACTGCTATCAGTCGATCAGGTTACCACTTCCTCTCAGTGGCCTCGGAGAGACAGTGAAAGATACCCTTGTAATTATTGCCAATTTTAACGCATGACCAGAAAGCATGTGTTAAATTGTTGTGCACATCAGTTACAAGAAGGAGAAAAACATCAGAAAATGCCACTTGCAAATGCAAATTTTGCAAGATGAGAGCCTATGTATCGTTTTAAATTGAATAAGGATGTGTCTGCCATTAACTGAACAGTTGTGCATTCATCCCATCTAGTTGTACATGTAGGATCCGATAGAAGACTGAAGAAGACCCGCCCCTCAGGTGACAGGATTAAACTTGTTCATTGCCTCAAGAGCCTTGTGCTTACTAATGCTTTCAAACTTGACGACATGGGTCCTGACAAAGTCTCATATTCGTAAGTATCGGAAAAATAAAAAATTTGCAACTGCTCAAAAGAATCAAAGTGCTCATTCGCATAAAGGTCCCTCATGGAGCAAATGTCACTCCGGTTCCATGTTCAGGCGTAAAGGAGAGATTTTCTCTAATTGGGGCGTCTACCTAGATTACCAGGGGCTTGCTGTCTATGTCAAGAAAATGATTGCTTGTGTAGCTTAGTGTGTCTGTTGGGGTCATTATTAAGTTTATTTGTTGTATTCATGATATTGATTTAGGTTTTCTTCTAAGTAACTTTCCCTCACAATCAGGAAGTTGAGCATGTAGTATAACATGGCAAATATTGTATTTAATGTTTGTGTATTAACTCTGTTCTATTGTTTATGTGAAGCATTAAAACAATGCTGATCAAGACATTTTTCTTAATTTGCCCATGTATGAATATATTGCATGTGTTTTGTTAAGCTGGAGTGCGTTTGGCCCTCTAGGGCCACTGATTAAAAAGATTACACAGTGGGGTATATTTTTACAAATGGAGTGGTTTTGGTGAATAAGTCTAATTTTATAAAGAGTTGAAAACATTAAGATGCATAATTAATAAAGATTTAGAAATCCACATTTTTTTTACTGTAATGGAAATGGAATGTTTAATAAGTTTTTAAACTAGTGTAATTTTCCTCTCCACTCTGATATTGATTTTAGAGAGGACATCGGAGAAACCACATTTATATCCAGACTCCCCGATTAAGCAGACAGAATACCTCCTGTCTTACTTTGTGTGCATGAGCTCATGGTGAGTCTGGATCAATATGTTTTTCATGTAGCTTAGTGGTCAATATCATTACCTGCACTCTTATAGCAAATAAAATGAGTCTGTCTAATGCGTGAGTAAATCAAGATAATCATCCGTCTGACATCCAGCAGACGCTCTTAGCCTTCACCCTAAAATACATGGAAGATCATGTTCTCCTCATGCATGGCTGGACTCAAATCATGGGAATAAAATATTTGTCGCTTTCTAATGGTAATCATGTCTGAATTACTGGAAGACATGCCTGGCAGCCATTGAACCTAAGCCACTGGGACTGGAGACAGAAACGTCTTTATTGTATTTCCCAGAAAAAGCCTTTTCATCTTACTGACAGTATTGACAGCACATAATGAGAGAAAACGGAGGAGGGGCAGAAAATCGCTCAATCTTGCCTCTATTTAAGCAAATTTCTACTCAAAACGATATTATTTGTGAGTTTCCGTATGTAAACAATGGGAATATTAAGAACTTACGACACAACAAATCATTTACATGGACCGATAAACCATTTTAGCAGTGATAATCTTGCAAAATACACCGGAGAGAGAGAAAGAGAGAGCGTTTGCAAATAGCGGCTTTACAGCAATGCATCCAAATATAGCCAAGCGACGTGTTACCAAATATGAAGGACCTATTTGTGTCAGTGAGCATCAGTGCATCCCACTTACAGACAGAAACGCTGCTCCGACTCCACAACACAGCCGC
The DNA here is from genome assembly GCA_037951165.1 of Lophius americanus. Lineage (NCBI taxonomy): Eukaryota > Metazoa > Chordata > Actinopteri > Lophiiformes > Lophiidae > Lophius > Lophius americanus. The sequence goes on from JBBDHG010000047.1 coordinate 4,839,589, forward strand.
CGCAGATGCAGTACCTAGAGGGGACAGCCTTAATATTTAGGGGAACTCCAGCCACCTTTTAACACAGATTATATGGTTAGATTACGCTCCTAAATAGGATTTCCTTTTCCAAGGCCAGAGGAGACTAATGTGAAATGACCAGCTGAAATGACCCATGACTGAGCTAGGATGAAACAAGCCTCTGGGGCAGAATCTACCGAGCAGCCCCTATAGTTTGAGTCATTCAATTATTTTCCACTTACTTTAGTGATGACCATGGGCATAGTGTTTAACTTCAAACATAAATGCTGGAAAAGGAAGGGAACCAGTAATGGTAAGATGTTTGAACAGAGAGGGGCGGCAGCAATCGAGAAATAGCGAGATTGGAAGATGGGAGACTGGGCGGAAGGGGGTTGTGCTGCTTGTAGCTCCTCACAGGTTTCTATTTTTTTTAACCTGCCCTGTCCAGCTGCTTCGGCATTGAGAATGAGGATCTGGCTTCTTGCAGTGCCAGACAGATTTTAGTCTGCAAAGGAAGAGACTGTCATCCCCTTGCGTGAACTGCATTTTATTTGTGATTCTAATGCGTTATTAGTAGATGAGGCAACCAGACCCGAAAGGGGTCTCAAGGGGGCTCAAGGGGGTGGGAGATATAAAGGGTGTAGGGCGGAAAAAGGAAAACAGCCACATTATAATTGAACGAACATTTACAAGAAAAGCAAAGGAGAGGAAAAGATTGTCACTGGGTGTGGATTCAAGTGGGGGGTCATCACAACTCCACGCCAACCCCTAACAGTAGGAAGAGAGGGGTCCTATCCACCACCAAAGATAATTCATTTTTGGGAGAATGATCATTTTAAATGTTGCAACTCTTCCCATGAGTGATACGGGCAAGGTCCCACACCACATGAGGTTGTCCTCTATCAATTTGAGAAAAAGGGTGTAGTTTAATTGTGTCAGGTATGACAGCCTGGATTAAATATTAATACTTAAACATGTGATGTTTCCTGACTGTGGCACAGAAGATGATGTACTCTGAAAATCCGAATTGAGGGTTAGTACAGTGGATTTAGTTCAATTAATAGAGTAGTTTGAGATGGATTAAAATATATATATAATATATATGAGTGAAGTTGTTTCCTACTCACAGGATTTAAAGAAAGCTGAAGGAGCTCAATGTGGAGACATCCGGCTGCGCTGCGCGATGCTAACCACTGTTGGCAATCAGGGGGACTGACTCCTCCCACCCAGGCACTGGGTGCCTCCTATGAGGCTGCTGGTTACTGAAATGGAAATTTAGGAAGTAAGTGAGTGCTTGAGAGGGAGGAAGTGTCTCGCTCTTCATGCCAGTCAGTCTGTCTGTTCACCCTGCTGTGCTTTATTACTGTCACTTACTGTTCGCATTAACCCTTAATCATTCATGGCACATAATCACTTTCACTGTGTTCAGCTCTGAAATAGACATGCAAGCCCCAAATCTTTCTATTTAAACTCTTTAAACTTTTAAAGACTGGCAGAGAATTATTTTTTTAAATTTCCTATAAAGAGAGACTGAAGTTTTCTTTGTCAAACTCAGAAATTCTGAAACTCATCTTAATGGTTTCCTGGTGATCCAAATATTGCCATAATAATAGTAACTATTAAAAGCAATAAATATCTAAAAGGTCTCATTGAACCACTGTTGTTTACAGCACGCAATTCATTACATTTTATTGAGGACTATAAACTGGTAGATACTTTGCAACCATCTGGTTGATGAATGCCTTAGAGCACCAGTCAAGTTATAGTGTATATCTAGGTCTGTCCCGTTATCATAACATTATTAGATTAATTATAGTGATTGGTAGAGCGAACATGAAGCTCTGGTAAATGTTCAGTCAGGAAGATTATCCCCTTGCACACTCGGGTCGCAGTCATCCCTCATACCACGAACCCCTTTCATGCGTGTTCAGTCTACAATACCAGGTTCTCAATCAGGAGTGTCAAATGATTTCAGCTGCGCTCATCAGCTGACCATATTTGTCAACATCACAGAGACTCACCCTAGCCGATTGTATTGCTGCCATCATTTAAATTTGACTTGCCTAGTCCATCTAGTACTTCCATTCTGCTGGTACATGCACAATCCACTTCCTCATTTTTTCCCAGTCCCTGCAGATTCATCAACCTCATTATTCATTAGTCTTAGCAGAACCACCAGCCGCCACCACCAAAATTGCTCCTCTGGGGTGGGGGTTACAGGTACTGCTGCTCAGGGCAGATATCCCTCAGTCACAATCTCCCCAAGAGTCTGAATGCCAAAGACTTTCTGTAAGAATAATTCAAAAATATTCTCTGTTAAAACAAACATTCATCTTATCTTCATTCTGCCTTTCCTGATTGAAAGGGAGCAGTAACAAACCACTTGAAGCTCAATTTCACCAAAATCAATGAGCAGATGGTGGAAGACATGAGTTTATATATGATTACTAGTGCAGAGAATCTCTGAGCTACAAAAATGGGGTCCTTCCCACAAAACATATTCAAACCAGTGGCACAAAAGTGTTCAATCCAAATCTCTTTATTACGGTGTTGAATAAGAAAAGTGCCAAAGAAATGGTCATAATAGTGTTTTTATAGAAAATGATGATGTCACATGGCAGTTCCTAAAACATTTCTTAAAGACATTGTCAGAATTACCATATAAATTCATTTGTTATTGCAATTCTTTTTTGACTGTGAAAGTGGACAGTTTCTTTGAATTATTCCCCAGATATTATCTCCAGAATAATTGTATGGACATATGGACAAACAAACAAACAAAAAACAAAGACTAACGATGGCTATGGCCAGCAGAGAGACATTAAACCTGCCTTATGTAGCTCTCCTTTTTGTTCATAGCTACAAGCTTATGAATCATGTTAATGATCAGGGACAGCTCAAAAGCCCTTTATCTATTCATGCCTCCCTCTATCATGTCTGTGCTGTTGTCTAAAAGTAAGATAAGAAAATCTTTAAACCTTTGATTCATGTACTTGGGAGAACAAAGTAACCGTGTGATAGCGAGGGGCATGACTGTGCGGCCTCAATAAATGCATTTCGACTGTGAATTTCAAAAGGCCATTAATGATGTGCAGAGACCCCTCCGGTCAAAATGCCAATATCTCTTTTTAAGGCAAAGGGCCTGCATCGGTCCCTGCTGTGCCTCTGTGTTAAACCCTGCGGTGCATCACTTTGCAAATAATACCAAACAAAATCACGTCACCCTCTGGGTAATGTTTTATAAAAGCTCAGGGACGGGCAAACATTAAAAAGGGAGAAAAGAGTACATTTTCTGCTGAGTGAAATAGGAAGTGTTTCATTTCATTTCATTTCATGCTGCAATCAATGAACGGTATGTCCCTTCCCTGACTGAACAGAAGTTGTGAGAAGTTCATGAGTATGATAGCGGTGCTTTAAGATAATCACCTTCATCAACAAGAGTTCAAGTAGGTTAGATGATTGTATCTCTTATTTTGTAAGGTTGTTGAAAGGTGAGTCTGGAGAGGCACAGGTGCTTGTTGGATACCTTGACACTTCCTCTCCTCGGTCCAATCAAAGGCTGATTTGGGCGGGTCACAGTATCACCACAATAGAATTCATGAATTTTCTTTATAGAGGTATGCCCACTAAAAGTAACCCTCTAATCGTGAATATCAGGGTGCTGGCATCCTGCCAAGGCCAGTAATATGATTATGTTGAGCAGGTATGTTCACTGTGTTCATTGTGTTAGATGCAGTGGTTAACCCCGAATTGGAAGGTCAGCAGTTCGATCACTGGCCCACCTCTGCGCTCTACATGTTGTAGGGTCTTTGAGCAAGAGACTGAATCACAATTTTCTCGCTGGGTGTTCCACAGGGACTTCTCACTGCTCCTCAGGGATGGCGAAAATGAATTTCACAATATACGATATATAACTATGTCATAAAGTATACATTATTATCGTCATTATTTATGGTCATGGTTTCTTCTTGGCGGATAGGAACATATTTCCTTTTGCAGATATTCCTTCATAAATCAAAACGTTGCACAAAGCATAATCTTAAATCATACCCATTGGTTATTTATGTATTTCCTAGATGATGCCCGTAGAGAGATGACAGACCAGGAAGAGAGAGATATATACAACAAAAATCCCCAGCCAGACTAAACCAATGAACTTTTCATGGTTGGTCTGAGCCGCTGAGGCTCACAAATGAAAATGTCAATCTGATAATGCGGTTACATAAAAAGTTAACGAACTTATGCACAGGCTGCCATGTACCGTATAGAATAAAAATCAGGGAATCATCAATAAGTTTAGGGTATGTCCCTTAGCAGCAATAAATGTCTATGCCCAGCTCCGTTGCATTAATTGTCAAGGGATCATTAATATCTGAATAAAATGAAAAGGCATTCCATTAAAAATGCAATCTGGATCAAATGAAGAAGGGACCAGGCCGCCAGGCCTATAAAAATACATTATTAACAGCAGTAAATTTGGTTATATGAATGTTGTTTAGTTTGCAATCGTAGCTCTGTGCCTATAATTCAACACTTGATTATGAGCTGCAATGAGGACTTACATAAAGTGATTTAAATTGTGTTTTAATTATGTCAGTGATAGAGTCTCAAATCAGCATTTTGGGTTCAAGTCACACTGATTACTCACACTGATTTAACAATCATCCTAAAACACTTGAGACCTGACTTCGACTCATGATTTAGGACCTGAGAACAGTCCATATCATATTTTTTTGTCCAACAAGCACACACTGAATGTCATCCCCCTCTCCCTTGTTATGGTTCCACATCTGGTGTGTGCTGCCACAGATGGTAACGCAATAACAACACCGCGGCGAGCACACCTGCAGCGGCTGCATCATTTGTCATAATAACCTTTGGCTGTGGTTGCATCACACTCAGCCCATAGAAAGAAATGGCTTCATACAATGTCTGTGGTATCCCATTAAAGGAGGGTAAATCAAGCGCATCAAACTTTATCAGACTTCTGGATAGGTGGAAGGGGATGTAAAGCCGAGGGGAGAATCTATGGATGGTCAACAAACAACAGCTGTGCGTAACATTTATAAGGCTAGCTTATGCATGGGGAGCATGACTTTTGAATTGAAGTTTGCAGAATTATTTAAAAAGATTATTGACTCTTTCAAATACAGTTGTGACTGTGGTGTGTTTCCTGGTTTTTATCTGCTCTTTTATTTGGATTTCCAATGGGATCTACAGTTATTTATGAAAATGTTCAAAATTTGTCATTCAAGCTTGTATTCGTGACATGTTATCAAAGGATTAAAATCGTTCCTGGGAGCAAATCAGCAGATCTGATTTACTCCCAGTCTTCATACCCTCACTGAGAATGTTTTATATAATACTCTGCTGCACAACTTAGGTGCACATGTGTTTTATGATGTACAATTAAACATGCACTGGCTTGGATATTGCATAACAATAGTCACATATATAAATTAAATGTATTATTATTATTATTATATACCAAACAAAATAATCAACCTTAATCTATTCTACCAATTAAGACAGCTGGGTTCGAATCCACATCTGCAGGCCTTTCTGTGAGGAGTTTGCATGTTCTCCCCATGTCGGCGTGGGCTCTATCCGGGAACTCCGGCTTCCTCCCACAGTCCAAAAACATTTGATACAGGTGAATTGGTGACTCAAAAAAATTGCTCGTAGGAGTAAGTGTGAGTTGTTGCATGTCTCTCTCTATGTGTCGGCCCTGCGATGAACTGGCGACTTTTCCAGGTTGTAACCCGCCTCCCACCCAATGTCAGCTGGGATAGGTGTTAGGACATGTCGTTGGGGGGAAGTTTGAACCCGGACGCAGACACAAGACAGCGAAGGCAGGTGCAACCAAACATTTAATTTAATCCAAATCAAGGCCCGAGGATAAACATGGGAGAAAACCACCAACAACTCCAGAAACACCGGGAAACAACTTAGGTGGAAAAAACACTGGGAAACGGCAGGGAGGAGTGATGACATGTTGAAACATCAACAACGAACTGGCACAGAAGGAAAGGTGAGGACAGACTATATACACTGATGTAACGAGACTATGAGACACAGCTGGAGGGGAAACACAGGTGAAAATGATGACCAATCACACAAGAGGAAAACAGAATCACAGGACAGACACAGAGAGTAAAAAGGAACACAAGTGAAACACACAAAGAATAGACTAAGAAGGACTAAGGAAATGAACAATAAACAGATAAACACACTAAAAAGGCAAAACAGATAAACACACTAAAAAGGCAAAACAAAGGAAACATGACAGGAAATGTAAAAGTAACTAAACAACATACATAACACTTCCAAAATATAACAGGAACACAGACCAAAATGACGAACTTTCCCAATAAAATAATACTAAATAAACACAAAGTCATGACAATAGGCTCCAGCCCCCCGTGACCCTGAACAGGATAAACTGTAGATAATGAATGAATGAATGAACGAAAATAATGAATAAGTAAAACAGTAAACACTTTAAAGTTTACAGTGCTCAAAGTAGACCAAATGGCATGCAACAGATTACGGAAATCATACTTGACTTATACCTAGGGCTTGAGATTTGAGAAGAATTTGCAAAGAATTGTCGGTTGAGTATCCCTGACAGATGGAAATTTGGAACCCATAGAACTCCTATGCCCGTGTGGTGGATACAATAACGATGTACACACTGAAAAAACACAGAATGGAACTAAAGCAATGAAACTAAAGCATTTAAAAAAAAAAATCCTATAGACTGAAATACAGCTTCATCATAATGGAATCTCTTTAAAAAAAAAAAAAAGGACATTTAACACATGAATCAGGTGTTTTTTGTCCTGTCTTATCACATATATTTTTGACGAGTCTGTCTTGATTTCCTCAGATTAGCACATTAGATTTAATTTTCAGTGGCTTTAAAATATCTGTTTACTTTTTTTATGATCTGCTCAAGTATTGCCATAGCCAGAAATCCTTTGCGGTGCCTCAGCTCTGCCATGGCATTCCATGGATTTATAATTGTGTGTGTGTATATTAAAAAAGCTCTGATTTAACGAGATCACCTAATGGAATGTGACAGTAAAAATAAGCTCTGGCACAACAGAACAATTTTCAAAGGATCTCAAAGCACTGATGAAGTGTTCGTGTATGACGAAATTCAGTAGGAAAAAGGTTAAGAAAGGTGTGATGGTTTGATGAACCTCAGGTACAGAAGAGGAGGAGTGAGTATAGCACCCGTAGTATAGATATTGCAGCCGTAAAGGAATAAGACGAAGCATCGGTGAACTGAGGGATAGGTAAAACAGCATTTCAATTACATGCAAGCAATTGTTTTTATCTTGAGTGCAAGTTAATGAAACTAATTAGTCCTTGCAACATAAGCCCTCTGGCACTTTAGATAATCGGCAGAAGCTTAGATAGTGCCAGTCATTTTTAGCTTACTGCAGTGGTGAGGAAAAACAAATAGGGCTTTATCACTCAAGCAGGCATTGCATCTGAGGCTTACATCAACTTCAAGACCTCCTTTCAACTTTCCAGGTTACTTAATGTCCATTTACATGTGATACACACAACATAACACTTCTATTAAGTGCAAGCATTAAGGACTTTTGAGCAAATTAAGTAGCATTTGTATGAGAAGCCCACAAGGAGATTTGAATGTCTATTTAGCAGCCACGGCTTCTATATTTTGTAAACAAATGCTTGCACTTGATACGTTGCTATGCAGGAAAGAAAAGGAAAGACCTGTTTTGTCACACTCTGAATGTGAACAAAGAATTTCACTGAACGTCTGAGCTACCCAAAAGAAAGAGATCTACAGGTGGAGTATTGGTCTGACTCACTGTGCCTAAGAAAGTGAATCACAATCAGGAGAAGGTGCAGTTGAAACTTGTACAAAAACACACGCGAGGATAAAATTATGTTCAGGATTTATCTTGAAATGTCCTCAACTTTTCTTTCAAATCAAAGTAAATGAGTGCTCTCCAATACAGGCAAAGAATCAAAGTAATGACAGTTCTCAACCATTATCTTACTACTAATTAGAACTTTTGTTAATTTAAACAATTGCCACAGATACAGCTAAACAAGAAATATATATGATAAGAAGATAGGATATGATAACAATAGGCTTTTAGAAAAGATGTCAGAGAGGATAATGGGTATGGCAAACATCATCCTGTTATGGGAATCATGTGCCGTGCAATACTTATGTGAGGTGGAGAGAAAAACAAGGGTGACCTTTTCTAGAGCTGACAGAGAAAGGCATTATAAGATCTTGGTTTGGCAAAGCATCTATTCATTTACATCAAAAGGCAACACTGAAATTGCCAAACTTACATTGTACAAATGGGTTCAGGTGCAGCCCAACAAACTGTAGGGTAGAAACAAAAAGCACAAGGAGAACGTTTTCCTGTCTGTCTGGGAAAGGCAAAGATTTAAAGGTTAGCTGCGAGGTCTGTGATGATGTTGGAAGCCATAGCTGCTGTGGCCCGGATGGCCGACACAAATGCAAAAGACGTAACGCATTGCAATTTAAGAAACACATGCAAATAGATAAAGCACAAGCAAATAAAGAAAACATATTCATTAATGTAACTACACATGCACACTGCGAAAGCCACACAACAACATATTGAGAAAAACAATCTGCAAAAAACCACAACACAACGGAGCTGTTCACGAAGGAGACTTGCATATTAATGCATATAATATGCGTCCACGAACGGGTTATTTAATGATTCATTTAGTGAATAAAACAGATATAAGACCAAAACATTTCATGACATTCTTGTCGGCAGTGTTAGCTTATTAATTTGTATTTGTAGGATTTGTCCTGACCACTATACATACCGAAGAAAAAGAGAACTCTAACTTACTCTTTGACTGTGCAGGAGAAGAGCTGAGCTGGAGGAGCTGACCATGGTGCTGATTCCCAAACTGCCATATAAACTAGCAGGCGGTTGAGGGCAGTTTCACCGGGCTGTACTGATATGCATACAAATCCTCTTGTAGTGAATAACATTAACCGCTTTCTGTGATTTCTAAATGGAAGATAAGTTTACATTATAATAAAAAAACAGCTTCTCCAACAGTTACATGGAGGACTAATTAAAAAAAAAGTTAACCTCTTTAGTTGTAATTTATCTGAAAATGTTTTTTCGTTGCTTCAATATTTGATCATGTTAAAAAGACACAATTGTTAATTTTAGCATAACATTTGAATTGATGCTATAAGAGAACACGGAAAGAAGCCAAATTCCAGTCAAAAAATAAATGCACTAGTAGAGGCAAGGACATTTTGAACTCAACTAGAACTGTCATTTCTTTGTCTAATTACATCAGTGGATTGTTCACGTATTGATCAGACAAAGCATCACCTCATATTTCTTGTTTTAATACCAAACATTGATTGGCTGACCTTCATGAATATACATGGACAATAACCGTAAAGCAGAAAGCATGGATTATTTCTACTTATATTTGTTTGTCAAAGCTCTTAGAACCCCTGGCTTGTCAATCCATACTCTGGGCTGCATGGGGATCTTTGGATCGACATCAGACAGTAATGAAAACAGTATTATTAGTCACATTGGCTTCAGCAGTGTGTGGAATGTATTAGCAAACAACTGTATGTTCCACGATTTATGCTGAATATTAATTGACTATTTCAATTAGAATGATAGATGTGGCCTATAGTGCCAAAAATTATATTTTTATTTATTTGTCCTACATTTTTTCAAGAGTAAACTTATATCACCCAGTATTAGTATACAGTAAGGTTATTCATGACAATGCAGATTAAGGGCAATGCATTTGTGCTACCTTAAAATATGTTTTTTTATGTGCAAACATCAATATATCGAAAAGACGAGGAAACAAATCCAAATCATATTTGATGAAATGTGTATATATTTTCCCAATTAGAGTAATGCAATTTCAGTTGTTATTTGGAATTTATGGCAATAATAACTTCGTAATTACATAGTTGAATACATCTGTAATAAGACATTGGGACAATATTTTCTTAATCAAAATCAAATTTAGTTGGATGTCTTGCAGTATCCACTGGTGCATATCATGCACAATACAAAAAACAAGATGGCAGATTTAAAACACATACAAAAGTGAAACGTGCACAAAACTCAACTTTGGTGAAAAGGAGTGATTTCTGTGTTCTTATGCATCTTCTTGTTTTGGTCTAATACATAATGCTGATTTCAGCTGAATAGATTTTTCTTCCACTGTTGGCTTTTCCCTTTGTTCAGCTGAATAGATTAATTTCCCATAAAGTGATATTTTGATAATATGAACCACACCCTCAGTTAGGTTTACTTGCATACTTTGAGAACTTTTTCACTTTTACTTTTGTTTTCACCAGTGTATTTTTATTTTTCGCCAGCAGTAAGTACTTATACTGTACTCTAATAGAGTCAAGAGTGTGTATAATTTTCCAACCTGCAGTAAAGTTAGTGCAGATAATGAAATCTTGTAGACTTTTTGATGGGAATTATTGGATTACAGGCGGATACAAATTTGATACATAAGTACAGAAGCTCCAAAAAGATAACAACAAGAGTGCGAATGTTGAAGACTTTCAATGGACTTACATTTTTAATGTGTGTTCATCTGTTCATTAAAGTTGATATCTATGTCCTAGCTGTGTCAGTGTCTTGATTCTGGACTTTAAATTTGACATTAAGCTATAATCATTATTCTCTTACATCACTCAGCTTTGAAACATACACATACACACAAAAAAGGGTTGGACTAGAGGAGTTTATAAAATATTTTCCGGAGTGTGAAACCTCAATATGAGCCTCAACCAGGTTGTGTGCAGAAGGTATGAAGTGGAGGCTCATGCATTTTTACATTTCATCATCTTGCAGCTGGTTGGTGCAACTCATGAATAAATTATGGGTTTCTACTATTAGTTATTTGTCAATGCTGAGACGTATGCGTAGAATGCAATGTACTGCAACGGAGACGTTTGTCATTTTGGCAAAAGATGTTTATTCCCCTTTTTGTCAAGATATTAAGGAGAAGATTGCAAAAAATAATGCTCACAATATCAAGCAACCACCTGTTGATGGTCTCAGTTTTGCACATAAATAGGATGGAGTGAGAAATACGTGGCCTGAATTTATGTGTCCAATGGTAACTAAATCTGCTATGACTAATTGTGTTTCTTTTGAGTTAAGTTAACCCAACGGCTAAAGTCTCAAAATTATATGAGAATGACATGTTCTTATCCAAATATCAACAAAATAAAAAGAGTAATCCCCCCAAAATCAAAATTTCTCTTTTCTCATAAGATGAGATGTATGAAAACATACATTAATTTTTCCTGATTGTACGATTTGACGTTAATGTCCCTAAGATATCATCGATTACACAATACACAAAACACTGGTATATTATTCACCTAAAAAGTGACAGACGAACAAGATACCATCAAAGAAACTAAGCATCCCCATTATCATTTTGTTTTTGTCTCTTGGAAGCCTGAGTTGTGTCCGGACTCTTTAATTAAGTCTGCCGTGTCAAGAGGTGATATCCATATTAATTCTCTGACATTTCAGCCCTACTTGATATGGAAACCTGAAATGCACGGATTTCATTAAATGTGCAGCAGGGTGCATAGCGGAGGACCACAGGCAAGAATTTCTAAGGTGGCATTTCCTCGGTCTGTCGCATCACTTCTTTAAATGATGCAGTCGGAAAATTGACGGAACAGGGAGGGCGATTGAGAGAAAAGAAAGTAGAAATTTTGATTCACTTTGTTGTTTTTCAGTAAAAAGTCTTCTACTGCAGTGATGGAGACTAAGTTTGGATGAAAGGTGTAGAGATTGCTTAATTAATAACGCCTTTCCACCTAAAATATCTGTTTGACTCAAACTTTATCGAGCTGTTGATTTTCTGAAAACATTACATTCAAAGCATTGCTTCTAACCAGAGCCCACCAGACTGAAACATCCATTATTTTCTATTACGGCCAAACTACCTCATTAGGGAAAGGTTCTCTTCCTATATTCTGTTAAAGGATAACATTGTCTGATTTCAGCTTAGTTAAAAAATCAGTAGATCAGAGAAGTGCAGTTCTGAAGATGCACGGTTTGTATTGTGAAGTATAAAACCCTGAAGAAGACGAGCCTTGTCTTTGTGTGTTAAGTCCCGAGCAATAAACAAACCCCAAGAACGTCATCCTGAAAGAAGAGGGCTGTGTCATCCATGCTGCCAGATGAGCAGCTGGATTCTCTCTGAGCCAAATCTCTTGAAGATACTTGTTTCCTGCCGTAGCTGAATGAGGTTTAAAGTAGAATTATCAAGTCGTATGCTTCTGCCCTCCAAATATGCTATGACAAATCCTGAAATAAAATGCAACCTCAAAACAAAATGATATGTAGAAAGGACCACTTAGCTTTGTCACAGTGGAAACAAAAGCTTTTTATTCTAAGTGTAGACAAATGTTGCATGTTTAGTGACATGTTCACGGACTGTTCCGTAACGCCTCCGACATCCTCCGCAAGATGCATAAATCTATCACCGCGTCCTGCTTTTACAAGGAATAGCTTCAGCTTGGTTAAGAAAGAAAAAAAATAGGCTGCCAGTTCAGCAACCTAAATTTCGCTTGGCTTTGACAGTTTGATGCCATATTTACTGCATGAAATATAATGCAATGAGATGTGGCTATTAGAAGGGTTGTAGCTCTTTTTGATCAGAGCCCTCCGCAGCACAGAGCTGTCAGCAGAGCTCTGTGAGTTTTATATTGGGTCGGAGATGCACGGCTCATCGGGGAGCTGGGGTAACAGATAGATGAATCCTGTGGGGTGGGTGTACAGGAGTTCGACACAGACAGGCTCAGAAGGCCTGGATGCTTGTATACAGCTATGTTACTTCTTGTTTGACAACGCTGTGCAGAGTATAAACAGCGACGAGCGCTGAACTTTTTTCGCTCCTCTCAGATTGGACTAACATATCGCATGTAAAGAAGTTTCTGACCTTGGAATTATGAGGTGATGTCTGCTGAGGGGAGGACAGATCAAAAGGAAGCGGGACCTTATATTTGGAATTTTATCGCAAGCCAGCTTTGGCCGTCGCAAGATCTGATTTTCATTTCACGACAAACTTGACAATGACAATGACAATGACAATGACAATGACAATGACAATGACAATGATAATGATAATGATAATGACAATTATAATTCCTGTTAACAATATTATCAAGATATCTATATAAAATAAAATAAATAAAAATCATGTCACCGAAATTGAAAATGAATATGTTTAATCTGTAGCTTTTTATTGTGTTTGATTTTTTCTTAGTTAAGATAAATGCAGGAAGTTGGAAAAAAGAGATTGGCCTCATAAATACATATTGTATTTGTATTATAACCATTGTCAGGAAAGATTGAGAATGTCAGTCTGAGTCCTCCTGTGTTCATGATCTGTTGATTTATGAAAACCGACCAAACACACATAAGGAGATCCTGCAGAATTATTATTTATGATTATTTTGCACACCAGGGTTGGAGGATAAGGCCTCAGAAATGAACATTTTTAGAATCTAAGAGTTTGAGTTGCAAAATACCAATGATACAGGATGGTTATATAGGATTATTGTACATGCACATGTCAGAGCTAAGTCCTTACATGGTTAATTGCAATCTAAGAGACTAGGACTAGGACAGAGACTGATGAAGAGAGACAAGAGGAGAGGCTTGAAGAGGTTATGAAGTGGATCGTTACAAGAGGAAACGTCAGAAAGGGAAATATTGGCCATTTGGGAGACACCGAGAGGTCATCTGAGTCAAAGAGGCTCCAGCTGTTCACACCTTCAAAATGTAAAGTGCGTTATGAATTAAATGTATTATTATTATTATTATCATTATTATTACCTTAAAAAGTTGATATCTAGGAGATTCTAGGATACCCTCTTTGCCCTCAGGCTGTGGATTACAATTGACAAACTGGAAGATTATTCAGTTTATTAGTCCTGAAAGGCTATGTTCCCTCCTTTAGGTAAACATAACAGTCGCCAGGGTTTGTTATGGCCAAGAAAACCTTTTCTTTTATTCCTACCTTTCTCAACCAAAACTCATTCATCTCATTATTATTAAGAATCAGTTTTTATTTGTTGTTGTTATTTTTTTTTAAGTCTTCGTAAACTTTTAATCATTATTAATTAAGGATTATGATTTTGATTGTTTTTTTGTGCTCTTGCTTTGCTCAAGCCAAATAACCTGCAATACATTTTATTCAAACGTATTTAAAGTGAAAGTTTAATTTTTTAAACCCATTTTACACTGATGGTAGTTGAACGGGTTTTTGTGTAACTTGGTACAAGAGTAGCAAGGCATGTAGCAAGGAAGAGAGAGATAAAAGGGGAGATTCAGGAATACTTTATTTCGTACTTTTTGAATATTACAAGATGCAAAAGTTTTTTTGTCAAATTAAAAAAGAATCCTGGATTATTTACTTCAATCCAAGGAGACTGTTGGGCCTTGGATTTTGCTTTACAAATGGCTTCTTATTCTCACATTCACATACTTATTGCCCATTGTCTGCTTTTACTTATCCTGTTTGTCCTCTTCGCTGCTCAAAAAGATACTTTCACTTTTCTTTTTAGACAAGCACATGTTGTTGCTGTAAACGTTTAAAGCAACTAGCAGCATTTAAACATATCTTATTCCTGGATTCAAACAAAACTCTGGTCACAATTAAGGTCATCTTTACATAAATAGGTATTTATTCTAAAATTCAGTTCCTCCAACAAATATTCACATTGCGGGTGTAATTAAGGATTCTTTTCAATATAATGAAAATAAGAATGAACTTGTATGTTCCATATGCTCTTGTCCGGTCCCAGTCTCACCTAGTACTAGACAGACGTCTGGGGAGTCAGACTGGAGCCAGCCGTTCTGCTCAAGTGGAAAGATTTGATTCTCCACACTCAAAATGGCTCCAAATCATTATGGGCTGTTTAAAACATGAGAAAATCAGATATTCTACTCAAAAGTTAAACAAAATAAACAGTCCTTTCTTGGATACATCCCAGAATTTGATTTTCAGCACTATAATTTCAGTTTATAAAGTCAGTGTTTAGCATCAACTGCTCGGAACACGCCTCCTGGCAGATGGATGTCAGAAGATTGTCTTAGGGTTCTTTTCTTCTGATCCCTTCAATTTTTTATTTAACTATTTGTGTATTTGTTGTATTTCTTTTATGTTCTGGTTTCTCTATTATTATATATTTTTCTTGTAATCCTTGACAAACCTGCCTAAGAATTTACATATATATATATATATACATATATTTTAAATCGACTCTTAGTCACTTAGTTGGCACCCATAAAGTTTACATTCTGCAATGGATTCATCGGCTGGGAGTTTTACAAACTTAAGAAGTCATGCAATTTCATGATATGTTCAGTTGACCTCCCTCACCACAACAAAAACACTCAAAGCAGAATCCTGGAGTTCTCCGACCCTGATCCTGCCACATTGTGCCCAGCTGACGTTGACAAAAGCCCTGAACCTACCTGTGAGAGGAGCTTCTAATGTTTGCCACCTCCTGATGGTGTTGCCCTTTTCTTACCCTTTTCTCCATTGTGTCCAATCCTCAGATTCAATTTACAGTTCTTTAAAAATGAGTCAAACTTTTACTGCAATGCTCGCTAAACAGAACACCACTAAAATGAAATATAGATGGAACGAGGCAGACAGAAATTATTTGAAGGTCTTACTAAGTTCTAATGTCAGAAATGGTACAAAGTGTGGGAGCAGATGCTCATTGTTTAATGTTTTTTTAGATGAATTTGTAGTAAGGCAGTTAAATAACTATTTAATAGTTGTTCTTGAAAATTTCTCAACCGTCTCTTAGATTATTATCTACATGCATATGGATCTATCACGTCATGCAAAAAGAAATAACTCTGAGAGTCAACACCTTATTTCCATCTTGACCGGGAGTACTACATTATGTAAACACTACTACGAAATCTATAGGGAGTAAGAAATGAAAGGTAAACGGCCACTAGTGAACAATAAACAAGTCTGTTACAATGAACTCATTGATGTGCCCACAGGCAAAGGGAGGGGCAGCTAATTCACACATGGGAAATCATCTTTGACCTGATATGTCACCAGTGGGTTTAAACACGCAAAATGGGCAGGGGAAATTAATATTAAGGGAAGAGGACAGCCTTGAGAGGATTGTCAGCATGGATTTCCTGGATTAGTGTTTAGGGGCAGTGGTGCAGAGTGACTGAAGCTGTTGCTACGGGAAGGTAACTAATTAGTATAGCTTGTAACGCACCCTGCTTCGTCTCGTAATGCCAATACTGATTTGAGACATTGAATCGGGAGGTTATTTGAACGGACCTCAGCCAGAAATCATTTCATTAGGATTATGTATCTTCTCTCCACATCTCTCTCTTATTATCTCCCCTTCCTCTGAAAATGCTGGACCAGGTTTCTTAAGATTCTCCACTACTTAGGATTCATCCAGTCAAGTCCAGCACTGTCGATCTACCAGCGTGCTTTAATAAATGAGTCAGGAGGCAGGACTTAGCGGGAGATTGGAGCTGATTGCGCCCTTTAATTTGCACAGACCCAGTTAATTGACTCCTGAGCAGCCATCCAATGGACACACTATCTGCTGCCAGCTTCTTCCTGACCCTACTCAGGGCAGGGAACAAAAGAGCAGTGGTTGTTTAAACAAACATTTGTTTTGGCGTTGAGCAGGAGTGCAGGTACCAGTTTGTGTGTGTAGAACAGAGATTAGTAATAGGAAAGATAAGAAGTGACAGAGAGATTATAGTTAACCGTTGCGGGGACATGCAGGATGGCTAACAGGAAGATTAGGAAATGCAGCAGAAAAGGGAGCAGTGAGATGGATGCAGATAGCAAAATGTGCTTTTTGCAATTGATTCATGGCACTATAAAAAGAGAAGGTGTGTAATGAGCATGTGTATCTCTATGATGATTAATACATAGTTGTGGCCTCTTAGTTTGAGAGTTGGTGCCCAAGATGCAGTGAAAGTAAAAGAAATAAGCCACTGAAAAGTGGATTATTGACTTCACTCTCTGGGCCAAATTTGTTGTAATTGTTTGGACCAATACAATAATGACACTACGGGAGTGTAGCCCAGTTTTAAGTTCGAATTGAGTGGGAGCAACAGTATTAAAATAGATTTTAGACCTGATGTGTTAAGTGCAAAAGGCGGTAACTTATTGAATATAGTAAAGTAAAACACAATACAAAAGAGTAATTCAGACAATTATTATCCTGCATGTACCAAAAAGTGAGTAAATCCACATAAAAAGGTAAGTAAAACCTACTTTTTCCTTTTTCCTCTCTTTTAAATTAGGTAGTTTCCATTGGTTTCAATCAGACAGGTCTTTAAGTAACCATTCTATTTGGAGTTTACAGGTTGTTCCTATTTGGTTCTCTTATTCTTGAGTTAACTCATTTTTCTCTTATTTATCAGTAAAGAGATTAATCCCAATTATCACTAATTCAAATTCAAAAGAAGTCAACCATTATCATACCCAATATTATAACTTTGACAGTTGTGAAAAGTACACCATACAATATGTTAACACTTCAGCTCAAATTCTGTTCAAGTTATGTTTTCAAAATCAGCTTATAGTTCAGTTCAGAATCCACATCTGTTTCCAATCCTGTTCAGTTCAAAAATATTGTTTCTGAGTCAGTAAAGTTCAGTATTTTCAGTATTTTCAGTATTTATAACTCCTATACCGCACTGGCAGCATGTTTACCAATAGTCCATCAGTAAGGAGCGGTTCCTCTCACTGGCACGATGAAGCAGGGTCCAGAAAGTAGTCAGTGGGTTTGGCTCGCCATCTTGCCTCCAAATAAAATTAATTAGTCTGTCCATATAAATCAACTCAATAAATCTCCTTATTCACTCTGAGTTGTATAATTACGGCTATGTTGTTTAACCAGGGCCAATATGGCGGTTTTAAGTTACCCCTACCTTGTTTGCAAAGGCCTAATATGGCGCCCAAGCTGCAACATGACTCAAACTCTCAGCTTTACAGTCAATAAGATTCAATACATAGGGTCAATACACTCAGAAGGATTTGACAGCAGTTACTACTACCAGTTTTTTATATTCATTTATTATACTGTAGAAGACTGCCACAATATATAATGTGTCAAAATAAACAAAAAATATTTTCAAACTAGAACACCTAACTTAGGACACCTAGCTAAACTGGTGTCCTAAGTGGAATTTACTTACGATGAATTCCCGTTCCCCCAGCCCCATGGCTATGCATATGTGTACCGTGGATGTAATTTATCGTAAAGGTATAACATGTCTAACAAGTCTAACATAACATAAACAAATTAATACGCAAAACAAATTAATCTGAATAAATACTTCTGAGTAAGTAATGCAGTAAATTTAACGTATAACATTTAAAAATATGTATAATCGAGCTGTTTTGTGTTTTCGTTTTGTCACTTAAGATAATTATCTATCATTTATGATATTTGTTTTAATATACAACAATAAAATGTGTTATTGTCCAAACAATTTAATATATGGTCAATTAAAGCCGTTTATCCATAACAACATGATTATAATTTTAATTGTTAAGTGCATTTCTCTGTAAACATTCTTCTGGACATGTAATGTGTTGTATTTCCTATGGCTGTTATGAATTAAATGTAACAGCTGATATTAAATTTAAAAAAAGACACAATACTAGGAAAATTATCCAAAATATAAATTGATCATTGATTACAAATTCAAACGTATACAGCCACCAGCTGGTCAGTTTGCTGCTCCGATTTGTCAGACATGAATGCAGAGTGAAGAAAAACATGTTAACTGACATCAATGAATGACATGAAAGAATTGTCTCTTGAAAATCAGCTTCATTGAATGTCCAGTATGAGTGGTTGCAGAAAATATATGACTGACTGAATGAATGTCCTCAACAAGCTGAAGCAGAGACTCTCCTCCTCTCTCTAGCGCTGTGATGGAGCACGAGGTGAAAAATGGAAATCATCTAACTTTCTGACTTTTATTTTTTTAAAATGCAGGCGAAGCTCTGCATCTCTCTCTCTCTCTCCGTCGTATGCGCTCTATCTCTCGCTCGCTCAATATCTATTGGCTTGGGTGCGCACTTTGTACCTGCGGTCCCCGGTTCATATTTTATTGACTCTATGTGACCGGTCCCCTTCTCTTAGAGTCATTCGACTTTTTTATAGTAACATTAATTATCTTTATAGGCATCCGCTGGTCCACACACAATCTTATCATTATGAATGTAGGACATCAATATGTTAGCTGCAAACTAACATAGGATAAGCAAGCTAATGTCAAAGTTAACTAATGATGTCGGGGGTCGGTCTTTTGCAATAAGGAGTTTGAGTGTCCGCACTAAAGCCCTGGCACTCGACCTAAACTGGTTCATAGTGGGCTCTCAAGCCGCCGCTCTTACACTCTGTGACCAGTTATGAGCAATGGTCCATTGTCGTTCATTGATTGTTTTTGTTTTAATTGAGTCTTCCAAGTGGGCAGCTGCATATTTGTGGACTATGAAAGGAGAGTGGAGCACCTGTAGAAAACCCATGCAAACGCCACTAAAATGGAGCCTGATCCCCAGGTGGATTTTGAACATTGAACTATGTTGCTGCGACAGTGTTACTGCAGTGTGCTTCCCAATTGAATAACAAGTAGAATGAGAAGAAAAAGGAGAAGAAGAAGAAATCTTGTGATCCTGAGGGATGCAGGAATCAATGTTCTTCTCTAAGTTCAAATATTGTCTGATACTTATTAACATGAAGAATAGATCTGAATCTAGTCCTACTTCTCGGTACGAGTTTGGAAGTAGAGCATTGGATTTCACTCATTAATGTTTTAAAATCCAGCAATATTTATGATCATCCACTTTTATGGCTAATCTATAGTAGAGCCATTAGGCATGCATTAGTGAGTGGAGTATATTTGACCTAATCTTGGTCCTCATTGAGAAGTCAATAGCCTGCATTAAGTCTGCCTAAATAAAAACTATGATCCGCCAATGTTTTTCCACCCGTCACTGGAGTACCACTTTCAAGACCTTTTCCCTCCACCTCATGATGAATGGACACTCACATGTCTCACACAATCCCTCTGTGGCTATTCTAAACCTCAGGGACACAAAGCAAGAGGTAGGAGACAGGGAATAAGAGGAAGAGAGAGACAGACTGGAGAAAGTCCCATTAGCAACAGATTAATTGCTTCGTCTACAGTTAAAGGTAATGTGACCATGTGTCTATCTATAGCAAGTCCCATCCATAGTGGTCCCAAGAGTATGAATACCCATCTAATTATCTTGTTTTCAAATGACCTTGATATTTGTGAATATTCGTGGACTACGGCTGGATTCTTAAAAGGCTCCAAATCGGCTTATCAAATTTGTGTTTTGACAATTACATCAAAGAGAGGAGTAAATGTATAAAAATTGGATTAGTGGCGCCATGGCAGCTTCTATGAAGACAGTCTGATAGGCAATTTGGCATTCTACTGAGTGCACTCTGAAGGTCCAAAATAAAAATAAATTATTTTAAGAGTTCTCAATTGCTGCTTTATTTGTTTTCCTTTTGTGACTTACATTGGAGTCTTGTGGAACTGCTGAATATAAGAAAACACCCAATTCAGGCATTCAAATCAAATGATGAAACTAAATTTTACTCCTGAGAAGAAAGAGCAGCCGATCGGTGTAGTTTCACCTTCTCCGCTTTGACAGCTGGCTGGTACAAACTGAGACTGCTGCAATATCGTAGCTTTGGGCGTATGTGCTGTGTTTATGAGATAAATGGCGACACGCGGAAGTCTCTCTACAACACTCCACCTCTTTTGTCATCTAGTCAAACTCTCGGGCTGCTCTGTATCAGCTCTCTGGTTGAGGTGAATGGAGACATGAGGGGTGGGATGACTGTCAGGAAGTGTTCTCAGCTGCCCTCAGCCACAGCTGCTTATCACACCCTCAAGTGTGGGTTATATCTCCTCTGCTCTCATCATGCCCCAGGATCTACTAAGAACCACAAAGAAAAAGTGAAATGGTTATTAGTTCAACCAAGATATTTCTCACAGCTGTCTTCCATGAAAATGTACCAGATAGGTTTCAGCTTTGGTAAAACTGTCATGACGGGCTTACGAGAGGATAGATACATGATAAGTTTCTTAAAATGCAAATGTCCTTCGCAATTGACTCCATACTTTTACATAGCTGTTCCTGGTGATTCAATTGGTTTCTCTAAATTGAATCAAAACCAAACACATATTAGACATGAAAGTCACAACCAAATCGGATCAGTTTTGACCGGGGCCAGTAAGCGAGCTTGGCAGAACTTAAAAGCTTTGTAGCTCACAAATGAGAATGATAAGGCTGGACGAGGCCCTCTTGACTCTTTTGTTCTTTCTCTCCCTCTCACTTACTTTTCCTCAATAACTCAGCTCTGGCATGAATATAAATGGAAACCAGTAAGAGGCAGGGCCAGGTTGCCAGTGAATGGCTTTCTGCTTGGCCTCCGACAGCAGTGCTCCCCTAATGGGTTCAGCCTGACTGGATTCAATCATGTCCCCTGATACCCTCTGAAGAGGATGCAAATTGTCAATCAGGCTTCTCTACCTTTCCCTCATGCTTCTCCATCCTTCCCCGCGGTCTTCAGTTCCCAATGACCATCTTGCCATCATTCACCAGGCTCTTACTTCCCATTTTCTGCCTTTACCGTACTAGCTCCACCCCCTGCTTTTGTCCCGACCTGCTCTGATGATTTTGACATAAATTTTCATCTGTGTAGAAAGATTAACGAAGGCTGGCAAGGTCAGTACCAAAGAAATTATTGCTTGGCTTAGATGTGTTTCTGAGTGTCTAAAATTAAAAACAGCATCCCTTTTGGGGGATAAACAGAAGATCTTACATTACAATATATATTATTCCTATTTACAGAGAGGAATAACAAGCCCAACAACTCAAAAAAAGGATAGTTGTTTTTCTTTAATCCAGGTATTTTCTTTAATTAAGTATGGAGCTGGTGAAATGCTTTATTAGGTTAGTTTTAATATTATTATTGTTGTGTCGTATTATTATTAGATTGCCATTTAATGCAATCATATTTCACTGGTGCGATGTAAAAGCCATAAGACAGTGAGAAGACTTTAATGGGCCTTTGAACAAAGAGAAGACAAATAAACATATCTCCACTAGGGATGACATCTGAATCCAACCCATGGGCTCCAGGTATATTCATCTTCTTTTGAAATGAAGCAACCACTTCATGAGTCCTATTTATTTGTGCCATACAATGCTAAAGCTAAACGAGACAAGATGAACAAGACCCAAGAAGTCATTATACAAAATGAAAACAAAATAAATTATTTCCAGCTGCTTTTCAAAACATGTACTCAGACCTTCTCCCTAAAGGTTCAATCTGGAAATAAAACAAAACTGATTTTAGATGCGGAATGATCGCACGGTTACAGGAACGATGTATAGACTTGAACTGAAAATCAAGATAATACAATGAAATTCTAAAAGATAGATTCTCCAGTTCTCTGACAATTAGGCCTACGCAATCGTCCCGGCAGCATGGATATATCCCTGAAAAGTTCCCAATCCCCTGCATTTTCAAGTATACCCCCTGATTGTACCTGCCAAACATAAATGTGAGGTTACATGGGACTCTTTGAGTAGATTCATATATAAAAAAATTGGACTACATCGGGGAGATGGTAAAGATGTTATAAAAGAAGTTTTGTAGTTAGGAAGTTGCATAACTTCTCAACCACCAATGCGAAAAAAAAAATTTTTGTAAAACATTTCCCCCTAGTGAGTAAAATATGATGAAAAGTTCCTAGAGTAAATTCATAAGCACCATATTTGGAGTTAATCGGATCAACTGTTGAGAAATGATGGCCTGAAAACTTTTCAGAATCAGCTTTATTTTGCCCTGCACTATGAGACTAATATCAGAAAACGAGGAGATCAACTGCAGAGAGTAAGTACAACATCTGGTACAGTGGCATTCAAACAATAAGCTGGTCCTGATATATACCAAAGACCACCAGAGATCATTGTGGATTTTAGGAGAACCAGAAGGAACACCCCCTCCCCTTGCCACGTAAATGGTGAGAAAGTGGAGAGGGTGAATGACATCAAATTCCTGGGAATTTACATCACAAAATCTGCGCCATAGTTTGGTACGTCAGCTTCAATGAGGGAGACGGAAAAGACTTGAGGTGGGTCGTAAACTCTGCTCAGAAGATTGTGGGAAAAAAGATCTCCCGAATCTGGAACCTGTATATGCTAGCCGTTTATACAATAAGGCTAGCAGCATCAGTAAGGACCAAACCCGCCCTGACACAGTCTGTTTGCCCCCCTGTCACCAGGTAAAGCTATAGAACAATCAGATTACACCCCTAGAGACTGAGGACCAGCTTCTTCCCGAGAGCTGTAGCCATCGTCAACCCCCCACCCCCTCAGCAAACACACCACTTACAACTAAATTACTCATTACCCCCCATAACCCTCACACCCTGAAATTGCTGCTATAGTTGATTGACCTCTTTGTTCTGCAGTGTTTGCACTGACACTCCTGTTTTGCACCAATGTTAAGCACTGCTGCCTTGTACTGCCTGCAAGAATTATTACCTCATTTCATTTCAGAATCACTACCTCATTTAATTGTCAATTGTTATTACTAAATTTATTTAGATTTATTTAAATTTTAGCAAGCTGTTCTATTAGTGCTTCTTTGCCTTTAGAGAGTGACCAAACCATGTTTGTTGTAGTGACTACAATGACAAATAAGGTGTTTTAAGTCTTATGGCTATAGTCATAACTTATGACAACCGGCAGTACAAATTAACCAGCTGCTAACTGAAGGCCTAACTATCCTGATAATGAAAGACCCCCAGAAGGGAGTGTTTCCAACCAACTACCAGCCAATAACCTGCCTCTCCACAACATGGAAACTCCTGTCAGGTATCATAGCAGCTGTATGTAGATGTATAGGTAGCAGGTCCCAGAAAGGAATTCTCATTAACACGAGGAGAGCCAAGCACCAGCTACTGGTTGGAAGAGCAGTCACTGGAGATTGTGGGACCAGAAAAACAATCAGTGTATTGCCTGGATTGATTACAAGACAGCCAACCACTCAATCCCCCATACATGAATACTAGAGTGTCTGGAACTACACAAGGCCAACAGTGCACTGATAACTTTCATCAGGAACAGCACAAAGCTGTGGAAAGCCAACTGTAAGTCCATCGCACAATTCACCATCAAGTGGGGTATATACCAAGGTGATGTCCTTTCCCTGCTGCTGTTCTGCATAGGCTTGAACCTGCTAAGTCAGATCATCGAAAAAGGTGTATTTGTATACAGGTTAAGAAGAGGAGTGACCATCAGCCACCTCCTGTACATGGATGGTATTAAACTGCACGTCAAGATTGAACGAGACATTGACTCACTGATCCACCTAACAAGGAACTGCAGAAAAAACAATGGGATGTTGTTCGGCCTGGACAAGTGTCGCTGCATGGGGCCAAGGAGAAGGGCAGGGGATCAGAACTGAAGTGGTGGACCTACCAGAAGGTAGGCTAGCAGATATACAGGACACCAGTACCAGCAATAACCAGTACCTGGGTATGTCTACAGGCCAATGAAAACAACTAGGTACATAAAAAAAGGTGCAGCTCCAGCTCAATGGTAGAATTAAGATCCAAGCTATCAATAAGAATGACCTACCAGCAATCAGTTACCTAGCTGGGATTTTAAGCGGCCTCAGATGGAAATAGAAGCTGATGATGTCATTACATGAAAACTCCTCACCATGCATGGAGTGTTCCACCCCGAGTCCAGCATCCTGAGACTTCACGAGCAATGTAAAGATTGAGGTTGAGGATTAGTGAATGCATCCATCCATAAATACATCAGAAATTGCCCCCCCAGGATGGACTGCTCAGAGAGTGCCTCAGACAGCAAGAGGCAGAGGGTGATGAGGAAGAAGAGGGTGTTTCATGGAAGACCAAGCCCCTCCATGGGATGTAACACTGACAGATAGAGGAGGTGGCTAACATCAAAAAATCATACCGGTAATAGGAAAAGGCATGCCGGAAGGACAGCCCAGAGGCTCTGATCATGGCAGCATAAGAGAAGGCCTTAAGGGCAAGATTCATAGAGACTGGGGTCCACCACAGTAGACGGTATCCAAGGTACAGGCTGTGTAAAGAGGCTCATAATTGGAGCCAGTGGGACAGCATACACTGAGAGGCAAACCACGTGGCTGGGATATTGATAGGGACATCTGTGCCGAGTATGGATTAGAAGTCCCCAAGTCCTGATGGGAAGCATCACTAAAGGTGGTTGAGAACAGCAGAGCATGTGCAGTCTTCATGTAACACCCTAAAATAGTCAGTGAATCGCCTTTCTTTATTACTAATGACTACAGATTGATGACATCAGTCATGGCAAAGGCAAATAAGAAGGCTACAAAACAAACTTATGACAATGTGAAATTGATATTCTTAATGAAGAAGGAAGAATGACAACAAAGGTTCTGTTTGGAGGACAGACTGCAGGTGTTACACACTCTCCAAAGGTGTTAGAGGGACAGGAACTGTGAACACAGTGAAGCTGCTGATGGTCAGACTGACTGGCTGACAAAAGTATTTCATCTCTACCTAAATGTCAGGCTTTCACTGCTGACTTTGTTGGAATAAAAAAATAATAATTGTGGCATATAGGCAGATATTCCACAGGCAGGGCCTTTTTTTCCCCTAATGAATAACAATTGGAGGATTTCGGGAGGAGTCCCTCCCGAGTGCAGTTACAGAGGCTGAAACTAATGAAGTGAAAACCGAACAGGATTACAATATATTTTGTGTTCCTTTGTTTTAAATCAGTGTAAACCAAATTTTATTAAAGTTGTTTCTAGCACATAAAAAAATTAACACATTTATTCACAAAACATTTGTATTTATTGTGGTTGCATGTTCCAGCGAGGTCAGTGGTCCAGCAGAGGAATAGGATGGCCCCCACCTCCGACAGCAGCCTCACAGACGATGTTGCCCACATGCAAAGGGGCACAGTCACTTTATCAAAGAAATTACCATATGGTAGCCTCTTCCATTCTCCACATCCTCCAGCAGCACCAAGTCAACCATTATGCGTCATTACACTGTAATGACACATTTATATGCCCATAAATGATAACAATATTAATAATAAATACATTTTGAAACACAACATATGATATGTGATGAGATCATATATACCTGACTCAGGCATACAAACAGCTTTAGTGTTAATATAATTTGTCCAACGGTTTATTTTTTTTATTTATGAGAATTAATTCTAATAACATATAAATGTTGTTTAATAATCACAGAAAAATCTGAGGTTTTGTCTGTAGTGAGCGGTACCTCAGTTTGTATTTATTCACCTGGCAAGATGAATAAAACATATTTGATTATTTAATTTGTAAAATTGGCTTTTTTTTATTTGGATTTATTTTCCGCACTGGTATTAATTTCACATTGTTTTCTCCTTTCACCCTTCTGGTATCTCAGTCATAGTTTTCACATTTCACATTTTGGGCCTTTTTATGTGGAGTTCATAGGTTCTCCATGTGTTTCCATGGGCGGCTTCCTCCCACAGTCCATAATAATAATAATGTATCCTTTATTGATCACATACAGCCATACACAGTACAACATAGTGAAATAATTTCTCTGCATTTGACCCATCCCTGAGGGAGCAGTGGGCGGCCCATTTGAGGCACCCATGGAGCTTGGGTTTCAGGGTCTTAATCAAGCACCCTATAACAAGCAGACCCTTCTGGGACTTGAACTGACTGCCCTCCGATCTTCAGATTGGGAGACGGACGCTCTACCAACTGAGAAACAGCCGCCCCAAGCGTGCAATATTGGCGAATTGTTGACTATAAATTGGGACTGTAAGTGTGAATTGTTGTTTGTCTTCAAGTGTTGGCCATGTAATGATCTGGCAACATATTCTGGGTGTACCTTCTTTTTGGTCCAGGCCAGCTATGATAGGCTCTAGCCCCCATTGACACTGCAGATTATAAGAGATTATAGAAAATTTCCTGATAGAAGAGTGGATTGTAATCAACGTTACTGATAATAGGCTTATCAGCGTTTTTATGTTTTATGGCTAATGAAAATGAGGCTGATGAAAGGTCAATCACTCTGCTTGGTTTCTAACATTTTACGACTCGTTAGCACTATTCACTATTCCCCCTTTTGCCATTTAAAACAATGTTGAAATTCAAGAAGAGGCTACTGATGGGATCGATGAAAGGGCGATGCACTGCAATTAGCTGTGATGAATTGCGAGGCTCTTTAGATTCTCTGTAAATAATTGATCTTAAAAAGAAACATCAGATGTAGGCATTCCAAAACTACAAGCATCAGTGTCAGTGGGTGATGTATGGAAACCGAGTTAAGAGCCCATTTCCCTCCCATTCCACCAGGGAGGAGAGGCTGCAGTAAATAAGCACTACATTGCCAGAGGGCTTGAGGGAGAGAATGGAGAGGAGGAAATATAACTCATACTCCCACCACCTTTCTCTCTCTCTCTGCTTCCTTCTTTTGCTAGTCCATGCTTCCGCTTAAACTTCTTTCCTCTGCATGTCTCAATCTACTTTCTCAATTCTGCCTCTCTCATTCCTCTGCGTCCGGTGGACAACTGCTAAAAAGAACATGGAATTTGATGCTTCCTTGGAAGAGCTTTTCTTTGAGTCTTGTAGGTGATTTTATCTTGATGGAGTGAGGTGTTCAGCTCACTGGTTGTCATTGGAAACATTATCTGTCTGTCTGTGATGGTCCAAGTGTTTATCAAATGATTCAGTAATACACATTTTCGTAGTCATTTCTATGATATTGTTTTTCTTTTCCCATTCTGACTGATGTGATGAGAAAACATGTCTCTGCTATTTCTCCCTCCTCCGGGCTTTACTCAGGTCCTGGATTCAAATTATGAATATTGTATAGATTTGGTGAGTCATTCTAACAGACGTAAGCTTTATTATGCTACTTTCAAGTATGGCTGAGTAATGCTTCAATAAACAGTTGGGAGTCTATGCCCAACTCCAGTAAATCTTATTGGAAAATGCAATTCTTCGTGGGTGGAACTCGAGGTCCTTGGCATTCGGCGGCAGCAGAATATTTCCTCAGGGCTTCACCGCTACTTTTGACGGACCATAATTGTCAGCAGGGGAAAGTGCTGGAAAACCATGTCTCGTGGTTAATGAAAAAGGTCACTTCAGATCCTCCATATTACACTAATCTGCTGAGACACCTGTACATTTGGCAGAGGCAACTAAGTTGTCCCTTCCTCGGTTTTGTCACAGTAAAGAAACTGTTTAATACCTCCTCAAGGGTTGAAACCATCTCATCTTATCTCCCTTTGATGGACAGGCAGCTTTAGCTGTTATAGAAGGCAGCCAGACAGGTCAAAGGTGACTGAGCAGAATAATCCCTTTATGAAACCCTCCTGCTCCTGAAAGCAAAGCTGGTGTGGTCAGCGTAGAGGCACTGTCCCTCCTCTACATCCATTCACTCTCTTAACTTGAGACGCACGTGGCTTATCACCCTGGAATTGGCTGTGCAGCATGAATGCAGCGGAAGAGAGAAATGAAATGATTGTAGACTGGGGATTGAGTGTGAATGCCTTACTTGTTTCGCTCTATCTGAGTCCAGGTTCTCACTATCCTCTATCTCTTGTTTCTCTCTTTCACTATTATCTCAGTCCATTCTTCCACGTTCTTCCATTCTGTGCGCTGAAAATTAAATCTCCAGCTTGCTTTGATCTACACTTTTGTACAGTTCAGGTTACAATCTGACCTCTGTGTGTGTGTGTGTGTGTGTGTGTGTGTGTGTGTGTGTGTGTGTGTGTGTGTGTGTGTGCGTGCGTGCCACCTTAACTGTGTTGCTTTACTCTCATTACTCTCATTGTCTCTGATTCCAGCTGCATGAAACTTTTTCAGATTCTTCATATAAAATATACTTCTTGCCCCCCATCCAATGGAAGACCGATAACATTTGGGTACTGTGTAGTAATGTATATGCTTTATTATTACTTTATTACACCGTTACACACGATACAACATCGTAAAAAGAATTTTCTGCATTTGATCCCTACCTGAAGAAAAGTGGGCAGACAATAGAGGTTCAGGGTCTTTGCTCAAGGACCTTATGGCATGTAGACTGCAGTCCACAAATCAATCCACCAACGGAGACACCACAACATGGGATCTTTTTTCCTTTGTCTATGGGAACTACATTTGAGCTATAATCAGTTTTGATATGAGGAAATCCTTGCAGAACTTTCAGAAAGTACAGACTAAGAATAATTTACTGAAGGAGACCATTTTGAAAATGTTCGGAAAAAAGTACATATAAATGACAAGTCTACTGAGGAACAATGGTAAAGTATTTGTACGTTGCCAAGTTTAACCTTTGAGAGCTTGTTTCAAAGCCCCTAGATGACCCAAAAAATCAAATAGTTCTCGGGTATGTACCCAAAAAGGCCCCAATCACCTCGGCTGTACAAACAAATCCCGATTGAACTCTTTGAATTGAATGTGAAGTTTTGTCCACATAAAAATTCCCTTAGTGAGTAAAATATGAACTACTAGAGTAAAATATGATACATTCAAGACGGTTGAGAATTAATGGACCAATAACCCCATGGAGATGAACCTCCACTTAGTGTCGGAAATATAAAAAAAACATCTTTCTCGAAAATCAATCCAAATCTTCCTTGCACTAAGGTCGATCTGGTTATTCAATTTTAAAAATAATTGATGAAGTTGTTTCTGAGTTATTGCGTTAACGCGGAGGAATTACAGTGGTAGCGGCAGCGACGGCAAGGATGACGATTCCATAGTATCCCAGACTTTTCAGGAATATTATTAATGAAGGTTAAAAAATACCTAGATGTTTCCAATTTAAAGAGATTCCAATCAATTTCGCATTTGATTAATTTCGTAACTCTAAATCCAGTTCCTCTCACAACACAAACACAATCTCTATAATTAATTAGCAAACTTCAACTCCTTCATTCTTCTGAGGGGTGTTGGTCATTCTGAGGAATCCTTGAGGAACTACAAATGAACAATTTTCTCATTTTCAATTTCTTTCTCATTTGAAAAGAGAAAAAGCAATGGGTGTAGCATAACTCTAAAACCATTTTTTGTCCTTCACTCAGTCCCCCATCTCAATCACTTTAATGGTGGTGTGTTGAGCAAAGCATTTCCACAGGTTGTCTCCTCGGGCCAGAACCCAACCCACAGTCCCTGGTCCAATTACAGTAAGAAGGAGAGGACATTTTTATTGCTCTGTAAGGGGGTATTTCAATGTTTAACACCTTTTCCAGCAGTACAGTCATCTAGTGCCGAAATTCTCAATTTCTGAGCCAGCGGAGGAGAGAAAATCTCCTGCTGAGACCAGGTGGCTCCCAGCACATAACCAACGCAGCATTTCTGACCTACTTCAAGCACAAAAATCCTACAAATTATTTTCACTGCTACCTGCGGTAAATGATTGTTTATGAGAGGAGTAATATTCCTTTGGAGTTAGTCAGAGAGGCGCCGATGCACCGACTCTTTAATAACAACACATAAAAAAAGCATTTAAACGCAATTTGAATATCCTTGAGTGCAAAGACCTAAAACATTCTTTCAAAGGACTTAATAAAACAGCTAAAGCCAATTTAATAACAATAACAACTATGGTTTGTATAGCACATCAAAACAATAATATAAATATATGTATATATTTAAGCCCAAATGATATATTTAAACAAACAATGAATCCGTGCATGCACTCTCTCTAGCGTGGATTTATGCCTGTTGAATATGTAAAAAAGTAACCATTGTAAATCTCTCTCTTAATATTTCCCTGTCTCCCCCCATCACCATCTACCTTGAACCGGATGTGATCTGAGGTCTCTGACTGTTAAAAGGCAAATTTTCCTCACTATTTTTACTTGTTGCTCCCTCACTGGGTACTCATTGTGTTCGCATCTGCCAGTACACCTTTCATGTTCCTTGTTTCTTGTTTGTCTCTTCCTGTCCCTGTTTCTTACCATGACACTGCTAGCCATTCACTCCCCAACAACCAGAACCAGCATGCCATACAATCAACACTGTCATCAATCTGTCATCAGTCTGGCTCCTTCCCACACCTGAATACTGCTGCTTTAAAAAACCCACGGCTCTGCACGCTATTCTTTGTCAGATCGTCCATTTCACTGACTCACTAATTTTGAATTTTTGCCTTTTCGTAAGTTTTAGGGATTTTGCTCACTTACTCTCACTTGTGTTCAGGTCCATTTGTCCTTTTCTCCTTCCGCACACAGCTTACCTTGTTTTGCAAACTCGGGTTACAGTCATCCCTCATACCACCCTGTCATTCACATTAGCTTTCCTCATCGGACAGCTTCATCAATCCAATCATGGCGACACACCTTCATCATCTTTCTGCCGTCTTTTGAGAAAGGCTTCTTTCAATTCTTCCAGCTCTTCATGCTGCTGGTACGCTCGACATCCACTCCCTGATCTCTTCCCAGTCCTTGCAGATCCATCAACCTCATCATTCATCAGTCTCAGCCGAGTCTTCAGCCACCACCACCCGTAACCAAAATCCCAGGGGGGTATATACTGTATCTACTGCTGCCCAGGGCAGAGACCCTTCGATCACAATCCTTCTGAAGCGTCCAAGCACTAAAGACTTCCTGACCAATTATCACGTATCATCTTTTGTAATGAACTCCAAACTACTTCATCTTCTAAACTTGAGAGGCAGGCTTACAGTTGACAGTGGGAAGGCTATCAGGGCAGGCAAGAAACCGAGTGGATTATAGCAAGTTATGGAAACAGGCATAGGGAAAACATAGCTAGCACCTGAATACATTCATAAAACGGAATAATTCAAAAAACTCTGGAGGAGGGAAGTTTGTTAGAGATTAACTAACCTGAGTTGGCCTGCAGATTAAAATGAGAATTTAATTAAGGACCTGGCAGCGGAAAATGATTCAGCTGTAGAGTAACAAAACAAATATTTATTTGAACAGGAATGATGAATAAGTCTGAAAGTAGAGATGTTTTGGAGAACTGCATATTCGCTTACTACTTAGATTTAAAATCCTACTGTTGCAAATCAACAGTGTCCTCTGAGCCACGTTCCCTCGGTAATGGTAAACCTGTGTGCAAAAGCAGAAAGACAACGATTTGATTGAATAAATGATTTCAACACATTAGGCTCCATTGTCATTAATCAGCATCTTCGTTCAACCATCCACCACTGAACACGGCTTTCTGCTGCACGCGTCCTCCAAATGTATTTCCTCTTCATGCCTTAATCTTTATTTCTGTCTCACCTGTTTCTTTTTCTGCCTCTGTGTCTGCTTCCCTGTGTCACTTTACCTTTCTCTCTGAATGTATTATAGAGCAAGCGTCTACGGAGAGTAAGCTTCCCGGAATGACAACTCCCCTCATCGGATAAAGAAATGCTTGGTTTGTTGTCTTGAGAACTGTTGAAAGGTCTGCAGGAATAATGGTTGACAATAACATCTGATTTTTTTTTTTTTTATATAAAGAAGAAAGCTCTTTTTGTTAGGGGTGGGTATTTTAGTACTAGTAGCAGGGGCATATTTAAACTTTATGGCTACGCTAGAAGGAAGAATCTTATAGCCAGGGGGAAAAACAGAAATAAAGACAATGGCCAAATGAGAAAGAGAGAGGGAGAAAGAGATGGGGAGAGGAAGATTCCATTATTGGCAAACGCTGCTGTTCTCCAGGGCTGCCCAGATCCAAACACAGAGTTGGCCAGTTATTGGTCAGTTGTGGTTAGGTCTTGGCATAGGCTGTGGTGACAGCTGTTTGGAAATGATGGAAGCCCTTAAAAGGGGGCCGGAAAGAGCGGCACCATGACAACAATCAAAAAATCCTGTGACATTCTGTTTTCCCAGTCCTGTCTCCCAACACAGCACAGACTGACGCAGAATGGAAATCAGGGGGCCTCACAAATCAACAAAGGAAAGAAATTAAGATATAAATGTGAGACTTGTTTTGCCACTGCACTTTGCTGAAAGGAACATGTAGTAATTGCATACCCTAAATCTTAAGTTCCCCTTCAAGGCTTATTTGTGGGTCTGTTTCATTTCACGCCTTCATCTCAGTCCAATGGGACGGATCATACAAACAATTAAGCTAGAGACAAAATGAAGTTCCATCGTGCATGCCATTAAGGCTCCTCACAAAGGGAAATGCCAAAAACTATGCAACAATACAAATGAGCCTATTTATTAGTAATCGAGCCATTTAGTGCAAATATAGCTTGACTGTGTAGAAACACTAATAATGTGGTAATTCCTCGACATAAATTATGTTCCATCAGTATCTCCCAATAACTACATTCAAATGTATGCAGATGATACGGTTATATACACACATGGCAGCAACAGGACACAAGTCGCAGAAAAAATAACCCCAGTCTATGATCCATGTCACAGCATGGTTAAATCAATGCTGCTTAAAACTCAATGTAACCAAAACAGTTGCTATGTTCTTCTCCAGATCAAACAGCCCCAGTGTAAAACCAGAGGTTTATATGTCAGGAGAAAGAATACAAGTTGTACCAGAATACAAATACCTTGGGGTCTTAATAGACTCTAAACTAACTTTTAAATCACAGGTGAAAAGGGTCTCCAGTCGCGTTAAATTCAATACCTCAAATTTCCGTTTCATAAGGTCGCATTTAATCAATGCAGGCAGCCAAAGTGTACATGCACACTATGGTCATGTCAAATATCAACTACTGTTCAACAATTTGGTCACAGACAAACACAACTACACTATAACCTTTAGAAGTTCTGTATTAACAAACAATCAAAATACTGGACAAGAAACCATTAAGATATCACCACTGCACAATTTTGTAAGAGTATAACCTCTTCAGCTAGAAAAACATCATAAAATATTCAAATTTGTGTCTAATATACAAAATTATTCGAGGTCTGTCATCGCTTCCACTCAGCCAGTTTGTAAACACTACATCGATTGAAATAAAACTGGTTTATCAATAGTCAGACATGCCACCATTAACATGAATATGATCAGTATGTGTGCCCTGTTCTGATCTTACCGTCCTACTGCTTCTGTCTCTGCCATTTTCTCAATATGTGTAATATGTTTGAATATTTGAATCTAATTGTTGGTACTTTTATCGTATTTTACTCTGTGTCTGCTCATTGTACTCGTCACCAGTCTCTTATTTATACTTTTATCTTCCTTGTCGCTTATATATATCTGATGTTTTTATCTTGCTGTTTTTTTCTCCTTCTTCTGTCCAGGGACTGCGGATGAAAAATAGCCTTTTGGCTGACTCTGGTACATTGACAGAAATGTTTATTAATGTACAATGTCCCTGCCAAATAAACCAATAACAAAAAACATTCTTCCACACTTCCTGCTCAATGTGAATATGGTCACTTACCATGTGGTGTGCTTTTTTCAACACAGCTGCAGATGGCAGCTGCGCATTTAAAAACTATTTCTCCATTGGTTATTACAAAACCTTATGAATCCAAAGAAGCCAATCCTAAAGCAAAAATTTATTAATGTTTGACTTAAACCAATCCAGGAATTACTATGGCATTACTCTTACTTGTCTGCCTAGTCATTTAATTCAGAGGTGAAAATCTCTGTTGAAAGCTACCAGTTTACCCAATCAGTCGCCCATACCTGCCCACTGATCTCTCTCTCTCTCTCTCTCTCTCTATAAGTATATATATATATATATATATATATATATACATGGTCGTATAAGAACATGCAGAGATGATAGCAGCAGCAGACACATTCAAGAATGCCATCAATGACACCACCTAGCCACCTAGAAAAGAGGATAACAAATGCCAATCTGGAAGATGATCAGATCACATCGAAGCTCACTCTGACATATGCGAAGATAATAGGGTGCAGCTAATGCTCTGAGACAAAGTTTATTTAGATACTTATCATTAAATTCATCTATCTGCACTCCCCCACAGAATCAACACCGTTTCCAATGCCTGGTAGCTATTTAAACCCCTCAGCTGTGTATTGTTGAGGGAAGCAGGGAGTTAATTTTCTCTGAAATGTCAGGCTGTGTCAGAGTTGGCAGGTGCGTGGGATTGGCATATACTGTAAATCTCTGGTTAAGATTTTAGTGAATTAAAGGACAGCTACTCCATATGTGAAGGAAAATGTGTTGTAGGCACACAAACTTCAACAGTTTCACCTGCATGAATGGCTAAGGCACAGGGGGACCACACACAAACACAAACACAAACACAAACACAAACACACACACACAAACACAAACACACACACACTGACACACTTACACTCACGCAAGACAATGGATGGTTTTCCTTCGGAGCCACAACTGATTTAGTTTGTGAGCGGACGACAGAGATGCTCACAGGTTCTTCCAGGCTGTCAGTGCCATTTCTTTCAGATTCGGAAAACATCCAAAAGGGGCAAACGGTGAAAACTGAATCTGCACTCAACGCCATGAAAACAGGTAGACAGAGCACAGCCAGCTCTTAATGGATATTATGGTGATTGCACAACTCTGATGAGGCACTCTGCTGTCTATTAAAAGTGTCGTGCTTGGAAAAAATGTCCCTTTCATCGCTCAAACGCTGGGAGGTGATGACTAAAGAGGTGGTTTCAGTCACCATCCCTCTCCTCCCTCTCCAATGCACACACAAAAACTCAGACCCCGTGGAAGTAAGCTGAGGGCTATGCGTGTGCGTGTCTGCGCGTTGTGGATGAAAGGCTGAGACATTTAGAGGAGTGGGTTAATAAAACTTGCTTCATTTGCACGATGAAGAAGTGGGCAGGCTTGCTTTAAGACATGTGATCTGACTCTCAGCTCTCTCTCTCTCTCTCCTCCTCTCACTTTCCAACTGGGCTACACTGTAATACACTCACGCGCACGCTCACTCACACACTTCGCGCTGCCTCTCTCCGACACAGACTCTCTACTTAGTGCGTTGGAGAGAGGACTGAGGCTCACACTATCAGCGCCGCGTCTCAATAGGGGGACGCAGCCAAGAGCAGACAGAGCAGTCATTCCACAGGAGCCTTCCGCTGCGCGCCTGAAAAGGAGGCGACAAGTGAGGAGGGTGAATTAGCTCCCTTCCATCCCAACATAAGAGTTCCAGTGAAGAGAGGGAGAAGGAGAAGAGACAGGCTGAAGGGAGGAGGGGGATAGAGAACATTTGCTGCTGGTGCTGCAGTGACATGATCAGCTTCCAATCTCTCAAATCCTGACCAGGTTGTGACATAGACCCCTGGTTTTTTTGCTTTGGGTGATTGTGTGGCCAAGGATTTCAAAGAAGAACTCAACATCAGGGATCAAGGCGACAAAAATATTTGAGGAGAAGAACAGCATTTTCTTTTTTGTGTGTGTCGCTCATCCTGTCTGGCACTGGAATTTGAAGTGGGAATCCTTAGCTTCAAAGTATGGATGGATTTAAGACAGAGGAGTGAGTCTGCTGGGCAGACAGGCGCTGGTTCTGACTGAGCTCCTTTCCTCTCGCACCCGCTGCTCAGGTAAGGGTGTGAGACTTTCCAGGATCACCTATGGTGTTTGGGGTGGGATGGGTGGGGCTTGACTAAGCGGAATAGTTTGTAGATAGTGTTAATGTCATGAAATCTAAAAACAACAACAACAACAACAACAACAACAACAACCAGCCTCTAGCTTATATTTCATCATAAGAATATCCTTTGGATCAACTTGTTGTATAGGTTGCAGACATGACAAGAGAAAATATGCAAACTAAAACACCCTTTTTCTTTGTGATTGCCCCGTAATTCAATTCCTGTAGAGACTTAAATAAGAAAGCAGCTTGTATCATAATCCTCCTGACTGCTTGACTTCTCTCGTCTTTCGTCAGGCTGGCGTGTGGAAGTTGAAGTCGAAGCTAAACAAGTCTTTTTCTTTCAGGCATTGCACGCAGATGCATCAATAAGTTATGCGCCTGCAGGTGCGCTGCTCTTTCTGCTCCTCCACCACATCCAATACCCCACTATTGACATGCCAGGCACACGCATGTCCTCTATAGGAACTC
This sequence comes from Lophius americanus, assembly GCA_037951165.1. Classification (NCBI taxonomy): domain Eukaryota; kingdom Metazoa; phylum Chordata; class Actinopteri; order Lophiiformes; family Lophiidae; genus Lophius; species Lophius americanus. Next base: position 4,876,771 of record JBBDHG010000047.1, read on the forward strand.
GCTTGAAATGTATTAGAATACCTTTAATAAAGGTATCAGAGAAAGGCTGAGCAGAGAGTTTGGCATTGTTTTTTTTTCTTCTAAAATCTTCTTTCTTCTCCTCTGAAGTTAAAACGATGCTCCTGCAAAGAGCTGCTGGTTTCGAACTGCATGTCTTTTCATCAGGAACGACTGAGCAGAAGCAGGAGGAGCTCAGAGTTTCTCTGCAGCATGCATTCAGCCCCGCCAGCGCGGCGATCATTTCAGAGCAGCGAGATGGAACAGAAAAACTGGGGTTAAAAATAAAAGGAGGAGAACACACCCATGGGACCAGTTCACATTTCCACAAAAAACCGCGGATTATGTTGGATTTAGTGCAGGGATGGGGATTTACAATGTGCTGCTCCTAATTATTTACTTAATTTCCACAGAACACTAAGCAGTTTCGATGTCAGTGTGAGCACAGAACACACAGACAACATTAAGTGCTGGCCTAATGGCTTAAATCTCACATCTACACAACAAAACACCCAGTTGCCTCGTTGAAACAAGCATTTCAGGACTTTTCTCTTGAAATATTTGAAATGTCTGTAATTATTTAAGAGTGTTTTTTGTTTTAAGTTTGTGATTGAGTGTGCTGTAGTTGGGATGATGCTCCCTCTGTGGGGTCCTGACAGAGAGGAACACTAATAACACCTGGAGAGGAGGAGAGCCTCATTATTCAATGAGGGCTAAGGTGTGTCTCCATATGCTCGCCCTCAGCAGCTGTTAAGCATTCACAAACCTGCAGGATGCAGAGACATGCACTGCCTTACACAGTTCTCCCAGAATGAAAATGATGGGAGTTGGATCAAACGGATCACATATCTTAAATATTTTTTATTTATATTCTGCCCTTTGTCAGAGATCTGTAATGTAATCAGCCTTTTAAGGTAATTGTTTTTTTTATTTATTTTCTATTGAAGGACACAGGTCTCACTTTTTTTAATTTGCAGTATCATAACGTATATTTAAATTGTAATATTGCTGATCTGGGTTTATGACACAAAGATTCAACAATAATAATTAAACAAAGTTGTATTAATTTAAGGTCATGCTATTGAAGCAAAAAATAAATAAAAAAATTTAGTTCAGCAGGAGTTTAAAATCAAGGTTGTGCTGTATAAGGAGCTTCTGATAACATTTTAGAAGTTTTCGACACCATGGCTCCCTACGGGTCGAACTTGTAGAAAGCTGCTTTTAATGTTGCTGCTTTAAAGAGATGATATTTTCTACATCGGGGCATTTTATTATCTAACTTTCTAAATTGCAATGTTTTTCTGTTTAATATTTTACATTTTTAAATCATTAACTGATTACAGCAAATTTGGACAATTGAGATTTTCATAAGATTAACTTCATATTTCATTATTTGTATGTTTTTAGAATTTTTTTTCCATGAAACTTTTTACTTCTCATTCCTGCTATTATTATAAGAAATTAACTTTGCATATTCCCTTTGAATAAGTCATGCTCGTCTAGTAAAAATATTGGTCCAAATCTTCCAAGGTGACATGAGAGTATTCAGGTTGATATGAGTGCCCTGCTTTAATTTTATGGGTTTGTGTGTTTGTTTGAGGCACATAAGCTGAAACGATGTCTTTGTTGTAAATACACATGCAGACAATTTGTAACCAAACTCTGTACCTGATTCCCTGTTGTTTCCCCCCCCCCCCCCCCCCCCCCCCCACTGTGTTCTGTCCTGCAGACTGGGCCTCAACATGTCCTGGTTGTTAGCCATGTGGATTAGCCTCGGCTTTCTGCTGTTGTGCCAAGCCACTCTCTACCAGACCATCCAGCAGCACCACGTGGCCCGTCCCGGTCGCACCGACATTCTCACCTTGGGTATGTGAACTTGTTTGTCAGCCATCGGCTTCCCAGCACATACCTACTCTGGAACAGAACAATCCAACTTTAGCATCAGCGGCAAGAGACTGCAGCACCATGTCAAGATGATTTGCCACTGTACAGTAGCGTGATGATTCACCACGCTAGCAGTCATACACAATAAGTAAAGGGGGCAGACTAATAAACGTACCCATAATTGAAGGTTATGTGCTCATTATTAATCATGCTCGATTATATTCCCCTATATAGTATATGCTGGGCTATTAATTGAAAACAATATACATTCTGTGCATATTGTTAGACTGACTGATCTGCAAACCTCTGTTCAAATCCGAAAATGGAAACCATGTCACACAAAGACCATCTTTAAATACTGCGAGCGAGATGATTTGAGTGTGGTGTGAGGAATCTTCACTATTGCACCCTGAATTTTGCTGGCAGACTGTTAAGAGTCGGAAAAGCTGTAGGCAAAAAACCCTATTATAGTCGTAGTAGCCAAGGGAGCTTTGATCTTTGGCTTCGATGGAAATGACAATTATTTTCCCTTCCTTTTCACTGGAAACATTTGGCAATTAAGCCTGACACCTTTTGCACCATAGGGGCAAAAGTGGAGGGTACATACGGAGACAGATCTAACTCTTTGATTATGGAAAAGCTTAACAGCATTGCCTAAGGTGTATGTGGGAGTGTTACAGGGAAGACGATGGTTCTCTGGAGCAAAGCTTTCTTTAAGCTTCTAACAATGACTGCCACTACCATGCTGAACTCTCAAACAGAGCGCTGCTCTCCCCAGAAGCCAAGCTGTTAAATGTCGTTGCTATCTTCTGCTTGATTCCCTTTGTGTGTTGAATTGCCGAGCAAAAAAGGCAATAATTCCAACACAACAATAGATAAAAACACATCCAGTGCCTAATTCTCCATGCTTGATCTGAGCTTTGGTGACTTTAAGCAGCAGGCAGAAGAACTGGTTCACTTTAACGGTGGGACAGCTGAGGCATGAAAATCCCAGCTATGAGGGAAAGTTTTCAAAGTGCCCTGCTCCCATTAATGGAGCAAGGGGATGAGCGACAAAGGCCTTTGAATAATGTTTTAGCGGCTGTTCCCTAGTTTTGCTGTTTTTAAAAAAAATTGGTTGGAAAGTACAGTTTGGTGCCAAAGATGTAAAAGGAAAAGCAAGTCTGAGTAAGTGTCTCCTGAATTATGCAGTGGTTTCACAAGGGGAATAAAGGGATAAAAAAGTAGGAGTTCCGCCTCCCAGAAAAGCGACTGACGTATGTATAAGGCAGCCAACCACATGAAGGACAGTTCTGAGCGAGAGGTCTCTGAAAAGCTTCCTGTCGGAGAGGTCAACTCGCACACTTAATGCACAGGGCATCGAGGAGGGAACGGACATTTACATACCACTTTCTCACGGAGGCATTATGGTTTGTCATTTTCACAGCTCTTCTTGGAATGTTTGCACTGTGTTCACGACACAGATAAACACCTGCTGTTTTGATTAGATTTATTAAAGTCTCATATATTTTTTTAGGGTGTGAGAGTGGTTCAGGATCAGGCCGTTCATTTTAAAGAATGTCACCATAAGAGATGTTTGACATCACTGTTCAAAAAGTGAACTCTGTTAATTCAATACATGTACTTCTACCCATTTTATATATAAATATATAGATACATATATACATATATATATATATATATACATATATATATATAGATACATATATACATATATATATATATATATATATATATATATATATATATATATATATATATATATATATATATATGTGCTATCCTAGCCTTCATTAATGGATGTAACTCAAAATTGAAACCTGTGATCAACAAAATCCGATTGATTCGACATGATTTTCCGTACAAAACATTACATTATGTTTGTAATAGATCTGTTCTGGTTGAACTGGATAAATACAGTTCAGCAGGGCCAAAATAAGTCACATTTTGTTACATTTATGTTGTTCAGCATATTTTGTTGGACTCTTATCCGGTTTTGGCAGATAATTCTGCATTCATGTTGGTTGTACAGAGGTCTGTAATTGTTCACCTTAATACTGATATTAAATTCTAAACACACCAAATTTAGGTCATATCTTGGTTTGGTTAATACAAAAAATTAGTTTTTTTCAGTGTATGCATCATCATTCAGAATCAGGCGTGATAGTGTTATTTTACTACGAATATCTATCAGAACTTAAAATCAAACAATCTGGGATTGATGACAGCCATAATTGGTTCTGACAGTTATAATCTGAGGATGTGCTGTGAGAGTTTACTATCTTAATCAGCAGGCTCCCCAGGAATAATGGTCTATCACAACTGGACACATTTCGGGGTATTTTTTTCTCCTTCTTGCTGCTAGCCAACTGTACAATTCACTGTATATCATGTTTTTCTAAAGAGGATTAAGCTGACATCAATCTTACTCAGCCGTGGAGCAGCGTTAACCGATCTAACCATAACTGCTCTCTCGGAATTGAAATGCTATGATGAATATTTGAATTAGAATTGATTTTATAATTTGAGAAGCTCTCTGGTTTCATTGAGGCAAGCACCCTCGGATATAAATAGATGTGTAGGATGTAAAAAAAAAAAAATGGCTCGCCTCGAAAAATCCATTGTCATTTTCATGCTATACTGTTTTCCGTAATCAAATAATGTTTCTAAAGGATGATGAAAAGACGTGTGATATACGGTCTGATATACAAAACATTAAATTCAGATATCGTTTTATTAATGAGGCATGAAAAATGCTATATTCAAACCGTCTGTGATAAACAGATTAATAGGAATAGTATTATATTTTAGGCATTCAACTGCTGAGGTTATAGAAACATTTTAAATTGCTTGATGATAACATCTGCATTGCCATGTGACATGGTTCTTCTGAATCGTATGAAGGTTTTGAATGAAAAGGGGGATATTTTATCAGAAACAATGTCCTCATGCAGTTTTTGTTGATCCTGTAATGCAACCCAACTGAATCTCTGAGACTGAGCCTCTCAAACATCCCGTATAGACAAAGATGCACACAGGGCTATATTGGTATCTGAGGAGGGGAAGTGAAGGTCATGTTGAGCTGGCTAAAAATGTAACCCCCCTGCCTGTTGAAGCATCTAACAACCTCTGACAAATAAGCCTGGCCGCCATCTGCAACAGTAATTTGACGGTACATAAAAAACGTGGCTGCCGAGATAAAGTTTTAAGACGCCGTTATTTATTTCTCACCGGTATACTTCATGACAAATCAGCATAGTCACCGCTGAACCGGAGATTGAATAACGAGTTACCTGGCTGCTTCGTCACCTGCTCAGGAAGCGGCGCCGCTCTCTTTCCCATGAGCCCCTGCTCCCCACAGCCTCCCCTGCGTCCTGCTAGTGCTGCCGAAGATTGATGGCGGCCTGATTCTGGGCAGCCAATTCTGGTCTCTCAAGAAATAATCCACTACATTGACAGATGAGCTGAATCTGACATGACACACACACACACGCACACACACACACACACTGGGCTGTGCACTCTCACTACCTGCCAACACAGTGAATACAAGTACTCACTGCCAAATTCCTGCACGATCCAGGCCACTCTTGAAAACGCACGGTATTAGACTCCATCACAACTCACTTAAAGTGTTACCGATTTACATTGTCAGCCTCTTGCTGGCAGAAGTAGATTTTTCCAAAGTTTAAATCCTGTTCAGTTCCAGCTCCTCATTCATTTACCCTTGTTCAGCTGAAGTATATACAGTCAGGTTGTTATAATGCATCAGCATTATAACATTATATCTCTGATAGGGCAGATTAAGAGAGTCTCTTAACAACTCAACACCTGCTGCCGGTACGGATGTAAAATTAACTTCACCTGCCTGTTAAATCTGTCGCAGCAGTCTGTAGCTGATTTTTTGACTCATTTTTTGACTCATTTTTTGACTCAGACATTATAACAGTGCAGTACAGCTAAAGTTGCACATTCACATCAAATGAAGATGAATTGTTTAACAAATAATGGCGATTAATGATTTAATAATCGTCAGAAACAGGGTAATAATGCAAATACAGCGCATGAAGAAACACCTTTAAATGGCACTGTCACATTTTTTTTTTGTAATAAATATACATTTTTAATGGAAAACAAAATAGATCATGTAGTAAATGATTTCAAAATGTCAGACAGTAAAATTACAAGATAACTGAAGTACAGATATATTCTTGAGCTTAACGGAAATAAAATTGTGCCAACTGAGCATACAATACTTTTAGTACTAAAAATAACTAATACAAATACTAATAAAACATGGACAAAATACGAGCGTATCCATTCATTTAAAAAGCATAAATGCTGTCCAGTAATATTGGTCCAGATGTGTCACATTCTCAGTTAGACCGTTGTCTAAAAGCTTAACTAATTGCCAATAACGTGAATGGTCCAGCACCTGCTACCTGTACTGCCCCCAACAACCATCCCTGCAAGTGGTGAAACCACCCGGGCGATGTCTCCATGAAAGTTGTTTGGGCTGAGCCCAGCCGAGCCCTTTGACGACCAGGTCTGACTAGGTCTGGCTCCAGACCGGTTGGAGTGTCACAACTTCTTTGATGCCTATTCATTGAGGTCTCTGAATTGCCAGTCTGACCCCTCACCTGAGAAAACTTCAGTTGCTCGTCAGTTGCTACTAGCTGTGGTTATACGATCATTGGTACCTGTCTTAGCGGCAACCTCAGAACCCACCGGTGGACACCAGCAGTGAGGGAAGTGGTCAAGCTGAAGAGGAATGTCTTTTGGCTTAGCCCAGGGGTCTCCTGAAGCAGCAGACAGGTACCGAGAGACCAGAAGGGATGCAGTCTTGGCGGTTTCTGAAGAAAGAACCTAGGTGTGGCAGGAGTTTGGGGAGGCCATGGAGGAAGACTTCAAGTCGGCCCCAAAGTTATTCTGAGAAAACTGTCTGACGACTCAGGACGGAAAAGCAGTGCTTTGTTTAGACTGTGAACAGACTGAGGGGAGAACTGGGCTGAGCCAGGGGTGGACGGGATTCGCCAATAGAGTCAGAAGCCTTTTGTGATGGGCTGTTGTGGTAATGTAACCAAAGTGAGAGTTTTGTCTGTATTCTCTGCAGACAGTCAGACACATCCACCACCGAGGTTTTCCCTTGTCTCTGATTCTGTTCTTTATGTTCATGGACAGGATCTTTACGCACAGTCGAGTTGAAGAGATTGTCAGGTCTGGGGACCCTAGAATTGCATCTCTGCTATTTACAGATTATGTGGTTCTTTTGCTTACATAAGTCTGGGATCTGCAGCGTGCATAGAATCGGATTGCAGCTGAGTGCCGAGTGACCGGTATGAGAATCAGCACCTCCAAACCTGATGCCATGGTTCTCTGTCGGAAAAACGAGAGTGAGTTACTTGATTTTTTGTTCTCAGGTGATGAGGAAATGGAATGTGAGCTTGATAGACGGTTTGGTGCAGCATCATTAGAAATATGGGATATTGATCGGTCCATTGTGGAGAAGAAAGAATTGAGTCGTAAGGTTAAGCTGTCAATTCATTTATTTGAATGGATTGATGATCCAGCAGCTGTGACAAGACTGTCAAAGTTTACCATTCTTTCTTTTGATTGCTATCTTTTTGCAGATAATTGGACAAAGCACCTCCACAGAGAAATCAGACCTGCTGTCATGATTTGGATGAAAACACAAAATTAACCCACAACTGTGAGGTGTTTTCTTTGGGACAAAAGGATCCATGATTGTCGTGCGACGTCAACCATGGCTCTATCTCAGAGCCATTTTACGGGACTCAGATTATCAGCGAGCTTTTAAAGCTACTGAAATGGAGTACAACCTTATCTCTAACAACTGTTACATGCCTCAAGTTCCGTTTAATGGTATTCATTTGCTCATAAATCCTTGTGATACAGATTGTACTGTGCCAACGCCCAACACAGGAATTTCTTAATTTTCTTATTGATAAGATCTCTGCTCTGAGGTCTGCATTGACTCTAGTCTTAGATCCCTCTGCTTCTTATGAGTGTCAGGTTGTATTTAGTCAGTTTGAAGTTTGAAGTTTAAACCAATGGCGTAGTTATTTTTTTTGTCAAACCTTTTGGAGAAAGTTGTCTATACTCATCCACAAACTCATCTTTATAACCATGGCATTTCTAAAAAGTTACAGTCTGGCTTTACACAATAGTTTAAAATTAGTCCTGAAACCTTACCTGACAGATGGAAGCTTCTCAGTCCACATAGGTAAGTATTCTTCCACTACAGCCCCAATAACATGTGGGGTCCCTCAGGGCTATATTTCAGGACCCCTTGCTATTCTCTTTATTCATGCTGTCCTTTGGGTCCATCTTTAAAAAGCATAACATTCCAAATCACTGCTTCGTGGGCGATATTCAGATCTACATGCCTATCAAAACAAACAGCAGGCATTTTTGTTGTGTTTTGAGGGGCTGACTTGTTGGACAATGTGGCCGTTAGCACCCCAGAACACATAACACCAGTATTGGCTTCTCTCCACCGGCTACTTTTATATATATATATATATATATATATATATATATATATATATATATATAGTTTTACAGCTTGCAGCTTATTTTTAAAGCCTTTAATGGCTTAGGACCATCCTATCAATCCTGACTTCTCCAGTCTGAGCAATGTGTTCGATCAACCAGACCCTTTTAGATCCCTCTCTTGCAATATTAAGAACCAAAGGTAACCAGGCATTCGCAGTAGGAGGCCCAAACCTCTGGAATTGTCTCCTCATGCACATCAGAAGTCACAGAGCCTTGAAATGTTTAAATATTTCTTGGAAACTCACCTATTTCAAGTTGAGCCTTGACATTTCTATTTAATCTGCTCATTTTTAATGCTTCTTTTCTTTTCTAATACCCTTTTATACTGCTTGATTTTTACTGATTGTCTGATTCTTTTTTTATTCTTGTATTTTATGCTATTATATTTGTCAGTCATATTTATTCAGCACTTTGGTAAACCCATTCTGGTTTCTTAAATTTGTTATATAAATGAAGTTTGAATTGACTTGAAAAGAATAGACATTCATTTGAAAGATAAACTCCTTCACAGATCAACAGTTAGAGGCATGAAAGGATAATTTAATTCTCTACTCACAGGAGAATAAAAGATAACATTTCTGTTTCATCCAGTCAGTTTGTATAGGTGATGATTTTCATAATTACTCAAAAATAGTTGTGTATAGAGGTCATTGCAATTATTGTAATGGCCCTAATAATATACTTATAAGTGAATCGTCATCATCGCCGCCGCGTCTTCCTCACATTATTTGTGTGTTTTTTTGATAACTCACAAAACTATGTAATCATTTGGGAGAGGTTGGTTGTATATTTCCAACATTAGGGAGAACTCTAGCTCCAAAAGTTTTGGGCCATAATTTCTCAATCATTTATCGATTGAGTGCAAATTTTAATTGATTGAATCGACTTTTGGAGAACTATCTTGTATGTAGCATTTGTTACTCTGGTAGTTCATATTTTACAACTTGGATTAGAGGAAGGAATGATTTTGGGAAAGGCCTGTTGTATATTTCTGACAATAGGGGGAGTTTTACCTCAAGAAAGTTTTGGGGCCATAATTTCTCAACAGTTGATCCAATTTTTTCCAAATTTGGTGCATATACTCGCGATATCTGTCTTGTTTATATCATATTTTATCCATATTTTAATCTGATAGTTCATAATTTACTCATTTTGGGGAGTCTTTTTTCTTTAACTAAAACTATTGTGGAAATAACTTTACAGTTAATTCAAGGGATTCAATCATGAGGGCTTTCTTGTACAACAAAGGGGATTGGGAACTTTTCAAAGATATGCCCTTGCCGTCGGGGAGGACAGCATAGGTGTATTTATTATAATATAATTATTATATTTTATTCATAGTTACTCATGAAAAACAATGCCATGTTCTTTAGGATCTGGCTAATTAATTTTGGAAGATGAATCAAATCTGATAGCTAATGGAATCAGAACCTTTGTATCTTATTTGCAAATCCATAGCATTATTATTGGTTATATTACAGTAGCACGAATATATGCCCTTCTATAAATTCAAGCATTGCTGGTATTATTCATGACATTAATGTATAAAGATCCTGTAAAAAAAAAAGTCTGGATCCAGATTTTGATCATTACCTTGATATTATGGATTCGATTATTCCTTAGGATGGACAGAACCTAAAACATAACATCCGTCGTGGAGGGGATGTTATATGTGATCTAAATATTACTGGTAGCCATACAAATGACATGCTGATTCTGCATCTGCATAAAAGATCTTACACATAGATGTCTCTAAAATGTGTCATGATCCGGCAGAAGAGTCTCATAACTAATGCAGAGGTGCCGCTGCCTTACATGCATTGATTTGAAACGTCTTCTCAAGTATAATCACAGATGACGGGGAGGCATTTCAGTGAGCTCATTGTTCAATCTGCCATAATGCTCCCTCAGTGTAGAAAACATGTAATTACTTTCATCAGCCAAGGATGCATCATCTGGTCAAACAAGAGCAATCACATGATCATAGGCAAGGATGTGTTTTGAACATTATGATATGGGGTAGAAATGAGGATGGTTTTAATGTTTTGTTTTTTTCCCATCAAGGAACGTGACTGCTTCAGAAGATTGATTATTTCACTGGCAGTGTCTGGAACTGTTGAGAAACTTGCTTCACAAACTTTTTATTTTCAACTAATTTCCAAATATTTACAAATCCTAGGAGTAGCTCGGTTTTTATGCTTGAAGTATTTTCTTCCATGGAGGTGTGAGGGCCTTCATGAACAGCAGATGTATCCATCCGTAAAGGCTCTCTGTTTTTGTTTTGGCATCCAAAGTGAAAATGAGGGAACTTATTATGGGGAACATTGGTTGATGAAAACAATTTAGATAAAATACAATGACTATAAAATAAACAGGTCTGGTTCGAAGCATTTGCTCACACAGATGCAAACACTTAACACTTAATCACCAACACGCCAATGTTATTACTGCCCAAGATTTTGGAATAGCTCTGTAACGGTCATAGCAGCCATATTTTCATTTATGCTCAGTGCATGAAATGGACTGAGACAACAGCCCTTCTGCTTGTACACAATAGCAACTTTACTGTATAATGAGTACAACCTCCTCATGTTGAGGTTATCTACCCACCCGTGAACAATTTAAAAACTCAGTAATTTATTGAGTAGGTCAGCTGTATTCACAAGAAGCTTCTAGCTCATCATGTTACCGCATTGGCATGCAACCGCACACCAGTTTCACCTCATGGAAATAGTATTCAAAATGACCTTTTAAAGAGGATTACAAACACCAAAAGAAAAATAAAACCAAGGACTGGGAAAAGGTTTCCAAACTAATGACTTTTCCTCCCTGAATGCCACTGCTGCTGGTGTATCCGCATCGAAAGTAGGCAGCTGTAGTGCAAATGACTAAGAGGCTGTTGGTACTAGTTGGAGAACCAATATCCTCCTTCAGCATCAGCTTCCAGCTCCAGATACAGCATCCACAGCCACCGGACTGCAGGTCAAAGGACACATTTAATTTGTTCTGCAAGGCAAATGATGGGCTCTTTGTAAAGTGAATGGGTGGGTGTGTGGTGCCGGATATCTGCCGTGACAATCTGTGAGATATATTTGATGCCAGATACACATTTACGTGGGGATTGTAGAAATGTTTGGCTTATTGCATATAACAATCAAAGTTATATAACAATTCCATGATAATGTGACGCCGTTACTGATTTTTGGTGCCGGCACCTTTCCTGTGTCATATACTACTTTTATACATGATAACCATTTTTTGAATTATTTATGACATTATTTATGTGGCCTTTGCAATCTGACCATTTGCCAACAGACATCTAAACTAAAATCCTATGATATACCTCCACATGAGATTATAATTGCTTTGAAATCAGCAGGTTAGTGGAGAGCTCATCAGTGACGTGTAATCCCACTCTTTATCCCGCGGAATGCCCTTCAAAGCAATGAAGGCAACCTCTCTAAAACTCAGGCAATAACCGCCTGAGCTTTCAGGTGGCGAACTGCAGACTACGCGCCTCTCCCTCAGCCCTCCATCCTTTCGCGCTAGCCCTCTCTTCCCCCCGACCCCTCCTCCGTCTCCTCTTCACTATCGGCCCTTCAGACGATTTGTCATGGATCAGATGAGACAATTTGTCTTGGATTAGTGCACTTAAATGTCTGTGTGATAGTGGAAGCAGTCACTGGAAAAGCTTAGGAATCCTATTACACTGCGTTTATAGCGGCCAAGAGGGGGGCGAGGAGTAGAGGTTGAATTGTCACTTCTGTGCACTGTGTGACGTTTTTCACTGTTTCCTCCACATATAATCGGATATTCACTTAGAGGTGAGCTTTACTGAGTTGTCTGAACTGGGAAAGTAGTTCAGGAATACTATAGGCTACTCTTTCTTCATTCACCATCTGCTGCATACAGGGACAATTAATGAAGCTCCGCAACGTGATTGTTACTACTATTAATCTCCCTGTTTTGATGTTGATGCATTTGTGACTTCTGTGGCAAATGCATCACTTGAATTCATACTTTGAATGAAACAAAGGGTCTGTGGATTGATTTTTCATGCAGACTCTAAAGAAGAATTTGTATTTACATCTTGGACTTTGCTCTCTTGTAAATTTGACATTTAAGATGTTATTTGCCTTTACAGATTTTACTATCTAGGCATTTTACCATGATGCATTTGAAACTATACCTGAACAGTCTGTATTCCGAATGACATTTACAGCTACTGGATGAGTCAGTATGTTACAATCTATTTTGCTGCCAATGTTTTTCGTTCTTTGGGCTATCTGCAAACACTTTCTGATTCACCTCTGGCCACACCGCCTTGTGATTATTATTTAATATCTTAGCAGTCTTTCTCATTTCAAACCATTAACCGCCTACACTCAGGTTCAATCTCCCCTGCCCCGAGTGAGATCAGATGGTAGTAGATTAGATCCTGTTCCTCTCTGATGTCAAGTGATTGTCTCAGACAGGGAGTGCAGGTGCTGTTTAACACAGGTGGCTGATTCCAAAAATTATTTTGAATGAAGAGTTTGAAGACAGACAAACCAGTCATACTGTGACAAACTTGCTCTAACAATCCTTCCGTCTGGCAACTTCCCTGTGTCACAGAGAGGAGTTGTATATTCTAAATGATTTATATTTAGAATTTGTGACATTTTTTTCTATCAGGTGAGTGCACTTTGTATATTCTAAGCAGAACAGCAAACATGCTACAGCATCATTGCCATCTTTATTCATAAAATATCTTGTGCAGCTTCGGTATCACTTCTGGGCGCTTTAAGCTCTTTAGCAGCATCTCGCCGATGCGAGGTAGTTTGCTTTTTAATGAAGCTAGACACACTGCCAGGTAATTGTGATGCAGCAGAGCTACTTGGTGGCATCATTTAGATTCATTGTGGAGGACAAATGTTAGTCATTGAGTGTTTTGTTTGCAGAGGAGTCAATTTGCCTCAGCAACTCATTTAGTATGTGGCAATCAAATTAGGTTGTCTTAACCATACTACTAATTTGATTTCTAGCTTGTTTCACGGTGATGCTTCTGCAATACATGATATACTCTTAAGGAATATATCTGACCCAATGTAGTACATATATAAAGCCATAATACATAATCTAAAGATTTGTGGACGACAGATGACCACTCAAGCTCACGTTCAAACCTAAGGGCATTTCAGAGCCACTATTTCATCTAAATTCCATACTTTGGTACTGTGAGGGGGATACAGAGTACCCAGAGAGTAACAACACAAACACAGATAGAAAATGCAAACTCCAGTGGCGTTAACCACTACGCCACCATGCTGACCTGAATGATTAATTGATAACCAAAATAAGTTATGACAGATATTTGTATCATAACTATTGTTTTACACCCCATGACAATTGTTTTGATTCGGCTTTAGCCCTGTCTATGCGGCTGCCTCTCAAACACAACAAGTTTCTGTTTTTAGAAAAGTCTGTACCCATTATCTAGCTGCTGACCACAGTGGTACATCCTGCCACTTAGGACCCAAATATTTCATTCAGGAATATATGGAGATTAAAAACAAAACTCTAAGGGGGAAAATGTTTTTTTTCAGGAAAATGCAAACATGACTCCAGATGAGTTTCTCCATCTTGTGTGGATGTATGTACAAAACTGTTTCATTTCAAGCTTATAATATCGGTTGGCTAGAAACATGCTATTAAGCAGATGTATAGGTGCAGGATATAAAATGTATTGGCAACAAGAAAAAATGGTTCAATACTCACCCCTTCATCTCTTGCCTGCTTGGTTGAACCCCACTGGTTGGACCGACTGAACATGACCAGTGTACCGCTCAACAGTAACACGGGTTGGGTCTTCATATTTTACCTTCTCTGACGTCGAGGTTTCCCATCCTATTGCTTTTACATGTGCTAAATCATGATTATATTGGGGGAGGAAGTACTTTACTCAGAGCAGTCCTGGTCGGTGCTTCTCTGTGAAGGGTAAGCATTGCCTGTTAGGAGCTGACCGGTACTGTAGAGAATTCTCACAGGAAGATCCCCTCATGGGGTCAGGGGATTCCTGGTATTCGTTATCATTGCCTTCTTCTTCATTGTTTTCCTGCCACATCAACTTAAAAAACGTACCTTGAAAAGGCTATTCCTCAGCTAACACCAAAAATGTGATTCTTATTTTCAGCTGATTGTACACTGACAGAAACATACTTATAAATAATATATAACAATCATTCAAAGAGATACCCCTACTTTGTACACGCTGCACCATTAAGGTTGATCTGTTTTTTTTTCCATCACATTGCCCCTCTAAAGGAACAGAGGCTCCTGATATACAATTTCAACCTTGCACCTACCGTCTTAAGAATTGCTATGCAGATTAAATTGTTGCTTAGTTGACTTGTTGCCTCTTTTAGGTCCAGTTAGGAATATATTCCAGCTCTACCATGGGACAAAAATTGATTATGGGTTTTGGAATGATGGAAACTGAAATTCTCTCTCTTGAGTCTCCTCTTGTCAAAACAAATGATTGAATGTCTGTCTAATTTTTCCACCCAGAGTGCCCTGTCAGCATTAGCTGGGGTCTATTTGTCTTGCCTGATGTGAATCTATGTGACTGCTGTGCAGATGCAGATGCATGTATTGTCTTATTGCAGCTTCATTTGACAGCAGAAGTTTAATATTGGAACTTGAGATGTCACAGTTAACTATTAAACACTGCAATGCAGAATATAATACACCAGATGCAACCATGTATATACCCGAATAAATGGATATCTGTCGGATTCTCACGCTATTGTGTGTATGTGTGCAGGATCACGTGTCAAATGTGCCAGTCACTTTAACTGTTCATGGAAAGAATACTGACAATCTGCTGAAAGAGCAGCGGCACAATTAATATCCACTGGACCTGCAATGTATCATCATTTGCTTCAGCATATCCAGCACATGTCAGGATCACTGATCACGGTTCAGTGGACTCATGCCTTCCCACTCAGCTTCTGTTGGCCCAAAGAGTGAGAGAATGAAGGATTAGGCTGCACCTGCATGTGACTGTCTGTAGCCTAATGACCAAAACTCTGACCAAGTATCTCTCTCTCTCTCTCTATCTGTCTCTCTTCTATGCCCTCTATTTTAGTATTCTCTAAAAAATCTCACTTACCCACTATGGTGCTCATCAGCATCAAGTCCATCTCTGGTCTATTCTTTAGTTCACATACTCCTCTATACATCTACTTTTAGCACTTTGAGATTTGATCCAAACGTAAAGTGCAATTCTAAATTAAATGTATTATTATTATTATTATTATTATTATTATTATTATTATTATTATTATTATTATTATTATTATTATTATTATTATTTCCTCTGAAGACTTGGTAAAAAATAAGCTTCAAACTTTTCCCTGAAGACATCAACAAAGTAGGTGGTTGGAATACAGGTGTAAAAAATAAGCTTTATATAAACGGGACTGATAGAAGTGAACACCATCCATATGCAGTCTTTGAGCGTAACATTGTTTTATCATCCGTCTGGATATCAGTCCTCTCCGAGGCATAAACTGCATGCTAAATAAAGAGGACTGGAGCAGCGCTGATATATAACTGGATCCCTCACTTCATCTTTTATCATATTTCTTTCTCTGTCCTTGTGGAGCTGAATGTGCATCAAGGCCTCGGAGCTTAAGCTGTGTCATGAAACACAAACAAAAGGATCAGGTTTTATAATATCGCTTTTACATTTTTGCCACATTGTGTCAAAGCTGGGATGTAAAATTAATTCTTCCCTTCGCAGTCAAAAAAGAAAAGCATGGACTGCAATTTGTTTATGCAACGAAAGGAAACATTTGCAGGACACTATACTATCCATAGCCCTGCCAAATGTAAAATAGAAAAACAATGTACTGCAGATTTCATCTCCAGATACTGTTTTTTATTTGAACTATTTCAGGCTGTGAAAATGATTAATTTAAACATGTTCCTCTTTTTTTTCCTACTATTTTCTAACAAGCTATTTTCCCCCATTGGGGCCCTACATCCTTGTAAACGTGCGTGACTTGATTTAAGCGTAGAATGAAAAGTCTCCTCAAAGCTGAGCCAATCTGCTTCACTCTTCGTCACGAACAAGAGCTTTTGTTTTGCTCTCAGCAGACGATATGAAGCACTGTAACACCTACCCTAGGCTCACTTACTGTATATTTTTAACTATTAGTGTCACTTTCCACATCTTTCCTTGTTTGGCTGAGCGCAAGTCTTGCATAAAGCTACACTCATGTCTGTACACCGCTCCCTCTCTTCTGCTATGTGAAATCGAAGTGTAAGGCTTTTCTTTAACCATGAATAAAACACACAAAATGTTTTCTGCTACACTCTGGAGTGTCTAGCCTGAATGCTAGAATGTTCCTTTATTTCAAAAGAATTCATGTCTGGTAGAAAGCTGAAAGAGCGATGGTTGGATCTGTCTCAGCACTCCTGTCAGCAAGGGGCGAAAAACAGGGGGGGTGTTTCCCCCCAATAATATAATATTATCAGATACCTATATATTATAGTACATTTAAAAAAAAATCTATATATATAATTATTTGTATTGAAAGCACTTAGAAATATTAACCGGCGCAAACAAAAGACAAACCATTGTGCCCACCGGCGCATATCGCCTAAGTGGTTTAGTCCAAAGAGTTTGTGAATGCACGCACATCAACATGCAACAGAGTAATTGGCGAGGCTCCAGATGTGCAGTAAAGACTTATAGTCGAAAGTTAACTTAAAACAAAAGATGTGTCAACATTTTTAACATTTTTCTTACCAAGAACCTACCCGTGTGTGTGTGTCTGTGTGTGTATATATTTTCTGCCTGCCAGCTCCATTAATCAATTCATTTATTATCCAGAGCCGCTTACCCTGTTCAGGGTCACAGCGGCTGGAGCCTATCCCTGCTGACACTGGGTGAAAAACAAGGGGAGTACACCATGGAAGTATTGCCAGTTCATCACAGGACTGACTTATATCACATGTTTTTCATCAAGGGGAAGACGCTATAGTACTTGTGGCACACACAATTATTCTTATACGTCATAGCAAGAGAGTACCAGGCTGGAATTCACGATTGTTGATTTTTTTTTTCAATGCACACCAACAACATCACAGGCAATGTCCAATATCCAATTTTCAAAATATATTAATGAAGTGGTTACAGGATGTTTTGGTGTCATTAGGAGAAGGCATCACATAGCCCAGCCGGAGTCAGGGACAGACAGATGCATGAAATCTCAGTTGATCGTTCATGAGCTCTGCGTTTACTGGTGCTAATGTAGTTGTCAGCAGCACATTGCACTGAAATGATGTGTTCCATTTCTATTCGGTAAAAATAAATTTGGGTCGAAGGAAAATTGTAACGTCATCGTCATCAAGAGGTGTTCAAATGTTATCTTAGAAAATGTGGTCTTTGCCGAGAGACTTGAATAAGCAATTTGTAGATGATTTTATGGCAATATCAAGTCAATATAAGAGATTAGATTGTCTAAAATGTTGATGCCAAAAGACATTATCCCTCTTGGTGTCCTCCTCAAACACTGAAGTTGGATTTTTGCTCCTGCTGTCATCAATATTATTCATTCACTATTTTTTGCCATTCACAACATTCTTCCATACCCGTTTTATCTGCCTCATTGTTGGATGGACATGCTTTAAATGTGGCATGAACATGAAACATTGCTTTAGCCGTCATTGGCTTCACATCCTGTCACACCATAATGGTTCTCTGTACAGTTTTGGATGATTTACATGAGAGGGTATGCAGGCTGCAGCACCATAGGTTTGTTCTGACACCTCAGTAAATGAGAAATGTCACACACAGCTGCATCTTGGGCAGGTTTGACAAAGATGTATTTATTCCACTGTTGTAATACGGTTGGAGGTATACACCAAAGGGTAAAGGAATGCGTGGTAAAAGTGACGGTGGTGTTGGTAGTGGTGTAATGTTCTCGTCTGATTTCAATTTGGGCCAATTATGATTTCTGTTCAAATCTCTCAAATCGTATTTGACAGTTAAAACAAACATTGGTCTGACTGGTCAAAATGGTAAAAATGTCATTGTTTCTTTTCTCTCAAACTACACTAGAGAGATAAGACATTGTATCAGTCAAGCAAATCTCAAAATCTCAGGTCACATGAGAGCTTTTTGTCCACATTAAACAGAACTACAAAATATGCAGTGTATAATATCCACACGTCAGGTGACAGAACATCAAGTGCCGTATTTGCCGTTCTCCCATGTATACGGCTGCAATGAGTGAAAAAAAACCCCGGCCTATGCAGTCATACCGGACAGAACGGGTATATACCAGGAATGTCCCCAACCCGCTGCGTTGTACAATCCCCCTGATTGAACTCCTCAAACGAAAATCTAAGTTTTGCCGAAAAACAATGTTTTTCATAAACAACTCTTTAACCAGCGTGTAAAATATGAACTACTAGATTAAAATATGATATATATACGAATCAGAACTCCTCGAGTCGTGACATATCCACCGAATTCTCACTAAATTAAAATAAAGGTTGAAAAATTGTGAAATTAAAACTTTTAAACATAAAGCTCCCCCTAGTATTGGAAACATTCAACTGATTTTTCCCAAAATCAATCCAGTTCTTCCTTGAATTAAGATCAATGCCCGTATAAGATTTGAAAATGATGAAATAGTTTATTAGTGACTGTCTTGATAAAAAGGAATTGTAGTGGTGGACGTCGATGATGAACCCGACTTTCCCGGGGTTATAATGAATAAACAAAGTACCTTTAGGTTCTTGTTGCTCTTGAAATCAGCACATGTATGTACAGTATAGCAAGCTTGTGACTGGCTCTTGCTTGATTAGCTTTTCACCTAATGTTAGCTTGTAGAAACCTGATATGTTCCTTGAGTGTAGTCACATTTTTTAGCATTGCTTTACAGCACCTTATTTTTCCTTAAAGCTCTATTGTTCTTCATTCAGAAATGTTATGCTGGTGATGACAAGTCTGAAGCAGCTGTTGTTCATGCTGGCTGTGAGCATGTGTGTGATCCATTCTGTGGCACTCCTGTCCAGCAGGTATGCGGCAGTACTGAAACTGATTGGCTGGTCATTGCAAAATAAATCTACTGGTGCTCATCAATTAGCTGGCCAATTGATCTGTCCACCTTTAGTAACTGGTGTATCCGGTGGTGAGCAGGAGGCATTGGACAGCAGTAAAGATGATAAAACCTTAACGTTTTCAAACCAGTACTGTAAATATGAGCAGTTCTGTTTCTGAGAGGTTTCTCTCTGCTCTGACATTGTGATAACCTACCAAACTTCCATCCCGACCAACATTTATGGAGCTGTATGTGTGCGTGAAACATTTGCGTATCCTAAGGTTTTGTTTCTGGTACTAACAGGAGCAACTGATCTGAGAGCAGCTGCTGTTTTTTTTTAATTCTCCGCTCTTCTGATTACTCACGATTTGCCCTTTTGTTGTTTTTTTCTTATTTACTTGTATTTATCAGCAAAATGCACAAGGGACTTGCCGTATCACATCTTATCCGCTTTGTAAGTAAAGTATTACTTTATTAGGATAATAAATGCTGCTATGTTTTGTGATCCAGTCGGGTGAAAATTAAAATTTGTATAAAATAATGACTAGTACCATATATCTGTGCAAGGTTAAACTGATATGACTTTTACATCACACTTGATTCAAATATAAAGGTTTGTAGCAATCCGTTTGTTTAAAATCATTAGTCAATTAATCATTTAGTTGTTCAACATAAAATTTACTAGCCATTTATTTGATGATTAATTTGAAAAAAAAGAAATGATTTTATGTTTTCAAATTGTAAATAATTGATGTTTTTTTAATAAGAACCTGGAGCTCGTAGGATTTAATGGCAATAGTTAGTTATTTTTCAAAACTTTGATTACAAAAAATAAATTAAAATATACCACAGTTGGCATAGTTTGGTACGTTAATACTATCGAGCCATAATAAAACAATATATAAAAAGCACAAAAGTAATGGCTGAAACAGAGATATACCTCATATTAACTTATTATGGGAGACATTCATTTATCAATATTCATTATTTAATAGTATCTCTCAGTATCAAAAAAGTAACAGTTTCTGGGAAAAATGTTTCACCTAACGGTGTCAGACTAGGAGCAAGACTCAAGGAATTAACTTGAGTACCTCTGAAACAGTGCTGAATCAATGAGGGTAGATTTTCTGGAGCCCGAGGAGATGAGAGCCCCACAGTTCTGCTTAACAGATGTTATTCAACACCAGTCTTGGAGCTGAGGGACCCTCCTTCTCTCTCAGTCAGAGGTGCTGTGTGCTAATGTTAGTGCTTTTGTGATATTGGAGGGTGAATAAGAGCCTCTCATAAGGTCTAACAAGCTCCTGTGAAGATGTCGTTCATTTCATCCTGAAGCGAATTGGATGAGAGACAATCGCAGATCTCGTAACGTCTCTCTGGAGCGACGGCTCTCTCTGCAAGGGCCCTTGTAATAGGTGTCTCACTCATGGGACAGCTGCAGTAAAACTGCCTTGTATTCTTATTTCATGAGGAGAAACAGATCACGCTGTCGTAAAGAGATATGCGATTCTGACACGGTGAATATAAAAGATTAAAGTTAACTCGAAATTTATACCTAAGATCTATAATAGTGTATTGCATGCAATAACCATCAGATATTTACGCCGCCAAACGTTTTATTGTTAGCCAGGTACAATGTTTGGGCCTAAGCTTTGTGGCTGAATGCAAGTGAATACAATTACATTGATGTTTTCTTTGGATGCATGGACCCTGTTCAAAACTCGATGCCAGTTGGAGGAGGCAACAATGTGTTTGTCCAATGCGAACATTTGGAAAATCAATCAAGTTCCATGTCCAAAGGAATAGACTACCATCAATCACTGTGTACCTGCTGCATCTCATTCTCAGCTTATTGCTAGTTGCCATCTTATAACAGTTTCCTGCAGACATTTTCATATTCTGGCTGGACTCACCTCTTTGTGTGCGCCTGTGTCATTCTGGGGAATAGACAGGTACAGAATGAGCTTATGTCTGTGCATAAGAATAAGAGCAAGTCGGCCAGCCAGTATTCAAGCTGCATTGCTTTAGCTGAAGCTCTGGCAACAGACTGCTTTCATTTGATGAGGGAGATGCAATAATAATGGGCCACAGCAGGGCCAGTGGTCATGCCGGGTCTCCATGAGATGATTGTACTTCTTGTATGCCAGAAAGTGAAACTTTTTCCCATTAAACTGTTTGTTTATGTGCCAGCTCATTATTGACTGTGTCAAATATCAGAGTGTTCTTATGTGTTTTTATGTAGACCTGCTTGTCTGTCGAGACTTGAAAGCTTCAATATTATACGAGATAGAATATATTATCCCACATTGCCAGATGAAGATGTTCGGAAAGGGACTAGAGCGCTGCAGACCTTTGGTCTTTATAAGCAGAGTTTGCACATTCTCCGTTTGGTATTCTAATCACAAACCACAAAGTGGGGTGTTGACGTCAACATTTTCCCCCAGAATTGTATGTACACGAAGATGTAAACTATGGTGTTTTCAAAGATTGCACTCTGGAGCATGTTTTCAAAAGTTTGCATTTTCAGGCCCTAAAATTGCTGATTTCGTGTAAATGAAAGGCCAAACCTTGTTTGTAAACTACTGTTGCAAATGTTGCGTGTGAGTGTGAATTGTTGATTGTCTCTTTGTATAGGCTCCAGTCCTCCTGCAACCCTGCAAAGGAAATGGATGAATTGCTATAACTGAAGATGGAGTTGTTTGGCATGATTGCGATGACTGTGGCTCTACATTGTAGACTGTCTTGTATTTTCAGGGAACTTGTCATCGATAAAGATAATATAAAGAATGGTTTGCCCTCCATTATGGGAATATACCCTTGTCAGTAACACACAAGGACACTTGTGATGAGTACCAACCTCTATCTTTTATTAGTATAAAGATTTAGAAATATTTGTAAATGTATGATTACAACTGCGGTTTCATCAAACTTTATCAAAACAAGCTTATTTTCAATGATTTTCTGTAACACACAGATTTTGTGCAGCTGGTCTTAACTGTGTTAAATTTGAAGGGGAATCTTTTTTTTGTACTGCATTTTAAAATGCAGTTTGTTTTACAGTCCAATACTGATCATAAGGTATGCCGAATACATGGAGTGGTAATTTTCCTTCAATATGTATTTGAAATTAGATGAAAAGCGACATTTTGAACTCACTATGTTACATTTTATTATAAATACTGTAATGATCTCCCTTTCTCTTCCCCTCGCTTACTTATCACAGGGTCAAGACATTTTCAAGATCACATTCAGCCCTTATCTCCTCACACTTGGAAATCCATTTTAAAAGGTTAGACTTAATGGCAAGACAATAATGGCAAGAATCTCTTCCTTCTTCCTTCTTCTTGTCCTCCCACTTCTCTGATATGAGATTACGCATTTCACCCTGAGCAACAGACAGAAAATTCAGGGTCCATGCGAGGTATGATCCCCTTGCCCGTGTGCATTTTGGGTATTTGTGCACAGATACACACTCACGTTTGTAGACATGTTTATGCACCATCCATGTGCTTAAAAAATGAAAGTGCTCAAATGCTTTAACAGACACATTGACTGTTTCTTACAAGTGTTTGTGAAAAAGTAGGCCATGCGAGTGTGTTCAAGTCAAGTATTAAATAACATCATCAGCATTCAGCCTAAGAAATAAAGTGTGGTAAGTATCCCTTTTAAATACCCTATGGCTCGCACTTCCTCTCTCAATCAACGGATCCTGAGTGGAGAAATGTATATTTAATGCCTATGATAGACTGCTACAGACATTTTGCATTGTAATTGCATTAAACTCACAGCAGGTTTGATAATACCACCTTTTGGCTCACCCTTTAGAGCACTTGACCAATCTAAACCTTGAAGCTCATTTATAATCCACATTCCCTCGTACCTACCCCCATTTGACCACAGTACATCCAGTGGTGTGAATCATTTTTGGACCCCTTTCTAGTGTCTTACATTTCTTGGACATATCTCATACTGAAGTGTATTGGATCTTCAAACTTAATGTATATGAATAAAGGGAAACCTGAGTAAACCCAAATGTAAGTTTTATGATCGTCCCCGACATCAAGGGTATATCCCTGAAAAGTTCCCAATCCCCTGCCTTGAACAGGCAACCTCCCTGATGGAACTGCTCAAATTAGATGTGAAGTTATATCCGAAAAACTGTGTTTTTCATAAAAAAGCTCCAATTCTTGAGTAAAATCTGAATATATATATGAAATATATATATATCTCCTTATATATCTTAAGGAGATATATATAAAAGAGATATCCTTAAGTCAATTCATTAGCCTGACACATGTTGGAGACAGAACTCCCCCTCATGATGGATATTTAAAAACGGCCAATCCGAAAAACCAGTCCACTTCTTCCTTGGAGTAAGGTCTACTTGGGTATAAAATTTGAAAACGCTCAGTGAAAGAGTTCACAAGATATATATATAGAGAAAGATAATTGGACCATGTTAATGAGTTGCTGAATGTGTGTTGGCGAAATGCAGAAACACTGAGCCAACATTATTAAGAGAGTTGCACAGGCGTTTGGGGGAGTGGGGCTGTCAGTTTTTGATCTCAGACAGTTTGTTGGTCTAAATCCAATACATCAGGCCATAATGGACTACACACATTTTCTCTCTTAAACCTTAACTGAGGGAGTGGATGAATAAGCAGGCATAGAATTGGCCATAAGGCGCATAGTGTTGAGCAATACACATTGGTTTAAGGCAGCAGAATAAAACATCAAAGTTTCTGTGTCCATAACTCAATTAAGATTTCAGAATGAAGTGATTTCCACTCAGCTCAGAAGAATATTAATAAATCAAAGACTCACTCTGCATGTGGATTTTCTCTCTTTATCTGTTAATTCACAGTGAGCAACACATCTAGCGAAAGTGATTGGTGCCGACCAGTTATCTAAATTTATTTTCTTTTGGACTGATCCAACAGAAAAGTCTGTAATCTACAATTAGTGGAGTTTAATAAATTATGTAACCATGTTCACGTCACACATTTCCAGTGTACGTGCACCTAAAATAAAAAATATGGCAATTGGTATTTGTCTCCGAGCGATACTCTTACTAGGTCGGTGGCTTCAGCTGTTGGGGATGGTGTGGAAATAGGAGCATTATCATTTCTCCTAAAATCCATTTGCTCCCTCAATTTCCCTGCATTAGAAAATGATCAAACATGGCTCAACGTCAACAGCTCACACAACATCAGTAAAAAAAAAAGTTATTAATTTACTGGCAGCAAAACTCACTGGGTTCAACTGCACTAATTGTAAATGTTAATCCCATTTACAAATAGTGTGCATTTATGTATGAGCCTGTACACATGTATGAGCCTGTACACAGTAAAATAGAAAAATGATTGCAAACAGAAATAAATTATTTCACTCAACGGTTTTTAAAAAATGATCTGATGGCGTACTTTCATAGCCGAATTATTTTGCATAATTATGAAAAAACATCGGCTCAAGTGATGTGTATGAACTGGTTACCTTAGATTGTTGATCTCTTAAGGAGTTTACTCAACACCACAACACTTAGGTTGACAAATTCTGGTCGAGGAGCCTTTTTGTCAAAAACTGTTACTGCCACATTTAGGTCCATCCCAGCGTATGACCATTGTAGAAGCTATCAAAAAAGAGTCTGAATATAAATGAGTGGACACATTCTTCTTGTTCTGCATAAGGTAATACAATCGGAGGATGTCACAAAAAAATATTTGTATGCCAATTAATCATCAGCAAAATTTCATGAGTGCGGCAGCACTGTAGTCCAAACATTTCTTAGTGTTTCTTTGCTCGGTTTGTCTGTGCTCTCTCTCTCGCCAGCTGTCAAATTGCCATCCTTCTGACTTGTTTTTCTGCAATTGATTGTTTAGTAGAATAAGGAGACCGGCACAGGTGGCAAACTGTCTCACTTTATTTCTTTTACTTCCATCTATGTCTTTTAAATGGAAAAGAGAGTGAGACAGAATGAACCCATCTGCACAACACTGATTCATCAGGCCTTTTCCATGCTTGAGAATATCCCCAACAATCTGTGAGTGCAAATTGTTCCCCAGCTACATGTGTTACAGCGTCACCTGTAGTCGGGCTACATGCAGTAAAACACAGGCTGCACCACCTGTCCACACATAAGCTCATTACAGAAGCTTTTTCTCTATGGAGGAATCAGAAGGTCTCAACATGAACTCATGGATAAAGTGTTATTTTGTCCTGTTCAGAATTTCCAGGTCGTGCGTTGTTAGAATCAACAGAGAATCACACACACACACCCCTCCCCCCACAACCACACCCACACCCCTGCACTTTCCATGCATCTCCACAAACCTTACTTCACACTCCGCTGGGCAGAAACACTCAAAGACTTGACTCCATCCATACGCTCGCTCTTCCTTTCTCACTTTGCTCTCACCAGCCTTGACATGACTAAGGGGATCGACTCTTTATAATTTTTTAATATCTCTAACATCTTGAGACTGGCCGAGGTGAGGTGCGTTTTGTATGATAAATGTTTTCAAGACTCTACTTGCTGTTTTAATCAACATATCATCTTCCCCACTCAGGCTGAGACAGGTGTGCCGGCTCTTTTTTTTCCCTTTCCCTCTGTCACCTTTAGTCATTCAATTTTTTTCTCCACCTCTTTTAAATCCTCCCTGAGAGAGGACTCCCTAGAGCAAAAGTAGAGTGAAGGCAAATGGTGTAAAAAGAA
Organism: Lophius americanus; assembly: GCA_037951165.1. NCBI lineage: Eukaryota > Metazoa > Chordata > Actinopteri > Lophiiformes > Lophiidae > Lophius > Lophius americanus. The sequence continues at coordinate 4,903,033 of JBBDHG010000047.1, forward strand.
GGCGAGCTTTGATTCAGAGGTCCGTGACGTGATGTGGAGCGGAGCGGAGGGCCGGGGCAATGAATGACAATTCTGTGGAGCAAATCTCCGCTGTAGCTTACACTTTTCATTTTAGTGAGTTTTTAGTGATCTGAGTGGCAAATTGTGTAGAGCGCAGTAGAGCAAAGACTTTTTACCTCTCTGGTTCTCTTCATGATTTGGTTTGGGCCGGATCAAAAGCGCTAATCAGATCATAACGATGCCATAGCAGACCTGAACCCACACTGCACAGGCCACGCTTCACTCCATAATTCATCAAGTTCCCATGCTATAAGCTTTATGAAATAAAAGCAAAGATAGAGAGAGAGATAGAGAGAGAGGGAGAAAACCATCCTTTATAAACCTGCCATCCTACAAAAACCGTTCATCCTTTGGATAAGGACACGGGATGAAGGCAAAACGTTGGCGGGAGCAGCAGATAGAAAGAGGCAAAGGAAACAGAGACCCCTCCATATATAGTTGCCTGACTTTCTATCATGCCTTGTCTTAATTTAGCCATTTCTCCTTTCTCTCACCCCTGAGGTCACAGACCAGATACAGAGCCCATATATGGAACCCTAATGTCAGCAGTCCCCTGCTCCATTTTGCTCACAGACCATTGACCATTGACCGAGATGCGGAGACATACCAAAAACTGAGAGATATTCCTTTTATTGTCTTTCCTTAAAGGATCCGTGTTTACATTTAGGGGTATCTCTTTGAGTGAATGGAATTTAATATTCATAATTAGGGTTTTTAGTGTACCATCAGCTAAAAAATATATATACATTTTAAACGTTAGTTTGGGAAAAGCCCCTTTTAATCTCCATAGGAACTGGTCTTCTCCTTTATTTAGCGGCAGCCCTGTCAGCACATTTTCCTGGATAGATAGCATTTTTAAGATGATGCTGGATAATTGTTTTGATTTTTGACAAATGGAGAAATATACAGTGTCCTCCAGAATTATTGGCACCCTTTAAAAAACACAAGTAAAATGAGATGAAATGTATTTATTTTCTTTGCCCATGATCTTTAATTCAGAAATATTCACAAATAACTGAAGCATATCTATATACCTAACTGAAGTCGTATCTTATATTTTTAGGTTCACCTGTCTGAGCAGGAACTCTTAATTGTGAATAATGCCTAATTCTCTTTGATGTTCTTCAGAATGGGAGAGACCAGTGAACATAGCAATGATGTGCAAAGAAATGTTTTAGAGCTGAGGGACCTTGCATCTCTCCTTTGAAGTGCATCTCTCCTTTCAGGGAGCAATCACTCCAGAACCAGCAGCACTTGACAGGCTACACCTGCGACACCTGAAGACCACCAAAGCTTCTTGAATAGCGACTGGGGTGCGGATCAAATAAGATAAACAAGATGAAATCTAGAACTTACGCAGGCTACTAAAATTTAGGCACTGCACCTATACATTTTCTATTCTTGCCTTCATCACCAGCAGCACCAGCAGCAGTTTGGCATCCAACAATTGTTGCAAGATGATGGCTATTCTGTAAGAAGGATGGAAAGAGCTGAAAACGCAAAGCTGTAGATGTGATAAAACACACATTCATACTTTTCCTGCAAGATCTAAATACATCCAGAGTCCTTGTTGTACATTCTGTTCAGCTCATTCTATTCCTCACAGAGCATAAATGCTTTGGCTGTTCCGGGTTGTCGAAGTTTATTTTTACACAGCAGCATGGGTTGGGCTTCGGCTATCACCACAGTTCTCATCAAACGAGAACCCTCACTATCCCCAAATCCTGAAGTCCTCTCTACCCACCCATGAACGTATCAGGAACCGAGCAGGAGAGGTGAGATCTATAACTGAACACATATCACTTTCTCTCCCTGCCCTCCCCTGCATTCTCTACTATCCTGCACACACACTCAGACACACACAAACACACACACATACCACCACTGCAGAACAATGGGAGAATTCTGAGATCCCCTGTTGTGCAAAAAAAAGCTCATCCCTCCACGCAATTTTTTTTAATAGCAGCATACAGTATCAGAAGAATTACTGCGGCTCGGCTTCAATGCTGCAGCAGCCTTGCTAGAGTATGTCAAGCCCTGAGGGGTTTATGGCTTTGATCCAACACACAATAGCCAGTATGTGAGGGGGAAAGTCTGCATATATATGCGCACAAACCTGTACGCAGAGGAGTGTGCGGATCAGTAGCAAATGCTCGTACGAAAACGTACACCTCTCCAAATATACACAGCTGAGCTCAGCCTCAGACGCATCCCCTTTGATATGGTTCAAGGCTTTTAGTGGTTGATTGGGAGAGGCGACCCAGCTCCGGTCTAAAGTGATGGGAGGAAGCAGCAGCCTGCTGTGCCTTCGTTAGCGGAAACCAATACTTTGTCTGTAGATAGATGAATAATTATGCTCAAGGGTTTACAGGGGGAGGGGAGTGAGCATTTTGGAGTACGAGCCAATGAGCGGAGGGGTGTCATGGTTAGGCTGAAAGGTGGGACGACCCATCTGGGGATGGCGTTTTCAGATTCACTACTGTGTCACCTCCACAGATATCCTCCAGTGAGATTTGCACATGTGTGTGTATGTCTGTGTGCTTAGGAATATTCATTATGATATAGGCGGCATGCTCGGCACTGAATCCATCCAGTGTTGCATAAATGCAAACATTTGTTTACATATTTTCTTTATATTGTGTATGTAGCCAAATGCGACATTATTTCCTTCTGCTATGTACCTGTATGGTGGATAGTCTGAATGACAAAGAGTTAATCTTGAATCTTGAAAATTCGCATACGGGAGACCATTTCAACAACACTTGTTGGTGGTCTAGGGGCTATCAAATATTAATGTCCGTGCTCTCTTAATGATTCATAAATTGTATCCCGATAGTAGCGGCAGTGCTTCTACACTGCAACTCCATGTAATTGGACGATCAGCTTGGTTAGAGTGTGAGAAACGAGTGTGAATCATGAAGTGAAAACCACGTTTCCTTCCCTCCTCACACATCTTAGGAAGCCACATGCAAGTGCTGAGGGATCATGATGAAAGTAAATAGTATTGACGAACAATTGCTCTCCTAGGGAATAGGTTTAAGCATCCATGCCATCAATAAACTGCACTGTGTATTTAGCTGGGAAATCAGCCAGATTGTGACACCCGCTTATATATCAGCTTTATACATTAGCAGACAGGAATCTAGGGAATGCCCTATTTACTGTAATAATCCCTCCATTATTTGGAAAGCATCCTACAGATGTTTTGCCCTCTCTCTTTCCTCTCAAGATGATATTGTGAGGCTTCACTCTATTGTGTGCTAATGCAACAGAAACTGATTCATATTATATTTGTTTTATTTATTTATTACCCGGCATCGATCGGAGATTACAAAAAAAAGGAAAAACCACCACTCAGGACTAAACTAAAAGAAAATAAGCTTCTCACTCGAAAGCTTTATCTGACATTTCTTCCGGCCTTCCAGCCTTTACCTCGCTTGCTTTTTGATCCAATTAGATTTTGTGAGATAGGCACATTAATGTCAGGAAAGGCGAAAATCTCCGAGGGCTGCTCAAGATCCTCTTACTCCCCACCGTATCGCATCTCTAATAATCTCACACAAAAACCTAAACACACATGCAGGTGCATAAGTGGCTCTGCTGCAGGACAAGCTACATTTCTGTTTACAATAATAGATTAGGGGAGTACTGAGCGCTGTGTATGTACTTTAAGACCCTTTATACAGTCAAGGTGAGACTGTTGTGCCTTTGTTGTGACTCGCCACTCTGTATATTAGGCTGGCAGTTTGGTAGTGCAGCACTGAATTGACATCTTTATATAGTAGGTTAATTTGATGATGTATTATGTCTCTAATCTACATTCAGAATATTTGAAAAAGCAGCTATCTCAATGAAAATGAGGTCCAGGAAATCCTCAGCCCCTGGGCGAAGAATGAGCTCAGCCATTGTGTTAATGATAGTTCATGGCCAGTGTTTTATTTAAATCCCATTTTAATGGTGTAATGACACAACAGACAACTCCGATTCACATGGACATTTCTTAAACATGCTCTCACTCGAGTATCAAAGCCATGGTACCGTCCAACCAGAGCTCAAAGACAACCAGGCTCATAGAACTGATGTGTGACCTCAGAAGGTACCACCCTATAAACTGTGTGATCTCCAGTCTCCCTTTGTGCTCTGATGAAAGACCACTAGGTCGAAACATTAGCACGCATGTTGTTATGTCAAAGCCAAAATACATTTTGCACTTTTTTTGGATACTCACATTGTGATGTAATGTTTTGGGTGGATGCACAACAAACTACTTTGCTAGGAAGGTGCGTCCACTCCATGAACGTACAGGTGTTAGTCCTCTGTTTACCTGTTCAGTTTGAGCGAACCTACAGGATGTAGAAAGAGGTGTCCGCTGAAGCACTAACGTAAAATCTGTGTAAAAAAAAAAGCTATTGTAACATGGAGAGATGATTTGAGTTCAGTGGTGATGTCTTTAGTCGAGGAGATGAGCTTCAACATAATCTCCCTCATTACACACACATACACACGCACACACACACATACCAGTAATGAGGGATAAGCTAGTTTGTCACAGGTGTGATGCCTTCTTGCAGAAGTAGAAGAATCAATGAAAACACGTTTACTATCAAAAAATAGACTGACTTGCACAATAGCAGATAAAATGTAAGGACATAACAAGTCTTATGATTTTGAATGTTTAGTCATTCTCCTTTTTAACAAAGATGCCTCCAGAATGATCAGTTCATCACTGATAATTCTGATGAGTAAAAGATCACTGATCGATCTTTTACTCATTAGAATTTGATTAGGGTTTATCTTTAATAATGGAGACACAGAAAGGAGTACAACTAGTTGTGATCTTTGGTAAAAGACTACAAGTGAACAATCAACTGAAAGATTTATCAAGTAACCCTCAATAAAGCTCTTCCAAGTGGCTCTTCAATCACCCCCAAACCCTTAATGACTACAGCAAAGGTCAGTTCCTCCGAGAATCTATTTAAACAACTGGTCTTGGATATCTTTTCTGACAGGAATCACTTTTATCCAGAGGTTGAGCCCATGCTGACCAATGACTAATGAAGAGTTAGACAGTATATTATGGGTATAACTGCATTAAGAGGCTAAGGTATGAGGGCAGGGTTGTTGTAGATAGACAGATAAGAACACAGAGGTACAAGCAGGATGAAGTGAATAACGAAACGACAGGAGAAGGGTTTCTGATGCTCCATCTAACCCTGTCCTCGTGTCGCTGATGTCTTCCTTGGGATAACACAGAGCTGTTTGGGTCAGAGGATGATATAATCAAATCCTGAATTTGGAAGTTGAGAAAAATATTCTCTCCTCACAGGACACCATCTTACTGCTGCCTTTTTAAAAGATTTATTTTAATTATGTGTTGAGGCTAACAGAATACTGAGAGAAAATAGATAGCAAGCAGGCAGAGCTTTTCATCACTGAGATTAAAGTAAAGGTTGGTGGACAACCAGCGTGATGCCACATTTTTATTATTTATCCTTACATAAGCTATTCTTAAATGCAGTAGCTACTGTTCTGCGTTTTATAGCTAGATAACGATAAATGAAGATAACTCATCAAACTTTTACTTTACTTCACTACTCTACCATGTCGATGTGTCAAACATTAACATTAACTGCCCCAACATTTTAATATTTTACACCCAACATTAGTCAGAAAGGGGGAAAACGGAGGTTTAAGAGGAGGTTCCCATTTCAAAGATGTATCGGAGCCAGCAGTTTACACCTCCCTTTAACCTTCCCCCCAGTCTGAGAGTATGTTTTGACGGGTGGAGACATGTGGCACTCGAGGCCCCCGGGCACATCCACATCTGGAGCCTGCCACTACTGCTCGGTTCCACCCGGCATTTGAGTTGAAGTGATGACCACCCCAGGCTAGCCCTCCTTCCGTAATGTCCCTTCCCTCTTCTCTTTCTCACCTGGGATTCGCCTCCTCCAACTGACATGTATGCCTAGCAATGTCTACGCATTCATTGATTGAAATAATGTCCTATTTCTTTTAATGCAACCTTCTAGACATTTTTAGACCACCATGGTGCGATTTGTCTTGCAGTCTGAGACAGACTGCTACATTTCTGTACTGTCAACAGAGGCATTGACTGAGCATTGTCTGGGAGTTTTCTTTTTTTCTTTGCCTCAGGGTTTTCCAGCACAAGCCGCAGATAGACTGTGATTGCCCTCCCTAACGTTACCGCTGCTGACTCCCACTTCTACTCGTGTCAATACGTCGTACTCACAGGATGCATAATGCTCAGCATAATAGCAAGAGATCGCATTTGATTAGGTTTATGTCTTATCCTAATCCACTTTTATGTTATGTATAGAGTGGATATATCACAAAGGATCATACTTCCGAGACGCCCTTCACCACTAGACATTTAGACAAGTCCATGTTTAAGGTAATGGAGGAGAGAGAAAGAGAAGACAGCAGAGAGAAAAGGAGGGGTGAGGAGCAGGGAGACACCCTCTTATAGTGGCTCTAATAGTGAGGGATGGTGGTGTGACACAGCCCTACAGAGAGAGATGGCCCTCCATCTCACTTATCTCCTGTTTGCTCAATTTCCCTCGTGTACGACAGCACATCTGTGGTCCGGCTACAGCCTCCCAATGTTCTTCAGTGGAAGCCCCCGCAAGATAATAGCCAATCCTGCTTTCCCCACTCTCAGATCGCACGGACCCGAAATATGTTGTGTTGTAAGATCCCCAACGAGCAAACGCAGGTCACTGTAGAAACAAGCCATAGCGAAACCGGACAGACTTATTTATATTAGACTCCTTTTTGAAGTCTCAGCTATAAGCACAAACAGAAGAAGTCTTCAGATTCAGACAGAGCTCATACAAACTTAAATGGGTTATTTGATCTTGTGTGCTAGAGGATGATTTAATGTTAATTACAGGATTATTACTCTAAAGATAGATCTATAAATATTAGATAAAGCTAAAGAGAGACACTACACAATGACAACCACTGTGTCTGAATCGCCTCAAATCAGATAATTACTTACAATATAATTGGCTGCTAATGGTCACAGTGTTAACGACACAGAGAATAATAGCAAGCATCTCCAATACAAAGTTACAGAGATGCCACCAATGCTTTAATGTCTTCTACCATTATCTTCCCACTCGACACCTCGTCTTTGTGTTTGCAGAAGGAGTCAGGTATGAATGTGTCTTCTTTTTTCTTCAAATGTTGTTTAAAAACCAGTTTCATCATATTTTACATGTATGTGCAACACAATCCACGATGTGTTTTACTGTTAGATGTTACATTCCGTTGCCTATTATGTCTGTTGGCCTCCCGTGGGCGACAAAGTTGATTCTGTGCGTATAAAAAGTTGTTTTGTTTTTTTACATTATCTGAGAAAGCCTCAGCCTCACTGCAGCTGAGATGGCCCAAACAGATATAGTATTCAGTCATATCCCAAGGGTACACTCTTTCTGGCCAAGGAGGAATAGAACCGCAAGTGAATCGTTAGGAAATCAAAACCTCGAAAAACCTAAGAACAAATCAATGAGCAGAATAGCCTGTAAGGAATGTGCTAACCAAAAAGCCTTTCACGGCCGGATTTCCTCACTATCAACATTTCACGTTGATGCGACGCAATAGCAGCATGATGGGCGAACCCCTTGGACCCTGTCCTTCATGTTCGAGACATATGAGCTGCTAAAGCCCCTCAGAGATGAAACCACCTACACGCACTCAGGCACACATTCAAATGTACAGTCATGCTAGCTGACAGATTATATGAGCAACAGTGTTCCAGAACGCGTATGCTGGAAAATCCATTTAATATGAGAAATCTGAACAGAAAAACAGGGAAATCCCTAACCTCCTGATACACAGCTTCTCTCTCACCTCTCTGCACATTTCTTGTCCGACCTATGTCTACAATAGGTCGGACTTCATAGGAATCAATCTTAATATGTAGCATTCTTCTTAGGGCTTGTAATGTCTCACATTTCTGCACTTTAAAACGCCAAATCATTGCTAAACTACTTAACACAGCACCTCCGGAAAGGATACGAGATTACAGCAGGCTTTTTTTCCTCTTGTAAAAACCACACATACCAGGGAGAGGATCAGATGGGCCGGTTCTTGTGAAAGAGACCTCTCCTTAACTAAAGCTTTTAAATGATACATTAAAGAGGCAGACATTTGGTAGTGAAACGGTGGTGGTGGCTGTGATCCAAAAGATCTGTGATTGAAATCAGGATCAGAGACACATGATGGGAGACAGCGAGAGAGATCCAAGCGGGAGTAAAAAAAAGTCAACTTGAGCTGAGGCTCAAAATGGCATGTCATTCATCACACATTATAAACCAGGCCTATGCTGATGGCAATGGTCTATACCAGAAAGTCCCCTTTCCCCTGCATTGTCCAAGTAGTCCCCCGGTTGAACTTCTCAAATTAAATGTGAAGGTATGTCCATAGAATAGTGTCTTTCATATAAAAACTAAGCTCCTCCTGGTGAACAAGTATGACATATACAAGACAGATCTCCTTTAGGGACCAAAGGAAGTTATCTCTGAAGATTGTTTGGAGGAAAAGTTACCTCCAGGGTCGGAAATATACCGCCGACCTTTCCCAAAATCCATCTAGGCCTTCGTCACACTGAGGTCTATGGGGTATAACATTTGAAAACGATCCATGAAATGGTTTTTGTGTTGTTGTGTTAACACTAAGAATCTGCGCTGGTGGGGGCAGCAATGTTAATTTCACAATATCCCTGACTTCTCAGGGACATAATAAGCAAAGTTTAGAGTATTGTTTAATTGATGGGCTTTATGATGTCCAGCTCTCTTGCAAATCAATTGCCACTTATGTGAATGCACATCAAGGCATACGGGGTGTAATGGTAAACATTTGAAGCATTTTATGTTTCAGTGCAGGGGATTCTTTAAAAGCATGGCCTTAGTTCAAGAGGTTTCTCTGGAGAGCTGTCATCCGAAAGTAAAACCCAATCAAACCTGGGATCATAAAGAAACAGATGGCGGTCTGTTTACAGTACTCGTCTGAGCTGCTGGGACATTTAACACACCCGCTGGTATACTCACAATCACTCACTTTAACCAGACTCAGGCAAGAGGAATGGGTAATGTCAAGAGAAAGTCAAAAATGCTTGTTAGCTTAATGGAAAGTCTACTGCTATTGTAAAACACAGCAAGGCATCATTTAATGTGTGTGTATTTTTTTTATTGCCATTGTACAAACTGAGCCAGAGATAATGCAGTCAGTGCTCTTGGAGGTGTAAGTTAACTTTTCCCGCTGAAAAGAGGCACTTAACATTGATATGTGCCCGCTGTGATATTCGCTGGTTCATTTACTTGCAAGTCCACACGCTGTGCTCTCATGTTAGGCTTAACATGCGATGTGTGCATCTGTGCGCGCCAAGACATAAATACATATTCATGTTAAATGTGTGTTTTTCTACATTCTGATGCAACATTGACCCAGCCAGAACACTTCCCCTTCAAGCCCATAATGCTTGTGCCCATCTACTCGGAATCAGTCTGATTGTCTGTGCCTCCTAGCTCATTAGGCGTGCCAATCTCTTTTGCCTCACCATTACTGTTCACCCAGGAGTGAGCAACACAAATAACCATCCACAGGTAATTATGTCAGAAAATTGTCACATCACAGTCACAGTAAACCACCTTGTTATTTCACATAATGTAATGTAACTATCCTCCTGTGTAAGGCATGTTCTGTGTTTCTTCACGAAGACTGCATCCTCTCCAGAGGCCGTCAGTAAAAAAAGATGTCTTAATTCTTAATCATCAAGAGAGGTTTTAAATTGTGTGGTTTTAAATTGTGTGGATGAAGAATCTCTTTTGTGATTTGTTTTTTTTCAAATTACTATTCCAAACTCTTAATTGTATGCTTGGTCAAGAAGTAAAATATCACCTCTTATACTTCACTACAAGAAAAACATGAAAATAGACTTTGCTTGGCTTGTGTAGTAATGGGCTAAATTAAAAAACGTCAAACATAAGAACGCCCTCAGAGGGCAGACTGCAGCTTTTGTGATAGTTATAAACTGAAATCTATTAGACAACCAGGCCTCGGAAATGTAATTATCCAGTTACATGGCAGAATTCTCTCTGATGCCAAAATATTCAAAGACGTCCTGCTTCAAACCAGCAGACCCCTGAAAAGGGGAATCAATTAATTCAGTATATTTATTTTCTGAACTCACACCACGATAGAAAAATAACCTTTTTAAGCTCCTAATGCAGCCTCAAGCTAGGATCCTCTGAGAATAAACAATGTCTGATTTCAACCCTCCATTACTGCATCCAGTCTTTGCATCTCCTCTCCATTGTGCTGCTACTCTCAGCACAAAGACATATATGCTGCTCAGAAAAACATATTTCTAGTGCTCGCAATTACATAACTTATTTATATAAAGGGAAGAGAGGCTCTGGAGGAGATAGATGGACGGTATAAAAGAGGCGAATTTCTGAGACAATGCATATAGTAGCAGTTTTCACTCCGACTTCCTTTAGAGCAAGTGACTGCTGGACAAAGGGTGATTAAAATCAGTTGTCTAAATAACTTTGATGATCAAATTTTGTACCACTTTTACAATTAGACTTAAAGCAAGTGATTCCTACCATACTAAATAAACTTACTTACCATTACTTAGAGTACTTTTCAGCTGGCACACATGTGTCCGCTTATGTGTCTGATTATCTTGCAGTCTGAAAACTGCCTTCCCCTACTTTTCTTTATCAGTCATGTTGTTTTGGATCAACTCAGGTATCATGATTATATTGTATTTCACCATTAATTACAAAAGAAAGATATTTAATATCTTTCAAGATACTCGTCATTGGTCATGCACATCTCCCAGTATTCATCCGTGTGGTGTGAGTGGAATGGCTATAATAGTATTGATCATCACTTTTTTTCATTTTTTATTTTACTGCAGATGCACAACAGGTGAAGAGAACCATACTTTGTACATCCACTCATGCTCATTTCATAAAGTTGTGACAGTAGTGTTAATTCCAAGGATTTTATGTACGCTATGTTACCCATGTCCATCTGTAGCAGATTTGAGGACAAATATGGTTTACCCATTTTTTTTCAAACAACAAATGTAAAAATTATAACACATAATTAAAACATGCTTTAAAGGGGCCCTAAAGACGTGCATCTCATGACTCAATCTGAACTTGAACATTCTTTTCTTTCCGATACTATGTATTCCTGAAAATTCGGGGATATTATGTAATCACACCAGAGCGTCCATGTCCGCAACAGATCCTTCGTGTTAACGTGATAATTCCAAATCTATATCATGGATCCTTTTCAAATTCAATAGACACATAAACCTTAGTTTATTTAGTGCTGGAATGTAGTGCATATGAATCGATTTGAGAAGATCTATTGTTTATCAATCATATTTTACTCACTAGGGGGAGATTTCCCTTGTTTTATACTTACTATATGGGGATTTACCCTTGCTGTTGGGGATGGCAGTATAGCCCTTGTTCTGCTATACAGTTGGTGATGTGGATGGTTCATCCACAAAATGAGGATTTTTAAGAGCGGGATAAAAGTTTTGTACAGGGGAAATACATCATTTAAGATGTTCTTAGGCTTTGCAGGATTTTAAGTTTCTCCATGTAGAAACTATTGCAAATGTACAAGTAGCAGCTCAACAAAGCCTCCCCTTCAAAAACCTGGATAACAGACTCAAACCAAATATTTCCTCAGTGCACATTCACCCAAATATTTAATTTCATAAATAAGCTCAATTCATTGTAAAATATATTACAGCACACTCCAGCTTCTACTAAACGTTACTTTATTTTACCTTTATAAACCAATCCAACACAAATTTGACTGTGGCACACTTTTGTAAACTTGCAAAAAAGATTTTTTTCATCTGATTATGTTGATGTCAATATGGAAATATACTCATCACTGTCTATTGTATTTAGTTCATTTTTGTTCTTGTTAGATGCTCCTCTGAACATCTTAAAAATCTGAGGTAGTTGGGAAAAATCAAAAAATCAAACAGCAGCAGAGAGCTGAATCGATCATTATCTTTCAAGGCCAACCAAAAATTGCAGTCTCATTTAACAGTAAGTAAAGTGAAGTTATTTTACTCAGCCCCCTTTCAGCACACATTTCTTAGTTTGTTTGAAGATTGAGCTTAATTAAGTCATAGGCAACAAGCAGTGAGCAAATGTGTGTAAGACTAAAGGCTACACACTTAGAAAGGATGAGGATACACAAGAGATTTGCACATATGACAGCATCTGTCTGCGGGGGACTCCTTTATTTCACACTATAATTTAACGATCCACTGCATACTGAAATGGCACGAGTGCTGTAAAGTGTATGAACAGGATTTGACATGAATGCCAGCAGGTCTTTCTGTAGAGGAGTTTCAACTGGAGACACTGAGGAGTCAATTACTCCATGCAGATGATTCACAGGTGATAAATTAACCATATGACATCCCTTGGTGAGTTCTCTTTTTGTAAATAATGACCCTACCAACCTCCTGCATTAAGCACAAAACCTGTTCATCCATTATTACGGCACAATCAATGTTGTTATTCAACGTTGGAAGCGCTGCCACATTGCTTTGTCAGAGGTAAAGCCTCCTCTGACAGCTGTGCCCTCACTGTCGAACACTTAATTAGCCGGAATATTTTGTCTCCCATCTGATTTCAACAGTTATTGAGCAATGAGTACATTGAATACAGAATCCTTGGGCTTGTAAAATCCTTACATAATAATATGAGGGGCGTTCATCCTATCACTTGCAAAGCTAAATATAGGTTAAGGTCCCGTTACACATGAGCTGAATGTGAACACTGGAATAAGTGTTGTGGAGGTGTATCAAAATTGTGGCTCTTAGATGCTGAGAACCATGCAATGGTATGTAGTGCTGCAGATTCGATAAAAAAGGGTTGACTGTTGCCATGGCGACAGATCTTTGAACTACCTAAGTTATGATTTATCCAAACATCCGAAGGTATGTAGTCAAGGTACTTGTGGTTCTAAGAGGAGGGAACTGGTCTGTAGTGGCGGGTCAGTCGGGATTGCATTGTTTTGTCTTCAAGAAACACAATGGAAGTTAAGGATCTGGCATTGGGGACTTCATATCAGGAAATGTAAAGGAAAGCGATATCCTGGCTTTTGTAAAATGTTCAGATTACCATTTTTTCTTGTGTATACAATTGTCTAAACTTACCGAGTTATACCAACAGTGTAAATTCCAAGCAATAGCAGGAATAAAATCAGCCAAGACTTCTGGACAGGCTGAGGGGTTTTGACCCAAGTGAACTGCAATCATTAGGACCTCTTGGCCACAGATCTGTAAATATAAAGCAGTGTGCTCACACCTGAGGAATATAAGGTCAGGGCCAAATGGTGCCTGGGGAATGGGTCAGTGATTACAGTAAGGGGGCTGGTCGCTCATCGATCCCTTGGCTCAGGCTAGAGCGTGCGAATGACTGGTCACTCTGAGACCAAAATGGAGCTGATTCGAGGAAACAGGAATAGATGGAGGCCAAGGACAGGCCAGGGACACCGTGAAGCAGACACACATAGAATAAAGTCTTTCCAAATGAGATCAGGAAGGGCCTCGTCAGGATGATTTCTGCAGAGACAACCCAAAATGTGTGAATTGTACCAGAACAGAGCCCCACTGGAGACACAGACTGTTCTTGTTTGGAATTCAAAAATATAAGTTCAATGTTTTAAAGTATGTACAGAGACAAAGCGTATAATAATAATAAGAACAATAGTAATAATACATTTAATTTATAACGCACTTTACATTTGGATCAAATCTCAAAGTGTCAAAAGTAAAAGCTGATAAAAACATCAATAAAAAATATAATGATAACTTTGTAAAAAAACATGACCAAAAAGCAGCATTGTTAATTAAAAGTTATAGGTTCTTCTAAAAAAGAAAGTTTTAAGTCCTTTTTTAAATGTGTCAGTCGTCTGTGGAGCCCTCAGATGTGAGGGAGGGCATTCTACAGACGAGGGGCAGCAGAACAGAAGGCCCGATCACCCATGGTGCTGAGCTTAGTCCGGGGAAGGAGGAGGCACTATGAGTGGGTAGAACGGAGGGTTCCTGTTGAGGTCAGTGGGGTGAGTAGTTCTTTTAGGTAGGGGGGCGCGTTACCATGGATGCACTGGTGAGTGAGGAGAGAGATCTTATAATCAAACCTGGTGGAGATGGGAAGCCAATGAAGGGAATGAAGAACGGGGGTGATGTGTTTGTGTTTAGGAACTCTCATCAGGATCCTTGCAGACTGTTTTGAACATACTGTAGTCTTTGAAGACTTTTATCAGGGGTCCCGATGAGAAGTGCGTTACAGTAATCCAGTCTGGAAGAGACGAACGCGTGGACCAGCTTTTCAGCATCACTCAAGGTGAGTGAAGAACGGAGTTTGGAAATATTTCTGAGATGATGAAAGGAGATCTTGCAGATGTGTTAGATGTGGGATTCAAAAGTGAGTTGAGGGTCAAATATTATGCCGAGGTTGGTGACTGATGAAGAGAGGGGGACCAGAGAAGATAATACTGGTTATGGAGGAAGACTGGGTCTGATGTGGGGTGCCAATTAAAATTGCTTTAGTTTTGGAGCTGTTCAACTGGAGAAAGTTTTTCATCCACACCTTTATCTCCTCCAGACAAGCGTAGAGAGTTGACAGGAGAGATGATGATGACGATGAGGATGGAGAGGCTGCGGAGGAAAATGTGTCAGTTTTTATGTAGATTTGCGTGTCATCAGCGTAACAATGGAATGAGAGTCCATATCGACTGATGACATGGCCAAGGGGGAGCATGTACAGTATAAAGACAATGGGGCCAAGGACTGATCCCCGGGGGACCCCACAGGGGAAGGTGTTTGTCCGGGACCTTGAACTTCCAAGGGAAACGTATTCTGTTCTATCGGTGAAGTAGGATTGAAACCGGTTTAGGGCTGTTGCAGTGAGTCCAATGGTGTGATGTAGGCGGTTTAGGAGTATTCCATGGTCAACTGTGTCGAAGGCAGCAGACAAGTCCAGGAGAATCAAGAGCGAAGGTGACCCAGCATCTGCTGCCATCTGTAGGTCATTTGTGACTCTAAGCAGAGCTATTTCTGTGCTGTGGGCGGAGCGGAAACCAGACTGAAACGTTTCAAAGGGGTTGTTGTATTTGAGGTGGTCCTGGAGGTGGGCAGCAACCACTTTTACCAGTGTTTTGGAGAGGAATGGGAGTTTGGAAATGGGCCTGTACTTGAAAAAAACTGGATCTGGATCGAGAGTAAGTTTTTTGAGGAGTGGTCTGATTATGGCGGCTTTTAGGGCAGATGGAACAAAGCCAGCCTGGAGGGATTTGTTTATTACAGCGTTGATCAGGGAACTGATTGAAGATATTTAGTTTTCGAGGGTCGAGGGCACAGGTGAAGGGTTTCATCGTCCTGATGATAAACTCAACATCTTGCTGTGAGATTTCTGGGAAGCACTTTAGAGGCTGGGAGATCTCAAACCGTGAGTAAGCAGACTGGATAGGTAGAGTCGAGGAACCAGAAAGGACCGAACGGATTGAGTCAATTTTCGATTCTAAGAAAGCCATGAAATTATTACACTGCTCTTCTGTAATTTCTGTAAGTGGAGGACTTTGTGGTGGTATACGTATAACAAATAACATATAGACATAATACGTATGTATTATATAGATCTCTAAATGCAGAATACTGCACCGAAATTGTAATTTCTTTGTTTTTTTGTTCATGACTATAATTATCTCTGAAAACATAATTGCCTATGAGGCTCAACTCGTTTCCATGAATTTTCCTCAGACTTGATATGAGGCTGAGGTCACCAGGTTTGAGAAAATATGAGGCACGGTTTTCAAACCTCAGAGAGGAGCTGTCAAAATGTAATGGGAAATGCCAAGTTGTGCGGGGAGGATTTTACAGAGCTGGAGCAACAGACAATATTTACAAAGTTGGAGTCCCTCCATCATGTTCTGCCACTGTGAAAAGGCTGCATTAAAATGACTTCTTCTTAAAAGTTCACACTAAAATGAGCATCAATGTTGTAAGAATGCACATACAAAAATAGAGAAAAAAATGAATATGTATAATAAAATATGCTTGTAGAAAATAAGTAAAATACAATAATATATAAAGCATAATAATGTTGTTTGATTTGTGCATATTACATGTATGCACACTTACAAGCAATGAGTACAGACTAGTTCAAGAGACATGCACACACACACAAGGTGGACAATCTCATTAAATATGCAGCTCAATCACCCAGCCAGCCCAAATTCTGCACTGGACTATTATTTTCCTTTCAGAGCCCCCTCTTCAACCCAGTCTCTGTGTAGCCGTCACAGTCATTTAACCCCTACTGGGTTTAACAGAGATGGAAGCTACAGAAGTGCAACTACAAACTATACACTGTAATCTTACATGCAGGCACACGCACACACTCATACACACACTCACGCACACACACACTTACACGTTCACTCAAACACACACACATGCACCTGTCTTGCAATCAGGCTTCTTGGTTCTGTCCTGGTGTGAGTAGAAGAGATTGCTAGATTGCTGCTCTTTGGCTGGATGGTATTTCTACCTCCTCCGTTTTTGCAATTTACAACCTGTGAATGCTTTACCATTTGTCCTGGTATCTTTTGAGGACATGACAGTGATTTTCTCAAATTAAAGATTACCATGCCTGACGAATGATGGTATTTAAAAACAGCAACTAGGAATGTGTCATCCCAGCGTGAGTTTGAGCCAAAACCACCCCCAACTGAATGCTTGTGGGGATGCTAAATATAGAAATTTTTTTCAATATTTCTTTTCATCCACACAGGGGCCATTACCCGGTGTGTGATTTGTTTATCACACAAATTGGCAGAAACTGGCCTCATTTACGATGCACGTCACAGGCTGGTCTCTTGATGCTACAAGGTCACAAAGCTAAATGTAGCTGTCGGTCCAAAGATGGAGAAATTAAAGTATGGAAAGTTTGCAAATTCGATGTGATCTGCAAATACATGATAGCAAGAGAGTGAGTGACCTCCAATGACTATATTGAGAATACAAAAGGAGGAAGAACAAGTCTGCTGCCACATATTATTTCTGAGTGGAGGATACTAAATTTTTGAGAAAATAAGTATTTGTTAAGAAGTAGCACTGTCTTTCTCATTGCAGAAAGATATAAGTGGGGTGAGCTCTGAGACACAGGGGAAGAAGAGACCTTAGCTTTTAATGGATCAGATATATATACTCCCTTAGGCTGCACCTGTTTC
The DNA here is from genome assembly GCA_037951165.1 of Lophius americanus. Classification (NCBI taxonomy): domain Eukaryota; kingdom Metazoa; phylum Chordata; class Actinopteri; order Lophiiformes; family Lophiidae; genus Lophius; species Lophius americanus. The sequence goes on from JBBDHG010000047.1 coordinate 4,920,403, forward strand.
CTCACTCCAAACCCTGAAGGATATTGGAAAGGACGGGGATATTTAGCCTCGTAATCTGGCCGTTGAGGTCTTACCTAGAATAAATTCTTCTCTAGATAACATGTACAAGCTGATTTAGAGCTTTGCTGTTCAGGGAATTGTTTTCATAAAAGCAATTTCTCGTTATCCTACACTGAATGTTAGTTATTCAGCCAGTAGGATAGCGATGGCTAAGTAAAAGCAGCAGGAATATATTTTAAAGTGATTAAAGCACTGCAGTCTGAATCCCTTTTTTTTCGTGACGTCCCAGGGAAATAGCTGGAAATCAGAATGGATCGCAATGCAGTCTTGAAGACTGAGATTGGTCAGTTTGATGAGATGAGGATACTGTAGGGAGGTAATGTATAACAGCTTTTAATGAAAAATATGAATCCAGAGCCAAGGAGACACAGGGTGGATGATTGTTACAAAACAAATCATAGTGGTTTGGATGAGAGTTTATGGAGGTTGCATTCAAGTTATTCGTAATTTCAATGAGAAGGAAATTAGCATCTTAGTTTAGTGTATGACAAAAGGTGTATGATTATGTGTGTTTCTGTTAATTCCAAGTAAGTCCAAAAATATTAAATTCTTCATATTTTGTTTGCGTATTTATTAGTCCAAACATGGGGTCTCACTAAACTACAGAGTAAATATTCTAACTGTAAATTAAATTGTGTTTCACAACACATGAGAATTTCTCACTGCATGAGAATATAAAGGAGCAATGCACAGTACGGGTTTTCATCAAAATGTGTCTGCTCGGGGCAATAACTGACGCCTCGGGTGATCATTTGAAGAATAGTTGTTAACAAAGTGACTGGTGACTGCTGGAACGATTGAGAAAAAGTGGTCAAAATGGTTGACCAGCAAGAACAGAAGATGATGGTTTAATATCTGTCTAACTGTTATGGTTGCATGGCCTGGGCTTACTGTTACTGTTGCCTGGCAGCATCATCAGCTGCTCCAACATGCCTCTCTCATCGGCCATAAGTTCAGCTCGCTTAGATAACATTGATGTGATCATTTGAATTCAAACTCTTAAAACAAACATGTTGGATAAAGATCAAGATCCATCTATAAACACCAGATAATCTGGGCCAAAGATTGGGAATCACCAAATTAAAGCTTTGGTTCAACCTTCTTCCTAACCTTCTTCAGCCCATGTGGATTTGACATTGAATTGAAGATTAATTATTTTTATTTTTATTTTTTTGGCTCGGTGGGTGAATGTGGTGGATATGATTTAAATGTATCAGGTATGTTGTTAGTGAAAGTTATATGATGGTAAAACAGAAGTGTGAGTAATGCTTTTTAAGAAATCTTCAATCTTCAATATTTAAGTGTGCCATAGTACATGGATACCACTGTATTATTATGTAATTAATGTGTTTTAGATCATTTTAGCTAAGTAGAGCACTTGCAAATCTGGCCTACAACATTTTCAGCAGGTTAGCCTACATAGTCAGCTTTTTCATCAATATCTGTTTCTTAGGTGAGATTTTTTTCTCCAGCAAGTACACTTTGTTTTGACATGGGTAAAGTTTCTGTGAACATCCAAGCTCTCAGTGCTACAAATTCCAGTGTAGAAAATAATTCTTTATTTTTTGAAAGGGCGAAACAAATTACCAGGATTATTTGGTGAGGTAAAAACAATACAATGCCTAAAGGAAACAATGAAGTTGCAAAATGAAAAGATATTGCACTGGAATAAACCTGTGTTTTCTTCTCGTGGTGGGTCCTAGGAGCTCCTTTGACATTCACAGAGATGTCTGAGTCTTGAACATAAAATCCTCTACTGCATGGCTCTACTGTTCAGCCACCACTGGAGGACTGGTGGTTATTTTTTGTTATAGAGCCCCAAAGGAAGGGAGTGTTTCCGCTCTGTGTCTTCTCTCTTAATTACTTGTGATTGCTCATCTAATTTCTAAAAGCATCTTCTCACAGCACCAGAGCTTGACAACAGATCATCTGTTATTGCAGGAATGGAGGAGAGAGAGGGATGTGTGTGTGGTATGTCAAGTCAAATTGTTTTTACATTTGATCTTGTTGGCTCCTTATCTATTCAACTCTTTATCTGCATCTCTGCTGGGGTATGTGCAAACTCCCGGCATGTGTCTCTGTGTATGTTTGTGTGCAACTACTGTCAAAGTGAAGAAGCAGACAGCTTGCTGTGTCAAGGGCTGTAGGAGGAATGTTCAAATTCCAGTCAGTGGGGGGGATTGTGTCTGAAATACAGATGTTAGGAATGGCTCGTCTGTTTGTTATCACTGCTTTTCGGCTAAGAGAAGAACAGTCTTTGCTCTTGAATTGACAATGGAGAAAGAGAATGAGAAATTGTCCCACAAACTTTCATCTAACACATCTCCCCACACTTCTTCCTCTATCTCCACCACAGCCTGATGCAGGATGAAAAACAACTGAGTGCACAGACAGTGACACAATGACGAGAGGAGATGGAGTCATGGAGTCCTACCAGCTGCGGCAGTGGAAAACAGAGATAATTTTCATGGGACAAAATTAGAATTATTGCAACTTTTTTCTCTTTTAAATTAGTTATTTCTGGGGACAGACTGTCAGTTAATAACAAATGCTACATTAACACTGCCAGTGTTAGTGCTGAAATCCGAGTTTTTTTCTTAGATCGGATTTTTTTTGTGTAGCCGTTCAACTTACTCTTTAAATGTGGTCTATATCAGACTCCAGTATGAACAGTTCATGGCCGTAAACTGACCCTCTTGAGCAAAGAATAATAACAGAAACGTTACATGCAGCATGCTGTGAATACAGAATCAAAATGGAAGGCATTTAAGTTAGTTTGAACACATTCATTTCCTGTTTTCCAGTGAAAAGTGACTCATGTCGGCGCAGCTTTGGAACGAATATCGCTGGAAAATGACGGCAAAGTCTCATGAATTCAGATCTGACGCTTGGGCCGAGGTCGCATTGCAAAAAATCTGATCTGTGTTGGGTTTGAGACCACATATGGGAGTGGCCCAAATCCAGACTGGAATAGATCAGATTCCACGTGGTTTTGTGCTGTTCACACTGCCGTGAAAAAGTCCCATTTGAGCAAAAGAAAATCAGACCTGGGCCAAATTTTTCCAGTAGTTTGAACGTGGCCTCAGAAACTCTTACAGTGTATATTTTTATGTATAGGCCTACAGCTACAAAACTTCCTTTTTCTTTTTAAGAAAAAGTATAGATGCAAACAACACCTTAGGGTTCAGACACATCTTTAGCGGATATCTCAACATTTGCACTATTTGTGTGGCCTCTGCACTGGCTGTCACTGCACAAAAAAGCGGATAATAGAACCGAAATATTTGAAGTAAAAATAGCACACAGGAGAGAGGCAGTTGGCTTATTAAAGGAGCGGCACCTAACAAGAACAAAGTAAGGTGTTAGTCTGAGGGTGGGGGTATCTATGCACTAATTAATCTTCAGAGACACTATGGTGGCTATGCGGTTGATAATAATTGTCTGTACATTTTAAGAAAAAAGTTTACTTTACCAAATGCAAAATGGTCCTTAAGTGTGGCAATCTTTAAACATGCAGCAGGAATTTATGAACTTTTGTAGAAGTGTTGAGACTTTTTGGATACTCACAAATAAGTTGCATACACTACAGTCCTGACCATCACACAAAAACATCATGTTTAACCTACCCTCAACCTCCCCAAAGGGAAACCAAAAGATCAAATGTATCCACCCTGAGCAGCAGGAGCACTCTGGCTGATGTTTAACATTAATTTCTCATGATGTTAGTCGGCTTTCATCAGCATTAAACTTTAGTATACCCGCAACGTGAACATCTGGGACCGACGTGGGAGAATACCAGAGGGGCTCATGTGAGAAGATGATGGTCCACACTATGTGTGGGTGCATGCCCTCACCCCAATTTTTAAAGAGATAGCAAAAGAAGGGAAAGAAAGGTAACGCTCATACCCATAAATATCTTCTGCCTGAATGCCTTCCCCTCTTCTATGTAGTTCAGAATCGTCTTCACTTGCTTTCCAATGAAACAAAAAGTAGAACAAATACTGGAGATGGGAACAAAAGTGTGTAATGGACACACACACTTGCAACATGCCTAGGTGTGTGTGGTTGACTGAGCCCGTGTAGGAGTCTTGGCTGCCAGCAAGTTTCTTTCTTTTGTATTCAGTTGAAAATTTAAATATATTCTTATATAAAAGAGTTATGTAAAGCTATATGTTAACTGGGAGTTGATTGAACTGGGATCATTTCACAATCCAAACAAGTGTTTCTTCACATGAATTGTTGATTGTTATGATCCTTTTTAATCTTTACATTTAGATTCTGTCTGTGATTTTGGACTTAAGTGTTCAGCGAGAATATGAAGGCATTCTCATATTGCTTTTTACAGTGTTTAAGACAATTAAAAATATATGTCTGAAAATCCAAACCAAAAAATAGAACACTATATTCTAGGTTTCATCATAATTTTGCTTATTCCTATGCAGAGGAGTTAGCAAAGGTGAGATTTTTTGATCTTATGCTGTTGATATGTGGCAACTTCTGCCAAAATGGAGCAAAGAATCATGAGCCAATTGTAATCAGGTATATGGAATGTTTGATTCCATTCTCAAAGCTTCCTCTTCTCCTCACTGTTCAACCCTTGTAAGTAGAGCACTGTTTCCATCCATCATGCATCACCTCTCCATGAAGACAGAGCTTCTGGAGTCAAGTTTTTTAGTATGTTTTGTGAGCCAAGTGGTGTTACGTAATCGTATATCCACTAAAATGTGTGTCCAGTGTGTCTTTAATAAAATGATTTTATTTTTAGTCTGCTTCACTCATTTGCTGTCCTGCTTTTCTGTCAAGAGGAAGAAGCCTTTAATGTTGTACGTTCTCTTCCCATACACGGAGAAAGACCTTCACTCTGCTTGTGTATCATTGGTTCAACTAATCCAAATGGCCGTGCCTAGATAGGAGCAGAAATATGTTTCTGTGTTATTTTACGGTGCTTTCAGTCCTGAACGTCAATGATTTTTTCTTTTATGGTCATGTAGGAGAGAGTGTGAGCTTTTTCAGTTATATCTCCTCCAATGATACTATTGGTTCATGAATAGCATTGAATAATCCTTGAGATAACTCATTCCCCATCGGAAGAAAAATAGGAGGAAGGTAAAAAGAAAAAAAAAAGGTGAAACAATTACAGTCAAACAAAATCAGCGTGCTATATATACTGGTGGAGAAACCTTTTTTTTTTTCTTTTTTTTTTCAGCTGGCTGTCAAATAATTATTTTCTGTGGCACCAAGGAAAAGCCTATAAAGCATATCACCTTACAAAGTCTTAATGAATGAATGAAGGAGTAAAATGTGTTTTGCCATGTATTGTCTAAGTATTCAGTTAACGTGCACTCTTTATTGAGATCTATGAGGACTATCAATATGAGGGATTAGTCTTTACCTACTGGAGAAAGAAAAAATATTCAAAGCAATAATTACGCCAGCCCCACGCTGAACTGTACACTCAGCCAGCAAATTGGTTGTTGAAGTACTCCAGTGAATAACATACAACTTCAAGGGCAGGTACAGATCAACAAACTTCGCAGGTACACCAATCAATCATAACATTCAAACCGCTATACTGTGTAGATGACTTTTTTTCTCAGCCAAAACAGGCCATTAGTGAGATCTGACACCATGCTATCATAACCACTTTTAGCTTTTTCAGTTGAGCTACAATGGCTCTGCTTTGGGATCGGAAAGCATCATCCCTTTACAATTTCTCCTTCCTTCTTAACAACTTCAGACCCGGAACACCCAACATGACCTGCTATTCAATCAAGAGAGTTGGAGTGAAGTAAACGTGAGAGCTTATAGCAGCAGTTGATATGTGATAATTAGTTTTTCAGAAAGTCTTTGGTGATCAGACTCGGAGACAGTGTGATTGAAGGGTATCTGCCGTGAGCATTGGCAAATTATTTCCCTCTTTGAAGGATGGAGACTGATGGTGGTGTCTGATGGCTATGGAGATGGGTATATGTAGGGCATGCACACTGCAGCACAAAGAGATTCATTTATAGAGTGAATTATATTAAAAAGACAACAGCAAGATGATAGGCTAACAATGAAGATGTGCCACCATGATATTGGATAGATGTGAATGGCTGAAGCGCACATCTGATGTCACCTGACAGCCCCGGCTGTTAAGCGGGTAATTTAGGGATGACTCGGGACTTAATGTGCAAAGGGGATAGTCTACTGATTCTCTGCCATAACAAGTTGCCCATTGTCAAAGTCATTAAGATCCTTACACTTTCACATTTTTTCTGGTTTAAACACATGTACTTTGTGGACAAATTCTTCACTTGTTGCCAAATACTCTCCTGTCACATCTGAGACATGCCTCGCAACAAGACAATCAATGTTATTTTGACTTGGTGCTAAAATATTGGCATTAAAATTGTCCAGGTTGCCCAAAAAGTATTTCACCTGAAACATATGACTTCCAGACATATTCACTGCTGGCTGGATTCTCTTTGCTTTACTTTACTTTCAGCCAATCCAGCTGGATTGGCTGGATTGTGATTTGCTTTGATTTACTTGGCTGGTTCAACATTATTAGAACAAATCATCCATCCAGTCATTAGATATTATACGACAACCCTAAATTTTTGCCAAACCCATCAGCAGGCAGTTACGGCTGCTGATAGCAGGTTCAAATGTTAAATATTTCTGAATCTCATAAATACATCATCACATCCACCTTAAAGTGGATTCCTCTGGTGAGCTGTTTTACAGCTGGGTCTGTTATCAGTCATCTCTGCAGCAAACAAACACCGGCAAAGAGTTCTCTTTTTGATATGTTCATTAAATGACTGCAGTCAACTCCACTAGCAGATTGAGGGAGTTAATAAGCCCTTAAGTGAGAGAGAGTGAGAGAGCTGTTTGATCTGTACATTACAAGTGTGTTTATGGCACTTAAGCCCTGGGAATGAGTCCCTGCGTTAATGTATGCATGCATGCAGGTTCATTGTATGGTGGAAATAAGTCTGCAGCTGATGAAGAAAAAAGTTGTTGTCCAGTAATTATTTTGTCATTGAGTGGCACAGAAGCAGGGGGGCAGAAGCTCGCTTGTGGGCAATAAACAGAAAGGACTTGATTTATGTAGAAATCCAGGCCATGTCCGTTTATTTGTAAGGCTTGTTTCATTTGGACTGACATGCAAGTGTGCGTGTTTATTCATAATACAGTAAGAGCCTTTAGCTGTGTTTTTATTTATATTCCCTACGGCTTTGGGGCCTTCGTAAAGTTGTTTCCTTCTGAAGAGATCCATCAAGGCGAAACAACAGAGGAGCAGAAGTCAATTGAGAGCGAGGTACATATCAAAGGAAACAATGGTTGCTGAATTATTGAGTCCTTCCTGTCTCATAAGCCATTTATCCTGAGCTTAATGGGCTTTTTTTCCTCTAAAAGGCAGTGTGATAGAGGGGAAAAAACTCTTTCTATGAGGCAAAAACATCCCACCCGCAAGAAAAAAACCTTGGACCTTTTATTTTAATTATAACGGATATTTCTGGGTCATCAAATCGTCAAATTGCTTCAAATAATAACATTTACATTTAGACCGCCTCATTTCTGCAAACAGTTCTATGGTATGGAATAATTTGGGTTTGAGTATGTTGATTACATACTCATATGCACACAGATATGTTAAGGAAAAGAGACATTGATTGACCATTTGTCTGAATGGAGGTGTCCGTTGCCACAGAACCACCTATCTGCAGCTTCTTTGTTTAATCCACACTTCCCTGGGCTTCTGTTTCTCATCGGTCGATATGAGGTCAGAAAGGAAAAGCGTACGTGCAACGACACATACACATCCCAAATGACAGAGGAAGAATGTACACACACACACGCATACAGCCCTCATACTTTCTGGAGCATAGGTGCACTCCATTTATCGGGTGTGCTGCCATTCAACCATGAGCTCTGGAATCTGGTCTGTCAGTTGGCAGTACAAACTCAGCAGGTGTCTCCTCGGCACAAATGTGAAGTCAAGGGTCAATAAACAACCTCCCCGCACTAGCAAGATTTTCTTCATCGGATAAAAACCTCTCACTCGTGGTGGTCCATCCATACACACACATCTCTGCTGAACAGACATGGAAGTGACATTGGTTTTTTTGGAAATAGTCTCGTCAGTTGGTTTGGTCACCCAAAGCTACTGCATGCGGATGTTGAAAGTAACTCAGCGTTCCATCCATCCATTTTCATTTTCTTATACGCAGTCAAGTTGCGTTGGGAGCAGGTTAAGGAGGGTTTTCGAGACGTCCTTCTCCCCAACAACAATCTCCAGCTCATCCAAAATTCAAAGGAACTCTCAGCAGCAGGAGACGAGAGGACTTGAACTAAGTCTCCCCTATAGATTCCAGTTGATTGCTTGTGATTGGTGTTTCACCAACCTAACAGCTTGAACATTAGTCACCCTCTACTACCAGTCATGTCCCTTGGTGACGGACAACTGTTGAAAAAGGTAGACATGTTAAATACTGCCTGAGGAAACAGAATCCAGTCATCAGTAACTAGGATGAAAGTATTTATCTTGTATACTGGTACATGAATGAAAAGATTTATCTGGGCTCTATATAAACACCAACTGCAAAATATAATGAAACCAGGGATAACCCTCATAACCAGCATACTGATGTGTATCTAAGGACAGTAATTTTTTGGTTCTTCTGCCAACAAGAGTCAGAGGAGGAACACATTTCAAAAAAAACTTAGTGGAAAGATTGTCTCTGGCAACAGCAACAGGTGATGAAAATATAAGTTTTGACTTTGGAGATGACTCCACCCACTGAGCCAAAGTATCTAGTAATGCTAATACTTTTTGTATGATAACACCTTGACCTGCCCTTATCTGCCTCTGGCTTGGTAAAATGATGATGTTTCTCATGTTGTCAAAGAACTATGTGTGAAATGTCATATTAATGTCAGATAACCACAGATGGAGTTTGGTTAGGTAATATAATCTCCATGGGAGGATAGACAAATGTTTTTGGTTGAGGTATGACTTCTCGGGGATCCCTCTAGTTGACTGATATATTTCACTGAAAATGAATGCATTACTGTAAGAGGAAACTATTATTAAGGAATGTGTTATTGTTATCTTATTATGTTATTATTAAATATCTTGTCTTTGTCTGCTCTGACACTGATAATGGGTTTATAGGTTTAATCCACTTTACATTGTGGATTGAGCAGTTATCTGAGCTGGTAGGAATGTAAACCACTGAATATTCATAGCCTGTCTCATTTTCACTTTTATATACTCTCTGCTAAGGTACTTAGAGGAAAATAAGTTATCCTGGCCTTTAGCCCACCACCTGGATTTCCATCTACAAAAACTAACTTGCTAACCAGATTCCTGAAAGTGGATGATGGCTCAATAATATGAAGAGGCTGCTCATTTTCTGCATCATACTGTGATATCAATTTAATTTTTCCCAATGTCACAAAGGCCAAACCATTAAATCCCAGCTTCAGTTTCTCTGGTGGAGAAGCTTGAATTATGATGAGCAAATAGGAAAACTTTGTGCAGCCTTGATGCTTGTCCTGATACTTTGAAAACTAGGAAAGGTTTTCTGCCAATCACCATCAGCATGCGTAATCAAACATAATTTGAACATAACCTAAAGTGCAAACATATATATTCTGTACCAAATAGTCAGATAATACAGAGGTGGCTATGACTGGCTCTCATTTTATTTGAATGCCAACTATGCATAATGTTGATTTCCATTATCTCTAATTTATTACATTTTAAACATAATCCTACAGTTTTCATTTAGAACGCCTCAGTCATTCTATGCCATACACAGAAGTCAAGTCAATAATATTCCCTACACACATGCAATGGTATTGCTTTGCACTAGACCCTAAAGCGCATCTCGGCAGGTGGTGAGCCCTCATGCTGGCAGCTCCATGAAGCCTCATGGAAAAAATGCCCTCCCACCAGTTACTTGTTGAGAAGCCCCCCTCGAAGATCTGGCTTCAGAAGGATTCCCCCGTCTTCCTATTCCGGGCGAGGTGTCAACCTTCTTTGGTGTGTATTCATTGGGGTTTTAAAATCGCTCTTCTTCTGACCCTTCCCCTGAGACCACTTTGTCTTGGGAGACCTTACTAAGGGCTTACACCCCTAACGACACAGTACTTAGGATCACCCCGGCCCACCACATTAAGTTAGTGATTCTTTCGAAGAGGATGAGTTGGCACCTCAAGCAAGTTTCTTGGTGTCGTGTTCTAGAGTAGTGGTGAGTTGTAAGGCAAACCTCTCAATTTATTTCCATCTATGTTCCAACCCTCACCTTTGGTCATGAGCTCTGGGTAGTACCTGAAAAAGTGAGGTCAACGATTCAAGAGTGGCGTTGAAAGGAGCCAGTTGAGTTGTTCCGGGCATCTGATTAGGATGCTTCCAGGACGCCTCACTTTAGAGGCTATCCAGCAATGACTTACTGGGAGAAGTCCCTGGAGTAGGACTCGCTGGAAGTACTATCTCCTCTGGCATGGGAACACGTCAGTATCCTCCAGGATGGTCCGGAGAGTGTCGCTGGGAAGAGGTATGTCTGGAACCACCTTCTTGACCTGCTGCCCCCACAATCCGACTGCAGATAAGAGGGACAAAATGAATGGATGAACTTGCTAAGTTCTCAAAGTAGGAGCCTTGGTCAAAAAAGACTCCATTAAAATGCCACAAAATATTTAATATGAAAGGGATACAGATTGTGTTGAGGTTGTCCCCAACATAAAGTGCAAGTTAACAAATTGAATTGAATTAAAAGTAAAGAAAGTTCCACACTCAAATATGACCAGTTACACCGTTTTTAGTTTAATTAATATTAAGGTTATCACAGCCCAGTTTTAAAGGTAAATCACAAACTGTCTGACACTCTTAGCCTCTGTGTAAGTATTGGAACTTCATGTTTAAAAACAGACGTGCAAATAACATAATTGAAAGCTGTAGCAACTGGATTCATTGCTATGCAGGATACAATTTTTAAATTATATAAAGAGTATTTATGGCTGAGAAAACGCTTTTACACCATGAGCCAAGAAATGGCTTTCTAGAACAGAAAGGAAAAAAAGCAGGATCCCTGTGTTGGGGATCGAGGACTTTTTAACACATCAATTAACCGAGAAATTGTGTTTCTTTTTTAACATATCTCAGCAGAAATCCGATAGGATTGGCCAGAACTTACTCAAAGTTTTTGTAAGCATGCATTAAAACCACATAGCTAACTGCCGTTATCTCGACTTGGGATCCACCAGAGCCTGAACAATTACAATGTCCCGTGTTCTTGTGAATATATGTCACATTAAATTTGCTTTCACAGAAAGTAAAGAAGAAAGTGAGAACAGAAAAAGTGTAAGGATTAATGTTGAGCTCAGAAGCCCATTTCTTCAGGGCATTAGCTGCCTGGTGGAGCGCTGAGGGCTTGACAGCCAACGATGACACAGTATGTTGAGCCATTTGGGAGTGTTAGAGCTGAACACACACATTCTTTCTTGGCCTCTAAGTGTAAGTGAGTCCATACATACACACACACTTAGAACCTACAAATCAGCGTTGGCCCATCAACACATCTGCCTATCTAAATCCATGAGACAAATTAACTATTACAGGCTGGGAGAAGACATATTATCAATCTGACCCCAGACCATCGTCACAGAGGGAGTAAAGTTGCAAATATGTATCCGCTCTCATCGTCAGTTATCTATGTAAACCTGAACTACGTTCTTGCTGGGGACTAACAATGGACTGTTGTTTCGACTGTGCAACCTTTGAATGAGATGGAGGCATACGGTAGCGTGGAGCCTCATAGTGAATTTGGATCTAATGCCGGTGAGGAGTGAAGAATCTGAAAGAAGAAATAGAACATGTGTGTTTATATCTTATACTATTTGTCCCTGCTTCTGATCCTATACAGTTTTAAAGATGCGGGGAGGGGGAGAGTAGTTACTTGGGGGTGTGGGGCTCAGGAGATGACACACTATTATCTCTCCTGGCGTTAATCTTAATGCCTCCTGCTAGAAGACTATACACAATCCATTTTAATGCAATTAGCTCGTGCCAAGAAGGATGAGTTATTCAAAGGGAGCGTAATTGCATCCTCTAGTTTTTACACTGGTTCATTCCAGGGATGTAATTACTTTCATACGTGGTTTAACACATGGTGCCACCGACACGTTCTGTTTGTAAACGTGCTGAAGGACCTGTGTGGACACATCCACAGTAATGTGAAATTATGTAGACATGAAATACATCACGCAATTTTACCGGACTTTTTAAAGTAGAAATGCAGAACTGAAATGTCCAACATCAGGTTTCATCAATGTTGGCATTTACATAGAATTCCCACTCAGCAGACCCAGAAACATCGTGTTTGAAGATAATGTGCTGGAGGGGGATTTGTCAGCCAGAGAGGGACAACTGTGTCTGCTTGCTGTCCTTCAAAGCCATCTAGCTGCTTTGTATTGAAATCAGGATGACACAAGCTCCGTTATTACACACTACACTCTTATATTTCAAAGGAAGATGAAGACGGATACTCAATGAACATTTTTTCTAGTCAGTTAACTCATTCCTCTCTTACCAGCATCACTCCTTTTCGGCTTTACACATCTGTAATGACTAAAGTATTTACAAGGCAGAAAATAGCCATAACGCCAACTCACCAGGCTCCTCTTTTTAAGAAGTATTTACAGGACGTCATCTTTAACATTATCGCCTTTTGATGGTGATAGCAATATCCATTTGTTGTGGTTTGCCCTCTAGTTTACACGAAAATGCAAATTTTTGAAAACAGGATCCAGGGAATAATTTCACCATGATTGTGTCTTTGTAAACTGGTAAAACACAATTCCCTGTGAAAATGGTGACGAAACAACCCCACTTTAGACATGGTTACCTCCTTTCAAGCCTCATTGTCATGCACTGGCAAAACAAAAGAGAAATGGGGTCCATCCCATTTTGTGCGGGTAAGATTTGTCAGCCTCTGGAGTTGGCCTGGCATGCATAGTACAGTTTTATCAGCTGTTTTTTTCCCATCCATTGTTTAAGAACAGCGTCAATAAAAACTTTTTTTATACTTCTCAATCTTTAGCATAACTGCTTTCATGTGGATGACAGAGTTGTCTCTTTATGAATCCCCTCTCTTCTCATTGTGAATAGCTTAATCTTCTACTCCCTATTCTCTTTCCCTCATTGTGAAGTATATTTCACATAAGTTAAATAGGAGAACTTACAGCTTTTTCACGGGGAGGTCAGGGCTTCACCAATAATGCTAGCGTAAATACTTTCCGTGTAATAGGGAGGCAGCAGAGACATATTGTGTGCCCAATGAACTGCCGTAAGGGAGCTTGTTCCTCTGCTCTGTGTCTATAAATAATGTATATGAAAGGAAACTAGGCCTTGAAATGATGTTGAGTGGCCATGAGCTGCCTACGGGCTCCTGTCAGAGCCAGGGGGAAGCAAGTGCCATGTCAACCCACAACTCCAAGCCAAAGCCTCCAGTTAAATTTAGGAAAACAGCAAGACTCCACCATTTACAATGAGGGGCTGGATCAATTGTTACGCAAGTGGCTCATATGGCCATTGGATTTAAGTGAACTACAACACAGCAGTGGAAGAAAACCTGAAAACTCACTTCAAAACTTTTTACCATTTGTTTTGGAATCCAATAACCACACTTCACTCGTAATTTTCACAACTATTCATGATGTAATTATACCTAGATTGGACTAAAACACACAAATGCATGTGATCGTAAAGCTCCTCGGACAGCCTGTGGTGTGTACTTCTCCCGGGGCATGGAAAGGATATTTATTTTCAAACCCCAAATCTCTGACATGATGGTTGAAGGTCTCGACTAAAGCGCTCCTGTGATCACCTATATGCCCTGTAGTGTCACCTAATCATATGGCCGCTTTTGGTCAGGGCCAGCGGTGGGAACATCATGAGCTGATGCACTGAACCGTCTATGAATCAAATTTAGGACAGTCACCATTTCTGGCAAATTCAACGTATTTCACCTATTAATAGAGATCCACAGACAGTTTTGCTGAATCCGCAACCACGGCAATTGACCTTGAATGTTGAAACTGGAATCCCTCTGGTATACAGACAGATGTCAGAGATGCCAAGGCAGACCTGAAGGTCAATGAAGATGGGCAGGGAGGGGTTGGTTAAAAAAAACAACTTGCGCATATGAGGCACAGTATGACAAACACCTGCACACCTGCGGGTAAGTGGCTCTGCAGTACCACATAGTCAGGTCCTCTACTGCCATGTCCCTGCATTTTATCAGACTTACCTTTTAGTGCTACTGGATCATTAGATGTTTTTTCAACTATGACTATATGATACATTATATCCATGTGTACTCAGAAACACACAGCATCAGACTAACCAACTCGACAATATCTCATCACCTTCATCCTTATTACACTGTCTTAATTACTGACCTACTTTTGGACCCTTTTCTTCTCCAGTCATTTATTTAGTTATTTACGTGAGCGTGTTATTATATGTCGTCACTCTAAGCTGAATGGATCCTGTGTGAGTGCATGCACATTGAGTTAAGTGTGACCTAATGTGTGTGTGATCATGGAAACATCTTTCCTGCCCATTATTTCTTCAGCTCCCTGCACAGAAGCACAAAGTGAGGAATAAAATAAATTACATCGCTGTTATTGTGATTTTATATTATAACCCTCACTGTAAGTCACTTCCCTTAACCAGCCAGTGCTAGTGTGTATATCCTGCTCTAACCATTCTCGGGCCCATCTCCTGATGCAGACATCCCATCAACTCATTTATAAATGATCTCAGAGCATGATACAGCCCCTAGGAAAAAAAAGAAAAAACATGTAGCTGTCCAAGTGAATTTCACTGACATGGTGCTTTATATAGAGCAAACTGGACTTCAAAGTGTGGGGAGATTCCCTTTGGTGTGATACTCCAGTGTCGTACCTTTGGGCTAAAGCTGTCGGCACACAAGGTCTGACTTTGACATCAATTTCATTGACTTCCTACTGCACTATTTACCATTCTCTTCCTATCACAAACACACTTGTTCCCGTCATCATCTCCCTCCTGCAACATTTTGATAATTTTCTGAAGATTAAGAAAGTGTGTTGCTGTGAGTTAACTTTCACTATTTCCTACTAAATCTTTCATGACAGTTACTGTTCATATACAAAAGCACATGCATGCATAGTTATTACACTGTTAGCATCAGCCAGCTCTACAGGAAACAGAAGTAGCACTCTACTCTACTTCTGTTAATCTCCTCATGTACCAGGGAGGCATATTTTGTTAACTTGAAGGCACCCCTCTACAGAATTATTCATGAACAAGATGATGCACAAATTAACAGGCACTACAGAAAATACCAGAATGGACCAGAATGACAAGACAATGATCATGAATAAGGAAACATAGTATCCTCCAAGACTATGATAAAAACATCTTGGTTAAGTAAAACAAACCTCTGAAGAATTTTAGAAACAATGAAATCATTTCATTTTTAATATTTACAACTCCTTGCCCAAAAGACCTGCTCAGAGACTTAATTATTTCACTACTCATCATTCAGGTATCACTTCAGAAAGCTTTCATCTTTGTCACTCCTCTGAATGCAGAGACAGGGAACTCAAATGTACGCAAATGGACCAAGACCCAGACACAGCTGCAGTACTGATATAGTTTAGTCATTTAAACAAAACGATTCAAATAAGGTGACATGGGAAAGGCTCAAAACTGACATAGCCCTCCTTTCCCACATAAATGTGGATGGGCCCTGAGTTCCTTTTCCTGTATTCTCATACGGTAATCGCTGCTCCGCCATTGCAGATCCTCTGTGTTTACGTGATCACTCAAAAACCATTTAATGGATCATTTTATAAATTGTATACACACATAGACCGCAGTGCGAAAAAGAAGTGGATTGAGTTTGGGAATGGTCTTTTGTGTATTTCCAGCTTTTGGGGTAAGTATATCCCAGGCCAGAATTTCTCAACAGTCAATTTAGACCAGAATTGACGAGAGGGCATTTTTCTTGGATCATCTTTTACTTCAAAACTTCATATTTTACTCCGCAGGGGGAGGTTTTAACAAGAAACACTGTTTTCAGGACATAACTTCTAATCGGTTGGTACAATTTAGTCCTAATGTGTTGCAAATTAATTACTCAAGGATGGATTTTTTACTAAAAATATTGTGGGCATGATTTCACATTTAATTTGACGAGTTCAGTCTCTGCCATGAGCACAGGTGCAGAATATGACACATCTTTTTGCCTAGATAAATTTAATTTACCATATTTACCAAATCAATAATTAATGTGCTTCACGTGGCTACGTTTTGTTGGATAGAGTTATCCTTCCGGAACTGATTTTCAAAAAATAAATAAATATTTCCCTTTTTTTATGTGAACAATTTTCATCAGAAGTTTGGTTGTCCCCTGCCGCACTACTCAATTCAGATCAAATCAGCAGGCTCCCCTGCAGAGTCTCAAAAGTGTCCGGTTTATGAGAACATTGATTGGAAAATGCTGCAGCAAATTCAAAAATCTGTCTGCAGCTCTTGAAGAGTCAGTACTGGATCTGGTCTTACGATTGCCATCAATGCAAGAGGGAGGAGCGCGCACAGCAAGACATGTGGCTAGTTGTCATTTCTCCTCCGTAAAGTGGCATCATGCTCCAACCCATTGTTGTTTTTTCAATGTTGTGCAATTTACAGCAGATAACTTCATCCTGGCCACTTTTTCTGGGCTGTATAGTAACGCTCCTCCAGGGTCTCTCTTTGTGCAACGCTGTGCCGATTAGCACCTTCCTTTCAAACGTATTAAATACAGATTCAATCACAAGTGGCAGAGGTTTTTCAGGCTCAGTAAATCACATCGCGTGTGCTAAATGAACCCTTTTGAATCAACTCCCCCCAGTATTTTGTGCAGTCGGCTAGAAACGCCCAATATTGCGTATTCAATAAGGCAAGCGTACTAAAAGGATAGCGCTTGTTTTTTTGGCACATTTGACAGACGCATCTTCATTTCACATTTGTTTGCGTTCTATAAAGTTTGTACACTTTTTTACACTACAAACAATCTTTAGTAAATAAGCCTCTAGCAGTACAGTCCAAGAGGAAAATGTTAAAAGCTCATCACTGTTGTTACAAAGTACAGCAGAAATGAGATATGAGTGCAAAGACTGAAGGAAAACAACATTCAACAAGTTTAAGAGACAAAGAAAGCTGAGGTCTTAGCTTAATTTAAGGGACTGTTGGTATTCTAACTAACAACAATAAAACTGTGTAGATGATGAGCTGCATAATCATTGGCTCTAGAAAGTCCATGCAAGTGAGGAGAGAATAGGGAATCCAGCCAAGTATTTATGCAAAATGAAGAAATTGACTGTGGATTTTTGTAAATTAACAGACATTTTACAGCTTGGTTTGCAGAGTCTCAATCAAACTCTCCCCTGTTCATATTTGACAATGTGATGTAACCCAGGGTTACATACGGATTAACCTTGTCCATCCTCCCGGAGCATCGACTGTGGGGGGCCCTCCATCAGGTTACCACTTCCACCGGAAGTGTGACAGGCCCTCTGTCACACCTCAGCTTCACAACATGGTGCTGGGGATTGAAAGGTGTGAGGCTTAATGCCCAGGTAAACCACACTGGACCCTCTCTGCCAGGATGCTGCTCGCTGCCAACTTACCAGCTGACCTGGCTGGAGCTGACATCTGCTCAGCTGAGGCACAACGATGAGTTAGCAAGGGGAGAGCTGCCAGCCCCAAACCTTATGATATTACTCATAAGGTAATATCCGAATAGAATTAAGCCCACCTACAACGTCAGCCAACAGAGTTTGTTTGAGCTGGCTGGCATGAATAACGTTTGTTGTAAAGAGTAACCTTTAAAATACCCAAGGTGAGTTTAAGGTGGTCTGAATGGAGATGCTGGATACTGGCAGGATTGATCAAAGGCAGGCAGCAAGGGGCATCCGTCCAAGGGCTGCCATGATTTGACCTAAGCCAAAGAGATGTCCTCCTTACTGCTCACTATTTAGACTCTCGAGACCTGGGGATTGTTAAGAATTAAGATAACATTTTTATTTTTTATTTTATTTTTTTAGAATGGCCACACTATTGTCACATTTTTTTATGTTGTATTTTCAGATGTTCCAGTGTTTGCCAAAGCAGTTTAATATTTTAAAGAGTGGGTTGATAATTGCATAGAGCCTCAGATAATCGCAGTTGCTAGGATTGTTTATGGAGAAACATATTTGTCTTTGTTTTTTTTGTCGGGACTCCAATGCCATTGTTTTCTCACTTTTCTCATGTGTGTCCCTTAGGAGTCCATGTTCATAGGCACAATAAAATTGCCTCTAAATGGAAGGCTGGTCTCTATTGGTTGGAGATGGAATAGCCATTATTCAGGGCCCGGAATCTTCTCAGCTGTTTAGTTGTCCATTCCCAGCTGAGTAACAATGAGACTGGGCAGCAGAAGACGCTCAGGCAAGCGAATATGACATTGAGAACGCAGCTGTGAATATGGATGGAGGTGCGGGTGGTGTTCCAGGGACCGGTGCCTGTCTGTCAGCCAGGAGGCAGAGCAGACAGCCCGCCACTGTGCTGAGCTCTCAATGCCCAAGAGTCCAGAAATGCTTTAACATCCAAAGACGTTACCGCTCAGTGACTGCTCAGTACAGGATACACATCTGAGCAGGGACTTGGCCCACAGGCCCAAAAGAGTTAAGTGTAACTTATACAGGAGTTAATAATTCAATATTGGTTGTTGTTTTGGCTACGTTTGTTAGAATGAAAATATGTATTTAATGTTTCTTGTCCCCACTGCTACGGGCCGTCCAATCTCTGTACCGTCAGAGTCAGAGTCTGGTTCGCATTGCCAGCAGTAAGTCAAATTTATTTCCAGTTGCGGTTGGACTCCGCCAGGGCTGCCTTTTGTCACCGATTCTGTTCTTAATTTTTATGAACAGAATTTCTAGGCGCAGCCAATTGGTGTTGGGTCTCGGGATCAGTGTCCTTAGAATCGTGTCTCTGCTTTTTGCGGATGATGTGGTCCTACTGGCACATTCAAACACTGACCTCCAGCTCGCACTGGGACGATTTGTAGCCAAGTGTGAAGCGACCGGAATGAGAATCAGCACCTCTAAATCTGAGGCCATGGTTCTCAGCCGGAAAAAGGTAGAGTGCTCACTCTGGGTCGGGGAGGAGTGTTTGCCCCAAAAGGAGGAGTTCAAGTATCTCGGGTCTTGTTCACGAGTGAGGGAAAAAGGGAGCGGGAGATGGACAGACGAATGAGGGGCGGCGTCTACAGTGATGCGGACGCTATATCGATCCGTTGTGGTGAGGAGAGAGCTGAGCCGAAAGGCAAAGCTCTCGATTTACCGGTCCATCTACGTTCCAACCTTCACCTATGGTCATGAACTGTGGTTCATGACCATAGGTGGATACGCGGATACAAATGAGTTTTCTCCGCAGGGTGGCTGGGCTCAGCCTTAGAGATAGGGTGAGGAGGATCATTGTTGAACAAACTGAGCATATCTGAGATCTGGGGTTCATCTGAGCCTCCGAGAACCCAACTGCTGCTGGGAACGAGGACTTCCTTTGAAGGACACACAATGGCAGATACTGTATACTGAGTGTGTGAGTGCAACTGAGGGTTCACTAATCTTCTTTTCTTCTGTAGAATGCTTTTCTTCTCAAAGGTTAATTGAATTTTTTGACCCCAACATACTTCTTTTTTTCAACTCAGGAAAAAAAAAAATGGTTTCAGTTTAAGCAACGAAAAATACAGACAAACTGAAAGTGATATACCAACATATTCTACCCATACTGTGAAACAAAGTGATTTTCTTTTTTTATTTATCACTCAGTAGGGTGTGTTTACATCCGGTGCTGTCAGGCCAAAGTATTACACAAAACCGCCAGAATGCAGCCGCAGTCAGCAGTGAGAAATTATAATCCCTCCATCAATCAGCACCTTCGTGTGACCACGGGAAATCACATCATGTTACTTGCCCTTCGCTAATATTGTTAGCGGATATTGTTTTGTGGCAAAGTGTGGACTTTCCCGATGTGATTAGGCCCTGTGATGAATTTGCCCTGTTGTTTGGAGAATGTTAACTGACTAGAATGATTGACCTGAACCAAGAGCCCTCATTTATCGATGTTGCCCGAGTGTTATTCCTGTAATGACTGTACTCTGATCATTGCCGGCATTATGGCTTGTGGGAAGCCAAGTTTAGATAGCAAAGTTAGACTCGATGGAGTATTATGGGGTCATGCTTTCAAAACGGGATTACTGTGAACATCTGGTTTTTAGCGTTTGACGGTTTATCCCCTGGATTCCGTGTTTCTGGTGAATGTTAATGACTCGATTGCCTGGATGGTTTGGTTTTTGTGAGTATTTTAGATCTCTCACTGGTTAAGATTTAGGTAAAACCGAATGGTCATGGTACATGTGTTTTCTGGCTGTATTTAAAGTAGCCTCAAGAGTTACAATAAAAGGGAGAAACCAGCGGGTTGAAAATTACCCAGAGTTTTTGAGATTTTTCAGATAATTTAATTTTTTTTTCCTAGCTACTGTTTTCTCTCTTATGTACGAGTGTGTGATTGCATAAGCTCCTGGAGGAGGCTATGGCTTACGTAGGTTGAAGTGTGGACTGTCAATCAGTGTGCTATATGTGCATTCAAGCACTCCCAAGAGTCAGACCCTTACCTGTTAAATTGACTCCCCCAGGCCAAAGGCAGAGAATGTAAAGAAACATATAGCAAAGCGAGAACAACACTTGCAAACAGAAGATGCCAAGCAAGCATTTCATCTACTCACCTGCGGGCAGCCCAACCAGCCAGAGGGTGCAGGAAAAAGCAGGAATAGACAATATTCACTCATGTTTGCATCTCACCAATTTAATTGGCTACTTGCTGGATGAAGCTGGTAGCCTGAGAACGTTTGTTTTGTATCTCTTTCTCTCCTCATTTCCTGTTATTTCTCTACTGATGCCTTCTTGGGATGCTATAGGATGTCTCCCTCAATCTTAAAGAAAACCCTATAGCTTACTTAAAGCAACAGAAAGATCTACTCAGTTCTTGCCACTGACTTTATCAGCCGGTGTCGGCCAACACTGGGATCTACTTGATGATTTAATCGTATACATAATGATTTAATTCATGTGACTTTGCACACCAAATCATAACCTGATTTACCATCATTGATTCTTCTCTTTATTATTAGCAGTAATAACTTTGGTTCAGTTGTGATGGTATCAGTCGGACGTCACAATAGGTTTTATCACGCGCATTTAGAAAGGTAGCATTTGTTTTATTTTCCTCAGTAGGCTACATGTCGTGCCTTTACAGTGTGCAAACGTGAAAGGGTTCTTTCATACAAGCAAACTACACTTGGAGCAATGTCACTAGGTCATATCCTTCTTGTCTCATCTGTAGCCCTGCAACAAAGATCGCCCTCATCAGAAGCGCATGCTTAATAAAACCTCATCAGTACCTCATCTAAGCTGTATTACACATATATTTACTTCAAAATTAGGAGAACACTTTTTACTTTAATGGAAGTTAAGATGAATGGTTTCTTATTCACACCCGTCAGCCATAACATTATAAAAACTGCCAGGTGAAGTTAGAATAATATGTATTATCTCAATAGGGTGGCACCTGTCAGTGGGAAAGATATATTATACAGTAAGTGAACTTTTTTTTTACTCAAAAGGTGAAGTTAATCCTGGTTATGATAAGAAAGACAGAACTCAGAACTCACAATTTATTGCAGTGCTGTTTTGAGGCAAACAACTGACCTATACAGTATTAGACACTTGGCTTTAAAGTAAAGGTGGATTGTTGTATGTGATTGAAAACAGTAATATTAAGTGTTATTTGTTAATTGTCTACTCAAACTCTATTATTTATGTACATTTTGGATGGGTAATTACAAAATGAGATAAAAACACATGTAAAGGAATCAAATATGTTCAAAAGTAATTATCACATCACTATAAAGTGTTATGCTGCTCTTCCAAGGATGCCATTTTTGCTAAAGGTGACTGTACCGTCTTTTCCATCAAAGTGAACCAGGTGCTATTCTGCCACAAACTAAAGTAATATTTGTTTCAACAAGCAAGACACCTATTAATGGATGTCTCGCTTTCTCATGAACTCAAGAGCCACCATAGACTCACGTCTAACTTTTATATCACTATATACACTTGGATACGTCTCCGCTTTCCAAGAAATGCTAGCAACAAGAACAACGTGCACAATAACGATGGAGGAAAACATTTCTTGCTCCTGCTTTGCAAGTCTCCATCAACATTAAATGTATGTTTTTTGCCGTGTGCTGCTGTGGCTCAGGAGAGCAGTTGTCTTCTTATGTAAAGATGAAAAGGCCTGTGGTCGAATCTCCCTTGTCCCCACAATGTACATATCCAAGTGTCCTTGAGCAAGATAATGAGCCATAATTTTCTCCCAATGGCTGCTCCATTGGTGTTAGCGATTGTGTGAACGGTTATTGCTCCCGATGAACAGGTATGGCACACGTGCTGGGCGAGTGTGTGTCTGTGAATGGATGATTGCTGGCTTGTGCTGTAAAGTGCCCTGATAGTTGGTCAAACCATATATATGTAGTATATATATATTTACTTTTTTTTTCTTTTAAATTATAAGTACCCGCAATAAAAAAATCACTCGAAATATAGGCCATCCCACGTACTGATAAAAAATCACAGCACATCTGTAATTTGTGCCAATACGGTTTGCTAGTACAAAACTGGCAATTCGATCTAAATAGCTGCGTTGAATATGCCAAATGTATTGTTTTTACATTGAAAATATTTAAAGATATCTGCAAGGTTCAGTATTTTTTGGCTGCATCCATTTTTATATAATATAAGCGGAAATATTTTTCCAATAATTGATTTTGAGTATTTTAATCAAAACTAATCCACATTTCAATTATTTATGTCATAATTCAATGGCTTACATTACTCACAACACAAGATCTCTATGCAACATTTCCACAATAACTGACTATTCAAAATAATCTGACTCAACCTTGGTGGTCTACAAGAATCCTCGTGGATCAAGCTGCTGCAGTGCGTAACCTGTTGATTTCTCACATTGCCCACACCTTGGTGCAAGACCCCAGTCTGCAAGTCTTTCCAAGTGTGTGGTCAAATAGTTGCATGTAAGCCTGCTTATCATGAACATGTGGTTATTATGTTGATCTGCTATTACCCTACGTGCCTTTACCCACCTGCACACACATGCACGGCCACAATGCAACATTTTATACATATTATGGAGTTGCCAACCATCAGGGGAGAGAAAGCTGATGCTACTGTTGATGGTGACCCACTCGCCATACAACTGAATGCCCACATTTGGAAGCAAGATCCTGCCAGCAGCTTTTGACAAGTGTAAGAGATGCATATGTTTACCGTGCAGTGGGACATAATATATACAGGAATTTTTATATAATTTGTGTCATATAGTTTTATGTGCAAATTTACCTTAAGGCCCACTGTGGCGACCGCCAGGGGGCTTTACTCAACAGGGTTATCAAGTGCAGAAGCAAATAATTATTCATAACTTGGTTTTCAATGCTTAATAATAAACACTGCTCAACCCTGGACAAAGAGCAGTGTTGCAAAAATAATTGAATATGCTATCTGTTATATATTAATGAGTATGCACAGATGATACATGCATGCATTGGAAATTATGTTATTCTATTAGGATTTATCACTGATGCTGTCGTCATGCCTGCATCCCACACTCCTCTAAATACAAATCTTTAGAGACTTGCATTCAGAGTGTTTCTGCATTTTTCTCTGTTGCTGACAATTGCGATTTCCCCAGCAGGGAGAACATGGCTACTCTAGCAATGAAGGTATTGGAAAGTCCATGAATACATAAGTGTCTGGTGGAACTGATGTAATTGTGATGTAAGCCACTGAAAGCCATTAGTCAGAGCAGTTAAACCTCTTCAATTCTCTGTTTTGGGAGAGTCCTTATGGTCTTCTTTGTGATTGAATCATGCCTGTGCATTCATTATATGGAGAGGTTTAATGTGTGAGTCATGTCAGAAATGTTTCGCAAGAGAACGAAGGCAAGCTATTGATATTTCCTCATTCTATGAGACAGACTTGGGCAAGGACGTTTGCTTTTCACTTTCAAAATCTGTTCACCGCTGATGTCAGATGTTTGGCGGCTGGAATAATAGATCCCTTGCACAGTAGCTCTGAGCTCCACCATATGTTAGAATACAAGGACGTGAGCTTTTAATGGAGCAGACAGTACCACTTCATGACTCACTGTGCGGACACAGACAATTCTTTGATCCCCATCACTCAGAGGCACCCACACATCAACACGCCCTGACACACATATACAGACTCGAACACACACAAGGGGATGTGGCCATACTCTTATACTTAACTTAAGTTGATGCACCAGTGCAAAGTGGGCCCTGTACACTGGTGGGGATCTTGCTGCATGAGCCTGGCCCAACACACCAGCATCTTCTATGACCTGATCTTCATTGCTGACTGGGTCCACCAGCGGCTGCTGAGAAAATGTTTGAGATCAACGTCACTGCTCTTTGCTCATTTCTCGGAATTCTTTAGGCTCTCGGCTTGCTGAGCGCATGGAGCAGATATCACAACACTGTTCGTTAATGTTACTTCCTTTTTTTTTGTCTTTAATAGGCAAGTCTTTCAAGTAGGGCTAGTGTAGGTCACAGGCAAACACACACACACACAAAAATAATATCTATCTGCTGTAAGATCAAGATCCTCACGTATTTTAAGAAATAGTTTTGACCAAATCTTGGCAAAAAGCACAATTTTACAATCAGACATAATAAAAAATAAAAAATAACGTGAGTTGATAGTTTTCGGCTTTTACTGCACTACACTTCAAGTGATCCACTTTAACATTTAAAGTCACGGAGATCTTCTTACAGGTGTCCACGCTTTGATTACTGCCACAGCCATTTGACAAGCCTGAACAAAAAAATATGTCAATCAACTCCAGGATGTCCAGAACTCAGCCATTAGTATTTTACCCAGAACATGAACACATCACTCCTGTTTTAGCCTCTCTAGTACTATGGGGATGTTATGGAACTGTTACCGTCATCACCAGTATGTCTGCCACTGCGGCCTCCGCAGACTCTTTGTGTTAAAGCAATGACTCGAAAAGAAGGACTGGATTGATTTTGGGAAAGATTGTTTGAGTTTTTCCAACACTAGAGGAGTTTTTTGCAATTATTTATCTACTGTTGTTCTGATTTAGTCCAAATTCAGTGCATATTAATGCACTGAACTAGTAGCTTGACTTGACTAATATTAATTAGCAGTTCATATTGTATACACAACGGAGAGTTTCACCCTCCCCAAGCTACAACCATTGTTTTTTTGTACTTCACATTTAATTTGAGGAGTTCAATCAGGGGAATTGCTTATACTGCGTAGGGGATTACGGGCTTTTCGGGGATATGCCCTTGCTATTGGGGCCCGGTTCTCCTCACATAGTAGATCCAACTACTTCCTCCAGCATTGCTCAATAGAGCCAATTAGAACAGGATGCATTCAGTGAGTTGTGCAACATTTGACATATCCCAATGGATTTCCTCTTCCAATCCTCTCTCTCTCTTTCTCTCTCTGTTCCCCTTCTTTCAGTCAGTCTCTCGGTGTATGCGTATGTCTCTTACAGGCAGCCGAGAATGGGACTCCTCCATCCCGTTCAACTCCATTAAGCAGCTAGTGTGCATCAGTTCAACACAAATCATAATCTTTTCATGGTGAGAGGAACTGTTCGGCATGGATGAGACTTGAGTCACGTAGAGTTTAAGCAAGGGAGTGTGTATGTGTTTGTATGCCTGTACCTCTTGTAGAGGGAGAGAGAAAGAAGTCTCTCTAAATTATTTGCATGCCACAAGTAACACACATTACACCACATGTGTATAACTATCACTATCATATGTTGTGATGTGTGAGTGACATTTCTCATGGCTGACAGCTTTTTTCAATCTTGTCCACTCCTTACTCCTTGCACAAAGTGTGTCAGCGCTTTATTCAGACATCTGCAGGGGATGTGGGTCAGATCAAGACCACACTTTGCGCTGACATCACATTAGGAGACGGCTACACTTGTTAGCCACCATTACAGCACTTCTTATCGATGAATCTTGTCTGATTTCAGATAGAATAGACCGATATGATGCTGCAGAAAATAGCTATTCCCTATTCCCGGGAAAACAAGATGGATCTTTGGCTGTATGGGTTTACTCAAAAGTGTTCATATGGTTTTTACTGTTGTTCGCAGCTTATCGTGCATTTTTTTTCTTTTCTTGAACCCTGATTGACAGTAGGGTTAACAATGAAGAGAAAATAAGAGCCTGTAGGAAATACACAACCCAGAAAATTGATCTTATGGTTGCATATTTTCTTTCTACCCTTTTTCTCCCTTCCACCCTCTCTAAGGCCAGTATTAGTCTGCATGAGTCTTCCATTCCTCAGTTCTCTTGCAGAGGCTCCCACCCAGCCAGTTCCTATTTAGTCTCCTGAATGAAAATTTCATAACACAGGTATGTGGTCTTAAAAACAATGAGTGCTGCTGTTTTGGATTGGCCTGCATCAATCACAAACCTGGAAAAGCCACATATGAGATAAAAACAAGTTGGCTAGTCAAAGCAATTGGTTCTCACCTTGGGTGTGGCAGTTGGGTCACGGACACAGGGGTTCCACAGTGGGCTCCACAGGAAGTACAGCATAATTTGCATTTTCAGATACTACTCATGTCACATTGGGATTATTATTTTTGTAGTTCAGCTGATTTATCTCTTAAACACACTTTGATGTGAGCTCAGTCTGGTTTATTTTCAGACTTAGCCTCCCTCAGATGTGTAATCTACCTCTCAGCCTCTGCTATCACTATGCATCATGTAATTAATGAAGAAATACCCACAGAAAAAGGCTTTCCCAAGAGACTGGTTTCTTGTTATTGTTGTTATTATTAACCTCATTAGTGCTATCAGTTTCTCTGCAGAATACCTATTGAAACTATCAATTGTGGGATATTTCTGATTTATCCAGGACAAAAAAGCTTTGAAATGTGATTCTCATGAACAAGCACAAAGAGTTCCATGGCTCACTAACCCTCTATCTGATCAGCACTTCTTCCATTCACCCTCCTCTTCCTCATCGCCCTCGTATCTTTAATTAAATCACTAACAGGAGGAAAAGGGAGCACCCTGAAATGCCCTGACCCACACAATGCGATATCTGGAAATCCACCTATCTCCTCTCCTTCCTGCTGTCACTGGTAGTAGTAGCACCTCTATCTGCTTTTGAATGTTTTTAATAGTATATCATAAATCTGCAATCCTGTTGGACTCCCTGCCTCATTAAATTTCACATGAATGCGGTTTCCTTTCCATACACAGATTTTAAGTGTAATCGCCGGATTTCTGCCGTTGTGTGCCGATTATAAGAGGAACTCCCGGACTCGGAATCACGCTTGAGATGCTATCGGTTTATTTTGAAAACAAAGAACTCGTGTGTCACTTTACATTATAGGTTTCAGCCCAGGTATTCACTAAAATTAAATAAATAATGGGTAAACCAGTCAGACGCTAAAGCTTCATTCAGTTGAGGATTAAACAAAACAAGCTATTACTGCAATGACGTCTCACTGACTAAAAAATATGCGCAAATATAAGAAATATCTTGTTTTGAATAGAAGAAATAGAACTTGTCGGAGGTCATGGCATTCAGGTTAAACAAAAAAAGAAGTTTGAACTTATATACTGTAATTATAACTGGCCTGGTTACCTATGCATATAGTGTATACACACTGATAGAGATGCTCTCTTTAAACGATGAGCCTTACAATTCACCAAATGCCTATCCTTCCTTCATTGCTTTTCTCTCCTTTAGACAGAAAGTTCTTATTTCTAGTTCTATTTTGTTGTCCAAGTTGTGGATTCCCAGTGCTGGACAGAAGGAAATTAGTAAAAGTCTATTCAGTTACACATACAAACACACACACCACACTTGCAATTGCAGCGCCCCAGAGGAATACACCTACACTGCAAATTGTTCAGCTTAAAACACAATGTTAAACAAAGTGAAGCAGAACAGCGGTTGTATTGCAGCTGCTTGAAAGCATTTGGTAACGTTCCAACTAGTGTAGGCAGCAGAGACCTCCTCCACTGAAACCGAGTTCCAATGAGATCCGGTGCATGGTTTCCATCTGAATAATCAGAGCATCTACGTTGAAAACGCACTCACATTTGACGTCTTTCTAGAAAGTTTTCCTTAATTTAACCACTTGTAATCAGTAATTAGTAATTACTGTTCTTAATACTGGCCAAGCTCTGAACACGCGCTTATTTAATCAGTTGTCTTCTAAAGCTCTTCAGAATCTGAATGTCTGGTGTTACTGTTACTAGGACAGCATGTTGACAATTTTACTAAACTTTACAAAGCATCTTTATCTTTAATCGGAAGTGAGAAGGTACTCTCTTATTTCAAGAGTCACCTAGTAAGTTATATCCTTTACATTGATTGAGTCATTGTCCTACGATATTAATTTTATAACCAACTAATTCTCTATATCTTTCAAGATATTTTTTGTCATATGTTTTCTGCCTTATTATAAGTAATAATAGAGAATAGAAAAGGAGGCTGATGGGTATGACATTCCATACCCCTTTGCGAGAGCAGAAATACACAAACACTGTAGCTCGAATTTCTTAATATAGTTTTATATATACATTGTACACCAGGCAAATACAGGTCCAAGATTAATGTTCATTTTAGTTCAGCCATTTGGTGGCTGCTGTGACTGTGAAAGAGGAGGGTAGATTATATCCTGTCCCTATGCCATGAGACGCATACAGATGTCACCTTTGAAAGGATGTGGGTGTTACAGTGTTGTCAGAAGAGGACAGACAGAGACTGACTGGGTATAGTCGTGACAAAAGTGAGTCAGGCAATGGGATCAAGGTTGGTTGCTACCTTTCGTCGATAGCTACACCCTCCTCCTCCTCCTCCTCCTCCTCCTCTATCTCTGTGGGGATTTAGTCATTGTGTATTTTCGCTCCTGTTTAGCATGTAGCTTTGCCTGATAAATGAGTAGCGTTTTCATATCCTCCTTTTCCTTTCCTCTCATCCGTATTTTTGTTTTAGTTTTCGTGCTCCACCAATTTTGGCAGTAACATTCGAGGTGGCTAGGTAATATATTTGAGCTGTGCTAATGGGAAACAGGAGTTCGGGGTCATCTTTATTTGTTGTGAAATGGAAATATTGAGTGAAGGCACTCACTTACTGTACCTGCTATCAATAGAAGAAAGCATTAATCCCTTTTCCTATCGACACCAGAAGGAAGCTCATTTTCTCAATCTGAAGAAAGAAATGTAATTGAACCTGCTTCTGCTCCTCTATCCTGATAAGAAGAGGAGCTTTCAGTTTAAGTGGGTAATTCGGGAGGAGTGAGCAATTAGTGAGAGAGAGACAGGGAGGAAGAGGAAAATGTTCATCCTTCAGTGTGATGTGCAACTCGGCCACCACTGGGCTCAGTTGTGCCAACTGTTTGGAGGAAGGCATCCTGCTGAGTGCTTTCTATTGGCTGCCACTCTCATATGAATTGATGCAACATAAAAGCTCATTTCTGATGTTGAAATGTTCCAAACCTCTCCGCACTATATTAAAGTCAACGCTTCAATAAAACTATTACCATCACTTTCTATGAAAAGTTAAATCTGTCGCTTTTGAATTAAAGTCAGCATTCATCATACTTATTTTCAAATGTTGGACATTATAACTGAATAATAGTTCCTCCACTAGGTGCGTGAAAATGCTGTTTTGAATAATAACTCAAACAATGGATGCTCCAATTGTGCCGAAGCCTCTATTTCTTTTCCATTGGAAAGAAATAGAGGCTGCACTGTAGCCCAAAGTGGGTCAACCCGGATCATTGCAGAACAATTTTGGTCAGAATAAATGCTTTTACAAAGATATTACAGCTATTTGCTGCCAGCGTCTGATGTATTAGACAACAAACGTGTTACTGACTCTAATTATTTCATGCTACTGCTCAAATGTTTACAATCTATCACTTAATTCATGACAAAGTAATTTTACTCATGCAACACAAATTAAACGATACCATAGTTACAGTTTTATTTTCTACACTGAATTCATGAATTTAATTGCATTTTTGGACATTTCATCCAAATGTTTATCTTCTCTGTCATTCAATATCCTACCTTCCTGCTCACAGTCAGCAGAATGTTGAGCATTTTCTTGCAGTTAACAGCCGCTAACAGCCACTTTTTCAATAGGCATAGAAAATACGCAATTTGAGTTATTGGACTTTTTTTTAAATAAACCGATTATGATTGTAATATTGTTTCAGGAATTATGCATACCACCCGTGGGTCTGTAAACCAAAACTCTATTAGAGAAACCTTGTCTATTGTATTCAGACTATATCTCCACTCCAGCACGTATTCATGCATACTGTTATTATGTTATACATACATATTTCTGTCCAAGATGTTCGTCACTGTGGGTATTGATTGATTGTATGGCACTTCAGCTGTGCGGGACACACCGCTACCCATTATAGGCATCCGTGTGTGCCATTACTCTAATTTTATGATCAACACTGTTCCAACTGTGCAGTGGCATTGGTGTGTGAGAGTCTGAGAACTGTTAAATTGGGATCTGTGAAGGCAAATGTGACAAGAGGCAGTTTTTCATACCTGCTGCAAACTCAGTTAGAGAGTTGGCTGGGTAAAGCTACCTAGCATTCAGCTCTGACTCTTAGCCTTTTGGCTGTCAAGATACCATTTGATTATATTCCACCTTGGAGTTATCATAGCCCCACAATCTCCATTCACAAGCGTCCTACATATAGACAAAACCGCCTTATTATATAAGATAGCTTATTGGTGTTATTATAAGCTATCTTGGTTAGCTGGCCAGTATCCTGCTTGCAACCCATGTTCATGGCTCAAAGAGTTCCTGAAAAAAATGGGGCCGACGTAGCAGGGGTACCGAGAAACAAGTTTTCCCCTCCAACATTATGCACAACCCAGCCTAGATAAGTTGCTGCCCCACTTTAAATGGTTGCCACCCAGTACAAACAGGCCCTGGGTGGCCTTGACAATGATCCAAGGTCATCAGCTTAGTTCCTTTAATCTTCCCCTATCTCAGGACTCAGGTTTTACGATCAACCAGTCTACAGTCCACAGTGATGTTTAGGGCAGCAGAGTGAAGCTGTGACCGCTATTCCACCAGATACTTATAAATGACCAAACCAAGATCTCTACTGGGAATGTTGCAAGCGGTGCCTGACGTTTGACTGTGAAAGTAGAAACTTGGGGTCTAAACCTCTTCTTCAGATCTTACATGCCTGTTTTAGGAGGCATCTATTTTTTAGTGGTTGCCCATTGGTACCGCCACCCTTCTAACCATCATATCCACTCAAAGAGCGAGGGAAAGGCAGGCCCTGTCATTGCACAAGGACCTGTGCAGGTCTAGGCATGAGGTTTGTGGAGTCCTAGTCTCCGGCCATTGGAACCCTAAGAAACTCAACGTCTCTGTCTCGTTGAGTCCTTTCAATTTTTTTCCCTGTAGGGGGAAAACTTAGATGCATCAACAGGTGTATGGCTCTCAATGTAAGCTCTCCCTGCTACTATCTGCTGGACTGTCTCAGGGGCCTCTTTACACAGACTGCACCTTGGATCCCGACTATTGTGGTGGATCCCTACCTATATGAATCTGGTGCTTAGGGGCTGCTCTTGTGCTGCCATGATCAGAATCACTGTGGTGTTCTTCTGGACTGCCTTTTCCAGCCACTAGTCTTATTTCTTGAAGTCAGACACTTCTTCTTTCGATCGGCGGGATATCCCATGGTGGGGCTTTGTCTTCCATGATACACCCACTTCTTCCTCATCAACCTTTGTCTCTTTCTGTCTGAGGCACTCTCTGAGCAGTCCATCCTGGGGGGCAATCTCTCCAATATATTCACGGATTTTCCTGGTTTTATCCTGGATAAATTGTGGATCTAATTTCACTAATCCTCACCCAGCCTCTTCAGCCCTTTTTAAATGTTTTTTTTTTCCAGCCATGTTCCCCCTGGAAAAAAAAGTCCATATAAAGATGGGCATTTTCTATCACTAGAAAAAGTCTCACGTACCCCATGCAATACCTCAAAGTACCACAAGGGGTTTGCTTATCCGATTTGAGAGGCATTCTTTTTCGAGCAAAGACACATAATCTGTCCATTGTTTTGTTCTCGCCTACTGCAAAATTTAATTTCTGATAGATGTCAGATCAATGTCACTAACAATTGTATGGGTGTTATATACATCATGTAGGTTGATGTGGGATAAGTAATATCTAGGTAAAATAGAATAAAGAATATGGTGAGGGCAGTACCCTCTGAGGCTCTGCACACACGGTGAAGGACGGAAAGTTTAATCATTTATTTGATCACCTTAAATAATTAATTCAACTTATGAATACAAAAGGTTTTTAGAGTCCAGCTCCTGCTGATGCCATATTTTGGTTTCATTGTCTCACACCTCTCAATCCGTCACACTGGGATGCTCCTAGCTACTGAATTTTACAGGGGCTCAGCCCTGATATGTGTAAAATTATATTTTGAATTAAAGTATTAACGTTCTGTGCTTTCTCTCCATGTTTTCAATGGCGGTCACACACAAACATGTATTATGCAGCCAGAAAATGACATATAATCTGATAATAGATAAAGTAGGGCGATTGTGATAAAATAATTGTGTACATTATGTCTGTACTGTGCATCATAATATTAAATCCCTGCATTAATGATGGCAGGACAGACGCTGATTTGGAATTACAAATATGCCATATTGATCCAATGTCCATTTTTTCTTTTCATCTCGTTTCTGTTCTGTGTCGTCTCTACTGCTCTTCTCCTTTATCTCCCTCTCTATTCTATATACTGTCAACCAAAAATACATACAACCAAACAGAATAATCAGTGGAAGGAAAAATTGGGGAGAATCCATTTTGATTCATGACCTTATTCTAGTCGAATATCATCTTTATGTTGCCAATGTTGTCGAGTGAAAAGAAAACGTTACTCTCACTAAACTCCCGCCCTATCCATGGAAAAACCCATATTTCTCTACTTAAACTGCATCGCATAAAGACTATTTGCTCAGCTAGCAAGCCTCCTCTTACGTCACTCCTCTCTCCTCAGGTTGCATTTTAGGAATTGAGATATCTTTGTCGCACCAAGATCAGTTTCCAGGCATGACGATAAAGAACAGAAATTGGGAAACTTAAGATAGAGAAAATAGAACAGTCCTTTTTCTGTGTGTGGTAATTACCACACTGAGAGCAATTTCTTTGCAGTCAGAGCTTATCGCCTCAACGTGACCCCCAAGTTAGAACTAAAAACGGTCACTAAAAGAAGACCTTTATTACACCACATCACAATGCAAATCAACCATACTCACGGACCTCAGTGTTTCACAGAAAATTAAACAAAAAATGAAAACCCTCCATGAAAAGGTTAGAGGG
Organism: Lophius americanus; assembly: GCA_037951165.1. Classification (NCBI taxonomy): domain Eukaryota; kingdom Metazoa; phylum Chordata; class Actinopteri; order Lophiiformes; family Lophiidae; genus Lophius; species Lophius americanus. The sequence goes on from JBBDHG010000047.1 coordinate 4,954,078, forward strand.
GGCCCACTCTGCCTGTCTCTGAGTCGCCCTTTTCCAAGGTTAGTTCCCCAGTGCCATCATAATTGAAAATAAAGTGTTTGCCATGGCATAATTAAATGGCGACTTTTGAACTCAAATGAGACCTCAGATGCATATTAAAAGATCAGGGGGTTTGGATCTAGTCACACACACCTGTGCTCATACATACACACACACACACACCACACCGGTATGGTAACAAATGGGGACTGCTTAATCACCACCCCATCTATAAGCCATTAAAGCACAGCCTCCTACATCACCTTTCGATTTTGTACAGCCCATCAGTTCAGGGAACGTGTCATTTATTTAAAATGAATTACCAGAAAGCACCACAGAGTTGCTGGTAATGATGGGGGAGATGGCTAGACAGCTTTTCAGGGACTAATTTTGTAGGATCAATAGGTCTATGTGAACTTTATTTTTTGGTGAGGAGGGATCACAAAAGTTGTTATTTGTGAGCTGTGGTGATCCTAGACTGAGTGGGGCCCATTGTACATTTGTATCGTTCTTTAACTGGTCACGACACACTGTCTCTTATTGGATAGTTTGAGTGGCTGTTAATCTAGGGGAGGCGAGTAACCTAGTCAGAGGCTAATTGGGGTTGATTATAGAAGAGATGTACTAAATGTTGGTGGGGTAGGACAACAGAGCAGGAGGAACAAAATGTTTGTGGCATTCTTGAGAGGAAGAAGAATTAACGTTCCTTTGTAGGTAATGACAATTAGCATGCTTGCCAGACTCAGCAGAGGTGGAAGAGGGTCCTTCTATGATCTGGATTACACCAGTTTTACCCAGTCGGAAGATCATTCGTGGAGAAATTCAGAAAGTCAGGGGAACCGATTGGCTAAATAAGGGCCGAATAGAAAGGGGGGATGAGTTGGAAACATGAATGTTGAGTTTAATGATGGCTTGGAAACTGATGAAGTAAAGGCTGCAGTGGCTGAGAGCCCCTGTCAACTGCTACGCTAGGTTCTTACTCCTTGCAAGAAATTAGTTAAAGCACAGCAGCATGATCCATGTCTGGCGCATGCACAAAAAATGGTATCCATCAGGGAGACAGAAATGTGCCTACATACTATTTTGTTAAGAATAATATTTTATTCCTGAAGTGGAGGCCTGCAGCACGGCCCACCAATGAGGAGTGGACACTAAGAAAGTTGACTGTACTGGCCCTGAGATTTCATCAGTAGTTCAATCAAGTGGACCAGAATACACCAATGGATGGTCATCCAGGTATGAGAAAGACCTCGGACTCAAAAATTGTCAGTTTTATTGGTTTAGCTTCAGATAGGATGTATAGAGGTTTTGTTGTACATGTCATTCATGCAAGGTGCTGGGAAAGCTGGTAGAGCCCACTTGTTACACCATTGCAGCCGTTGCCAATGGAATCCAAGGGACAAGGACAACGGGATCAACAGGGTTGTTCTTGCCCACATAGGGTCGTGAAGAAAGTTTGTGACCAGAATAATATTGCTGGTTGAGTTTGTTGAGGAAGGATCAAGTTCTGAATACCCAGTTGATTCTTCTTCCCAGAGATAGATAGCACCAGATTTTAAACACTTAGGCTTAAGCTGTGCTTGATGGAACCTTGAAGCATAAGGCTGAAGTTCAATGGCAGGATATGAGTGGTAATGGTCCTGGGACAACAAATAGGGCTGTGCATGATGTCGATGTTAGCAATGCCATTCCAATTCAAGGCAACTTTTATTGTTACCTTCCTTATAAAATGAACATTGTTCAGGAAGAATTTGAACACATGCTGCGGACTGGGGTTACTGAGCCAGCTGACAGTGCTTGGAGTTCAGCAGCGGTGTTGGCGAGCCAGGGAGGCTGTAAATGAGGGAAATAACTCCTTAAATTTTATTTTTTGGTTTAGGAAAAGGTTAATGTCATTGTTTTTTGCCAGCTTTCATCAAGCAGTAATGTGTAAAGCAGTAGTAAAGGCTAATTGCATATATCAGCTTAATTTATACAAATTAATCAGGGTATCTTCTGGATCATCCAGTGTGTTAAATTATTTTCAGTTTGAGATAACTTAATACCTAATGTCTCCGTCCTAATTGTAACAATCTGCAGAACACTTTAAAGTACTATTATTACTTTTGTTGGATGGAACCCTGGTGATTACTAAATTAATATTGGGAATATTTTTATATGAGAAAAGAAAGAAAAATGGAAAATTATTAGGTGGGGTTATTACATTATTTTGTAATATGATTAATGCTTAGAATATATACACATTATGATCGGTCAGGTTCACAATAAAAAAAAAATTCCCTAGTATTTCCATCTTTTTCAGTCCACAATATTTTTTTAACCCTTTCACGCATGTGATCACTGCAGCTGGCAGCTATTCAAAAGCCATTTTCCACAATATATCTTATATATATGGTTGTTGATGGCATAGCAGCACATCAGTCACATCAGTGGATGTTAATGAGAGATAGTAAATAAGCTATAGCTGAGGAGGGGAGGAAACAAGGTTTAAGGAGTCAAGAACAAGGAGGTGAATGAGGGAGAGAATGACAAGAGTGATGAAAAGGAAGCGAGGGAGTATTGCTTTTTATTTTCTGTTTATTTTTGAGCTCCACCTGAGTGAGTGTACATATGGGAAGGAAATTTGATAAGAATAATTAAAGGTGAAAAATAAACTTTAAGGAAAAAACTTCCCTTAGAGGTTGATGTACTTCATAAATGAAAGGTTTTCATGATGTCTGTATTGGTAGGTGTGTCACTAATCTCTTAATATATGGTAAGAACCAAAGCTATTGACAGATTTGAAAAGTAAAGCTACAATGATGCTCAGTCACATGTTTAATTTACTTTGCTCATGTGTCAGGTGATAGATGGGTGTCTGCCATCAGAACTAAACCATAACACACACTGGATCGGGGTTTGTTCTTTCTGATGGCTTGAGCTCATCAGTGTTTTATATTGTTTATCACATAGCGTCATGTGCTAAACCTGATAGTGGGAATACATTTAAAAGAAAAACAGCTTTTAATCCCAGCTCTGAAAAGAGTTGAATATAACTGATCAAAAGCTTTAGAAAGTAGTTATTAATCAAAAGTCTTTCCTATTCATGATTCAAGTGTATTTCCATGTATAAAAATGTGGTTTGGCCAACAGTAGCTCCAAGAAGCATTATTATAGTGTAATACTGATCAACCAAATATCCCAACTGGCCTCACCATGAGACTGAGTGAATATCGTTTGATATTGACTGGATTTTGGATTAAGGTATTTTTCCTGAAGCACAACCTTGTTCACTGCCTGCATGGGAAATACTTCAATGAGATATCGCGCTTCATTTTGTATCTCTCGCCTCTGTCCACCGCTGTATATAACTGCCTGCATACCAAGGATAAATCACTTCCCAGTCGGCTTATTACATGAAATGAAGGAATTCATCATGGTGACAGTTGGCTGTTGCAAGGCACTCGCTGTGATTTATCTGGGAGGAATTGATTGATTCATTAACAGTGAGTGAACAGTGCTTTACTGTGAGGGCAGTGCAGGGCACCTCACTGCATGCCGCTGTTCTTCTTGAGGGAACGCGCAACTGAGCGTCTCCTGTAAGACCGTACACGGACTCCCCTGTCCTTAGTTAAGCTCATTACCAGTATAGTCAGCCGGCGCAGGCTGGTAGCAAAGAAAATATGCCATCCAACATAAATCAGATGGTCGATGTGAATAATGTCTCTTGATAGGATACGTATTTTGCTAAGACGTATTGAAGATTGTTCTGTACTGAGTTAAAACGTTTTGTTTCTTTCTTCTTTTTTAGTTCTCTGACAGTGCATGCATGCAAAAAAGTGCCATTTGCTAGGCTGCAGTTTTCCTGAAACGATGCTGAGAGATGAGACAGTTTTGATTTCATGACTGCAATTATTTTTTTCATTTTTCATGCCTCTCTTTTGTCTCTCCGTATAACGTGAGTGTTGAAGGAAGCATAAAACTCAACTGTCTCGCTGAATTATTTAGTGAAATCTAAAGGCTTCCCAAAGTTTTGATGTGAGGTAGTGATAATGATTAAAGAGGTTGTTTTTTTTTACAGCCAGATTGTGCATCAATAGTTGTGTGATTGAAAGTCTTCAGGAGCTCCCAAAGGGCTCAACCATATTCCTGTTTATCGTCCTGAGGGACGAGCAAATAAATACGATGGAAAAGTTCTGGTAAACTGTCCTCGAAGAAAAGTTCTAGTTTAATGAGGTAACAAAGTCAGAGAGAGACCCAGTCTTGATGAGGAAAAGAGAAAAGAGGGATGAGTTACGTGGGGACACAACAGTATGGTGAGCTCGTTGGCTGGCAACCTGTTCATCTGTCTTTTTATCCGACCTACTAATCCATTGTCTTTATTCATCATTATAATCTACAGCTTTCATAAGGCTACAATACAGGAAAAATGACAAATTGATCCTGTCACTAAATTCCAAAATGATGTCCTTATTAAGTAAGGATCACATATTGTAATTTTTTAATTATGTGAGAAGAGAAAAAAAATCACCTTCATGTTTGAAGAGCCCCAGCCAGCAGGTTCTGGGTGCTTTAACTTATAATAGCACACTGGCTCTAAATAAGTCAGTCCACCATTTGATCCACCTTTTCCTTCATCATCATCCATTGAACACACTTCGAGTCCTGGGTCCCTTGAGATGTACCAGCGTATACTTGAGACCTGTGTCACATAGAAGACACCAGATATCTGGATTGGCATTGGGACAGTGTTCAGAATTCCATTGGACTGTGGGAACAAACTATTGAACAGTCTGCTAGATCTTGCACGGATGCTTCTTAGCCTCCTACCAGATGGCGCGAGGGAGTGCAAAGAGGTGGCGGGAGTGATCAGTCATTATTTTTTTGGCCTTTCTGACACATCGGTTGGTGTACATGTCGGCTAAGGAGCCTTTGATACGTTCCTGTCACATTGTCCTGTAGTTTCCTGTTTTTGTGATATGATGACACCTTAAATTTCTGAGCAGAGAACCATCCAATCATCAAGTTAAATTTTTTAATTAGTCGAACATTTGGTTGAAACTAAATTAAAGCCAAACTGATGGATATACCCTCTGCTTGAGCTGTAGTTTATTTACAGAACTAATTAGCAAACACTCAGCCACTTTTTTTATCGCTCGCAAAAAGCTGTAAGACCGACAAGAAGAAATGACAACAATAACCAAACAAATGAGGGGGTAATTCCTCAAGAAATCATATTGTTGTGACAACTCAGGACGTTGCAAGGCAACACAAGATGAACACACAGGACTTCAGCCAGAGAGAGATGGTTGCATTTTTTTAAATGTCAGTGCTGATATAAAGAAGAAAATACATGTTGATAGAGTCCTTCAAAACATTAAACAGACATTAAGGATGTCAAATGAATGTATTTACTGCTGGGAGATTGATTCATGATTATTTACATTTTACACAGGTCTGGGAACACGTTACGGTAAGGGTAAATCAATTATCATAATTCACGCTTGACTTTAAACATGAAAAATCTTGAATTGTTCATGTAGTCCTTCATTAGGCATCTTTAATAAACATGTCCTAATAGTATCTCATGCTTGCCAAGATGTAGGATTAATGCATTAATTAATATAATAACAAGATCATTAAATCATCTCAATTCATTAGTTGTCAGATTATTCACTGATGAGCCATAACATTATAACCAATGACAGTTAAAGTCAGAATAACGTTGATTATTTTGTCACAATGGCAGACGGTTGGGATATATTATGCAGCAAGTGAAAATTTTTCTTGGTGTTGGATACATGAAAATAGGAAAGCATAAGAATCTAAGCGAAATTGACGGCCGGGTCAGCCCAACTGCAACACAATTTATATGTTTTACTTTTTAACACATAAATTAGACTTAGACTAAAAATAGATTTTATGAAAAAGAACAAATATATTATGGGTGAAAGGATGGGGAAATGCATTGTAGCGCCTCAAACTTTGATTTCAACATTTCTTTCGCTTATACATCATGTATAAGGAAAGACACAGGGCCCTAAGTGTCTTATTTATCGATGGGTAGCACATAAATTTGTTTCCAAATTTGTTCGAAATTTCTTTCAAAATTATATATATATTGTCACGTGTTAAATAGGCCACACGTTCCAACTGAAAGTCTTGTTGGGTGTATTGGTCTGTAGTGGTCCATGTGTACCAAAGTGGTCTAAGGAAGGACATCCAATGAACCAATCACAGGGTCATGGTTGTTGATGGATCATTGATGCATGTGGAAGCTCCCCACATGCATCATGTGGGGAGCTTCCACATGCATACAGGTCAGATGGAATAGTGTGACAGAACACACAATGCATTGCAGAGAGTTTTCATTTGAAAAAGATAGACCTGCACTATATGAAGCAGGTGGTTTTGATTTTAAGGCTGATGGCTGATTGGTATACGTACTAGTCACAGCATCCTAGATATAATCTGTTATATTGTTGTGGTGATTATTTTATTATTTTTAGCACTTTGAGGTTTGATCCAAATGTAAAGTGCATTATAAATGAAATGTATTATTATTATTATTATTAACTAACAATTTCTTTCTTAATGAACACTTCATGTATCTGGCTCTTGAAATAGTGGTACCTTCATCTTCCTTTAACACAGAGAGAAAAATGAGATCAAACGTGTAAATACTGTGAAATTAAATCTATGGCTTAAGGAAATCTAAAGATGCATCAAAACAAACAAAGTCATTGCAGTGTCCCAGTTATGTCTAGTTCAGAACACACTATCATATACTGTTACTTAAAGATATAAGATTTGTTAAAATGTCTAAATAAAGCCACTGCAGATAAACATAGGAGTCACATTCTACAGTAAATGCTGGGAATTGACTCTCCTCTCATTCAACCATCTGTTGCATAGCCTTGAGAGCCGATCCCTAATTGGATTAGTCCGCAAGAAACAGCTGGCAAATATTGTCATTGCATTTTCTTCTGTTTAGAATGCCTAAGTGTTGACAGATCGGAGTAATAATTCCAAAATGAATGTACATATTACACCACTATCAAACTTTGTAGAGAGTTAAGTGGGACACGACTAGAATATTTCCAGCTCTTGCCACTGAGGTACATTTATTGCATCGTGCTGAATGTCTCTTTTGCATTTGCAATAATCAACACAACTTGTAAATGCCATTTTCTAAAAGTCAAATTCAGTTTCAACTTTATTGTCAGTCAACCAGTTACAAGTTATACGGATGAACAACGTAACAACAGTGCAACAATAATGAACGGTGAATAGTTGATGTATTGGTCTATAAGGTCAATATTCTGTAGTGTGTGTGACTTTTTAACATTCATGACCCACAAATACTGTCACCTCCTTCCTCAACCTGATCTCCATGCCTCTTTGGGACATTTCTTCTAACAGCTGCCTGCTGTCTGTGGAGCCTCCGAGGTTTGATGACCTCTGCTCAGGAACCTACTGTGAAGAAATCCCATAAATGGTGCGCAATCTGCCCACTCTGGACATTTTACATTTCGTCGATGCAGATGCTGTTCCTCTCCACCTTTGAGATGTCCTTATGAGAGAGAGACATGAAAGCAGTGATAAAAGTGAAATGGAGGCGTTCTACAACAAGTATTACACTTTTGCACTGTGCGTGTGTGTGTGCGAGTGTGTGTGTATATGTGTGTGTGTCTGTGTGTGTGTGCGACTCAGAAAGGAGCTGATGAGTCTCTAACAAGCAGCTTCATCAGAGTAACGAATGAGCTGCCAAGCAGGATCTTTTTTTTTTACCTGCCTCGGAGAGGGGTGGATGGATGAAGGGACGGACAGATGGGCGGGTGGATGGATGGATGAAGGTAGACAGAACAGAGAAAAAAAGCGAGAGCCTCTAGTGAAGTGTTTTGCACAGGCTTCTTAATCCATTGTCTGTCAAGGAACCTCATCTGTCAGCTAGGAGACAATCACTTATCTCCTACCTCTGATTCCATAGTCTTGGCGTGGAGAACGACCAGTACACAAAAAAGGACTGGGGAAAAGATGCAGTGCATGTGATGGATAAAATGGATACACAACACATGGACGGCTGCTTTCGGCACCACACCAGTCACCTGTCTTCAAAAGGTGTGAGGTTGTGTGATAGGGGGATCTGTAGATTAAAGAAATACAGTGATGTGAAAAAGCATTTTAACTTCTCCTAATTTATTCTATTTTTAGTGTCACATCTCAAACATTCCTTACAAAATTAACATAAAATGATGCCAATCTATACCTAAAGACAAAACATAATTTAAATGATGATATAATCAATAAGTGAAACAGTAATTTCATTATTATTATTGTTATTACTGTATTTGTTGTTCTTGTTTTCAACTTTCTAAGATTCCTCCGAGATGGAGTTTTATTCAGAAAGTCAAAAACATCATAGGAACAGCAGGCCTCTCTCACTTCAATTAAGGTCAAAGTTCACGGCTCAAGGCAAAGGACACTGCTAACCCAGAAGAACATCAAGGCGTCTCTGAATTATGCAACACAGCACCTTGATGGCAGCCAACCTTTTGGGAGGCAGGGCATTGAAGTCGACAAACCAAATGCTCTTGGACATTCCTGGGTCTAACAAACGAACCAGAGCTGACCGGGCCTTCGCAGTGGCAGTTCCAAACCTTTGGAATGGTCTACCTATGCAAATGAGAACTTCACCCAGCCTGAAAGATTTTAAACGTTTTTAAAAAAAAAGAAAAAGAGAAATACAAACACCTTTTTCCTTAATTTTTGTAATATTTTATCACTTTATCTTTTATTCCTGTAGCTTGTGGTTTTGCATCTTATCTGTTAACACTTTGGTAAACCTGTTGTGGTTGTTTTAAATATGCTATATAAATAAACATTGACTTGTTTTGACTTGGGGGAAATATTCTATGGGCTGATGAGTGGAAAGCTTAACTGTATGAAAGACAGTTGTTACTTTAAATCTGGTGTAAACCAAACACAGCATTCCACAAAAAAACATTAAACCTACAGTCAAGCGTTGAGTTGGCAGTGTGATGTTGAGGAGATGATTTTCAGCATCGGATTCAGGACAACTGCCACTAGTGTAGGGAGAAATTTATTGTACTTTCTAACTGAAAATTCTGAAGGAGAATGTCAGGTCATCAATCTGTGAGTTGAAACAATGTGAGTCTATTCTCAGTTGCTTTCAGTTGTTGATGTTAAAGGTAGTACAACATGCTATATTAAGTAAAAGGGATTGAATACTTTTTCTCACTGGTGATTTGGATGTTGAATAACCTTAATGCTTGATTAAATGAAATTATGATTTACAACTTTGATTTTGTGTTCACTCAGGTGTGCCTTTGTTTCAAAGCGTCAAACAAAATCAATCATAAAGCCGTTTAGTAGGAGACTCACACAGGAGAACCAGAAAGGAGTCCGATACTTCTTCACATCACTGTATAACAGCGTGGAAAAGGGGTGAAGGAGGACCTTTATGTCCTTGAAAATTGTCTTTAACCTTATTTTTCCCCGAGGAGAAAATATTCACTAAATGTCAACACAATTCAGTTTCGCCAATATATATTTATTTTTCTGTGAATGAGATTTTCTCTGCTTTCTTGCTCTCTCTGTCTAGCTCTATCTCCCTCCCTCCCCATCACAGGGTTCCGTGCCTGCTCTTGCATTAGTATGCACATTGAGTTCAGTCACACTTTGATGTGCAGCCCCATGATTTCATAGTCGACCCTGGTGGCACAGATCAAATTTACAGGTGTGTAGAGGCAAGACTGATGAGGAGATTCAGGTTTTCTTATCTGCTTCAGAGTTTCAGTTACAAGGAAATAAAAGGCACTTTGTGGTTATATCAGGTGTAAATGGTGACACCAGACATGAAGTTTGTTTGTTTTTTTGTCACAAAAATAATGTCAACGTTTGCGTCACTCCATGTCTTATTTCAAAGTATCTTTTGAAGAGAGCGACCTTGAGGAGAGGACTCTGCACCAAAGTCATGATTCTAATCTTTATAATTAATAGGTACAAGAGACTGTCATTCGTTATGACTGATATTTAATCTCAAAGATGGGGGATAGTTACTGCCACTGAATCGTGGCGTATTTCAATTCCTGATTGATTCACCTCTGCAGAGAATTGCTTCGGAAGAGAAAGTCATCACTCTTTCCTTTCAACAAATCCCTTCAATCCGGAACTCATTCCAGTCAGTCGTCAATGTTTCGTCTTAGCGAAACACTGACGACAGAGCAAACACCGGATTCATGTAAAATGAAACTTGATAGCATTCAAAGAGATATCTTACATGGCGAAAGTTTGTTGTAAGGCGATGGCCGTTTGTTAATAGTAAAGTTGTCAATCGTTTTTGTAATCCATCATCTATCATTGTGGAAGTGGGTTGATTCGCTCCGCTGTGGCCTCAACGATATAAAATAGAGGATACTTTTCTTCCACTAGTGTTACCGCATCAAGATGTTATCTCCAGCCTAAAAGCTTATCAAGCTGACAGTAATGATATTGAGTGAGTGAATTGTGTGTTTTGATGGATATCTCTGTGAGTAATTTGATGCCAAATTGTGTTCCAGTTCTCATATTGTTTCAATTTTAGAGTCTCGAGCACTCCCCTTCTCCTCTCATCCGTACCCCCGCCAATCCTCCCATCCTCACCCCCACCCTCCCTTATCTCACTAATCGTCATTCTTCAAAGCTGTGATTCTTTCCCACAGGTGGAGAAATGGGTTCCAAACCTATTTTAGTGCTCTGTGATACAAAAATAGATTATCATTTTCCGATGTGTATTTGGTTAATCTGTTGTACATTGTGTACTGTGCCGTGATTCTTTATGCTCTCTGATGTGAGCTGAGACCCTGCCTTTAAAAGCCTCTGCAAGGCTTCATGAGGAGGATAATTAGCTTCTGTAATTAAAAAAAAAAAGTAAAATAAAAAATCCGGGTAATGGCAAATCCTTTCCGAGGAAAAATTTCCATACAATCATTGACAATCATTTATTTTAATCGTGTGATTGGAATGAATGAAAGTGTTTGCTGGATTGGATCAGAGCAGGTTCTTTTGTACAATAACTACTTTGTAATACATGAGGTGCGACCATGTTGGATGGCAAAAGTTTGTAGCGTACCTATACTGAATGGCTTCACTCAAAGATGAGAGAGCCAGCTATTGTAGAATGGAACAATTTGCGATAACTGTCACAAAATGTTTCTCCTGAAAACATTCGTAATGTTGCCTCATTTCACAACACATCCAGAGATAGATATGCTCTACGAGCATTTTAATGTAAAATCAATTGAGAGACATAATCAACAACATAAACTGGCTCATATTTTTCTGCGATCGTATAAAAGAAAACAACATTTTTATAAAACAGTCCTGTGTGGCAAAACTTGCCATAAATAAGCAAAATCAGGTTTATTAAATAAGATCCACCTTAGTATAAATATCAGGGCTGAATGAACTAATGGTTGTCAGATTTAAATGATCTCAGAATATTAATCATTATCACATTCCAGATAACTGCATGAAATACAGATTTCTATTCAGAGAAATGTTATTAGGATTGGTGCTTATCTAAAACAAATATGCCCTTTAATTGATCTATGGATTAATCTATATATATCTAAAAAATGAGATTGAAATATTTATAGTTTTTATGTCAGGCCACGTCATCTTTATAGTCACGTTCTTGTCCTTGCTGCTACCAAGAGCAAGGTCAGTCAGTAAATGCCACCTCTGACACCCTTCCTCTGCATCGTCAAACAGGATCTGTCTAGCACATTGATTTTCCTTTGAGGGGTGATCAATGCTCTGCCATACAATTATCATCCAACAAATGCATTATTTCGGAGTAAATATCTGTCTTAATAAGGTGCTTCATGGAAAACTTTGTCACGCACATCTCAAGAGATGACACTGTCTGGGCCCTAAACACACACACATGTTGAATTAGAGAACATTTATTGCAGTTGTAAGCCTTTGTTAATTGTCTCATGATCATCTGTATATAATAAAGTTAAGCAGTCCCCGCTCTAAACTGATTTCGCTAAATCAGCTGCATCAGGATCTTCTTTTGCCATGTTTCTAGTCACACGGACACTGAGCTGTATTTTTCACACTGTGGTTTGGGCATTTAAAATGCAGTTGCAATGTATGCAAGTGTTTAGAAGATAATAAATTAATGCGCAAACCACAGCCACTTTGTGGGACACCGTGAACTGCATTAATGCAAATAGGCAGCATTAAAACATGCAAACATTCCAGGGAGAAGGATTTGAGCCTATTAACAGTTATTGCACATGCAGACCCAGTAATGCAAAACTGCACAGCTCTCTGATTGCTCAGCTTTACTGAAAGTGGGGAGATTATTTTCACAGCAATGGGTCCGTCTCCGCAGTGCATTCACCACTGTGGGAATTTTAGCATGCATCCATAATTTGATGTTAATTGCCTGCTAACGGATTATGCATATTCCAAATATATATTCCTTATATATATTACATATATTTGATCCAAATGTAAAGTGCTATATAAATTAAATGTATTATTATTATTATTATTCCATAATACATTGTGTTTTATACAGGCAGGCCTCATCTGAACTTGGTTGATGAAATGTCACTCAAGACCCAAGGCTTGCAAAATGCTCCATTGCTTGTCCGCTGTTTGAGATAGCCAACATGTTTTCTGCATCACACCCCTTCCACTGTGTCATTATGTCTCATATAATATTCTATATGGGCTGTTGAATGTATCGGAATGAACAATCATATAAAGCACTTAATAACTTATATTTAGGTGGCATTTTTTGCTTCTCCACCAGGTCGGCTACCAGGATGCTCCATAACTGTAATTTAAGCTATATTCACAAATGTTTCTTTTTCTCCTCCAAGAGGTAAACTGAAAAACAAGATATGTGTTCAGGCTATTTTCCAGGCCTCACAGCATTCTATTGTTTTCTGGAAAGTAATGTCACTTTATAAAGGCTGCTCTATGGTGCTGTCCACAGAGGCATTTTTGTGATTTTGAATGCACAATTTAGTTTCTCATTTCGCTCTCCAATTCTGATTTAGAGCGAGCAGTGACCTGTGTCATATGGACATTGGATGGAGGTCAGGCACAGCCAACTGTACTGCAGGGTGCAGTAATTCACAGAGAGGTCCAGCTACCAAAATAAAAAAAAAACAAGATAAGCTGGGTGAAAAGGCAGAAGCCATGTTTCCCTTTCATTGTAGGTTTTTTTTTTTTTTTGTAAGCGCAAGTTAAAAATGCATGAAGGAGTCTTTTCCCATGCAAAGTATAACTGCCATGTGCTTGAAAGTTATTCTTACACCTGAAAGACCAAAGAAGTGGGTTAAATCCTGCATATATTTACCATAATCTCCCACTTTTTCCATTTATCTCTGAGGGAACTTTTGGCAACTTTTAATGTGTTTTCTCCAAAGCACTCCTTAAGTGGTTTCCTCTTTTTTTTGCTGATCTTGTTGTTGTTTTTTACATGACAACCATTAATTTTTCATCAACTTTCTAAACAACCATGAGGGTAATAAAAGTTAAATTGACATTTAACTATAATGTTTGACAGTAGCTCTTCTTATGTCCCTCATTTCAACGGGCTGGGGCTTGACAGTGCGTCATCTTCTAGCAAGTCCATGACACGGAGAGTTATATATGCCAGGGTATTACAGAACCCTTCTTAATCCGGTTTGACACACTGCTCCCTCTGGACCGGGGTAATTTCATGCTGCTGAAATAGTATTGATAGAGCCATGGTAAATGAGGCACGCAGCAATCGCTAACTTTAATAACCACATAGATGTGAGCATTGAAGCCTAACAGGTCCATGAGAGGAAACCCATACAGGTGATTAGGAATCGACCAGGGTCGTGGCAGGCAGCACCCTGTATCTCTTATTTTTGCTAATAGAATTAGCGTTTAAGATATCAGGACAATTACCATTGCTTTTAATATTGTGCCAGGTCTTATTGTATTCAGTAAACTGGCAGCTATTTTGTTGTATCAATCCAAGGAGAAACCCACTGAAAGCATTTTTCATGTAATGTCCCACGCCCAACCCGCATCATTTGTCATGCTAAAGTTGCTTGATGTGGAATATAAGTATTCAGTATGCTGTTACACTGTACCGAGATTCAGAAATAAGCTATACCAGCAAAGACAAATAAAAACATTGATTTTTGTGAGTGGATCAGTGGTTCCTGTCAGTCAACCGGAGCCCTGGAGTGTCTTTATCCACCTCCCCTCTTCCCCTCCAACACTCCGATTTGCAGTAGCTCCAATTGCTTCTATAGCAGCTAAGTCCACTTGTTGGTCTACTCCCATTACTGTGGGTGATGCTGCCTTGGGAGCAAAGTGATTTTCAGGCCACAGAAGGGTCAGTGAGAAACCCGTCTGAAGCCTCCACACTGGCTGAGGCTAGACAAACAAACCATACGGACAACTGCAGCAGCCAGCGGAGGAGCAATGATAAAGGGTGAACCCACTCTAGTCCATGATGCATCAGCGGTTTAAAAAGTTTTTAATATGGATACATATTAATAATAATAATATGAAAAATAATCATCCTTATTTATCCTTATTTCATAACAGAGTTCCTTTACCCAATAAAAAAAAAAAATATTTCAATCATTCAAAATGTAGAAAAAGATGAATGATTTATTACAACAGCAGATGTGTGATGGTCAGTCTATTAGAAAGTCTTTGTCGCTCAGACTCTTTGGGGAGATTCACATCGAAGGGTCTCTGCCCTGAACAACATTATGGAATACCCCCCCTCCTCTGGAGTCTGGATAAAGGTGGTGGTGGCTCATGACTCTGCTAAGGCTGATGAATGATGGGGCTAAAGGCTCTCCAAGGACTAGGTGGAGATGGGGAGGTGGAGGGCATGCAAACGAACAGCATGCAAGAACTAGACGGGTGGAGAGAGAGTCATATTTAAAGACAGCAGCTGATGGTGAAGGGCTAAACATGCAAGTGTGACAGTGATAGGATGGATGAGTCTACCTGAATGGATGCAGCTGATATCCATAAATGCCCTGGACCATGAAGCACATAATTAAGACCAAGCATGTGTGATAGCTGAGGATTTCAGAGTGGTATATCTGTGGCCCCTGTGTACCAGAGGATAGTCTTTCTGACTTAAATCCCGCTACATTTCCACATAACAGGATGGAGCGCAAAAAATGTCAATAAGATAAATTGTGAAATAGATAGGAATTATTAGCATTAATAATGTTTAGGGGGAAAACGTTTTAGATGCGATCTAAAAGATGCCGGGAATTATTAACTATACCTGAAATTTATTTTGTTTACTCTTGCAGACAGGCTACACTAAAGCTCGCATTCTTTCCTTTTTTCCTTTAGATCTGTTTTGCGTGAAAGTTCCTTTGGTAGTCTTTTTCCCTCAGGCTTACTTTTTATTCTCCAATGGTAAGATACAGCATACAGGGAAAGATCTTCGGAGTGAGAAAAATGGCTGCAGTTCAAGCTAACTCTAAATGGCCTGGAGAATGTCTAAAACCCTGGCAAAATGTACTCCATGTCTCCACTATAAGATGAATGGTGTCTTTTCATGCTTTTACCAACAAATGACTCTTTCTCTTGAGCAACACACACAGGGTCCATGTTAACACCTCCAGCCTGAGACACCTTGGCATAACGGCATCCCTCTAATGTAGCACATACGCAGGAATATGCAGTATGCATGCAGCTACATTCTCTCTCTCTTTCCAGATTTCACACATCTGCATCAAACTCTGTAAGGTGGCATGCAGTGAATATAAGCGGTGACAGACTCCTGCTTGTCCAAGAAAATTCACTTCACTCACTATTTAAAATGGTCATTTTGCAGAAATGGAGACATTTGAGTGCTAAAATGAGGGTTGTGTAATTTTCATAAATATATAACGCGCATCACTTGCCAAGAGGAAGGATGAAAAGTTTTTCCGTGGCACTGCCTCTGGGCCGCCGTTTGGTTTCCACTCAACAGTGCTTTGTAGTGTGTTTAAACATTAGCCCAAGTAATAAGGGGGAGTGTTCATGGAGCTCCAACTTGATGTTTAACTAATGAAAACCTAAACTCTGATGGGGTTCATTAAACATAGATGCAGTGGAACAACTGGCCCACAGCTACTTTGATGCCTTTGCTTCTTGTGACAGATCTTTAATATCCTTTTTTTTTTCTCCTGATTCTTAGAAACATAAAACTAATCAGAGGAAAAACAGAATAGAGCGGTTTTCATCTTTGGAGGGGATCATATCCAACAGCATTTCAATCAGATTTGTTGAATTGTGTTTGAACCTTTTAATCACAAGTCATATAAAAGGGGTCATTTTCCATTATGCATGACAAGAAAAGTTGACAAAAAATCCAACTCAATATACACACTGCTGCTCGACAAAACTTGTGGGTGTTTGAACATAATTCTCAGACGAATAGTACAAACATACTTGGTTCATTGATTAAAAAGAAGAAGAAAGAAAAGCAATTGGTTATTGTGAGTTTTCCACAGTTCTCCTGCCTCTTGAACAAGCAATGAGGGTCAAATTGACATTGCTTATCTCGACACATCTTTATTCATTTAGCGACAATATGAACCCTAATTCCTGTCTCCAGCTGAGATGCAAATTGACAATTAGCACTAAGGCAGCGGTAGACTATCAGTTCCACCGACGCACTGGGGGACATCAACAACCCCACGGAGAAGGAGAAGTTGTGAAGAAAGACTGCGTTTGATACGGCAGCTGCCTGCACGGCAAAACAAAACAGGCTCTGTAGCATGCAGGCGGAAACAGTTCATTTTCACCCGAGTGTGCACTGATTAAGTTGTTATGACGAGCCCTTGAGAGGCTTACGTTTTCCCGGCTGCTGCGTTTGTTCCCTTTGCCATATGTCATTACTTAATAAGTGTGGCAGTGAGAGGAGCGGCGTGAGGGTATTAGAGAGAGAAGAGGTGACCGAAATGCTTGTTGATGCTGAGCCAGTGATTACTACTCTTGTCCAGAGTGTATAGAATATAGCTCGAGATGCTCCAGCTGAGCTAAATTGTAACCCGAAATGTTGGTTTGTTTGTGTTTTGTGGTGAGAATTCTAAGATTGACCTGAATCTGTCAAAGACTTAAGCTCTCAGCAGCACAATTGTAATAAATAGAATAATACTTATTGTTATACAGACTCATTATTCTTAGCATATATACTGATCAATCATAAAATCAGAAATATGATCATAACTTTTATGTGCATTCTGACACATTCCTAACAGAACCGGCATCAACTTTTGAAGGAATTTGGGCTACATTTCATCTTTTGTTGGATAAGAGAAAATGGGTCAGCCTTCACTCAAAGAGTTGATGAAGAAACCCATGAACATGTCACCGGTTCACTGGTAGTAATTCCGTCGACTACTGTGATTGGTACTAACCACTGCTGATAACTCAAAAATCAATCAAAATCAATATATCAAAACAACTATTGCATGGATCATATTCAATTGTTATACCCAGATCAGTGGTGGATTACGCTATTGGGGACATGGACGGTCAACTAGGGCTTCTTCTTGCATGGGGGTGGCATGGAGCACTCATCAATTAAAAAAAAAATCTGAATGTTTACATTGTAGATGGATTTCCTATTGATCATACTCCATGTCATATTCATTATGAAGTCAACATTTGGTCAACAAAGCTGGTCGGAGTGGGCACCCCTCTTGTTTGAGTCAGGATCCTTCCTGCAGAGAGGAATCCCATGGTTAAAGATGGGAGATGGGGAGGAGCGGGGCGCAGCGCCACAGGTAATGTACGATGTACGATCAGATCGTGTTAAGACGGCTATACCTGGACGGACCTGACATCCGTTTACGTATTTGCTGCACCGTGCCGCCCCATCTCTCTCTTCATCGGATCACAATGTGTCATTCCCTCCCGTCATTTCATGTCTGTGTGACAGGCACTGCATATCAAACCAAAGCCCGACCGGTGTTGTCGGGACGGTCGGCAAATATTCAGAAAATATGTTTCGGGCTCAGACACGTCAGGGAAAGCCCAAGTTGGTTTCGGAGAAGAGCGAGCACGTTCTGACTGTTCCATTACTGCCGCTACGCCGCCCATCCCACAATTCAATCCTAATAATTTTTTAATGAGGAGGCCAGGGCCGGGGGGGGCGGCAAAGCTATTATGAGAGATGACCACAACAAACAGTTAATATTATAGCCTGTGGGATTTGTAATATTCATTGATAATGTATTAGTAATTAATTAAAACAGAGTAAAAAGGGATGTTCGCCCAGGGCACCACACAAGCTAAATCCGGCCCTGACCCACTTAGACCTTATAGCGAGGAAGAACTGGAATGATTTTGGGAGCGGTCCGTTATATATTACCAACACTGGTTGGAACTTTATCTCTAAAGGTTTTCTGACCATAATTTCTCAAGAGTTGGTTCGATTTGGTCCATGAATTTACCCTAGGAGATATAACTTATCATATTTTACTCTAATAGCTCATAGTGTACTCATTATACCCTTGATGCCATGGATGACTTTGTAGGCCTAGTTATGGGAATGTTACTGTTGGTATATCGACAGAAAACATGGCCTCTCAAAAAAACAATTTACGCTATAATGTAGTTTAAAAAAATGCAATTATAAATAATATTGTTATGTTGAAGTGTCATTTATTGCTTGATCCTTCTATCAATATAATGAAAGGGAGAACATGAGTGATGGCGATGGCTGATTTGCTGTTTGTAGAGTAGAGCAATCGATAGAATCAGACAGCAGCACACTTTGGACTAAGACTTTAAGAATTCCCTCTTTTTTATTTATTTTCTGGTGAGAAAAATGTTTTTGTTGTCCAGGAAAATGCAGCCAGCATGGTCCTTTCCACTGAGATGACAGAACAAGGACTATGCTGGTCGCCCAGCTTGGCAATACAACAGTACCAAAACGATATGCTCCCTGCAGCACTGTGACTGCAGGATGGCGACCCTTGGTGCACTTTAAGAAAAGCAAACATTTCATGACCATAAAACATGAAGACAGAAAATATAGCTGGGTCTGCTTCAGTACGTCAAAAGATGTTAGAACTCAACTTACTTTCTGCCAGAGTCTGTGTGAGCAGAAGAGGCCCACTTCAGCAGTCATGTCTGACCCAAACAGTATCAAACAGACTGGTTGAACGTCAGACCTCAAAACAGACCAGTGAACCATCGCAGAGGAAACTGCTACCCATAAGGCTTTCATCACCCTCACTGAGCTCTTGTCCAAAGGAGACAATGTGTCTTCCTCAGCAGTTTCACAAAAGCTGACAAATTTTTCCTCTTGGCCTCTAAGCCGGTGGAGGAAATTGAAGATAGATAGTGTCAGACACGAATGGCACCTGTGTCCACAGCACCGTCATCAACCCCGCTTCGATCTATTCAATTTCTGTGCGACGAGGAACACGAACAGGTGTACAAGATGACCCTGTTTGTTGAACACCTGTTGATTTGAACAAGAGGATGCATTGGCAGTTGATGAAGAGGAGGGAGACGTGTTGACTGCACAGAGCGCCTCCTGTCCATGGCTGATAATAGGGATGCAATAAAAAGGGGAATGTCACAGCAAGCAAGGAACTGAAGGATGTTTTTAAAAGGCAGGTTGAATCCTGATCCCAGTCCTCCTGAGACAAAACACCATTAGACCATTATCCTTGGCTGACATGAAGAGAAAGGGTTTTATATGCATCTCTGTCTCAAAACTCCTTCAGAGCAGACATTTTCCAAAGCTTTCTTTATTGTGGGGAAAACTAAAATTCAACCGCTTATAAATAATTGTTTATTATATCACAACCAAATTGTATTGAGAACTATGAGGTTAAAGTTTGGGGTATACAAGACAAATCTTGACTTATGTTTTCATTCCATGATTTATTTCCCTGAAATATGTGGGTTACTTCAATTATATCCCTGACAAGTCAGGGCTATAATAGAATCATTATCGCCGCATCTGTCACGTCAGCAGATCCTTCGTGTTTACGCAATAACTCTACACCCCCATAGACTTTAGTGTGAGGTAGAACTGGATTGATTATGGGAAAGATCGGTTGTAAATATTCGACACCAGAGAGAGATTTACCTTCAAACAGGCCTTAGTTCAGCAGCCGTTTGTCCGTTTAGTCCAAATTGGATGCATATGAATTTACTTCAGTAGATCTTATCTCATAAAGGTTTTTCTCTAATAATTCATATTTTACTTACTAAGGGGAGCTATGTTCAGACGTAACTCTCTAGCCGTTGGTTAGTATTAGTCTAAATTGTTATATATGAATCGATTCAATAAATGCTAACTTGTATCATGAATCATCCTCGTAGTTCATATTTTGCTCAGGGAGAGGTTTTTCTTTTTGTTTTGTTTTTTTTACTAAAATCCCGGACGTAATGTCACAATTTCATGGATCATTTCAAAATGTTTTACCCATATTGAACACTAGGGAGAGGTTTATCTCTAAAAGTTTTTGGGCCATGATTTTTCAACCATTGGTCTGATTTTGTTCACATTTAATGCATGTGAATAAGCAACATATATGGATCAATTAAAATATTGGTCTTGTATAAGTCATGTTCTACTCTAAAAATTAATATTTTACTCATTAGGGGCAGCGTTTTACGAAAAACTTTGTTTTTTGGAGGTTACTTCCAAACTGTTGGTCCAATTTAGTCCAAATCTGGCGAATTAGAATCAAGTCGAGGAAATCTGTCTTGTATATGTCATATTTTCAGGGCTGCAGGGGTATGAAGGTGTGGGAATGCCTTATGAAGAAGTCGCTATTAGTTTTTTGTTTTTTTTCAATGTCACCAGAGGGGCTCTGTAGTTTTTCCGACATATCTTCACATTTATTTGAGTAGTTTAATCAGGGGGATTACTTGTACAACGAAGGGGATTCAGGCCTTTTCAGGGATATACCCTTGTTTCGGGGTCAACAGCATAGATATACTTAATTTGACTGTCTATACTGTCTGTTTTTCACATGAATAGTGCTGACTAACTATAAAATGAATACTACATATTGTATCACCAGGCACTCCAGTATTAGAGCTCTGTACCTTCAATTTAAGACAATTGTGCAACATTAATTCCACAACGCATTATGCAACATTTGAGGATCTGCTGTAACAAAACTGCTGAGTCAATTAAAGACATAGCTCACTCATGTTATGGCATGTCATTGTCCTACCATGCAAAACATTACTTATTTTTATTTTAACTCCAGAGAACAATGTCATTCTTTATGGTATGATACATTTATGTAAAAGATTATATTATTTTATATGCAACGTTGATTTTATCTGCTTTTATTTTTTGTTTACTTTTTAAAGAAACCATAAATGTCCCCAGTCTCAAGCCATTGCTCTCTAGATCCTATTTCTTTACCCCATTTATCTTCACATTTTACAACCTAACCTCATTAACAGCTTCTAATTGGCTGTTGGGCTAAGCTGAAAACAATCACACATTGATTTCCTCAAACGTAATCACCTCGTCCAGTCATTTAATGGATGCTGTCACTGTGGGGCGCCAAGAGAAAAATGACCAGTCAGTGGTCTCATTGATGCCCTTCACCTCCCCTCACCAAAGGCTAGAGTGTATAGCCACCCACTCCATCTTAGCAGGTTGGTTTAACCCCTCTAGCCATGTGACAAGATGCGAGCACTGCATCCATCACAAACTGCAGGACATGTCGGAAATTTTTATATTCCCATATTGGAGTTTCTGCCGTGCACCTGAGCATCTTAGCTGAATGTTTACCTGGTGCAAAAGATATAATATGCGTAAGTACACAATAATACAAAATATTACACACATGCACGCACGTGCACACACACATATGTCCTGAAAAAGTTAATGAAGGGTCATTTACCTTCTTAACTATCAGAATGGAATTATATCTAATCAGACCGGCCATTTGTCGTCTAAGGGACTCTCTAGAGTCATTTTGAAGCAATTTACACAGCTCTCTCCTCCATATAACAAATGGTTTGTCATTACAGCTAATGTCCACTGATGGCTAACTTCGCCCTGTGGCTGTGCACACAAAAAAACACACAATGGCAGCAGACAGTGTGAGTGGTGGTGAGTTGGTGGATTAGGCAACAATTAAACACCTAGTCCTAAAAGTTATTTTGCTGGAAGCAGGAACAACAAATTGGCAAGCATTAGGACCTGAGTGACTTTGACAAGGTCCAAATTATGATGATCCTTGTCAGTAGAACAAATTAAGCAAACACATATAGAACAAACAGCAGTGAAGGATCCCCAAATTCTTTATTAAAGTTTTTACAAGCCAACAAAACAAGTATCCTTTTACATTCCTACTGATCATTTAGTAAACGGGACCATATATTTTGTACAATGAATCATTAATTATAACTTAGGGCCATCAGCAAGCGTTGAATTCTTCAAGCACAGTTTGAAAATCAACTGGCAGCAACTCAATAAATGTCTGCGTGTAAAATGCAATCGTTGTTCAGTAGAAATTTGGATTTACAATGTGAATATAGACTTATTTAGTGTTTGCATAGTTCTGTTTTGGAAAATTCTTACTCCATCATAAACCTGGTGATGGCGGAATCTTCTAGTCCTGTTAAGTTTCAAAGTCACATTGTGTTACAGTAGATCTACCAAGACAAACCAGACCTTTGAGTCAGGCATTCATACAAAAGAAGTTTTTACATCTACCTTCAGCCGTGGAAACAGTACTCGAATTGTCTCAATTAGTCATGACCTACCATTACTCTGCATTCATGTTCATGAATCATTTGTTCATTGGTGATGCTTCTGTTTGACCACCGGAAGAACAGTAACATCAGCACTGCTAGCGTGCCTTACTCCAAAGCTTTCCTCCACGATAAAGCTCTTATGTGTCACCAGAACTGACTCCTATGTGCAGTTCTATGTGGAGAAGACATGTTTCTGTTCAGGTTCTTGCTGAGCTGAGCAGCGAGATATCAAACAATAAAGGCAGTAAACACTCAGTATGTGGACTTGAGTGTTTTTGACTAAAATGAACAAACATACAATTTAGAATAACTGACATACGAACATGTAGTAACTTAAGTCTCACTGAGAATCATTTTTAACTGACTACACATTCAAAAGAGCATTGTAGATCGTCTGTCCGATATCAGGGACAACTTTCAGATGGAACACCGAAGCTCAGCTCAAGGGATTCCACCTAAACCAGTATTCCATGATGAAAGTCCTTGCTTTTGCACATATCTGCTTCCACTAGAAAGTCACTCTGCAGGTCAGGATGCTGTTGCTAAAATATTCAACAATATCCAACACATTGTGGGTTTGGGGTTTTAGCACACTCATTGGATTTTTTTCCACACTTTATATTCTGTCTCCGGCCCTTTTCCTGACCAGAAATATCCAACAACAAGCAGTAGGAGAGTGACATTAATACTGCACGACAGCATCGTCCAGCAGGACTGCAAATGTTTGCCTTTCAGTCCAGGATTCTGCAGCCTTTGGTCTGGCCACTGCAGACATTGATGGGGATGGGAGAAGAAAACTGTTGCCAAACTTGTCGCGGCTGCTGAGAGCTCAGTTTGGTAATTCATGACCAAAGCTTTTTCAAATATTTGCACAATACACCTTGGTGGACAAACATACACAGGTGGCCATGCCACTATACACAAAACGCATTCTCTTACCAGGTCAGGACACTCTGTTAAAAATATGGTGTGGCCAAGGGAAATAAGGTTGGAACAACGTGTAACTTTTTAGTCCACCTCTCTTTCTGTAGTCTCCTCCCCTCAGTCTGAGGATGAGCTCCAGTTTAATTGTTGGATGCTAGTGTCTGTTGCACTGGCTGTCAAAGAAAGATAAAGAGTTTTTCCTGGGGCGTAAGGAAAGGGGAGAGTGGTGATGAAGGGCCTCTCTCCTGCTGCTCCACTGGCTGCATTAGCCCCACGCTTTATAATTGTGTGAAGGGGGCACTTCGAGTGACTCCCTCATTACTCACTGGCCTGGCCAGTCCCTGGCAGCCAGGCGCACCTCACCTTTCTCTCTCTCTCTCCCTGTATCTCTCCCTGTCTCACTCGTTTTAGGTTGTCCCTCAGCTCCATCAGTGCCTCTTCCTCCCCTGAAAAACCCTCTATTGTTAATTTGACCCAGTATTGCCATAGGCACATATTGCCTTCTCCTTTCACAGAATTTGAAATGCTTCTGTGTCAGACTGGGGCCGACTGTGCATAATATGCTTTGACAGGTGTCACCTATGGGTTGGAGTTTAAGGATAAATGTAGCGTGGCCTTTTACTAGACTTGCATAATAACAACTATAATAAGAGGAATACAAATAAGTAATAAATTAAAGAAAGGCTCCAGCCTCTGCAACCCTGAACAGGATAAATAATTACAGATAATTAATGAAAGGCTGAATCAAATACATACAAATAATTAAATGATGATTAGCATAAACAGAGTGTATAAAATTGAGCAAAACACAACATTTTACAAGTGGACAAACCCAATGTTACCATGTTTCTATTACACTTAAACAACAGCGGCTCGACTTGACCAGAATTATTCAAGCAAAAGAGGAGTTATGTATAACGTTTGTTGATTTGAAGAGCTTTTGGTTGATGTTCTTCTTCTCTGAATTGGCTGGTTTACTGGTTTAGAGGAAGGTGAACAAATGCAACAACCAGCCTTTATAACTTTAATGCAGAACAATTAGGTGAATCAAAGACTAACAGTCCTGTCTCGAACAGGTTGAGTAGAAGAGGCTACTCAGTTCTTGACTGAGGCGAATGCCAGGTCTTCACGGGAGAAGAAAAATAAATTATCACCTCATTTAATTATATTGAAAGCAAATAAAATATTTGAAGGATACTGAGTTTGTTAGTACGGAGTGAAGACAGCCATCACTGACTAAGAGGCAACTAGATGACATAATTAAAATACCTAGGGAACCGGTTTGACACACAAATTTCAAGAAGATGTACTGAATCAGACATTAATATTGCTTGTAGTGCTGCATGCCCCACAAGGCATAATGGGAAACAGCTCAGTCTTCCCTTTTCTCTCTTTTATGTTTGCCGTTTTTGATTTGGGATTTTACCCCAATAAAAAAACAACACACCTAGACATTTGAGGAAATGTTTCTTATTAATCACACCCGTGTACTGACCTGTGTGTGACTGTGTTTTTCTGCAGAGGGTGGTACATGTGAGGTGATTGCTGCCCACCGATGCTGCAACAAGAATCGTATTGAGGAGCGTTCGCAGACAGTCAAGTGTTCCTGTTTACCTGGGAAAGTGGCCGGAACGACGCGTAACAAACCCTCCTGTGTGGATGGTGAGGAACTCCGAAAGTCCAAAAAATAAGTTATATTAGGGTTTAATAACAACCTTATCCTACTCGTTATTATTTGCAATAGTAGTTTTCTTATTATTATAGGTGATAATGATATTATTATTATTATTATTATTATTATTATTATTATTATTATTATTATTATTATTATTATTATTATAAGTACTATCATTGATATCATTACCTCTGCAAAGCAGGTTCTGTTCTTAAATTTATTTGCCCTTTTTTTTCGATTATGGGAAAACTAATGGCTAGATTTTCCTTAAATGTTGGCCAGATATAGGTTTTGGTATATTCTAGAGACGATTGAACATTTGTGATAACATCATGACCTCACGGTGTTATATCATAATAAATATTTCTTAGCCTCTGTGAGATGAGTTAAGTTTGTACAAAAATGTATCATTAATAATAATAATAATCTTTACTTTATTTATCAGCGCCCCCGTGAATCACCGAGGGAGCTGAGGTTTCAGGTTGGGTCAGGGGGTGGGCTCAAACCCTGGTTTCCAGGTGAAGGGTCGACTGCTCGACCCACTGAGATAAAGCCGCCCCATGTTATTATTATTATTAGTAGTATTATAAATATAACAAATATTGATAATAATAATAATAATAATAATAATATTAATAATAATAATAATAATAATAATAATAATAATAATAATAATAATAATGATAATTATTGTTGTTATTATTATTTTATTATTATTATTATTATTATTATTATGGTAATTCATACTCTTTATGGACACCATTCGAGGCACTCCTATAAAACAAAATTCAAAAAAATGGTAATCAGTAAAAGATCCTTTAGATAATAATGTATATAAAAATGTGATAATAATGATAATGATAATAATGTACTGGAGTGCATGTAAATACACTAATGATAGAACAGGCCTGTTCTATTATTAGTGTCTTTAATCTGAAGTTCTTATGTAAGCCTTTTACTTAAAAAAAAGTTTTTGTTGAAAAGGTACGTGTAAGATGACATCTTGTGAGGTCACCCCTGCAGGGTTTTCAAACACTAACCACATCCCATGCTCTTGGAGTTACATGTAATTTTGAAGCCTGCAGCAGCACTTTGCTCCAGGGGTTTTCTCTTTTTAATGCATCTTCTCTCAGCTATGCCTTTTCTCTTACTTCTCTCTCTCTTTGCTCTTGTCCATTTTTCTTGCGTCGCTCGGCCATGCACTGACTGAATGTCGTGCTGAAGTGCATGCGTGCAGATGACCAAACATGTGATGAAAGACATACTAGAATAGGGGTTGAAGGGGTTAAAGTGGGCTGAACTGAAGTCTGACAAATTTTATTAATAAGTTTAGCCCCCTCATCTCTCTGACTCCCCTCTCACTAAGAGAATGACACCAGGATATGTTCATTATGAGGGATGTTACACTAAGTCCCAGACAGGTCTGTGCAGTGGGCTTTAGAGCTGACATCCAGGAAGATGAATAAACACTGCTAACTATAATGCAAAAGAAACTACACCACTGTGTTTAAAAATGTATATATAAGAGCTGATTTTTAGTCCTTGAGGTGTTTGTACAAGAAACTGATGTTTGCCCTCTGGTTATAGACATCACCTTAATGCAAATTGTTCTGAGGCGACCTTGAGATTCATTTTCTTTAGCAGACCATCTTGAGATACCAAACAACCAGACAGTCTCCTTCACGGCAAAAAGCAGACACAAGACTGGAATCCTTTTATACTCATTGTGTCTTTTTCATAGCTCTGGCCAAAGCAGTATTAATAATCCTTGAAAACATTAACACAAGGCTGAGAAATATCTTAGCAAGCAAGTAAAAAGTGCAAAAAGAACAGATGAAAAGTTGCCAACAGGCATCGGGGAAAGATTTGTCACTGATTCACTGATTCCAGAAATATAGAATGTTTTCTATCTGTTCAGTTATTTCTAGGGCAGACGTGAACATAACATAAAATCATAAACAGAATTGATTTATTAATGTCCTAAAACAACTAACAAAACAAGCTTCAACAACAAATTTAAGCTAATACACAAAAAGGTACAGCACAGTAGACTCCCTTCCCCTACAGCCATTCTCTACCACTCATTGCGAAGATTTGTTGAAACTACGCACATATTAACTATTGTAAAAATCTAACCTAAATACAAATCCATTAAAAAAAAAAGCACAGTCACACACAGCCTGTGAGGAGGCCTGTGACAGGAATCCACAGGCAACATTTAAGGGCGAATCTATCATTCTTCCATCCAATCAGCAGCTGCTACCTTCGACTCAGAAAAAGAACTCCACCCACAGAGGGAGAACAGCACACTATCACAATAATATTTACAAATGACTCAGGGTCATAACACCTCCATGTTACACACATCTCTTAGTGATTTTATTTTTTCGATTTGGGGATTTTGCCTCCCCTTTAATAATTCCACCAACAGGTAAGTGACTCAGGCTCTTTGTCAGTTATTTAAAACTGCAACAACACAACACAGAAGCTGAAGGAGGGGGTAAATAGATATGAGCTTTTTCACTAGACTTAATTTGTTTGGGTGTTTGAGGAATTGAAAAACACACCATTCAATTCAATTATCTTTTTAAGTGGGGAAGAAGGGCCGTAACATGTTCTATGGTTCTGACTATCTAGGAAAGCTATACTTGAAAGTTGCAAGATTTTGTCATGGGGGCCCTGCAGGATGGCGCTGCACCAGGTGAGGGATTATAGACTTTTGGAATCAGTGGTCTGTGTCCTCAGCAGCTCAACAGCCTGGCCCAGATGGAGCTCTCTCCCCAGGTCCCAGCATTATTAATGTTCCGTCCAGATGAGGAACGATGCCGCAACCAAGCTCAACACCCCATCCCCCGGGGGACAGATGCCACCACTGTATATTACAGAGGTTATGTACTCACCCCAAAATATGTAAAGAATAGTCAGTTCCTGATAGAGCAAATCAAACTATGTTTTCAGAGGTCATTTGATGTGGACCCATTGGGTCGGGAGGAACGACTTCTCCTTTATCTTTCGCCATATTTGCAGAAACAGGCAGTCTCTGTGATGCTCTGCGTTAGACTCCAACATAACAGCACACCCTGACCATCAGATTATTTGTGGAGTATTTGGTACTACAATAATATGGTCAGTTGAGTGGCCCTTGGTAACTTCTTGGCTTGTTATTAATATATGGGAATGGGAGGACAGCTTGCATTGGGAAGTGTCGTGCTCAGTCGGGGTCTGCTGGCAGCTTATCCCAGTAGTAGGAATTGATTATTAGATTTGACAAGAACTATGTCCCAGTTATGTCATGGCCAACAAGGATCTGTGTGAAGAACATCCTTTTTAACACGTTTAACGTTGATATCTCTGCAGCCTTGCTGGGCCAATCACTTGCACTCAGATTAGGAGCTCATCACTGCACTGCAGCCTTTATCCCAGTGTACGAGATGTAAGCCCTCCGCCATGTATTAGAAGCTCCGAAGGTCAAAATGAAATACTCCAGTTGAATACACAAAGAGTTTATACACCAATGTGCCATAACATTAGACCAGCACACTATCATCTAGGACCTACATGATAGTAGACTTCGGTTTTGCAACCGAAACGGCTTTGGTTGGTACTGCAGACCAGTAACACCTAACTAAACTAATGTCTTGATGATGCTCTGACCCGCATTCTGATAATCACAATTAAAAAGTACTCGTTCAAGTACATCAGCATGATACAGATAAAACAATACAAGAGGCTTGGGAGTCACTAATAATTGAGGAATGGAGATAAGATGGGAGTTTTTTTTCCCACATTTTGTTTATAGTTATTTTACTTACTAATAAACCAACATCTCTTCCATCAGTCCCCTGATCACCGCTGAAATAAACCAATCCCTCCAGGCCGGCTTTGTTCCATCTGCCCTAAAAGCCGCCATAATCAGACCACTCCTCAAAAACCTACTCTTGATACAGAACTTTTTGTTAATTACAGGCCAATTTCCAAACTCCCATTCCTCTCCAAAGTTCTGGAAAAAGTAGATGCTGCCCACCTCCAGGACCACTTCAATTACAACAACCTCTTTGAAACCTTTCAGTCTGGTTTCCGCTCCGCCCACAGCACAGAAACAGCTCTGCTTAGAATCACAAATGACCTACGGATGGCAGCAGATAATGGTTCACCTTCCCTCCTGATTCTCCTGGATTTGTCTGCTGCCTTCGACACTGTTGACCATGGAATACTCCTACACCGCCTACATCACACCACCGGACTCACTGCCACTGCACTAAATTGGTTTCAATCCTACCTCACTGACAGAACAGAATACTGGTCCCTTGGAAGTTCAAGGTCCCGGACACACACCGTCATCTGTGGGGTCCCCCAGGGATCAGTCCTTGGCCCCATTCTCTTTATACTGTACATGCTCCCCCTTGCCCGAATCATCAGTCGATATGGACTCTCATTCCATTGTTACGCTGATGACACGCAAATCTACATAAAAACTGACACATGTTCCTCCACAGCCTCTCCATCCTCCTCGTCATCATCATTACCCCTGTCAACTCTCCGCGCTTGTCTGGAGGAGATAAAGGTGTGGATGAAAAACAACTTCCTCCAGTTGAACAGCTCCAAAACCGAAGCTATTTTAATTGGCACCCCACATCAGACCCAGTCTTCCTCCATAACCAGTATTACCTTCTCTGGTCATGACATTCCCCTCTCTTCATCAGTCACCAACCTTGGTGTAAGATTTGACCCTCAACTCACTTTTGAATCCCACATCAAACACATCTGCAAGATCTCCTTTCACCATCTCAGAAATATTTCGAAACTCCGTTCTTCACTCACCTTGAGTGATGCTGAAAAGCTGGTTCACGCGTTCGTCTCCTCCCGACTGGATTACTGTAACGCACTTCTCATCGGGATCCCTGATAAAAGTCTTCAAAGACTTCAGTATGTTCAAAACAGTGCTGCAAGGATCCTGATGAGAGTTCGTAAACACGAACGCATCACCCCCGTTCTTCATTCCCTTCATTGGCTTCCAATCTCCACCAGGATTGATTATAAGATCTCTCCCCTCACTCAACAGTGTATCCATGGTAATGCACCCCCCTACCTGAAAGAACTACTCACCCCACTGACCTCAACATGATCCCTCCGTTCTACCCACTCATACCGCCTCCTCCTTGCACCGCCTGAGCACCATGGGTGATCAGGCGTTCTGTCCTGCTGCCCCTCGTCTGTGGAATGCCCTCCCTGACCATCTCAGGGCTCCTAAGACGACTGACACATTTAAAAAAGGACTTAAAACTTTCCTTTTTAGCAGAACCTATAACCTTAATTAACATTGCTGCTCTCTGGTCAGGCTTTTATATAGTTATTATTTAATTTTTTATTGATGCTTTTATCTGCTTTTGCTTTGTAGCACTTTGAGATTTGATCCAAATGTAAAGTGCATTATAAATTAAATGTATTATTATTATTATTATTATTATTAATACATTGTTCTAAGATAAGATACTCACAGATATACACACATATAAGGTCATCGCTTTATGCTAACAAGCAGAAATTAAAAATGCAGACAAAACAAATGACCAGGTCTCAGGAGAGATAGGCCGGTTAAGGTTTCCATAATTACTCTAGAAACAGTGCAACTGAATTTAAAAGGTGTCCCTCTTCGTATGCTTTAGCCCACAGTGGCTAACTTGAGGACCAGAAACCATTGTTAATGCCATCATTATGTAGAAAATTATACTAATGTAATATTTGATGTGAACATCAAGACAGACTCTAAAATAACAATGTTCTCTCATGTCTCGTGCAATTCTTCCCAGGCCTGGCTATGAACAGCAGACCGTTTTGAAGGCTTGTGTAGAACCATCACACCAGCATAAATTTGTTTTAATGGTACCTTCTCAATGCACTCAATGTACCCTAATAAAAAAATAAAAACGATTAACAGTCTCTATTGCCATTGAAGAAATGTACTTAGATGCAAACCAGACCAATTCAAATTATGCACATCGTTCATGTTTGCAACTGTCTGTACCTTGACACATCGTCATTGCTGCAGCAACGGTGACTGTATTGTGGCAGAAACTTGTGATGGGGTGGTGCTTTTCAGGCATGCAATATACAATAGACACACTTTTGAACATACTCACACATAGGCTGCCACTCATTCACTTCACACATAGTATAATGGATGTTATGCAAAGTATGTGTTTCTAGGTGTTAATGTGTATATATAATAAATGCATACACATGAATGTTTATGTGTATTCATGAGAGATGCGTGAATGTGCAAGAGCATAGTACGGGTATGTGTATATTTGAGATTGAAGCATGATTTGGCCTTTAGCAGCGTCTTGATATGAAAACACACATTTATATGTACAAATTTACTCAACACATGCATGCAGATGCTCTGATACGCACACATGCTAAATCTTTGCGTTGTCATATAGCTAGTGTAGCATATAAGTCTATGAGAGAGTCACACAGATGCTGCTGATCACTGAAGCTGCAGCCCGACAGAAGGGGTTCAATCCGCTGGGCTGCAGACGCGTCCCGCTGAGTCGACAGGTTGTTATGGCACATTTGATTTACATCCAGGGGGAAACACAAAGATGCTACTCTAGGGGAGGCAAAACAGTGCTGCAGTTCTTCCACATACATTACTGGTCAACTCGGTGCAATTAAGTTTTATTTAGTAAGATGCGGTCTGAATGGTTGGCTTGTTAAATGTAATTTATGTAATCTCATTACAAGGGGCACATTGTCATTGCTAATCCTTAAATGTGTTTGTAAGAGCTTATTCATAACTTCACATGCTTGTATGTAAGCTGACTATGAAAAAACACCCAAGTGAGCTTATTACCCTTTTATAAAACTTTAGCAACATTCAACCCTAATGCAGTATTTTTAAACCTGAGGGGATGGACAGAAGAAGCACATTATGTTGTACAATAACACAGTCAGTCTTGCTCTTTCTGAGAAAAGAGCAAGACTTTGCTCTTTTCTCAGATAAGGAAAGACTAACAAATTCTCCTGAGATGAGAAAAATGTTTTTGTTTTTGGAGAAGTTGAAGATAATGATTGTGAAGCACATCACGCTGAGCTACACAAGATTTACCATCTAATTAGACTCTCAACCTTTAACCTGCCAACAGAGAATCTGACCCTCAGCTCGAGTCTAAAAGTCTTGTTTTGTTTTGTGCTTATTTCCATCTCTCTCGCTCTGTTTTTTAGCCGTATTCAGTTTACACTCACACCACTGGAGTAACAAGTCTGTGGCTGTGCCAGAGGAAATGAAAGAAACCTCAGGCAGATCTACATCAATGTTGATGTTTCCTTGAAATTATAAGACGCACGGAAAGAAAAGGCAGTAACAACACAGAAAATTAATTTAAAGTCATTGTTCCACCATTAAAAGGCACGGATGCACACACCTACGCACATACACATACACACACCAACTCTAAAGTCAGGAATTCTCACTCTTATTTTAAAAAAAAGAAAAGAAATGAAGAATATATATAAATTAAGTATATATGAAACCAAATTTTTTTTGTTATTTGTATGCGCAACCATTACATTCCACTCTTTTTCGACCGAATGAATATGGCATCGAGAAAAACAGGAAACCCCTTCTGTGGCAATTCAAAGAATTAATTAGCATCCACAAACCATACTGGAAGTAATCAATTGGAAAGGAAATAAAAAGGAATTATCCGCATGTTGCTGGCACCAAGCAGTCTATAACAAATTCAGAGAAGCTTTGTTAACAGAACTCCAAACACTTATTTCTGAATAGCTAATGAAGCCTCAGCTCTTTCTTTCCTCAGAGAGGCAGAGATGAATGCAGAATAATCATTTTTTGAAGCTGACCTGTGGTTCAGGGATCCAAGATCCAAGTAATTATGATCAATTTGCTCAATGCTCCTATGACACTTTCGCTTTTTTATAGGTGTTGCACATTGCTTGCCCTCATACGCCTCTGTTTCAATAAGATTGATTTTTTTTATCAATCATGCAGCGAGTTACATTAACTTGCTTGAAAGGATGAGCGATGGATTGGCCATTATGTTTGGTCAACTGAGTAATCAGCGAATGCATGTACAAGGATTTGAATTGGTCAGAGAAAGGATGGAAGACCAACACCTTTCTTGGAAGACCAACACCTTTCTTGGAAGACCAACACCTTTCTGGCGGTAGAGACTGATTCTGTGAAGGAGACAATAAAAGGAATAATGCCGATTACCACTGTTGAATGAATTGATCTTACACTCCTGTAACTGTGAAATTACCAAGAAAAAAGAGAAACCAAAGCCTTTTTGCTTTCTGCTCCCAATCTTTGACACAGATGACTTGTTAAGTGATTGATGAAAATCAGCTGACATCATTGGAAAGCCATCATTCTGGTGTGATTAATGTGAAGTCCACTGAGTACTGTGCATGTTATTTCCAGTAAAGTCGTATTAAATGTTCAGTCAGCCCTTAGAATGCGTTCACATTTTAACACAGGCAGAAATCAATTCTCCTTGTCATCCGTGGAGGTGTTCAAACATGCTGCTACCTGGCAGGGATGGGTCCACGAGTTCAATCAGTCAGACGCTTGGCTAAGCAGTGATCTGACAGATGCGGTTGCAAAAGGTCCATCACTTCATGTTTTTCAATCAATTCCAGTTCCAATCTGGGTTGTTTGTCCATCAAAGCTAAAGACTGGAGCCTGCTACAAGGCTAACATCTTGAATCCAAATCTTTCAGTCCTTGTTGGCTAATTATTCCAAACCCATCTGTTATCTTTTACGGTGTACAGAAACTACTTTATGCTAACGTGAGGAGTGAGTTCATTGGTGTTTGTGTTTTAATCACATTGAAGGCTTTCAGCTTGTAAACAGATGGATCTGAAAATAAATACTAAGCCAAATGGGTCATCGGGAGGCCCGTCAATTATCAGTCTATCATCCCTCCTCCTGCGAACCCCAGCAGACGCCGAGGAGGAGTAAAGTTTGCTGATGATGGAACAAAGGTTTTACCCTCCATACTGTCGGCTGCACTGGGAGAAGTTAAGTAAAATGACTGTTGGAGGTCAGTGGTCACCAGAGAGTGATGTATGGATCCTGGGCCAGACATGGATTGTCTCCAGTGGACAAGGTCACAGCCAGATGTCCTGGCTCGAGTACAGCGGCAGACGAAGTGTGTGTGTTCAAATCAGACTCTGCTCTTTTTTTTCATCCATGTGGCCATCAGACCAGAAATACCATGGTGTTGTCTGGGTTTTCTTGAATGGACCTGTTCTCTATTTGTTCTGTCTTTTTTAGGTGAAGGTGAATTTGATAGTTGATATTTGTAGGAGGTGATTCACAGCCGCTCCTCATTGGAGATTTACTTTCCCTTGAGTGCAAGTTGGGAAGCTGTCAAGATTTTATTTAGCGTTGTGGAAAGGTGCATGTATAAAGATGGTGAATTAATCCTACATATCATCTACCTTTTAAAACCATAATTGACAGCATACTGTACCTATGTATGTTAGCTTCTTGAAACTTGCTATTTTCCTCGGTGTGATTAAATTCAGAGTGTGTGATTAAGTTCATTTTACCAAACCTTTTCATGTTTGTTCCTCCACAGCATATTTAGTCCTTTCTGTTGTTACAAATTGCAAGCTTTGTGTTTTCTGGTTTACTTTTGCGATGTTTTTAGCTGTGGTAGCTCATTCTTCGCGTGAGTGTATACTGCTTGTGGGTAACTGGCACGGAATCGGCTGAGGGTTGCTGCCCGGCCGATTGCTTTCATCAGACTAGGCCTCGAGGCACTGATCGGAATCTAAATCCACCATGTGTGGTAGCATAATGAAAACCAGCTCCATTTCCACTCGTTTAGTAGCAGGAGGCGCTAAATAGAGTGGCAGCACATCGTCCTCACTGCTAGAACTGAGTAAACACATCTCCTCCAGCCTTGTCGTAATTTGATGCTTAACAGGGACTTCCTGCTTGCTTACAGTCTTGCACCTCAAATGCAGCGGAGTGTTAACTTAATTAATGAAGTGGAATGTATTTTAACCCACGGAAGAAGACAGAGGGAAGAAATGCAGAGAGAGGGAGCAGAGTGGATGACGGAGCAACATGTGGTAATTGGATTGGATAAGGTAAACATCCATGGGGGAGCCAAAGGGCAGGGTCACAGCCAGTTAGTGG
The DNA here is from genome assembly GCA_037951165.1 of Lophius americanus. Lineage (NCBI taxonomy): Eukaryota > Metazoa > Chordata > Actinopteri > Lophiiformes > Lophiidae > Lophius > Lophius americanus. The sequence continues at coordinate 4,989,628 of JBBDHG010000047.1, forward strand.
AGGCTCTTACTCCAGCGCTGAAAATCCTCAGGGTTCAGACAGAAAAAAAAGGAATGTGGGAAGTTCACCCAACGCTTCAGTGAGCCGCAGCGAGGTGTTACTCTGCGTCCATTCTTTTCTCGGTATGTGTGTTTGCGTGTGTGTGTGTGTGTGTGTGTGTGTGTGTGTGTGTTCATTCAAAAACTGTGGCCCGCTGTGTGAGGACCTGCACTTTAACCGACTTCTTCCATCAGTTTCAGAGGCCATGTTGCTCATAGTCATAAATGATTGCTGGTTGCCCTGTAACCTTGGCAACACAGACTGGAGGCAAAGGAATGTTTTCCACATGGCTCATAAACTGGTTTTGAAATGATACTGAGAGGCTTCAATGGGATTTAACTGATTCACCCAGTCATTTCACCTTCACATTTTCATGTTACATCCACATTATGAAAGGATTGCCGCTGTTTGAAAAAAAAAACATTGCTGAGAAAAAGTGTGTCGGGAAAAAGATGATTTATCCTGTGAGGAACTTCATAGATCATTTTGTTGTACCATGTTTGCCATCCGATTCCCTCAACAGAGGGAAAATAAATAATCCCTCACACATTATGATTTTTACATAAATGAGAAATTGACTTAGTATGCATGGATGGTTTAATTAAAATACATTTTCACTACAGAATACTAAAAACACTAGAACAACTTTATAAAATGCATACTGGTCACTGTAATTGAAGAATTTTGTGTTCAAAATGTTTTTCCAAAATATGTTTTTCCAAAATATGCTAATTCAGCTGATGCTTATGTAAAAAAAAATCTTCCAGGACAGCACATATATTATGAGAGGTGTTATTTGGTGTTACAGATGCATATAAATACGACATGCCTGGAGACAGAAGTAAAAAAGTGAAAACTGGATGGAGGGTAGTGATGAGAAGATGAGAACATATTTGTTTTTGTCAGATAGCTGGAGGAAGAGTATAGTTGATGTTAATGAGAGGCAATTAGTTTTGATTAAAAATGAGATTGCTCCCCTAGATGCAGTGTAGCTACGTATATCAAAACAAAATAATTATTAATTTTTGTTCTGATATAAGACATTATTGTGAACAGAAAACGTACCCATGCAGCAACGGAACAATAGCTCTGAGGCCAGAGTGGGAAAAAAACATTAATTTCAGGACTGGGCTGGGTGTTCCTCTTGAGTTGCTTCAAAATGTGTGGGTGCTCTGTTTTTTTATGCACATATGCATATGAAATATGTTTGCATGGGAAGTTGTTTGCGATATATTTGAGTAAATTGTACATTCTCACTGTTTTGATGCTATTGTTAATTAAGTTTAGGGGTAATTTTTAATTATTCGCACCATATATTTCACCTTTTCCTATTTTATCTTAGTCTTTATTTATTTTTCATACCATTCTTCTTATTATACAGTCTTCAGTGTGTCCATATGTCAACCTGTCCACAAGAATTTACACATATATCAACAAGGCCTACGCTATCGTCCCTGATGGAAAGTGTATTTCACCATAGCCCCAATCCCCTGGATTCAGCAAGCAATAGACCTAATTGTACATGTAAATGTGAAGTCATCTCCACAAACATTTTTTAGTGAGCAATATATGGCCTATTACCGAAAAAATATATTTACTGAATAGATCTCTTCAAATTGATTGGCCATCTAATAAATAGCATGTATCCGAAAGAAGTTATACAGTACACTACACAGAAAAATAAAAAGTATCAATTAAACAGAGTGAACACTATTCTCACAATTAATATATAGCTGCCATAAGAACACCGTCGAAGATATGAAATTTGTCCCTATATTTATATCTCTGTACTTGATTTGTACTTGACGCCTTAATTTTCCCCACCTTCATGTGTCTTGTGGGCGGACCTTAATTACATCTCTCTGGAGTTGGATAAACACTAATGAGACCAGTTCCGTCAATTAAAGCCAACACCGAACACAATTGGACTCCGAATTAGTGGAAATCAACTCGGGAATGTTTAAGACGGAAACTTCAAGAGTAGTTTTTGCTGCAAACTCTCGGCTACAACTAAAAGGAATAGAGGATATACAATACTGATGCATTTGTTGTCCAATTATGGGGGGAAGTCGGGGGAATCCATCATCTCAAAACGATTCTGGTGTGTACATATGTGCCTGGCTTATAAACTAACCTCTTTTTTGTCTATGCCCTCCTCCTGCAGCGTCCATTGTAATTGGGAAATGGTGGTGTGAGATGGAGCCATGTCTGGAGGGCGAAGAGTGCAAGACTCTGCCTGACAACTCTGGATGGATGTGCTCTTCTGGGAACAAAATCAAGACCACAAGAGTGAGACCTCTCACAATTTCACACACACACAGACACACAAAGCAAGCACAATTGTATAAACCTGCATCTACAGACTTACACTCCTACACAGATGCTTATGTGTTTTTACAATACATGCATACGTATGGACATACAACCCCAGGCACATACACAAAATTCCTCAAACACCATAAGTAGTATGTGCCAAAATATTGGACAGAATTCACCGGAATATTCAACTTCTCTTCCTTTCCTTGAAAATTCAGAAATTACTCGAGATAACAATTGATTGTTTTTTAATACCTTGATTGCATGCCTTAAGCCTATCTGCTACTTGCCTGCTTCATTCATAATAAATCTTCAGCTAACAACCAAAAATTTCAGCCCATATCGTAGTAAAGAACAAACACAAGGCAGGCAGTAAACAAACAGGTGGGCTGTGCCTCGGGCCACCCTCATCATAGTTAAAAAACCACTCTGCCTCTCCACCGCCTTTGGCTCTGTAAACTGACTCCAAATGCCATGCAAAAAAATAATGAAAGGAGTTAAGTCCTCGTAGCCAGCAGCCCAGCACAGGCGGATCGTCCGATTTCTATTCAGTTGATTGATCCCCCCCCCCAAATGCTCGCGATCAGCAAACCGCCATCTCCTCTGCGTGCTTGGTAACAATGACTTTAAATAGGAGTGACGGTATGGACACAGGTAACAGCCAGTGAAGGTTACACGCAAGGTTGATCTGCACACTCATATGCAAGTAGATAGACACTTTCAATGAGGCCCTTCATAGCCGTGTGGTGGCACACCCAAAACCTTCAGGAAAAAGTTGATGAAGTGGTATCGTACCACCGTTTAAAGGTAAGGACAAGTGTCTATTTAACTCTAAAGAATGCATCTCTAATTCTCAATCAAGTCCTTTGCATAATTTGAAATAAGTGAACTTGAAATGAGTGTCTCTAAATAACCTGGGACTAATGTAAATGCATTAAATAATAATGTGGGTACGTTAAATAATAATGTGGATACGTTAAATAAGTTTCGTGTAGGTTGAATCCAAAGATTCATCCTAAAATTCAACCCATATGGATTACCATGACCAGGATGGAAGAGAAAGGAGACAGACATTAAACAAGATTGAATATTTCTGCTCACCAATGAAGTAAAATGGCTTAGGTCTACACTTAAACCTTGAAAGACGACGGCCAAAAGGTCGAGCCTGATGCTACTTTTTCTACCCAATACACACGTGTCCTTTTTTCTTGAACCTCTCTTTGCAGAACACCCAGCCATACTCCCCTTTTTAGCTTCTGGAAGCAAAATGCAGAGGATGCGTCAACAGACATTGAGCTGCATTCTTGCTTCTGTAAAGGTTAGTCTTTTTTCTCAAGCTGTTGTTTTTTTTTTTCTGTTTCTGTTTTCCCGTCTCGCTCATTATCACTATAATGCATTTGAGTGTGGGACAGTAGGAGTGGGACAAACTCATGTTCAATGATTTCTCAGTAAACCAAATAGTCGGCACAAAATAGTCAAGTGTGTGTTTACATGCTGTGTGATTAGACAGGCGCGACACACATAGCCACCGATCGCGCCGCCACCCGCTCGCTGTAAATATTTTTCACACAGCACAGGCAGTTCACTCAACAATAAAAGTATAAAATATTATAACAACGATGTGTGTATCCCTAAAATATATCAGCTGGTAAAACACAGTAGCAGCACATACATAGGTGCTGTAGAAATACACACACACATTCAGAGCCTGGCACCCCAAAGCAGAGCCCCGCTTTGCGGGAACAGTGTGTAGTGGTAGGATCAGTGCCTCTTCCTTAGATTGCCTCCTTTGTTCCATGTCCTGTTTTTGCTATCGGCCACTGTGTGGGTTTGATTACAGCGCTGTACACTGGTCTGCCAATCCCATTAGTCCCTAATCTGTGACATGCTAGTTGCTTCTCTCTGTGTGAAATCTTAGTTTTGAATGAATGCACATGTTTGATGTGTTTGCGGCGTCTGTGTTCGTGTGTGCATGAGACCCCGACTAAAGCCTCATCCCTTTTTGTCATGTAGTTTCTTATCACAGGCCACTCGATTCCCTGATCCCCCGCTGAGGGGTCTCGTTGAAGCAGCTATCAGCACACAGCATAGCCAACGGGCAACATGAAAGGCTTTTTCATCCTGCACTCTGCTCTCTTTTTCAATCATCTTTCCTTATTCCCTTGTCTCTCAGGTCAAATTGCTTCATTTTTATATGTACTGTAACAACCCCACCATACCCACAAAATAGTTCTTTCTTTTTTTTATCCATTTCATTTCATTTTTCCGTTTTTTTCTTTTTTAAAAGTGTTGGTGAAGTCAGGCACACGCACATTATTCACACCGATCAAAATCGGCTTGAAAAGTAAGCAGCCACTTAAAGCCATTGCCTGACATCCGTTTTTCCTCTTTTCTCTCATGTCTTTCAGAGAGGGAGCTCTTCATTGCCTGTACTGTAGCAGCAGACAAGGCAGGCCCTTTTGTTTGTGGAAGTCACAGTGAGAGCCAGGCTGGGGAGCACCTTCGAAAATAATAACTTGCCTACCATAGATCTACATTACCCATTCCACTCACTAAATAGACAAATCCATTTCTGCTCCCAATAATTATACTCCTTATGAGAAACAGGCAAAATGAGAGAAAATATATTTTCTATCACTCATTCTTCTCGTGATTTTTATGAAAATGGAACGAATTAGGTTCCTCTTCACTCTAGACTAGAGTGAAGAGGAATTTTTCATCAGTATAAACAGTAATCTCATACATACTTAATATTACTGTCATCAGATGCTCAATGAATTTTAATGCGTTTTTATAGTTTTTTTAATTTTTCTCCATTGACATGAATTGTTTAAACCATGTAAGGTCGTTGAATTTCGTCCTCGGACTATGTTCAAAATAGTGAATTCTATGAATGGAGACCACCAAATATCATACTTTAAAGTGTGCTCCCAAGAAAATATTTTAGTCCCACATGACTCACTCTACACGCTTACTTTCACGTTGCCTACTCTATAAAAAGGAGTGCAAGGCACCTTTTCAGGCAAAATGACACACTGTGAAATGATGCAGTAACTACCTGTATTCTAATTTATCAAACCCCGCTTACCTGTTCAGCGTTGTGGATTGAGCCAATTCTAGCTGGACAGACATTGGGGGAGAGATGGGGTAAACCACGGGCGAATTGCCAGATCCGATTCATAGAGACAGACAACCATCGACATTCTCATTCACACCTACGGGCAATTTGAAGTCACCAATTCACATAAAGTGCAAGTTTTTGACTGTGGGAGGAAGCCAGAGCTCCCGGAGGGAACCAACACAAACATGGGGGGAACATGCAAACTCAATTTCCACACAGAAATAGGATTGGGATGTGGATTTGAAACCTGAAACCTCTTGCTGTGGGGCAGCAGGGCTACCGCCGGTTCATCTGAAAGCTAAACATATCGATCTGAAATGACCAGAAATCATTGATTGACATCAGTTCTCCCCCTTTTTCTTCTTCTTGTTCAATGTCATCATTATGACAAGCATAAACTCATTCCCATCCATTAAACAGGCAGTGTTTGAGATAAATAAGAAAATACTTTGAGTTTGAAAAATGCTCATAGAGTCAGACCTTTTCATACAGATTTGTGGTGGAAGAGTTCAATCCAAGTGCTGCTGATTAATTCATTCTCATGTTGCTATTTTTTTTTTCATTGTTTATGTCACATTAAAGTGATCTTTGAGTATTTTGTTGTCTGAAGTCTTCTGTTTTTAGAGCGTGCTCTTGAGGGTTTTTTCGGTTGGTATTATTGATTTGTTTAGCATTAAATGATAGAGGGGGAAGGCTAGACTGTGTTTGCACTAAATTATTTTGCTAAGGCAATTGTCCTTGGCTCCTTTCACTAACTGAAGTCTGAGTGAATTGCAATTTAATGTGCCTTAAAAAAAAGTAAAATGAAGTGGGCTCAGTTGCTAGCGGAGATGAGATGGGGGCTAAATCCTTTAGCGATCCGCTGCTACCTACTACACTGTTTATTTGAAGAGACAAAGGACAAAAAAAGGACAATTATAGTCGAACACATTCTTGCATGTAAGTTAGAGTTTAAGTGATTTGCATACAATCTCTTTTCTCCCACTAACAAACCTCTAGTGGATTGTGTCTGAGGTAGTGGGCGATTCGTAATGGGTATCCTATTAAAGTAGTTGTTCTGACAGAGGTCGCTCTCTGTCTGACTTTTTGGTAAGATGTCCCATTGTAGATACAAAATGCAAATGCTGGTTTTGGACAGATGAGCCCAAAGGATTCGTGTTTAAGAATCATGGGAAAGAAGGACCAAAGCTGTGAAGAAAAAAGACTGTGACAAGAGAAACCAAACTAGACTTAAGCTGTCATCCCCGACATCATAGGGTCCCCAAAAATCCCCAATCCCCTATGTTGTATTAGCGATCCCCCTGATAGAACTCCTAAAATTAAATGTGCAATTAAAAGTAATTTCCATAATATTTTTATTGAAAAAGATTTCATACAAAGTGAGTACAATATGAACTATATGATTAAAATTTGAATCAAAATATGATATAAAAAAGATAAACCTCCTTAAGTTGATTCATATGCACCAAATTTGGACTAAATCGGACCAACGGTTGAGAAATTATGGCCGAAAACTTTTGGAGGTAAAGCTCCCCCTAGTGTCAGAAATATAGAACCGACTTTTTTCCCAATAAATATAGATCTCCTCCAGTTGATTCATGTCCTAAAAACTGTAAAAACCCTAAAATCTGTTCATATAAAAAAATCCCTTCTAGTTTGTAAAATAGGAGCTATTAAAGTGAAACGTGATACAAAAAATATAGATATCATTGAGTTGATTTATATGCACCAAATTTGGACTAAATAGGACCAATGGTTGAGAACTTAAGGTGAAAAACTTTTAGAGATAAAGCTCCCCCTAGCATTGAAAACATACGACTGTCTTCTCCCAAAATCACTCCAGTTTTTCCTCTCATCATCCCCATGAAATGGTTCTTGAGTTGTCGTGGTAACATGATGGGGCGGCGTTAGCAGCGATGGCGATCCGACAATATCCCTGACGTTTTGGCATAAATATTGTAAAGCCTAAGCACATACATAGTAGACAATGGAAAAGAGTCGTGGTGCAGTTGCCTAAATTGATATGACCTAACAGAAGTCAGGGTACCGTTGGCTAAACCATGGAGGTCTGTGAGACAATCCAAGGATCTATCTCCCCTGACAATCACTGACCCACCACCAAACCCGTCCTGCTGAATGATGATGCAGCAGTATTACGTTCTCCACAGCGTCTCCTGACTCTGTCACGCCTGCCACAAGACCTCAGTTTGAACTTGCTCTCATCTGTGAAGAGAACGGGGCACGAATGGAGAACCTGCAAATTCTGCTGTCCTCTGGCGAACACCAATTGATTTCCATTGTGCCGGGCTGTGAGCATAGGTCCCAGCAGGGGACGTTGGGCCCTCATGCCAAACTCACGCAGTCTGTGGCCTACGGTTTTGTCAGAAACATCACACCAGTAGCCCACTGGAGGTCATTTTGTAGGATCTGTCATTTTTCCTCCTGGTCCTACTAACACTGAGGAGCAGATACCAGTCTCGATGCTGGGTTGTTGTCCTTCTACGGACCTTTCCAGCTCTCCTTCTGTAACGGCCTGTCTTCTGGCATCTCCTCCATGCTCTTGAGACTGTGCCAGGAGACACAGCAAACCATCATGCAACTGCATTATCCATCCTGGAGGAGCTATACTACCTGTGCAGCGTCAGTGGGCTGCAGGTACTGGGTCATGTCATATTTAGTGCCAAAGTCACCAACAGAAAACAAAACGGGAGAAGAGTCGGTCAGGAAAGATGAGTAGAGAGAAATGGATTTCGGCAACCAGCTGAAGAACCATTCCCTTTTGGGGGGTTGTCATGCTTTTTCCTCTCCATTGCACCTGTTGTATCATTAACTTGCAGCGAATCAGTTGAAACTGACATACAATTACTTGTGTTTCCTGAATAGACAGATTGATATCCCTAAAGTTTAACTGGCTTGGTGTCATACTGTGATGGTCTAGTGTTCCCTTAATTTTTTTGAGCAGTGTATATTATGTATTTTACTCTTATAGTTCATATTTTTCCAATTGGGGGAGATTTTTCTATGAAAAAAATGTTTTCGTAAATAATTCCACATTTAATTATTAGCCATTCAATCAGGGGAATTGCTTGTACAACGCAGGGGATTGGAGGCATTTTCGGGATATACCCTTGCTGTTAGCGAATACAGCGTAGCTTACCTTAAACAGGTAGTCACTACGAAATCAAGATCTCTGTTCCAAAGGAAACCTGTGTACAAGAAATGAACAAATATGCTTAAAATATAAACAACAAATAATTCAAAAAAGTGTACATAATCTAACTTCTATCCACATGAGTTTTTGATGCTATTTCCATTTGTAAGTCACATACTATCTAAATCTAGTTCGGCTGAGTTCAGTGTGAACAGGAAGAACAGTTTTAATATTCCCTTGGGCCTGACATCATAAGTACTGTGTTTAAATGCAACCAAAGAGCTCAGGTAACTTGATTGTTTTTGTAGGCGGTCCTTATAAATAAACAGAAAGCAATAAGGATCTGCCCGAGTGAACGATCCAGCATTTTCATGTTGGGTACAATAGTGAGCAAGGAATGTAGATTTAGCTTGGAGCTTGTAGATTATAATTTTTTCGGTTCAAGAATCCAATATTGATCTTTGTTTTGCTCGACAGTGGCTCCATAAGTCTTAAAAGTGAGTCTAGAAACATGCCTGATCCCCAAGTATTCATAACATTTAACATAAAGGTGCAACGATCGATCGACCAGTGGAATGATTGGCGCCGGGAGGTTTTATTTCTATATGATTTGTGACTGGCTGTGTAGTCACAGTATGGCCAATTCCATACCGGTTCCAAGCATGTGCTGCACAACAAGCATGAGCTACCACGATTACGAACAACTCAGCAGCTGGGAAATGTTTCACCGTGAATGAAGAAAACAAAAAACTTGCAAAATTTGTAACACTACGTTCAGGACAACCGGCCTGTTGAGGTACTTCAAAATTATTCACCCCGAGGAACGAACTAAGTATGAAGAAGCTAAAGTTGGCAGAGCAGTTATAGCTAGGGAGAGCGCAGGGCCAGCACCTAGCATGCTGTGTGAATGTATGTCTGCTGTCAACCATTGTTTGAAAACTTTAAGGGTAAAAAAAATGGAATTGGCTAAAAATGGTATTGGCTGGTCGGACTTTATAAAAATCAGTGATCGGAATCGTCCAAAAATAAATTGTAATCTGTGCCCCTTTAATTTATCTGTTTGAATGTTGGTACCCTGAGTGGTTCAATAAATGTTGGTGTTCTGTCAACAGCAGACAGTAGGGTTGACATCCGTCGCAATAAGACATTTGGTCTGAAAATGAAAATCTCAATTTACTTCATAAAGAACTCCAGGGTACACAGAATAAATCCTGTGAAATTACCCCAATTATTGGAGCCATGTACTCATGGAAGGCAGAATGTGGTCACACAAGAGAAGGCTGGTCCATACAGGTAGAGGAGGCTGGTCTAAAGAGGCAGAGGAGGATGGTCAATAGAGGCAAAAAGGAGGCTGGAACATGGAGGCAGTGGAGGCTGGTCCATAGAGGCAGAGGAGGCTGGTCCATAGAGGCAGAGGAGGATGGTCAATAGAGGCAGAGGAGGCTGGTCTAAAGAGGCAGAGGAGGATGGTCAATAGAGGCAAAAGGGAGGCTGGAACATGGAGGCAGTGGAGGCTGGTCCATAGAGGCAGAGGAGGCTGGTCCATAGAGGCAGAGGAGGATGGTCAATAGAGGCAGAGGAGGCTGGACCATACAGGCAGAGTAGGTTGGTATATAGAGGCAGAGTAGGATGGTCTATAAAGGCAGAGGAAACTGGCCTATAGAAGCAGAGGAGGATTGTCTATAAAGGCAGATGAAGATGGTCCATAAAGGCAGAGGAAGCTGGTCTATAGAGGCAGAGGAGGTTGGTCAATTGAGGCAGACGATGATGGGCCATAGAAGCAGATGAGGATTGTCTATAGAGGCAGAAGAGGATGGTCCTCATCTGTTTTTCAGAGGCAAGAGTCAGATCAAAATATAAATATAGTAAATGTTTAAAATAATCAAATAAAAAACCTCAGTATTATTTATAAAATAATTTTTATATCTTCTTTTGAAAATAATAAATTGTTGAAATCAACATTTCCTCTTAAGTTCTCTATAAATGAAGGCCGCTTGAGTGTGGCTGATTGATTCTTTACAAACCATTTTATAAATAGATTTGCTTTACATAAATTTATTTCATTCAGCTCTAGCAGTTAACTTGTTAGCTTAGCAGTTAGTTAGAAGCTCTGAAAAGCTTAAAAACAAGGATGGATTTTGAGTCAAGTGTGTCAGGTTACAGATATATTTAACCATGAATAATGACTCGTGAATGTCATGGGTCCCGTGAGTGGCATCAGAGTAACGAAGAGTAGGACCTGAGAAATACAGGCGAAGTTAAAGAAGGAAGCGACTCAATGTTTCCAGTTGCTCTCTTAGCACAGCGTCTGTTTATTTACTCCAAACATTATTAATCAAAACATAATTTAATACTGATGAGAATGTCCTTTTGTTTCTGTCCCAGTATTCTCAAATGTATGAATGTCCTTCACAACAACTGAAATAATCATAGTCCATAAGATTTATTTCGTAGTTTTTTCAACAGAGACATTTTCACAGCATCGTCTTTTCATAAGTAATCACAGGCTGCGATGCAAACACTTCCCTGTATTTAAAGCTAAATGCATTAAGTTGCCTGTTGAGCCACATGACCTGCTCAGAATAAAATTACAATACACATCAATTAAAAGCTTATGTAACTATGTGACAAAGTTACTTGGTATGAAAGAAATATAAAATTGCCCATGAACTCAATATTTTTGCAAAACAACATTACAGCACACCAATCAAACAAAAACAAGGACCTACGCGGGCTACGTCCCTCTCTCCAGAGATGCTTGCTAGCTTTTATAGCACTTAAGTTAGCCGCCTGGATAGATAATAATTTTAATATTCTCTAATACGCATAAATTGCTTGACTTAAGACCAAAGCGTTTTTGAACATGATGTTATGATTAAGTTTAAGCTCCTAAAATGGATTGTTAAATATCTGTTGCATATTAACCTGGAACATACAGGTGATGTTCCAAAGTCAAAGGTTCCTATCTGAATGTTAAGCTCAATCAATGATAAAACAGAATAGAGACTACAGAGGCAATGTGATTAATGAAAGCCATTTTAATTAACGAGCGCTTTAATTAAATAATTAATTAATACATTTTTAATTGTGCCTCCTTCCCATTTTTTGAACTCACCGCCCATCACATTCCAAAGAGTATTTCCCGGCTCAGTATTTGCACTTTTGTTAACCATGTTAACGATGCTCTTCTGGAATATGGGTTCCTTGACCGATAATTTAATTTATGTGTTTAAAAGGCTGAAAATTTCAAAAAAATTCTTTTACCTTTTTATTTTTTCCTTTTTATAAGAGTCCTAACTAACACAAATCAATTTCAAACATATCCACATTAATAAAGGGTAAAAGGCGGAGTTAAAAATTACAATTATAGAAAACTTATTACATGAAGTGATTTTTGTTACACTGTCAAATATTTTTTTTTGTAATTGAACAAGTCTATTTTTTCAAATTAAATAATGTCTACTAAAAATGTACCAGTTGTGAATTAAGTTTTCAGATGTAGTAAGAGTATAGGTTCAGATGTAGATGAGATATTTGTCTAGTTGTTCTCTTGAGCATAATTTCAAGTAACACAAAAACATCAAATGCAGGTGCACATAATTCTACCTTCAGTAAAAGGTTAATGAAATCATTTGTCTAGCATTTCCTGCACATTGGAGCTCTGAGACCCTCCATGTGCAACAGCTCCCAGCAGCACTCCGCACAATCAAATCCACACACCTGGCTACCACCTGCCAAGCGAGCTGAAAATGTTGTGATTTTATTTCTTAGTTGAACAAGATTATGGGATTTCTAAATGGCCCCACGGTGTGCAGGGGACTTGGAATTTATTTACGGTAAAATCTTAAAACAGAAGAAAGAATTTGATGAGTTTGATGAAAGGGAGTTAAAACAAATCCGGAAAACATGCATTTGCTGCACAGATATGCGAGAAGCGTTCAGTAGCAATCTGAAAACTTGATCCCATATAACACTTCTAAAGTCGTATTACCAGATTTCTGTAAAATTTGTAAATGGCTGTTTTGTTATGAAGCTGAGCAGGGGATTGGCTTGCTGGGGTGGAGGAAATATGGCGAAAATGGTGGGAGATACAATCAAAAATATGCCAGATTATCAATTTCTATAGCAGACAAACACAGGTCAGTTTGTTGAAAAGAGCTTTCCTTGTAAATCCAGAAGAACCTTGCAGAATCTGTCTGGTTTTGGTGATGGCGGTAACCAGGAGGTGAGACGGCGCTGTACAAAGCCACCACAGTTCAAAAGACTCCTCTTGTTTTTGAGACAAGCAAACAGAGCAATTCCTCTGGGTCTAATCTTCATAGCACTTTTACGCTTTTGTTCTATCTAAGTGTATGTGTGTTTTCTCTCCTTTCCTCTTTCTCCTCTGTGTTGCAGATTCATCCCAGGACCTAACAGAGAGCTCCCACGGCAGGACTGCGTGCCAGGCTCCTCCCCTCATCTACCCTTTTTCTTCCCCACCAAATGGTCTAAAACTATTACATCTGCAGCTACAGAGTGGATTACCTGGGACCACAGAAAGGATATCAACCAAGATAAAAACAGCTTTGCTCATGTGGTGCCAAGGATTTGAAACCAGACTAATCCCCTTTGATCAATGAGTCCCATGTTGGTGACTCTCCTCTTCCACACAGCTGTGGCCAGTTTCCGACTTACTCTCTCTCTCCGTGTTTCCCTCAATTTGTTTTCCCCCTGGAAAGACTGAAACAGCTTAGCAGGGGTTATTTAGAGTTTGTCCAAACATTACTTGAAGGACGTTCACCCCACCTTAAGTCAAACACAGTGAGGAACTTACATGGACCTGGACTAAAAGAGGGAGCTAAGGCCATCAGGACATTGACATCCTTTTTTTTTCTGTGTTGAAGGCATTTTCACATGACTCTATCGCAGCAAGGTCGGTCCTGCTGTTGCTAAATAGAGGCGATTTCTTGGGCTCACACTGGAGTTCCAAAGATGGAAACTGCTTTGAGCCTTTGATGAGTTGATGAACAATAATTGAGAAGAGTAAGGGTGTGTCATCACAGCCTCACCTTCATCCTTCACGATGGACTTTTTGACTTTCATGATGATTCATGAGCACTTCTTTTATTTGTTTGTTGAAATACTTATTGTCCTTAAATATAAATAAATACATTACATGTAAGATGACCAATCTAAGAAGATGAAGAATAAATTTAAGATGTCAGATACAAGGAGCTCAAGCCCTTTGGTGAAATACTGATCAGCCTTTGAATATAGATATATATATAAATATCCAGAGGCTGTTCTCCCAGTATGGTGTGTCCATCAAAATGCTTTCGGTTTTGTTATTTCGTTGGTAAAAGCCACAACAGAGTCATAAAATTGAATATTGGTCACCTTCGCCACATAGCAGGGTCCTTCGTTAAGCTAGAACGTCTTTACTGTTTCTTTAAAGGTGCAGAAAATACTGTATAGAACTGCCTCAGAAAGGAAAGCAGCCCTGAATGCAACCCCTACAAAAGGGACATGAAGCAAAACTGCAACTGTTACGAAAAAATGCTTGCTTGTGTTTCCTCTGTAGATCTTGCTCTCATACGCAGACAGCATTGATTTACTCAGAGTGGCAAGGAGAAAGTATTAGTAACGATTAAGAAATATACATTTTCCCCCAGTAGATGAAAGAATATGCAGGACAGCCTTATGAGAAATAAAAATAGTTTTCTATACTGACATGCTGTCTCTAATATATTGGCATTATAACCAATATTTTGTGAAATATCCTTCGTATTACAATTTGATATGTTGTAATATGTGGTGGAAGATCTTGTCGGAGTTTCATTTATATGCGTTAACGTTGTGAGGTTTTGCTTGAGTAAACAAGCAATCAACGACAGCGCAATGACTTATGGGCATACGAACACACACGCCTGCAGGAATCATGCAAACAAATCTGTGATGCTTCATTTATACATTTCCCTTGGTGGCAGAGAGGATTTTTCAGAACAACACATTCAATTCATTCATGCAATGAGAATAACGATTTCACAATACCATGCCAGGCAAATTTGTAGATGATATTCAATATCAGCCCCCTCTCTCGGCTATGAGCTTGGTTCCCTTCTCCCAGGGGATACACTGGAGTGCATTCATCATGTAGAAATTTGGCTAGTTTCATGAGCCCACTGCCTCGCTGAGCAATCACAGGAGCTATGAAAAAGACAGAAACGGCCGTCTTGCCAGAATTTTGAAGGAATATGTAACGAGAGAGGGAGCTTAAGTTTGTTTTTTCTTCCTCGATGAGCCATCGCCTTCTTTGTTTTCTTACATATAAAATGATTCACTGTCCCGCAGTCTTATTGCGTTTGTGCGAACGAAAATGAGTCAGGGAATGAGTTTGTAAATGAAAGTCTCTGAGAGTTTTTCTGGGGCTTTGAATTAATGCATCATTGCTGCATTTGTCTGTTTCTCCATGCCTCTGTGTGTATTTTTAGAGAGTGTATCAGGAGTATGTGAGACAGGCACGCTGCTATGACACACTTAAGATTATTGTCAAATTCAGTGTAGAAACTCTAGGGCTTATCCCTGCATGCTTATGGGCGTTTTAAGTGGATTTTTGCTTAAAAGGTAACCAGGGATAAGAAATGGAAGAGGTGCTTTTTCTTATTCCTTTCATGCACTCCTTAGTTCCATTCAAAAATGATGGGAGTCATGCTGTGGAGGGAGGTACTGCTCCATTTTAGGCAGAGAAGAAAGGAACACAGCATGAATTGATAACAGGGGCCGGGCTCTCGGTCCTTTCCCTGATGCTGTACAATCTCAGAAAAGAGACATCCATCAATTCCTGCTGACCTCCCACAGAGACCCAGACAGTCATGTCAACATCAAGCTGGACATATAATCAACAGCTGACAGCAAGAACAACCTTTATGCTACGGCCAGGATGTGTGCAGAAGATGCCAGACAGTGTTGTTGGTAAAACTTGGATTAGTCATTTCCATGGGTATTTCAAGTAAAATGCAAACTTTTTCCCTGCGAGTCAATCAAATGCTTGGCTCACTTCTGGGGCTTTTTAGAAGGAACCATACCTCCTCTTTTATACCACAGCCCGTCATTGCGTCATATTCATATTCTTACATAATAATAACATGTAGCAATAGAAGAGGAATTTCATTGCAGTTTTTCCCATGCTCGTAGGTGCATTTGTGGACAGGGCTCTTTTCTTGTGTGTGGGGGCTTTGCAGTCTATAATTAAAGTTGTTATGGATATGGGTCACTGTGGTAGTTGCCTTTACAACATCTCCTGAAGCTGGAGAATAAGAGGTGCCTCAAAATGATGAATGAATGAAGCTAAAACATACAGTCTCAATGAGGGGTGTTCAGCGATAACCAGATGAAGAGTTAATATTTCAGTATGTTGATTTCATTGCAGGACAAAAAATGGGAAATCACATCAACACCCTTCAGGTAACATATGTTGTGTAAAAAAAAAAAGGAATGCAGACTCAGATGGTTGCGCAATACATCATTGTCATAGTCCCATGATACTGCGGCATGCCCACCAGCCACAGTTACTCGTGTCAGAAAAAAGACTTGCCCTTGCATGGTTGTCAGCAGGACCAATAATGGATATGTATTCATCTGTTTGTATCCCATTATTTTCCCAGTTTCCTAGGTTTACCCTGACCCTAACCATAACTCAAAATGTAAGATCATGCCCCCACCAGGGGCACCGGTGTCGACACAGACCAGCTTTCCTGGGAAATTTCAAACTTCGCACTTCCCCATAACGGAAGCCTTTCTCGTTGCATTGTCTTCACACAGCTGGACAGACGTCAGTTCCGTTTGTCATCAGAGAATGAATGATTTAGAAAAGAAAGCAGGGGAAGGGACCAGGTAAGTTTTTTAAAAGAGCAAATTCATTGTTCTGAGTATGAGTGAAATATACAAGTGAATATAAAAATTACAGGAATAAATTGGAAGACACTGCCTACAGAAGCTCGCCATTCTCTTCTTTCAGTAACATTTTATGACCAAACACCAGATTTGCAGTGTGCTGTTTGATGAGGATATACATCAGACCTTTCAGATTCGCGAAATACAAATCATGCTTTTTCCTTTTCGCATATACTGAAAATAAACAGATAAATGTTTTCCTCAAAAAAGTAGGACTCTCTGCAGCCAGAAGAAATAGTTTTATAAATTTAATTTAAAAACTCAAACTGTATTTCGAATAATCAGGAACATCTTGTACTTTGTATTCTTTGTGAAGGTCAACTCAAATTTCATGTACGTCTAACTTTGTGTGGGGAGTTCACAACAGCAGCTCGGCCTTCAGGCTGCCTGCCAGAGACAAAGCCCCGCGCTGTCAGTCCAAAGCTGCCCACACACACAGTATGCTGCAGCGAACATAAAGTTTGGACAATGGATGGCAAAACTACTGCATTTTTCTTGCCTACACACAAACTGAAATGTTTTGCGATTGTCACTGGGTTCACTTAATATATCTGTTAAGTTACCTGTTTGAGCCTGTTTGTGGAAATGCAAACTTTTTCCTTTGGCGACTACACAGCCAGAGTTGAGTGAAGTGTTTTACATAAAAAAGTTTCACCCAAATTCAGTTAACGAATTTTGAAAAATCTGCTACATGTTGATATTCTTGACAGACAGACAGACTTGTTGGCACTGATTATTCTGCTTTCAGCAGCCGTCTTCATCTTGTGTTCTGCTGTTCTCAGTTTTCCTCTCCTTCCTGTCAAAGGACAATCATTATCTGTTACAACAGACACTCATATTACTGTATAAAAAGAGACACCATACTTTCTTCACCCCTCCTCCGTAATTCTGGATTTTTTTCTTTTCAACCAATTATCATAATTGGCAATTGAATAACAACAGGTGAAAAAAAAAATCACTATTTACCTTTGAATAGTTTAAATTGCATGCGGTCTCCTCCTCTTGTATATAGTCCGATGCATGGTGCCACCTCTATTTTATAAAATCTTACTGATAGCCTCTAAGTTATTGTATAGTAACCAACAACTTGACCTGTCTTTATCTTAAGTCTAGTCTAGTGATAATAATATCTGACACTAGGGGAATGCTTTTTCACCAGAGATTTAAAAATGTGAAGGCTCTGTGCCGTTCTGATATAAATGGGTAGACGGATCCAGAGGTTTGAACCTGCTACTGCAAGGCCCGGTCACCTCTGGTTGTTAATTTTGACCGAGGAGCGGCCAAGAACATCTGGTCAGTAGAACAGACTGCTCCGACTGGAGAATGCAGATGCAAGAGCTCAGTTAGATAGGACGATGCAGACCCATATAAGGTCTTAAAAACAAGCAGCAAGATCTTAAAATGTATGTGATGCACTAGAGTGGAGAGAAGCCAGTACTGGAGTCATGTGGTCATGATTTTCATCTCCCAGAAATCCTTGGGGGAGAGATACACCTTTACCTTGGCCAGGAGCATTAGCTGAGAGGCTGGCTTTTACGACTGCGTTAATTTGGTTGTTGAGCTTGAAAGAGCTGTCAGAGACAACCATGAGTTTCTCAATAAAAGCTGTATTGAAGAGCGTTTACGGGCCAATAGAATTTTCAAGATTGTCCAAGAAATCAGCCCTACCGAACACAACAACGTCTGTTTTCCCTTCATTTAGATGAAGGAAGTTTGTCGACACCCAGGCTTTCATGTCATTTAAACAGTTCAACAAGGCTTGCATAGACAATTTGCTGTTCGTTTTGATGTCATCTGCTAAGAAGTGAAAGGGAATGTTATGCTTTTTGAAAATGGACCCCAAGGGCAAAACATACAAGGAGAATAGCAAGGGGTCTGAAACAGAGCCCTGAGGAACCCAACAGGTTAGCGGGGCCATAATGGAAGAGTTAAAGTTTGGTAATGGAAAAGTTAGAGAGTAAGAGAGGTTAGAGAGGACAGACGGTTCAGTTTCTTTTTGACAATAGGCTGGACAACAGCATATATATACAGCCGGACACTCATGAGAACAGAGGGGTCCAAGGCTATAATAGGTACGAACCCAAGAACAGAGATATTTCTATGAGATCAAATTAAATTTCTATTTAACTTCAAATTCAAGAAATTCCTCCAAAAGAGTCAGCGTTGGCACAATACAATCCGCATGTCAAGTATTTATGATCCAATTAAAAGCATTACAAAACTTGAGGCTTCTAACAGTTGTAGGAAATGTATTAATTTATTCAGTTTTTGCAGATTTAATAGTTGGCTGATAATTTGAGATGCAATCCTGTAAAATTCCCAAGGAAACTTGGAGCTTATCCTTCTTTAATTTTCTCTCGGCACGTCTGCATGCCAGAGAGAAGCCGTAAAAACAGCAACATAGTTTGTGGTAATATCGCCCGCAGGCGGCAAGCAGGACGACAGAGTGCAACCCCTGAAAAAGGGACTGTTACATAACACAGGCAAGTGATCTGATATACATGTGTTGCAGATTTCAGTAATGTTCACACATTCGAACCATAAGACAACACCAGTTCTAGTGTGTGTCCCTTTTAATGTGTTGGCCCAGAGACATAAGATTAAAAAGTCCTTCACAAGGGCGTCTGGTTTCAGCACATATGTATATTAAGTTCACCAACAACTAGAACACGATCATACTGACAAGAAGTCAGCAAGATCCTTATCCTTACCCTTACACTTTAATCCTTATTAAACTTAGGTGGACGGTACACTACAGCACAGCAAAGGAAAACACACCGTCATCTAAAGTAGCTGTATCTCAAAGCTGGAAAAGAAGTCAGAAATAAGCAGTTGTGAAAACAGTGGCTAGCCCCCCACCTTTGCCGGTTGTCCGGGGTGAGCTGAGAAAATCACACTCGGTAGGAAGAAGTTCGGAAATGAGCCTCAAATCACCAGCATGGAGCCAAGTTTCCGTCAAAAACATAAGATCCAAATCCGTGAAGAGAAAAAGTCATTAAAAATAAATGTCTCAATTGTCGGAGATCTATCGTTAAATAGGGCCAGGCGAAGTGTGAGCTCCTCGCTGACTATAGTTGTGGCAGGATCCAGAGGCCAAGGGTTCCCTCAAATGACGGAAAGCTTACCCAATGCACTGGCGCCTTCTTAGTCTGTAGTAGCCCAATAGCTTTAAAAGCTGTTCTCAAAGGGGTTCCAACGAAGTAAGGCCACAGAGAGAGAAGAAAATGTACATTACTTACTATGCGAAGTGACAAAATAGCTACATCTGTTTAATCCTGTCGGGGGATTTTTAATCAATGAATGCCAAGTTCATTTAGCTCCTTGGTGATATGTTACCATCTACAGTAGAGTGTGGACACCCATTCACTATCAGAAATTGGGAAGAAATAGAATGATAGTTACAGCACAAAACAAGAATCAAAACAGCAAGTGATTGTATTAAAATGAGACTTTGAGCAAAAGCGGGAACAGTACATGAATTAAAATGACAAAGGGAAAATGACTGAAAAAGGTGAGGTGGAAAGAAGGTGTGCGGCTACAGATGGATAATAAACCTATCCAGGTGGATGCAAATATTCATTTAAAATTACTTCACTAACTTAAAATTTCAACAATAAGTTTAAGAACTACAGGTGACAATAATCCTCATACAGTGACCTTACTTGTGGGACTGATCCTTGAGGTCATTGTAGTCTTGCATTGGGTATATAGACTGATTAAATAAAGCAGTAAAAAGCATTTTACCCGTTTTAAAAATGTTAGATTTACCTAAAACCTGAGCTGGAATACTATCACCTCCTACATCTCACTGCCAACACAGTACAAGCTCCTGCTCTTGCTTTATCACTGCCGCCTTTTTGTCAAAATAAAAAAAAATAAAAAAGTTTATGAAATTTAAGTACATTTTCAACAAACTATTTAAACCGGCAGTGCAGAACTTCCGTTTGCCTTTCCTGGCAGTTACAGTAATTGCACAAACACTATCAATGTGCCTATTTTTTCCCTGGGTCCCGCAAAATATTGTTGTTTTTTTTGGAGCCCACTCCATTGCAACCATCGCTCCTCCCTCCAGAGCTGGAAAACCAAATTGTGCGGGTTGACGTAACATGCAACCCTCCATTGCAGCAGAGGACTTGGTTGTCAGGTAGGTTTGTTACTATGGAAAAAAGCTCTGCACCCCTGGGTAAGTTAGACCGTCAATATAAATTTATTACTGTACTCAATAACTGAACTGGACACATTAATCTGTTTTTTTTGTTCATTCATTACCCAAATTTTTCTCAATGAATGTAAATGTCTCACTCCTCAAGAACTTCTTCCCATTCTATCGTTTATGTAACTAAACTAATGCCCTATGTCTTTACAGGATATTGGAATAATTGCGATCAAGAATTTTTAAAAAACAGTAATTCATAAAAGTTTCACATTCACACAATTAGAAATCAAATCCAAAGATAAATGTTTTATTAAGAAATTGAATATCTAGAAATAACACTACATTTGACAAATGGATTTGAAACAAGTAAGATATTTGTCTCTCAGTAAGAAAGTAAGAAACATATTCAAAAGGGTCATGCACCGATATTAATCATTTATATTAAGAATAAGTACTTTTACTTTGGAAAAGTGATTGGTTACAGACTTTGTATTTATAAATGCAAATGTTTTGCATCCGCTGTGTCAATTTGTTGAAAAAACCTTAAGTAGAATAGTAAAAAACACTGATGTCAGAGTTAAAAGTTAGTGAAGTATATTTAGTTTCCAGCAGAAACAGCTTTCAGCGGAGTTTAAGAGGTGGGGAAGGCAATAATGTAATAAATGCACAATAAAACCACCTTTAAATTAAATAAATAAATAAAATCCACCCTCAGCAATTGAACTGCTTTGTTGTCTGCTATGCAAATGAGAGGCACAAGGGCAAACAAGGTTTGTGAAGGATACAGTCCCTGGGCCAGGAGGACACAGAGTCAAGCTGGAATCGCTCATTTAGATTCAGTCTGCCTATCATTACGTTAAACAGGGGAAATTTGATTGTTATATTGCTTCCATACGGTGCCAAAGGTATAGACTCAATCCATTATGGTTATTTTTCTAAGTATTGTTGATAATGTCAAACCAGAAATTGCATATTAATATAATAATAATAATAATACATTTAATTTATAATGCACTTTACATTTGGATCAAATCTCAAAGTCTCAAAATCTCAAAATATGCTATACAGGCCTTAACTATCAGCTTTAAATAAACATAGCTACAATAAACAACACAGATACATAAGCAGACAATCATAAAAAGGTTAATTTTTATAAAAGCTAGTCTAGCAAACCTTGCTGCTGGAATAGAATGCTAACATGAGAGGTGCAGGAATCAATTCAGATGTCATTCCGGTGGTAGTGCCTCGGTATAACTGTCCAGAGTATTTCTATTTTGTATTACCTTCCCCATTTAGTTTTTCCCGAAGCTATCATCCCAAATAGAAGGGTGTCTATGTCTCAAGATTATTGCTATTGATCCACATTGGAAGCAAAATGGCTCCTACCTGAGCCAACAGGGCAATGCATTTTATTTGTCAGGTCACACTGATGAGTCTAAATAGACAGTAGGACCATAGAGAAAGTCCTGTGGCTGCATCAAAACCTGCTGCTACAGCAGCCATCATGATGATCTCTAGCATATGATATAGCCTTTATGAGGTTCTACAGCTCTCTTAAGAACTGCTAATTAAATAGATCATCAACAATTTTATGTTTGAGTTCTCCTAGCATAAAAGTAACATTAGAA
This sequence comes from Lophius americanus, assembly GCA_037951165.1. Classification (NCBI taxonomy): domain Eukaryota; kingdom Metazoa; phylum Chordata; class Actinopteri; order Lophiiformes; family Lophiidae; genus Lophius; species Lophius americanus. Next base: position 5,011,971 of record JBBDHG010000047.1, read on the forward strand.
TCGCATTCATCATAACTGATATTCTGTTTGCTGCAGAATTTTTCACATTCTTTCTCGCTTCCCTTGTTCTTGGCTGTCATAATAATTATTGTACAAGAACAAGCAAAAAAAAAAGTTTTATCAAATGATTTGTATATATATACTGCTACATTGATTGACTGCTGATTCTGATCTAACATAGGACCGCCCCTGTATGCTTATAGATTTTACAGTCTATCAATCTTAACAAATCTGACAAACCTACACTCTAAACGGTGTTATAAAACTCTGATTTGATTTTTTTTTATCATTTATGAATGAGGATTCACAAAACATGATATTCACAATTGTATTCTTAGGTTTATTATAACTTATGAGTAAATAGTTACACGTGTATGGCATGTATTTTCTTCCAATGGTAGTAAACAACATTTTTTGGGAATTTGAAAAACCCAGTCAACGTAATCCAAAATTCTCACCATACATTTGGATTCAAAATCCTGTAATTACAGTGCAGTGTATTGCTCAGGCCCAAAATAAAAGCAAAAGAGACATTATGTACAAAACGCACATAGTAGATGGTATGAGGTGCATATCCAAAGCTTTAAGGGAGCAATAAATACCATAATCCAAGCTTGCAAACAAAAAAATGAATCATGTCTGCCTCACTGGACACTGATAATAGAACATGGATCTGCTTCACACTCTGCACACTCAGCCATATCAATATGATTCCCGTAAGCACCCTTCAAAATATCGTTTGAAACTCCGAGCAGAGACATTTACAATGGGCTCTGCATGGGCAACAGACAACAAACACAGGGTGCAGCAAAAGGTTATTTAGAACTTGTCAATGACCTTATCTAAGAATGGTAATAAAAAAAAAATCTATCCATTATTAGAGAAGGCAGTTTGAGAATGCAGGCTAGACTGGTTAAACACTCAGCTGAAATAGCTCTCATTAAAAGTTGAAAGTACAGTTATGGCTTATCTCGATAAAATGAATTTCCAATTTAATATTTTCTGTGCTCTCCTTAGGACATGAAAGGGACGACTTATCAGAACAGAACCCTTCCATGCCTTCGTCCTTCTGTTTAAACTCTGATTTTCAGTTCAGACTAGACCAAAAAAATCTCCCTGAGTGATATTGGATCAGTCGGTCATATAAAACCAATAACAGGGATAGAAAATATATATATATATATATATATATATATGTCATATATATGTATAGAATACAAAATATGAGTAACTGTATTCCGGTTAAATTGTTGGTATTCATAATACAGTTACAATCGTGAAATGGATGGATTACTTTAAAGATAACGTTTTACTTATTTTGCATGTTTATTCGCTTTCAAACAACGTTACGCCAGTTCAGAGTATTTTTCCCAGAAGCCTTTGCTTTAAATCAACCAGTGACGTGTCTGGATGCTGCTCAGCGACGACAGTAATGCGTATTTTTCATGTATATTTAAACATGATTTCATCTACAAAGGAGGTAAAATGATATAACAACATCACTCTTCAAGTTTTGCTCGCCAGCCATGAAGCTGCTGTCAGCTCAAAAAGACCACTTAAAATGTTTTTAAAAGCATCAGTAAGTTCTCTGTTCTCTGGCTAAATTTGTCTGCTAACTGTCCGGTTATCTCGTTATGTTAACTCTATGTCGAATTTACCTTGTTAGCTGACTAAACAGCAAAATACCACGGACAGTGTTTGTAAAACAGCTTTTGCGATCCCTGGCGAGCTACTTGGCTAGCTAGCGTTCTCTAATTTAAATTGATATTTCGGTGCTGCTAAAATTAGCTATTGTAGTTGGTATTCATTTGTGCTACAGTTATGTTAGCCGATTATTTCTTCTATTATTACAGTTTTGTTTGGGTTTTTGCATGTCCCTATCGATAGGAGTGAAGTGAGGATGTTGATGCTAGTTGGTTAAACTATTGAATCTATGGTGATGACATCCACAAAAAGAAAAACATCCGTACGTGAGCAAAAAAATTAGGCACAGCTCAAAACGTGACTCATCGTTTCAGAGTGATTTAGACTGCAACAGGTGGAGTTTAGACGTTTTCAGAGAATGTGGAAAATCAAATCACCTGTTCAGTCGTCATGCACAGCGTGGCTCTAAGCAGAGATCAGAGATGCCTCTGGCTGCTCAGGGATTCACAGTGTAAATAAACTAGTCTCATAGTTTGGGTATTTCATTTATAAAGTCCTGCATGCACCGCTTGTGTCGTTTGTCTCACAGCTTTAGTTAGTTGCACATGGTTAATGAAGAACAGTAAAATTTAGACTGTAATTGCTTTATATGCAATTTTAATCTTCTTAAATAATGCAGTTAAACGTGTTCACAGAGACGCACATCAGGTGTTTGTTTTTTTTATTTTATTGACACATTTTGCCTTTGTTCATCAAAACCATGTTTTGCAGTCATTATATTTGTGTTGATTGTGATTGATTGATGATTATTGTTCGGAGCATATTTGTTGTAGCGTTATGTTTAAGCACTGGGTGATAAGTGTGGCAGGAAAAGGGATATAGGTAAGCTTGCAGGGGATTGAGTGGAAGAGCAAACAGTTTTTGACTGTGTTGTACCGTACCAGTCCTTGTTTCATTTTATTATAGGAATAAATAGAAAACTGTTATATGTCTTGGTACTCCTTGGTTCCAAATGTCAATTACAAAATCCACTCCTCATGCATCAATTGGTGGCTCTAAATTAGGAGTGAAACCATCACCCCATGTAATAACACAAACTGTTAAGATGTAACTTCACTTTGCTTGAGCATTTGTGAGTGGAATGGGTCAAATTAGATGGCAGTAGAGTGACATGTTAAATGTAAGTCAAATGTACAAATCTTCTAACACAGATTTAATTTATCATCCCAGACACAAACACAGAAATTTTACGTTAAATGGCTTTATTATCGAACTGGTATCACCTCATCATATATTAACAGTAACTATTTTTCCTTCTCACAATAGGCTCATCTCATTAACAACATCTGATCCTTATTATGTATACTTTGTGTTACTGGCAGCGGTGTATCTCCTTTTCTAAAACAAGAAACTCAGTGCACAATGTATCACCCAGAGCACGGTTAACGCATATAACGACTTGTGCAACAACCTGTATTTGCAGAGAATGCCTTTACCCTAAAAAGCATGAAGGAATTGGAGAGGGAAAGACATCCATGTAGAGGGAAAACATTGGAGCAGCACACTGAAAAATGATTTCAGAGACTGATTGAAATAATTTTTTTCTAAAATGTTATGCCCAGTATATGCGCGACGGTATGAGTTTGGTAAAAATCAAGCTATTTATCAGTCGATGGTTAACTTTATGTTGGGTGACACTAGAAACATTTAGAAAAAACTACTGGATGTTTTTTACCCTGAGGTAGGTTTTGGCATATTGTAGAGATTTAGTTTTGGTGATGTCACAGCATTTGAAATAGATAGAGCCGTTTGAAGTGTCAAAGTGACTTTGTGGCATACTGCTCTCTTTTTTTTGGTGTCAATAGATGTATTTTAAATGAGATATTGTATTTGGGTAGAGACAGTCCACCAGGACATCTTATATGCTCACACAGGGTCATATACCAAGTAAACTTTCACATTTTACTCTAATTATATTCACTGTCATAAAAGGGAATATCCAGTGTCCTTATGTATGCAGAGTTGTTTAGAATTCTTCAAATAAACAATAGAGGCTGATAACATTTGAAACCAAAGGACTTTGGTTTCAAATGTTTGTAATGTTTGTAATATTATTTTCTTTTCTGGCTCATGATAGCAGTCGTCCTTGCTTTAATAGTGATGTTGTTGATGACTCGCGGTGTGAGAGGTAAGTAGTTATTTTATGGCAAAATATTCCACCTGATGGTCTTCATTTTGTGTGTCTTATATCAAAATTTACCATGCCATGCTGAAGAACGCAGAACTACTCATGCTTTTTGTGCAGTACTATGTTCAAAATGATGCTCTAGGATCTAGAGCATGGGTGGGCAAACTGTGGCCCGCGGGCCACATCCGGCCCGTTGGTCCTTTTAATCCGGCCCGCCGAAGATTGTTACAGATTTGCCCAAATCAAATCATATCGTAATTATGACTGCATTCATTTGGCCTTCTCCTGTAATGCCTGACGTTCCATCAGGTGCCGCATTTAACGTTGTCCTGTAATGCCTGGCATTCCAAGGAGAATACAAGAGAATCTAAGAGAGGGTGAAAGAGCACGAGGTAGTAGAGAGTAGGAGGTAATTTTCCGACACTGCATAATCCACCAGGAAGCACTGTGTGAATCGGTGTTGCAGCTTGACCACGTAGTGAAGCCAGTTGTAAAACTCGTTAACTATATTCGAGCGAGGGGACTTCAGCATCGCAGTTTAATAAGTTTCTTGAAGAAACTGACGCTGATCACCAGGACATACTTTACCACTCTATCTGTAATGTCTGCTGTTTAAGTTTGGGGAAAGTATGTCAACAAGTGTGGGCGCTCAAATAGGAGATTTTCTCATTTTTGGAGTTACTTGAGAAAGCTGACGATTTTCCTGAGGTGAGTGACACAGATTGGTTTTGTGATTTAGCTTTTGCTGTGGACACACTGACACACATGAACGAGCTAAACGTGAAGCTACAAGTGAAAGACCAGTTTATTCACAAAATGTACACAAACGTCAGAGCCTTCAAAACCAAGCTAGCTTTATTCTCAAAGCAAATGTCAAACAAGTCATTCGTTCATTTCCCCACACTGGTTATGATGAAAGAGGCCCCTCCACATGTGAAAAAATATAGGAAATCACTGGAAGACCTGCATGGAAAATTCTGCCGTCAGTTCTCCGATTTTGGAAAAATTGACAAGTCACTTCAGCTGGTGCCTTGTCCCTTCACACAAGACCCTGAAACGGCGCCACAGGAGTATCAGTAGGAACTGATTGATCTCCAATGTGACACCGTCTTAAAGGAGAAGTTTAACTCTCTTCAACTGGATGAGTTTTATGCTTCATTAAGCAAAAATTTCCAAACATCCAGAAGATGGCACAGAGAATGCTGGTGTTGTTTGGCTCTAGGTATGTCTGTGAACAGACTTTTAGTGTGATATACACCAACAAAGCACCCCAAAGATCCCAGTTGAGTGATGAACACCCCAGATCTCTTCTGAAAATTGCCACAACAAAACTAACACCAGACTTTGAGGCAAAAAAGGGTGATCAACAACACTGTTCCCACTAAAAGTGAATGTTAGTATTAACACTGTAATGCCTTTTATATGTGTATGTTTGATATGTATGCATCTGGTGCTGGCCCGGCCCGTCTGTCTAATTTTAAAAGTCAATGTGGCCCCGGAGCCAAAAAGTTTTCCACCCCTGCTCTAGAAGCTGCAAAGTGAAATTGTGAAGTTAATTCCATTTGTCAGGAAAAAAACGCCTCACACAACAATGATGTTTCCTGAGTCCAAGATATTGACATACACTTACATAAATGAAATGTATTATTATTATTATTATTATAATTTACCTTGAAAAATTTGCATGTGCCACAAAAAATGGCACGCTGCTGCGACCCTGTCTGTCAATTGGGTATGCATTTAAATTCTTCATGGCTATCTATATATTAAGATGCTCCCTGTAGACAGCACGGACCCTCTCCCATGATTCATAGGCATGGTGTTTAAACTCAGCCACATAATCTCTCTTTTCATTACAGCTCCTTCAGAATTACTTTCTACACACAGATAAGGGCGGTGGGAGCAAAGCTCTGTGAGCCGATCTACAAGCAAATATGAAATGTAATGATAATTTAGCAGATTTGTAATTTCCTGCTGCCCAGAAGCACAGTTTTATGCTAGATATTTGTTTCACTAAATGTTTAACAGCATTGCATTATACAGGTTACACATTTGGGAAAATTAAACAGCATGGTTTATGAATTTTGTGATACATAGTATTACGTTTCACATCATATTATTTATTCAACAGTATTTAACGAGCTAAGTCTTTCAGGACAATCCGTGTGCGTGTGTTTGTGGGTGTGTGTGTAAATGGGTGTGTGTGCATGCGTTGGTGTGTGTGTGTGTGTGCGTGTGTGTGTGTGTGTGTGCGTGTGTGTGTGTGTGTGTGTGTGTGTGTGTGTGTGTGTGTGTGTGTGTGTGTGTGTGTGCGTGTGTGTGTGTGTGTACGCGTGTGTGTGTGTGTGTGCGTGTGTGTGTGAGTGAGTACATATAACAAAACAAAATAAGTCAGTCATCATTAACTCATGGATATAGTCATTTAAACTTCAAAAGATAATCTAATACCTACTCCTGGTGTCTAACGTGGCTTGTAACTTAAAATCCTATCCCTAAATTCTGATGTGTAGCAAATGAAGGACTGAAATCTTCCACCCGATCTTCTCCTCATCTTAAATACATTAATCCCACGTGCCTTTATTTAATGAAATCCATTTAAATACCGAAGGTTGTACAAATAATATGTGGAGTTTGGTTGGAAGCGTTTGGAGTCAAAGGTGGCATCATTAGATTGGATGATTGGAAAACTAAATACAAGATGTAGTTAGGGGAAATTAATAAGGTGCCAGCCCCTTTTCACTTGGTTCTCCGCCTGATGATTAATCACAGTCGGGCTTAATTTGATTTGTGACAAGGAAAGGGATGACTTGGTATGTCAGTTAGGAGAGCCCAGTTCAACAGCATATGACATTAATAAAACATGAATAGCTGGCGCTCGGAGAGGCACAAAAATGTACTTGTGAGCTACATGAAGCGATCAGACTATATTCTTTGGATAGACAGCTACACTTACACAGTGTAGCTGTAAGTGAATTAATCTAATCAGAGCCACTGATGTTAATGATTGGACTCATACCTTTATAAACCATAACAATCTCTTAGGTAGGAGGTCAAACAGAACTACCATCCAGATATAGTATTAGATTTTAGAACCGAAGAATTATGTGACGGATACCATCAATCAGGACAGGGCATTCTTCCCTGACCGCTGGTTTAGAGGATCGTTGGTGCAAAACACAGCGGGCCGTCTCATGGATCAAACAGTCTCAAATCATAAGACATCTGCAAGGATGGAGATTAAGGTTTATAAAAGACAGGTTGCTTTTATTGTAATGTGATACAATTGGCCTCCCTGATCTCTTTAAATGTTCCTATATTTGGGCTAGTATGAGAGTGGATGTTGTTGTCACAATGAAGTCAATGTATGCTATTGCAATGAAAGCAATTATCTTTTTCTAGACCAGTGCCGTATTCATCTAAAGGCCAAACACTGATCATCCCTCTACCATAGGTCTGCACCAGTGCTTCCATCGTTGGCAAAGTACAAGTCCCCCTTTTATTTGATCTCCAAGGTTGAAAGGGTCATGGTCTGACTAAGGATTATGCACAAGCCCAGCAAACCCTCAAAGAACTGCAGTGAGAGCAGTCACAGAACGAGAACCAGTCGATATCCTTCAGAAGCGAGTCCTTGAAGACTCTGGTGACTTGGGAGTTTTGTCGTGCACACTTAGCACTGGTATTCAGTGCAGACGCTGCTAATTAAAATCACATAAGCGGAGAGCATTATGGACAGCAACACTTAATCTGTTTCACATGTAAGATGTCATGCATGTGCTGAGACAGGCCTACAATGATATGTAATTGCATTTTCACAGGTTTTTATAGAGAGGACATTTATCGAGGTTTAATCAAAGTCTGTAATCCAAATAGTAATTGTGCCTTTAAATAATAGACAAAAAAGTCTCTCAAACATTAGCAATGAAAAATGCAGTCATGTTACCACTTACTTTAGGATAAGTTTGGCATTTATTCCATTTCTCCTAGTTAGATAGATAGATAGAAAACTTTATTAATCCCCAAAAGTGGAAATTTAGTCGTTACAGCAGCTCCAGTATACAGGTATTCTAAAAGTAACCTAAAATGAAGACATACTATACATATATTTAAGTTATGTCCTGAAAATGCACCCATCATATAGAAATATATAAGGGTTTCTTTGTTCTTAAAGATAAGAGGATCATCAATGAATCCCTATTAAAATCATTCATTATCAACTTCTTATCCTGTTCAGGGTCACTGGAGCCTATCCCAGCTGACATCTGGTGAGAGGTGTGGTACACCCTGGACAAGTTGCAGTTCATCGCATGGCTGAAGCATAGAGAGGCACAAACTTGCATGCTCACTCCCACGGGTAATTTATAGTCACCAATTCACCTATATTGCATGTTTTTGGACGGTAGGAGGAAGCCGAGTTCCCTGAGAGAAGCCATGCAGGAACAGGGAGAACATGCAAACTCTGCACAGAGAGGCCGGCAGGGGTAGATTTGTACCCGGTACCATTCTTGTTGTGAGGCAGCAGTGCTAACCCCCGTGCCGCAGTGCTGCCCGTATTAAAATCTTCTTTTTTTTTTTTGATGTGTTTTTTTTATTAGTATTACTGTCGAAGATTTTAAATGACGAGGTCTTTGCTACTTTATTTGACCATAAATACTTCTACTCAAGTAAAGGATGTGAATATTTCATAAACCCCTGGTGAGTGAATCATTATCGATAATCAGTTTGATTACATTGATGTTTGTGTAAAATCCATGAACCGTTACACAATAAGGTTTAAACAATATTTGTCTACAACTACTTTAGTAGAAGTTAGAAATGATGGTAGGAGATTCATAGGAAATGTTCATCATTAACTGTATGGACTACACTTTATGATACATATTGTGAGTATGTTCACATATTATCCCCAAGAAATAGAAAGAACACAGGGGGAGGTGGAAGAGTCCAGTTTTAGAAAAACAGCACCTGGGTTGTGTGTAGGGGTTAGCAGCAGCCAAACAAATCTGCCTTAGTTGTGTCATGACCTGCAAACTGTAAGAGAGATTTTGATGTTGCGAATGACAGCCAGTAGCTTCCTGTCCAGATTTGTTCATGAGGGGAATATTTACTTAGGTTTGAAGGAGAGCTATAGCATCAGTCAAGGATAGTCAAACTGCTGACGTTTACACAGAGCAAACGACAAGATATGTCTGATGAATGAAAGTCAAAATGTCTGGCAGATGGTGTGATGCCGCCATGACTCAGTCCATTGTCTTCCTTCGGTGATGATAGGAGTGATGGATGGAGAGCTTTAGATAAGTAATGACTTTACTCATGTCTGTGCATAGTTGAGCTGGATGCTTCAAATAAGAACATTAAGAAGTGGAAAGAAAATAAACTGGAGACTATATCTGTCTAAGATAATTCAGAATGTCTCCAAGTCTTGGAGGTGAAACTGCCAAATTTGTCTGGTCTCTCCAGGGCTTGCTTCTTGGCAGTGGATTGAGAAGAAGCCACTGAGGTTTTGGTCATAGCTGCCCTATTTACCAGTACAGTGCTCATCCCAACAAGCAGACATCATTGATTTCTCTTTCTTATGCCAAGCATGTGCCCCATTACTATCGTGATGTTGTTCGGGAGAATTTTGGACTGTGAGCTGATAAAAGACTTATTTCAGACTTATTTCTTATTTTCTTCACTGCTACTGGTCATTTTCTGACCTACTGTACTGTCATAACTTTAATCGTATTATTCTTATCCAAAGAGGTTGTTTTTACCGATGTCTGTTTGTCTCTTAGCAGGATTACACAAAAGATTTTCACCAAATTATCATGAGCTTGAAGGGAGCATTAAACTTGAACAGGAAAGATCCCAATACTTTGTAATGTATACAGAAAAAAGGGAATATACAGCATATTGCTTTTCACTTTCTTTAATATTGTGAATTGGAGTTTTTTTGAGCATTTCCACCTATAAAGGCTAAAAAGAAACTGAGCTGCCTCGATAGAAGTTGAATTTCCTAATTGTTTTAATGAAGAATGGTCCTATTTGACACTCATAACCAAAGGGTTTTCATCTTATTTAATTTTCCTTTTGAACATCTTTGATTTTTGTATCCACGTCCGATGATGAGGCTTTGAAAACCCTCAAGAGAGCAAATGTGATTGCAATAAACTTGACATGTTAATTTTCCTTTACTTAAAAATGGAATCCAACAATGTTAAAACCCAGACGAAAAGAGGGGGAAAGAACACATGAATGGATTGTTGCACACTAAAGATTTGTTCCAGGATCTGCTATCAGGGCAACATAATTCCGGTGACATTGCTTCAAAACCATGTCAGTGGACAGAAGCGTAAATTAACAGTTAAGCAATAATTAAGGACAATATCAAATTTCTTTTGACTGATTGGGGTTTCAATATGATAAATAATCAGGCAGCTCTCTTCTGGAACTCTGGTTCAATGACTGAGATTTAGTCTGACACTTAGCCTGACAGTTATGCTGACAGTGAGCCTAACCTGGACCGGGTCATAAGTTTTTAAAGTGGCTGAGTTTAAACTATATACTAGTTTATATTGAATGGAGTGAAATAAGTTGGACTAACTGCAATAAATGTGGTTTATTAGATAAGCATGCTTTATGAAGCAAGTGCAAAGGCAGCTGTAGTACACACAGTCTTTATAAAAGTGAGCATGCAGGTACTTCTGTAAAAACTAAATATGAGTCAGGTACAGCATTGATTCATTGTCTTTACACAAGTTAAACTTAGTTAAACTAACTAAAGTAAAGAGAATGAATGGGTTTGTAATCTCCTCAAAATATGAAAGAAAAAGTTAGAGGCATATTTCTATGAGCTGTTTTGTGCATAACTGAATCATAAGTCAGCTTGATATAGGCTAAGATCATTTTTAAGGGATTATTAACTTTATCTCAAACGTCTTCCTGCCATTTAAAAGCAAAGAATGAATTCAGCATGACGACCATTATGTAGAAGAGGGAAACCTAATTAATACTAAAATCACTAACATGCCATTTTCCGTGTCCGTGCAGATAGAAATAACGTGTGTGTTGATATGTATACACAAATGCTACTAGCCTCTTTCAGGTTAATATGAAAACAATGCAATAGGATTCTTCATTTTAAAATGCCTTTCAATGCTTTGCATAAGTTGAATTGAAAGAAAGAAAAGTTAACCAGTCTGATATTGGATGGCATTAATGTTAGCTAAACGAGTTAATTAATTCAAGTAAACCAGCTGCCATGATAATGCACCGCCGTCCTATCGTTCAGATGATATCTGGGAAAGAATGGATTAACTGCAAGTGGTCACTGGTCAATCGTTACCCGTATCGTGCTTTGGTGAATTCAGCTGTGTGCGGTTTGTTGACGTCATCAGAGACACAAGGAACGCAGCGAGGGAAAGGTCATCGATCCCACCGACCCTCCCACAAACACAAACAATGCTGCTGTGATCAGATTAGGAGGTGCAGCATCTTTGTATTATACAAAACCTTTAGCAGCACCAAAGTATAGTAGCAATTATTCTGCAACTTTAATTATATATGACTCAGAAAAATACAGGTGTCTGGACCTGGGTGATCTCGGTGATGGGTACATCTATACTCTCTGTTCCTCCACCTTCCCACTACCTTTACAGATTCACCAAATGCATCATTCAGAAGCCCCATCAGAGTCACTGTGTCCAAACTCTAAGGATGGATATACAATGATGAGCCATAAGAGAAACACCACCTGCCTAATATTGTGCTGGTCCTTGTTTTGTAGACAAAAGTTTGTTCTGACACCCTTCTATCTGAACCAGCAACTTCAAGCAAATTAGGCTGCATTCGGTCTTTGACAACGCAGGCTAATTCACGCTCCACATAATAAGTTAATAAGCCTTGAGCGCTTAAGAATCTGTTGCTTTTTCTCTAGTTGTCCTTCATTAGACCACTTCATTAGTTGCTAATCACTATAACCCAGGAACACCCAACAAGACCTGCAGAACTGACACGGTCTTCCAGCCATCCCCATTTGGATCTTCGAGCTTGCCCATCTTTCCTGGTTCCAATACATTTCCTGTAGAAAATGTCACCAACTTCTTAATATATCCCACCTCATGACAGGTTCCACTCTAATGAGATAATCAACGTTATTCTGACTTCACTTTTCGTTGGTTATAACGTTATTATTGATCCGTTTATTTTGGCTGGTCAGTGCAGATATCCCTCGATCGCATTCTCTCTGAAGAGCCAAAGGCTTTCTCATCGACTAATGATCTCATATCATCTTCTGTAATAAACATAAATCTGTTTTCCCTTTCATCCATTTTTTCTCTTCTGATTGAAATATAATTATAAATAAGCCTACAGCCAGCGGAGCCACATATTTGACAAATTAAGAGAAAATGGGGCACGAAATATTAGACAAACACATTAAACACATAATCAAGGCTACAGTCAGCATAAGTGCAGCAGCCAATGCAGGAGGAACAGGTGGCAAAATAATTTCAACAAATGTAGACTGTGTGAATGTGTAAATTCATAGGCTTGTATCAAGAACCACATCATTAGGGATAAAGGATATCCTACCATGATAATATCTCTGTTTCAATTAAATTCTCTGGGAGGGTGTTTGACAGTTTTAATCTAATTTTCAGCTGTAAAAGATGATGCTGAATGTAATTGGGCAGCGAAAGACAGAATCGGAACCTTCTAACAAAAAAATACATCTCTAACCATCCGAGTACCGAGCAATGTTGGATCTATGAATGAGTGTGGTGAGGGTGTGGTGTACAGTATGTGTCACCTTAGTGATGTACCCACGTAAGAATCGAACCACCATCATAATCCTGACGTGTTAAATGTGACTTTAACTTGTTTTTTTAATGTTTAAACTACACCAGCTTGGGTGATCATGAGTCAAGATGATAACTTTTTCAAATAAAGGCTTGAACTCTTTGAAGAACTCATCATTGTTTATAGCTTACATCATAAATGCAAATATCACCCAAACCACAGCAGGCTTACCCCGGGACAATCGTTCACATATTGACATCTGTCAAGGCAGCTGAGAACAGGGTAGGCAAGTCTCGGCCTCTGCTGTGAAATGTGACTGCAATGTCACATTAATATACACCTCTACGCCTCACGATTATATTATATTATATATATATATATGATTATAGGGAGATGATTGGTGACTTTCCCTGCGTGCATTTAATAGTTTAACACTAAAATGAGCAGGTATAGTTCCCTCTCTACTATACCGTACATACACAGATGTTCCTAGTCTGCAGAGTTTATTACCTAAAGTGGTCTGAAGAAGAACAACCGGTGAACTAAAACAGGGTCCCGGGGCGCCCAAGAATAATTGTTAATCGAAGCTAGCTGCATGCAGGGATGCGTAACTGCAGACTGGTATAATACACACAAAATACATAAATTAACAGATCAACTATTCAGTATGGACAAATTGGACACAAAATATCACATTTAAATATAAATCTTTAAATTCAAAATAGTTACAAATTCAGAGATTTTCTATCCAGTCATCCATTTCCTGTAGGGTTAATGGAGGGACTTGAGCTTATCCCAGCTGAGAATGTGTGAATGGCTGGATACACCCTGGACAAGTCACCAATTTATCACAGAGCCAACCTATAGAGACAAACAAACACTGACTTTCTCATTCATGGCTTCTAACCCCTGGAGTAAAAGAATATCCATTGTACAGTGGGTGGGAGCTGAAGAACTCGGAGGGAACCCATTAAAACTGTTCCAGAATCTTCTTGCTGTGGAAGTAATCAGTGTCCTGTGTGCCACATGTATGATCCTCTTTTTTACATGTTGAGCCTCTCAACTCTTCATCGGGCCTTAATCCACTGGAACGTGAATGTACTTCTATAAATAATACTATCTAATACTAAAAAGACCAGTTCCACCAAATGCTCACTCAGTAAAACTGTAATCTTTATACATGGGTTTAACATCATATTTGCTCAAATAGCCAAACGACTACTAAGATGATTTACCTGCAGTCAAGGATGTAGCCTTGTATGACATCTTCACCGGAGCCTCCAAGACAGTCTCTGACAGGCTGCCAAAAGGAGCCATTTTGTCACTTCCTTTGGCATCTCATTCAAATGCAAAAAGTACCCTTGGGCTTCTCTATGTAAAACATAAAGCTAAAAATATCTCCATTGTACACACAACGGTGCCAGTATGAGATGATCAAAGCACATTCACAATGGCGCCCGGAGTCTTTACAGGAAGAAACACTGAACATTGTGTTGAGGTCGGAGCTAAGTGATGGTTGCACACCAGTTTCACTGAGGGGACTGGGGGCCGTGAGATGTGTGAGAATCAAATGTCAGCTATCTTTTCCTTGACCTGACAAAGAGGTTTTTGTGCTTGAATTCTAGGAGTATCGTTTGGTATGTGACAACCTGGGAGAAGAGAAAAATAGATAACGCACTTTCCAGAATAATTGTTCACAATAATTGATGTGTGCAGCATTTTTTTAACACAAAATCAGAAGATTATTGGTAAGCAAAGACTAATGCTATCTGAGTGTTCTATTAACCACAGAATATCCTCAGCCTATGAACTGGTTTATTGAAGCCCATGTGTTTCAATGGCATCATTCAGACTCTTGGAGAGACATTCTAGTTTTAAACATTTTTCAACACCAGGCAGGATCCTTTTTGACAGCTTGCCTGCATTTTCTTGCTCTGTCGTCTCTTATTACAGAATTGATGATTGCATCAACCCTGGAATTAGCTATTAGCTGATGATTGTGTTCTCTATGCTGCTTTTGTTACGATAATTGTATTAATTATTGCGGATGTAATTATCAGCCCATTGTTCCTCTTTAATTGAACTGTCACTAATGAATTTTAAGAACTTTGCCACATCCCAAGCTAATTGATTTTGCGCTAACCTCCCGAACTAAAAGCGTTGCCTTTGTTGTGACTGTAAATATTCCCTGAACCCCATCCGTTCCTGCAGCCCACCAGTGACAGCAGCCTCCATTGTGTAACGAGCGTTACTCCCACTGTCAGTGAACCAGAAATGTTCCCGGGGAGCTCCAGAGCATGAAAGGCAGCTTTACTTAAGCCGACCTAGCAGTTTGCCATCAACAAGACAAATGTTCATGAAGGAAATGTATTTTTGACGCTCATGTCAGCAGCAATGTCTGAAACATCAGACCCGTTGATATTATGAAGGATTGTTTTAAAAAAATTTCATTGGTTGAAAGTAATCTGCTACCATAATGTGATTTTCCTGTGATGGACTCATTCTTATTTTGTGTCTGTGTGCAAACGGAGCTAGGTTATGATTCGGATTCTACAGTCTGTTACATGCTTTACATCATTGGTTGTGTGCATGTTTCTATGAGGGCCTGAGCTTCACTGGAGCCTCTCTGTATGAGCATAGTTCTTGTTAATTAGTCTGACTATGGCCAGTTGGGGAAATGAAGCAGATGCTTCATTTTCTCTTTCTCCTTTCCATAGTGGTTTGGCTGACTTTGGGATATTACACCCAAATTAGTGTTGTGAAATGACAATTTTTTTCTCTCATTAGCACAGTGTCAAGTGTGATTCAAATCCTTTACAAACCCCTCTCTTTTTTATCCAGAAATACCCATACACACATGATGTCCTGAATCCAAGAGCCATTTGACCTTTGGCCGGAAGCACGAACCAATCAATGTGCATTCCCTTTTCCAGGCGAACCTCTATGTATACTGTCGGTACGGCACCAGCAGCCCTAAAGGGCCGCGGCTCAGATATCCTTGTCATGTAACACCTAAAGACAGTCAAAGGTCAGGTAGCAGATGAACAGAAGGGCCACATATGGAGCCGCAGCGACTGGTCCTGCTCTGCCCCAGCAATGTCACATCTCCACATGCCTGGCCTATGACCACCCCACCCACTGGGGGGGCCTCACCAACTTCTTCATCACACACACATACAAACACACACGCACAGATACAGAAGGAAACGCATGGCCACATACATTGCCTGCTCGACACGACCACATGCAAATTAAAAAATGCCACACATAGATCTGAGTGGATTAATAAAGGAAAATGTGCATCTAAGTCAGACTGTGCAGAGTTTACATGGAGGCCACAGGGACCCCCAGGCAGGATAGAAAGCAGGGAAGCAGGTGTTGGCTCTTACTCTCTCTTTCACTTTCTTTCTCTGTCCTTTAGTCCCTTCTTGCCGGTGATGAAGGCATAGTCTATTACTCTCCCCAGGATATTCCAATATGACCAACTGTGTGTACAGCAACCTTACGCTCTTACTGTTCATAAACATCATAAACACTAAAAAGTCATCCTTTAGGGTAACTGTGCAGTAACTGTGAAAACCGTCTATCATAACATGCTTATTTAGTATGAATTATTATATTCTCGAAAAAGTCATAGATTTTATAGAATAGTCATCAATAACTCAAAAACCATATGATTGATCATTTTCACATTTTAAACCCACATAGACTTGGAAGTATAGTCTACTTGCAGAATTCCAGAGTAATCTCAAGAGATTAAAAGTCGCAGTTATATCACATATTTTAAGTTATTAGGGTTTGAAAGGGTTCCTTGTTAGATTTAAGGTTTTGTGCAATTAGTATTATTCCAGAGTGATTATTCCTCCGTCCTAATGGCAGTCGGTTCAAACATCTTGGTTGAGATTGGTCTTGGAGATGATTTGCAGAAGACCCAGGATGTGAATAAATGATGCATTACCGTTGGCTAACCAACGGACATGGTGCTTGTCTCAAACTCTGTTTATGAAGTGTAATCTGGACTACATATGTCAACTGAATTTATCGTTAGCAGAGGACCTAGGCTGTAAACAGGCCACATCATTACCAAGTCGAATCAAATTTGGGTCCAAGGTCTCACAGCAGAGAGACACGGGCATTCGCAAAAGCGCAGACTTACAAAAAACATGCTCAGAGTTGTTCAGTGCAAGAAAGAGGGAGGTAAGATGCAGTATAGAGCTCCGACTGCACTCCAAACAGGCAGCCTCTTAAAGTGACTGCTGTTGAATTGGAAACTGCCGATTCAAGCTGCTGCTGCACGTATGAACTTTTCTCACACATGGAGTGTTGATCGTAATTGTATGGTACGTCAATAGAAATATTTTTCTTGACATAATTTGAAGTACATTGTTTCAAAGAACCAATCCGCATGTCCATGTACGGTAGCATGCAGTAAGTCATTTCCACTCTCACCCAAGTTGCAGCGCTGACACACTTGACAGGAACTGTGATCTATAGTTCAGGCAGAACTAGTGGTAGGCTTGACAGGATCACGGTGTATTACATCTCGGACTTCACCAGTGTGGGAGGTCGGAATAATGAGCTGATGCCCAGTGATCAGCAGCGGCATGATTAGCACTGACAGCCTGATGATGAGAGTGCTGAAAGAGACAGCGCGAGGAGTCAAGTAGACACAGTGATGACAGAGAGAGAGAGAGAGAGAGAGAGAGAGGGAGGGGTAAGAAAAGTATGTTAAAGTAACAAGAATAGGTGCTACCAAAGAGTGACATGGAAATGTCTTAAAGATTGAAAAATTATTTGTGAGATACTCAGATGGTAAATACTTTTCAACACAATGTATAGGGAAAAAAAACACCTTCAATCTGGTCATTCATGGAGCCATCGAGGAGCAAAATGCAACCTGGTTCTTAACGATGCCATGAATATTATTTTACCCCTCCATTTCCCTTTTCCCCCCTCTCTTCCTTTACGCATCTCATACACCCTCACCCCGACAATTTGTCACGAAAAGGAAATAATTGCAATAATGCAATTTGGTTTGGAGGCGGATTGAGAGAATAATTGGACTCAGCCCCAACGATGTGACAGACTAATGATTTAGCATGGCCACTGGCTATTGTGAGAAGCGAGCGCTTTCAACGCTACTGAGCTAATTTCCTCTGATGACGGTCTTAGCGAGTTGTCTTTGTGTCAGCACAGAGAATCGCATGGCCATAAGGCGGACAGTTTGATGATGTAACCCACCCACCCAATGCCAAACAAACACATGTCTCTTGTCTTGGAAAGGCCACCCACTGTTCTCACTTTCTTCACGCACAAGATGGACCTCATTTCAAGTAAAGATGAAGAAAATCCCAAGTTTGACAGAAAGGCCTCATTTTTATTTAATTTCCCTTGGCACAGGAGTTCTGTATAAAACCAAAGCGAGATGCCAAAGGGAGGGCGCGCATTAGCTTAGCCATCACAGCTAATTACAAAATTTAGCAGTACGGTGAATCCAGGACTTCAAATGACTGCAGCGGTTGCAACTGCGCATGAAGAAATGTAAACATTTACGACTTTGAAGTGGAAATTTATTCTTAAGCCGTGCCGTAGAAGATTCAATTTCAATGTTTGTGATTTTTCCGATTAAACAGGCGAGGTACCATCAAACACATGACGATACAGCTGCACAGCTTAGTTCAAGGAGAAATTTGCATTTGAATTGAGCGAGAATCTGTCACTTCTAAAACAATAGCAAGGCAGCAGCGTCTTTATCAGTTACCAGTGTCGAAAAATACCACATCTTGATACCTCTTCTGCTAGATAAGATAAGTAGGAGACTTCAATGTCTTTTTTTTCCGACTTCTCCAAAGTGCAGCTCAAGTCAGCAAACAACAGAAAGTCTTGTTTCTCTGTCAGCGGACATGGTGTTAATGTGGACGGTGCAAAGCCTAAAGCGGCTGTGAAGCAGTGTGTGCTTCTGCCTCTGTTTGTGGGAATCTGCTCATTTGAATAGAGGGTGTGTAAGTATGTGTGTTTTGTCATTATTAATGACTTTCATCTGGGTAAAATGGTAGAATCTTAGATTTGTAAATAATCTACAGATTAGTTGTTTTTTACAAGATGCAGACAGCGTGAAAGCTTTGTTATGACAGTACTCCACTCCCTATCCCTTTACTGAGAGCATTTTTTTTCTCATCTCCTCTTTACTATCCTCTTCTTCTTTGTCTATTTTTGTTTCACCTTCTATTTCCTGCGTAGTTTGTCCTGGAAATGTGTCTGGATCATTCTGGGTTTTTTTTCCTTTATGTCTTTCACTAGGGCATTTCAGCCTTTCGCGCTCACATGTGTTGTTTGTTTGGTTTTTTCAGCAAACCGTTAGTGTTAAAAACAATTGAACAAAGAGGCTGACAGGAAAAAAAATATATATATATATATATATATATATATATATATATATATATATATATATATATATATATATATATATATATATATATATATACATGTGGCAGGCATAGAGTCGTCATCTCTGGACAAGGTGAAGGATAAAGGAAAGAGAAAAGCACTGATAAAGCCTCTCTCTCTCTCTCTCTCTCCCTACATGCTCACTCCCTCTCAGCCAGAATCAATGCCCCCAAAATCCCCCAAAGCCAGATCCCCTTACATCCTATCAATTATTCAACTTGCCTCTTTTGTACGACTACCCTTGTTTACAACGACTGCCTGGCCAATTGTAAATGTTTGCGTGTCCACTGAGCCCCCATTACCTCCCAACCGCACACGTTGATTACACAGTGATCTAGCTCTATTCTGCCATCCCTCACCGCCCCCACACCAATCATATCTGTACTGACGGGGCATCTGTCAGGCTGGCGCAAAGGCAGATGTAGGGGTGGATAGCCCTAAGCTTCGAGGTCAAGCGGGGCAGAGCAGCGTAAGTGATGCCAGTCACAGCCTGTGGAGCTTGTCGTCTGGGTTGAGGTATGGCTAAGGTGGTAGCATTCCGACTGCCGGTTCCGACAGATGTGCAGTCAGGGTCAGGAGGCTCCCAAAAAATATGTCTGAATTTCTACTTCCCTGTAACAACGGAAGAGCTGGTAGACATAAGAAATGAGTGGCATTTCTTCAAAATGTCGAAATATGAAAGAAGTGTATAAACGCATTACGTTGCACCCCCTTTATAAATAAGCATACGTGTCTTTGTTGCTCCTGCATCTCATACAGGAACGTTCTCAAGTTGAAACATGTTTCTTTATGACCATATCAGGTATCTACTACAGTACTGGATAGTAGGATTTGGGTACTACTTACTTACTCAGGTCATGGCCCCGTTTTCTTTGTTTACAGTTAAAAACATTTTCTGAAATGTATTTTTATTGGAGAGATTTAATAAAACCCAAACAACAAAAATACATCTCCCAAGCCATTTATTTTATTGAGATATAATATAAATCAAACATCAAAAAATTAAATATCTCCCCACGATTTTTCACATATCGATTTATGCACTTTTCGAATGGTAAAAAGTCAATATTTCTTTGTTATAAGAAATGAAAGGAAAAGAAAAAAATAAATGAAAGATAAATCCAGAAAAAGAGGAACAACAATAATATAGTATAGTAATATGTGAGGAGTGGTCTTTTTCTTTACCTTTTTTTTGTGTAATTAGTCATTTATAGATAACGTGTTTGGTCTATGTTAGATATTTAAGCTGTTTTTCCCAGCATGTATAGAATTCTTCCAGTTGATGACTGATGAATGCTGTCTTCTTCTCCTTTTTTAAATGTCCACTTCATTTCCATCCATGTATTTAAAGTTGGATTCTCCATTCTCCATTTCCAAGAGTATTTAAGCATATACCGACAGTTTGCTCATTGAATATGTGTCTCCCTTTTTCAATTCTTGACCAAAATGTTCCGTATCAATTTCAGGGAATT
This sequence comes from Lophius americanus, assembly GCA_037951165.1. Classification (NCBI taxonomy): domain Eukaryota; kingdom Metazoa; phylum Chordata; class Actinopteri; order Lophiiformes; family Lophiidae; genus Lophius; species Lophius americanus. Next base: position 5,032,500 of record JBBDHG010000047.1, read on the forward strand.
TTGGCAGTTTGAATTTTAAAAAATATCTTGCTTGTGTATCTTCCTCATACAATCTTTGATAGTAGGGCACTCCCAAAAAAATGGTCTTTCCATAATATATCCAGCTAACAGAGTCATTACGCTGATAGAAGGATGTCTGAGCAGTTGCAATTATGTGCAAACCCACCAGAGTTCCGATCCATGTTGCTGTTGTTGTTCTTCCCTTTACCTCTGAAATATCGTCTTCCACTACCAGAGGCGTAGTGGGAGACTCTCAAAAAACACTTCCTGTTTTTTTTAATGATAAGAGTGAAAACTAGAAACCTTTAATAATTGAAACTAAAACAATAATTAATTTGATAGCATTCAAAAAGCTAAAGCCCCCATGAAAAATGCGAATCATTGCAGAGGGAGTTTTATTTCTATCATATCTACAAACCTCCTTGTGTCATTTTTCCAGCTTCTTCAGTCATTGCAGCCATGTAACGAAACTGCCATTGGCCCTGTCCATGGTTGAATTAAACTAAGGCAGCTTCAGAGACCACCACACTCATATATTGATATACTTCTCGCCTCAATTTTTCTTTATTTCACACACACAGTTTTTTTTTTTTGCACAACGTTTGCAAATAATACAGGATCCTCTTGATTATGTACTATAGTGATTCAGAATCAAATTTGGCTTTTAATCAAATAGGAAAAATCAATGGGCAAAGAGTTGACTGGTAATTGTGGGATGTTGTTCATCCATTGGTGTCCATCCTCATCACTCAATAGATTTCCTGACTTTGTCTTCATTTAGTCATTTCTTGGTTTATTTTGTATTAATTCTATCATTTTACTCTGAATGTTTACTGTTATCATTATGTTTCCTGTTTTATTTTAAAAGCGTCTAACCGTGCTGTTTAGTGAGCTATACACTTCCTTTCCTTGTTTCTTTGATAGATCTTTACCCTATAACTCCCTCTGTTTAGTTTTTGTCTTTTATGTCTGGTCTCTCTCGTCTAAGTGTCGACTCTGTGTGTTTTCACTCGTGGTCCTTCTCCCTCGCTATGTCTGTCTTTGGATTTTGAATTCAGACTTCTGCTTGCTTCACGGACTTTATGTTCTGATTTTATAACTGGCCATAGGTCAAAAATCTGCTACTGCAAAATGCCCTTACGATGGAATTATCTATTTTTTAAAGGCAACTAAAACAGAAACATCGATACTGTTTCTGGATTTTTTTTCTTCGTTAAACATTGCAGCATAGACAAATTAAGTAAAAAACATTGAGCAAAGTGTATTCAGTGCTACATTTTTCAGAATTTGCATTGTTAAAAAGATCAGTTCTCCTACTTCTGGAATATAATAATAATTATTATTATAGTAATAATAATAATAGTAATAATAATAATAATAATAATAATAATAATAACTGAAATGTATAAAGCTCCTTTCAAAAGACCCAAGGAGAAGAAAAATAACAACAATAGAGAGAGGAGCTGAAAATGAAAAAGTCAGTGGATTGGTGGAAGGTTGGCAGAGTTAGCTGAGGTTATAGACCTTGGTCAACAAGTGATGTCTGGGGTGTTTCTTGAAAGTGTCCAAAGATGAGGTATTGGGAATTTCAGGGGGTAGATAGTTCCAGAGGGTGGGGGCTTCCACACTGGATGCTCTGTCACAAAAGGTTTGCAGTTTGGTGTTTGGGGTGGAGCGCCAACCCGTGTCAGAGGACCGCAGCCTCCGCATAATTGGTCCTTACTAGTGAGAAAAAGTTCAAATTTAGAATCCAGAAGATTTTCTGAGATAACGGTCCGTCTGAACATCCACTGTCAAATAACTGAGTTCACAATAGACATCCAGAATTTGGCCTGGCAGATTATAATTTTCACTGTTAGTTGTCAACTTATTCCGGCTATAAATAGACAGATGATATCAGCTTGACTTGGAATGAGCTGTTCACATGCTTTGCATCATATATAGATAACAAGTTAACTGATGGGGTTAGAATTAGGCTCAGGTTTAAGCTACTTCCTGTTGTAGCTGATGCTCCTTTAGTTTTGAATGTGGACAGAAAAACGACGGTCAATGCTTCAGTTATGCAGAATAATGACTAAGAGAAAAATGCTAGCAGAACCAGAGAATAAGTAGTAGAAGAACCAGGAGCTTGGATCTCAATCATTCCTCAACTAACATTGAAGAACTGGTTGGATCCTTGCAGCAGTAGGCCATAAACGCAGCAGAACTAATGGTTCCTGTGTATTTGATCTTCCCTTGTTCTGTCTCATCACTCCCTCCATACCTCACCTGACAAGGAAATTGATGAGAATGCCGTTTCTCCTCTCAATGTACCGCACAAGGCACATATCTCAGGCAAATAAACAATCAATTTGGGAAACTCAGAAGAGTAGAAACTTTTGAGAAATTGTAATGAATATTGGATGAATATTTAGCTGCCATCAATGGCATAAACAGTGAACATACTTACCGGGAGGCTATTTCTCTGCTTAGCATATTTTTGAGTGGTACTAAAAATGTATCGCTGTTGTTGTGTTCTCACATGTCGTGTTGCTGTAATACAGTGTGTCGGTAAAGTAAAATACAATCTCTTCAAATTAGAAAAAGGCTTTCAATAGAAATGTTCCCATAATGTTTTTTGCAGCTGAGTGCCACCGGCCAAGCTCCACACTATGGTTTCTATAGCTGTGTGCTCAGCAGTGACAGCGAGCAACACTCCCTCCGTGAAAGCATCGCAACCCATCACATTGTTGTGTGTGTATGTGCTTAATATTACATTTTCAGTGGGCGACATTAAATCTGCCACTTTGGTCTCATATGTGTATCACATACCACATGACAGAGTGGAGATATTCTGAATTGAATAATGCAGATGTATGATATATTGCTGCTGCAGGCATTATCAGTGTCGCTGTATTTTTTAGAATGTTCCAGCATGAAGGCAGACAAATTGAATGCCTGACATTGACTGTTCAGTCACTGATACACGCCCTGACTAAAATGACCACAGCCCACGTACAGCACTGATACACAAAGAGAATATAAGAACTATATTTAACAAACTCCACAATGGTAGCATTCAGTTTACATGCATGTATGTGGCTCTTGTAGCTCCCAAACATACCCACACGTGCAACCTGCAGGGCTATTCTTTATCAGTGCTGCTCACATTGGCACCAACACATGCATTGCAAAGACTGCCAGGCGAAGGCCATGCTAATGTGGCCCGTTAGTCTGACAATGGCGCAGGTCAATGGAGCCGCCTGTGGTTAATTGCTTTAGAGAGATAAGTGAGTTTGACAACGCAGCAAGGAACAGCTCAGCTATAGGAGGCAGTGAGGAAGAAGACGTTAAAGTCTCCCATTCATTCCACCGTCAATATCGGTCCGTCGCAGGCCTGCTGGAAAATGAATATTCAAGGTACTTTTGATTGTTTGGCTCTTTTTTTTCATGATCTCATTGAATTTTAATAGGCTGTGTTGTAGCATTTTGTAACGTACTCTATGCTGAGTAAGAGAGCGGCACTAATGCATTAAATCCCCACTCCGTCACCTGATGGTGGCTAGCCGGCTGTGGCTGCCAGTTAGTTCATGTGAGCATGATTCACTCATCTGACAACAGCACCAGAATACCAAATGAAGTAAGTAGCTACACTGAGAAGGCTGCATTGGGTTCTCAATTGATGTAGTGAATGATAAAGGCCTGAATAAAATTAGCTGGAGTTTGAATAATGTATGTTAGCAAGCATGTGGGCAAACATCTGAGACCATATGAGTAGTAATATGTCATGGCTAATGATTTGAGCTTGAAGTGGAAACATTTTAGTTAAAAGTGACAGTGACCCAAACATCACCACTGATAACACAGATCCGATCTCCTTGACTGATATTAAATCAATATCAGTTTCTAAAGCAGGACTTGCCATCTGTTTTCTTTTAGCACTCTTTCTCAAGCTAACTGATTGTGTCGTACATCTCTCTGCCTCGGACACACTCAGTTCATCTGAAAATAAGCATTCTCGCTGTACATGAGCCCCGAACCCGTATTTCCCAGATATGGTTGGAGGCTAATACAAATTGGTTTGGACAAAAGATGATGCATGACCGAAGACAACAGTGTTTCATCCATTATTTCTTCCTCTAGCGATTGTGTGAATTGCCATCAAGTGCAACGATGGACTATTGGAGGCGTGTGGTTTGCTGATGCAAGTGGTCTCATGGGAGCCACCCAAGCTTAGCGCATAGACAAAGATATACCTAAAATACTTTTTTATAATCACCCCTCCTCAAAACACTGTAACTAACACTATAAATCTTTATATATGTTTTTCTTTTTACTGTAGCATCTACTGTATCTTCTCTCATTATCATGTTATTGCAGTCATGGCTCCTCTGCTGTATGTTTCCCTCAGTGGGTCCTGCCCCTCAGGTCCCAATAGTTTCTAAACCAAGCAGGGAAAATCGACCAATGTAAAATTCTTTGCAGGTAAAACGCAGTGGAGTGTTTCTATCATTCATATGATGTATGCAGTGACTAAATTTAAACTATTTCTGAAGGCAGCTGGTAAAAAGGATGATTGGAATGGGCTTTTGTTTTTTTACACAAAGAATGGACTATGTATTAAACCCTGGCTATTCATTGATGCCTGCTAAATTTGCATGCTGTGCAACATCTCATTAAAGGTGAATATGATAATATGAAATCCCTCTAAGATGCCTTGAGGGGTCTTTGTGAATTCACTCTTCTTTCCCCTTGTAAATTGGCAAAGGTGGAGGAGTGTGCGTTGTCTCTGCTGCAAAGCTAGCCAGCCTACACAGTAGTTGTAAATATATGTGCGACGCACTTTGCAGATTTTCTTGTTAAACAGCAGTGACCTGAAATGAGCTGGGAATCGGTCCCCGGCAGGTCTGAGTGTGGTTGGAACTGAAGGCGGGGCTGTACTGGTAGTGTCAACCCCACCCACCAGGGAGCAGGGCAGCGCAAATTGTGCTTAAATATTGATTCTGCTGCAGAGCAATGTAGGACGTATGGAACTCATCTGCAGACTGAGGAGAGAGAGAGAGAGAGATAGAGAGAGTGCAGAGTAAAGGGCAAGGAATATATACAGAGCTGGCATATAGTTTGATGTTTTACAAGTCTGGAGACATTGTAGCTTATGTTGCCTGTAATCAAGGCTTTTAGATTCTGATTGGAGTTCTCCCTCATCAGTGTTTGTATGTGTTGTGAGGTTAGGGGAGAGTGAGAGAGGCACCTGAAAGTTTTAATAAGTGTGTTTATATATTGGTGTTCTTGCTGGTGTGTGAATGTAGATGCATGCCATCACATCGCCACTCTAAATGGACCATTGTTGTTGAGACACTGCTCAAGGAAAGAGGGCATTGTGGTGTGACTAGCCTAACTGCAGTGCTGCACCGTAGGCCTAAAAATATTCTGTGTCAGTAGTCCCAAGAGAGCCCAGTGCTATCCAGGCCTCTCAGTAATGAGGTATTGGAGCTTCCTGCCACTGGTAGCCTGCTGTCCCCTAGCTCCCTCCGGCTCAGTACTCAGCGCTGGAGCTAGAGAGGCAGCAGCTCAGCTCCCAAAGATTTATCATAGCTCACAAAGCAGCATGTCTGAAAGCAAAGCTCTCGTTCGCAGAGGAACAGCTCCCTGTGGGCCAACCCCTGGGCACACTGACCCAACACATCCACATATCAGAGAGGGAGACGGACACCGTACTGAGAAAGACTTGTACTTTGATGTGCATCCACGAGAAAAACTGGGTTTGAAAAGACGGGAGCAAAAAAAAATGCAACGCACTAGTGCAAACAGCTGAGAAATAAAGATACAATAGTGTAAGACATTGTGTGAAACAACCTTTAAATGTGCTGTCTTTTGTATGATGTGCAGTATAGCTGAAGGCTGAGATAGGGACGGACACATTCATCATAAAGAGAAGACAATGGACAGAGATAATGGACAAATATGAGTTGTTGACAGCACTGCACAGTTGTACATTGTGCAATAATTATCCAGGCATGAAAGAAAAAACATTTTTGCAAGTCAATTAATTTAACAGTAGTATATTTCGTTCATGAATGGAATTGTGTGGCGGAAATCAAAAGCTAATGAGCATTAAAAAATAAATAAAAAAACACACTGTCTCCTACTAAGCACAGTCAAAAAGACCCTTATTCGTAAAATAGTCTTGTATTAATTTCCCTTTATAAGATTAAGAAGCTGAACATGTTTGGACATCTAATGAAGACATCATTCTCAATAAAGTGAAATAAAAACATAGACAACTTGTCCAACTTATTTTAATGTTTTATGGGCCTTCTTTTAACAGTAAACATAAGAGATGTCACAGAGCGACTATAATATATCAAAGATATATAACTTTGAAGAACGAGCTTGAAAAGGTTCCTGGGCAAAAATGAGACAGATGAATCACATTTTGCTAATTCATATAGCACTAAGCTTTATGTAGGTGAGGCTCAACATTCTGAGCTTTCTTAACAAATAACTACTCAAGAATAATGGGGCATGGTATACTGTATAATATATTCATCTACTTTTTAAGTTTCAGACATTTTACAAAAGGCTCACCTTCAATTTCATTTTAAAGTCACACCAACGGATGGGAGTTATCTAGAAAAACAAAACATTCCCAAATGCTTGTAACTAGTGCAAATATTTTTACATGATTTTTTAATATGTTGTAATGATCCTACGCAGCAATTCCTAATTAGAACTGCAAAATTACACCTCCAAAACATTCTTCACGGTTTTGACCCACAAGAGCAATTTGCTGCTAATTTGCTATTTGCTAGTTATGAGCTTCTATCTTTTTCATTTTGCCCAAATGTCCCCAACTATCTCAAGTATAAGCTCTACATATTCACAGCATGTCTCTAAGCTCCAGCAGCACATCTCATACTCATCCATAAATGCTTTGCTGAAATGTGTTACTTTGAAATGCGCAATCCGAGAATGAGATCGACATTCATTTGACATTCAACCTGACTCTGTCCGTTATTGAAAACTGCAAGTCCATTTCTGTCCGGATGTACCCTGGGTGTCCATGATTGTGGCCATTGGTCTCAAAAACCAACATATACAGTGTGGCTCCATGTAATCAAGTGTGCACAGCTACTGAACAGTACATTTCATCCAATTGTTTGGTGATGGATAGCCTGACAGCGGTCCTTTCCTTGATAATTTCCCCATCGCACAGTAAATACATGAGTCATCCATCCTTTCCACATGGAGAGTTTCAGATTTCCTCGTGGCTCTGTGGCTCTCTCGCTATCGTGTGACCTTAGGAAGAAACAATACAGAAGATAGAGAAAGCAATCAGTGTCACCGAGACATACATTTACAAGGAGTGACTCTGTATCTCGCTGCACACTCACTCGGTGAATGTTTCAATTTGAGAAAGCCAATGACGGGTCTGAGGAGAATATTCCAAATCAAAAAAAAAATTTTTTTTCAAATGTCTCATAACTGTTATAGTTTGCTTACATTTGGACTGTAAATTGAAGCTCTATAAATGGAGATCTATCAAGTTGGTTTTCCATTACAAAGCCTGTCCCAAGTGCATTTATATTTAGCCAGTGTGTTCTTATATGAATAAAATGCAGATTTAGCACTGTTTTTAGCACTACCCTTCCTTGTTAAACTATGTTCTGTTGCCTTGGCCTGAAGAATCTATGCAACTTTCTACCACCCGCCTACAGTGCGGGGGAGTGTAACAGATGGACAGATACAGATCATCATGGTAAATGAGATGCTGTTGTGGAAAAGGAGGTCATAGGTAGAAAGAGAAGCACAGAATAAAGAGAGGAGCTACAGAAGGAGTAAGAGTGCAGACTTTTGCAGGCAGTTGCCAGGGAATCAATGTTTCATTGAAAGTATCTTCAGTGACATCTGCCACCATGTCTCCAGGCAACTGCTCAACTGGCCCAAAGCACCTTGCGAATTCACAATTAATGTCCACTCATGTATTAAGTCATTGGCTCCTCATTCTTCTCTCAGCTGATTGGCTAGTGAGACAGGGCGGTAGAGACAAAACAAAGAGAAAGGGACAAAACAAAGAGATGGTGACCTGCGACAGAATGAGGATAATTGCACCTATCATTCCCAGAGTTGGTGTTAGGCCCAGGGTTAATTGCGCCGTCTATGACTGAGCCCAGCATTGTCTCTGTTCCTCAGACATCCCAACTCACCAATTTAATTATGACTCTTAATTGTAAAGCCTCTGTGGAAGGCCCCAGCCATAATGTATTCCAATGAACACGACATTTGTTGTGTTGTTATGCTAACTCTTGAGCAATTACTCCTACGGCGTATGCATCGCTTCCCTCACAAGTGCTTTGTTTTTTTTAAACTCACCTGCAAATAAACTGCACCTGCTCCAGCCCACAACACGCACTCCGGCACGTACAGTGCAGTGCCGCAATTTGACTTTCTCACTTCAACATCTTCCAAAGGGCCATTTAGGACCCTCATTTAAATCAATTTATCTCATTTGAATATCATCAATTTCCACGGTGTCACCCAGTGGTTGTGTGGGATACACGGAGCACAGCAGTCGTTTGTATTCTCAATCAGTTATTTTGTCATCCCTATCTGAGGAGAAGAAGTTAAAGCCAATTAACAAATAACTGCTCAGAGAGGAGCTTGTTTGTCGATTAGCTCAGTAGTTTCTTTGTGATTTCGTTTTATTGATTTATGAAAGTAGTCCTTTGCCTGCCCTCATTAGTAGACTTTTTTGAGGATAATTTGCTTGATAAGCGTTTGTAAGATCTTTATTTCCACATAGTCTGAAAATCAGCGTACACTGTTTCACAGAAGAAAAACAAATTAAAATGAAGATCATGGTCAATAGTGGCTACATCAAACATTAGTAGAGCCGAATGATGCTTTTATTTTTACGCCACATGTTTGTCATTCTTACCTTGGTGGTTTTGACTTTGTTGCCAGTACTGCAGGACCAGCCAGTGAGGTCAGGCAGGACCTTGCACTCCTCTCCGTCCATACACGGCTGCATTTGGCACCACCACTTTTGAGCTACAATTGAGGCTGGAGCAACACAAGAAAGACAAAAATAAAGGAAGATAACATACTTTGATGTTGTCCCTGGGTTTGTATTGGTTCCCTCTGGGTGCTCAGGCCTACTTCCACAGTCCAAAAACATGCAATATAAGTGAACTGGTGACTCTGTATTGTCCGCAGGTGTTAATGTGAGTTTGAATAGTTGCTTGTATCTATTATGTGTTGGCCCTTTGATGAACTGGTCATTCGTCCAGGTCCTGCCTCGTCCCAATGTCAGCTGGAATAGGCTCAAGCCCAAATGAAATTTAACGCTATATTATCCCTCTGGAGTCCTGGGGGGATTTTGGTTATTTCTGAATAATTTGTATTTTGCCTTTACATACCAGATTAAAAATGTTAAAAATTCAAATGTTTTGACCTGACTATCATTTACTCAATTTAACTTACTGGCAATTGGCGAGTACAGGGAAACATAAAGGCATACGATCAAATCTGTGACTCTTTAATACTGTAAGATTTTAATCCTCTTTATTTCCACAGGCAACCTGTACTATTATTTCAGACTGTCCGAAATAACTGTAATGCCTGAAGCAAACTTTTACAGTACACAGTAAATGTTATAGGTGCTGAACATGATGCTGATCCTACCACTGGGACTGGAGCACAAACAGCTCCCTGAACAGCGCCTACAACAGACACTGTGTTCAGACACTCATCCCTGAACAGCCATGGCTTTTAATTCTTCTGTAATGTGAATATGGAGATTTTCACAGGTGGATGAAAATGTATAGTAGTGACCCCTTTTTCATTTTTAATATAATTAATTTAATCCCCTAACATGGGATCTTGATGCGAGTACAGGACGCCTAAGTCAAATATGACAAGATAAAAAAGTTAAGGCAGAGCAGGGGAAATAGGATACTAGGTTTCACTGTTGCAGACAGACCTACAGCAGAACCAGTTAGAAATGACTACGATGTGAATCGTTGTGGCGTTTTTCTTGTGAGCACATATACAAGTACGCTCATATGATTTAAAAGCGTCAGCTACGTGATAGATACATTTGGACAATGAGCCAAGGTATATTTATCTTGTTGCATAAACCAGATAGTAAAAACAGGTATATAAAGGATACCATCACTGCCCATTGTTCTGGTTTTGCAATAAATCTAAGCTCTCTTTGTCACTTCTCTCTCATTTCATGCAATTTGTTAGTATTATAAGAAGCTTCATGAACAATATGTGGGCTCTACAGACATACAGAATGTCATACACGTGTAATAAACTGACTGATGGGGTTGAAGACCCCAAAGATTAGCCATTTTGGTAATCTTCTTTAGTAATAAACCCTAAATCCCATTGAATATCAAATGATTTAGACTCTTTTAGCAGTTGTGGCAATTGTAATGAGTTTCTAGATGTTAAGCCCCCAAACTGTGTTTAAAAAGCAAACTTATAATAAAATGGGAAATAAATTATAAATATAACATTTTTAATGAATCAACTGACAAAACAGTTGTCTATTTACCTGCATGAGGATGGAAAACAAAAGAAATAGTGTCAAAACTAAAGGTTCGCTCATGACATTCAAATGTGGCAGATAATCTGACCCACTATCTAGATGACTGGCAGCTGAAAATAAGTCCTTATGTCTCAACAAGGGAAAGAGGACTAAAAGGGTCCACTCATTGTTTTAACTTCATTTTACTTTTACATTGATGGCATTAAAAAGGAGTTCTGATCTAAAGACACCCTGGTCTCCAAAAAAGGGAACAGATAAGATTGTATTGGCAGGAAATGGGCTTTGGATTGCCAAAGCCCATTTCTGATAAAGGAAATACACTGACTGAAGACGAGAAGAACGGAGCAGGAGACAGAGGAATTTATGGCTAAATAATAAGTGTTCACCAAGAGAACATCCTTGTAGTGTGGAAATGAGCAGCAACTTGGAAAGGCAGAGAGAGAGCACTGGGGAAGAAAGAGGCTGTTTGAGGATTTCTATCTCCGAGTCCACAGGAGAGAGAGGCAGTTTAAACAAACACAGGGAACAGAGCAAAAGTGAGTAAGAAATAGGAGCAGGATGAATTATAGGCAGCAGAAAAATGCAATAACTGAGATGAGGCATAAGAAAAAGAAAAAGACTAGGCTTAGTTGCCCAGCCGCCACAAAAAAAAAAAATCTCACAACCATGACGGGGCATTATGTTGAGCACACTGTTATGATGCATGAGCGCAGTGGCAATAAGCAATTCTAAAAACCAATGGCTGTGTAATGTCGTAAATGTGGCCATTACAATGTCAACGGCGGTGCTTTGCACTGCAGGAGTGTTATTTAGAGGTAATAGGCAGTGCCTCTGAGTGCTATTATGGAGTTAGCGTACCCTGCAGCTTATCTCATGCTATACTAGGATGGCGAGGCAGGCACGACTCACAAGTTCAATTTGCACGCCTGTGATGTCATGGATTGTGTTGGATAGCATCCACAGACAGGTCAATGATGAAGAGATTGCAGAGGTAGCTGTATGTGTCCTGAGATCATCACCTCTGGGACTGTTTTTTTTCTGATGTAGCAGATGACTTTGTAGATAGACCAGTTTTTGCTCGTACACATTTTTCCAAATATATACATAACCTTTGCATTCATTTTGATGACATCTTTTCACCAGAAAATATTAAGCCGCTACCCAAAGCCAGTTACTTAATTTTAGCCTAAAGACTGGAAACAGGACAAAACCAGACAGCTTAGGTTTTTCCAGAAGATGGCAAAGAACAGTTTCCAGTTTAAATGCTAAACAAAAGATTAGTAAACAGCTGCTGACTGCAACTTCACATTTACTCTACATTCATGAGAGCGGATAGAAACAAATAGGAATACTTACAAATTCTATTCAGGTTCAATTTGACCAACTCTGAACAGAACAATTGTAAGAAAGGAGTATAGGCTCAATTAATCTTAAAATGACTAAACTAATTTGACATTTTCTGGGTTTACATGGGCCATAATATTTCGATTAACATTATAATTGGTTTAGAAGCCCTATCAGAAGGAATAATGCTCCATATAAATGCCTCATTCGGTATAAAATGCTAAAATTTAATTTTAACCTTATAGCAAACCTATCTGTAAACCAATCAATGAAAATGTGTAAACGATTACTTTCTGGCTTGGTTCTTTCTATCCATACATGGCAAATGCAAGATGGCCATGAGTTTGTCTTCAATACAAACTCTCAAGTTATTTAACATGTTTGGAAACCTGGATGGCAGGAACATAGAAATAAGTAGATAAACAAAGAGGGAACCAAACAAAGCCGGGGAAATCCCAAAAACAACATAAGAGGATCCGACCCACCAAAATCCCTGTCTATGAAGAAATAGATGAAGTAATTGGATGACAATCACTGGCAAATGCTGCTAACCATGGTGTGGATCTGTATTTTCAGAATGAATCATGTGATGAAGAGTCCTCTGCTTCTAGCTATAACACTACTCCAAACTATGTTGAAGCCAACATTACTGATTCCAGACACAACCAGCTAACCTGCTTAACTTCAGGTAATGTTAGCCAAACGTATACCAATAGAATAGTTGGGCCAATGTTAAAGCTTCAAGGTGCTATAAAGTATTGAGAATATGTTTCTAGCCTCAGAAAGGTCCAGACATATTTTATGGATTTAATGGATTTTCATTTTCCCATGAGGTTCTTAGTTGATGAGAACAGCAGCGTGGATTCCAGTAAACATGATACAGGCCGCAAACCACAGAAATCAGTGAAGGCAGCAGTTGCCAGAGCTTCAGAGATCAGCAGATAGCATGTCACAGAGCTGTTCCGATCCGTATCAGTTGCAGCTCATGTAAACAGTTGGCCCAAAATCTTCAGTTGGACTGATTTCAGAGTGAGGAAGTGTCCAAGTGATCATAACTATTTACAGGGTTGTTTTCTTCACACTAACAGCATTCAACGTTTTTACTTGAATATTCAAATAGTTGAAGTGGGACTCCCCGTCAAGTACATGAAGCTGAAATAGGATTCATATTATCAAGGAACAATACGTATAAAACATGTCGCATTTCTCAAACTACCGCCATCTGTCTTATTAAGAATCTATTTATGTCAACAGGAGGTGCAGTCGCTAATTAAAAAGGATTTACAGCTGAGGTATACATTTCTCCACACTTTGTATCAGCTCATTACAAAGAAATCTCCTCCCAAAATGGCTCCTTTTCCACTCTAAAACTTTCATTTCTGGCGAGGCTTCGGGCAAATGTCTAGACAGTGTTTGGCTTAAGGTGCAGGTGATTAGGCGACACAGAGCACTGAGGCTGTGTTATTCCCCAGGTTCTCATCCGGTCTCTTGGGTTCTCTAAATAAGGTCTCTGTAGGTTTCATGCCACAGCTCACTCTCTCCTCCTACTGTTCACAACACATCAATCTAAATGTCACTCATCCTTATGCGTGGTGTTGTTACAATATTCAATTTTGCTTGTGTATATGTCAGCCGATAAGTCAGTTATTTGAGTATTCATCCTATACATAATGCTCACTTTGTCCTGCAATGCCACCTGAACTGTCATTGTAATGTTTGTGACATCAAGTGGACAAAGTTGAAATTGCAGGTCGCCTCCCACCCATATGCTTTGACTTCCCATGAACACATAATTAATGGATACTTCACGGTCAGAAAATATATGTCCGTATGTTTTCTGTATGCATTGCCCGGTTATTGGCCGATTAAAACTATTAGAAGATATCCAATACGTTGTTTGCGTTCTCAAAGAACACGAGAGCCATGATGCAAAAATTAAAACAACATACATAGTCATTTCTGTAGGTGAAAGAAAATAATCTAATTTTAATCGAAAGTAAAACAAAAGCCTAATACATCTCCTCTGTACTGTATGAATCTGTGGATTTACAGTCTTCCTATAAAAGAATAAGGAATGAAATGTGACATCAGAGGAGTCGTCTTACTCTAACATCCAGCAAGATATGGAAAATGTATGCCGGGATGATGTGATTGAATGTGTCAGGGATTCTGCATGATGAAAAGCATTTCCCCTCACCTCTGAGTCATTCCCTGCAAAGATCATGATAAAGAATAACAGATCATTCTTTGTTGTGAAAAAACAAAAAACAAACCATATTCATTGACCACATATCCTATTGTATCATTCAAATATAGTCCGTTAGATGTAAGGGGGGCAGACTGATACAATTAATGCACTCAGGCATGCGGCTGTCAGAGTGTTTTGCCATTAATACTTTACAAAGGCGCTGCCTGAGTTCAGTCAGTGCAACACAAACTACAATAGGGAGTTTACTCTCATACTTTCGCTTTGCATCTGCGTGTGTGTCCATTAACATGTTAGCGCGTGCCTATTGCACACGCATGGCATTGTAGGTTGTGTGTGTGTGTACATGTATGCAGTCCCCGCTGTGCAGAAAGAGTCAGAGATAAAAGTACAATCACCAGCAGTCTTGAGCACTTGCTGCCAGGTCATTAATAATTTAAAGGGAATATGATGTACCTTTACACACACTCACACACACACAAACACTCACACAGACACACAAGAAGTTGGTGATGGACCCAGAGGTATGGATACCCTGAGGCATTGTAACTGTTCCGCTCAGTGATCCTGTAGTGCAGAAGCAGTTGGAGAGAGGCATCCATCTCTTTCTACAGTGATTTACTAACACGCTGTATTTCTGTTGGCGGGGCTCACCCAGCCATGCCAAAACACCCACGTATGCATGACAAGAAAACATAGATGGAAACTGTGGAAAGTACATAAAACATTATATATGCTGAAAAGTTGCATTCAAACATAGAGATTTGTGGACAAAACGGCAAAGGCCTAAGATTATTGAGCAGATATCAAATTAAACAACAGCAGGTTAGTGTGCGCTGGAGCTCTAAACTAGATTTCATTGTGATGAAACACACTTTGTGTGTGACAGATGAGCCGATCACACACAAGCTAAATCCACTCATCTTTTATCAGGCCTTCATTGTCTGACTTTCCCGACAACCAAACACACTTTAATGATCCGTGGAAAGATTGGAAATCCTTCACACTGGTGCTCAGAAAAACCACACATTGGCAAATATACACATTAATACACCCATAAATACATAAACACATGAAGATACATCTTATTCCAAAGTTGTATTTTACCCTTATCTGTTTCACTTAAGTACAGTTCTATGCACTTCATTAAACAAACTAATTGTCACATGTCATTTTCAAATCCACTGCACTGCAGATGAAAATACTTGCTCTATACCATCTATATCTAGCTAATGGTAAAAACTAGCAATTACTGTTCAGACAAACTAATAGAGGTTCACTCAATGTGGTACACTGTCCAACAGTATATAAAGTGGTTTAAGCTCTCAGATTAACAACCTTTATGGGGAACAGGGCATTTGATGGTGCTGTTAATGAGAAATCAACTCAATGGTCCCCCTCACTAGGGTCTGCAATAACAAAATCAGGATGTCAGTCTGGATGAGGGTGGCAATAAGGGTGATTGATAAGGAAGTGTTGTTAAGGAGTTACCAGAGAGCAGGAAAGCAGACATCCAGGACAGATACCAGTACCTGGATACGCCACATGCCAAAAGCAGTCATAACGAGGGAGTAAGGTTATCTGTCATAGCCTAATACCTGAAACAGTTACTGGAAAGCCGTTTTTTTTATGTTTGCTGTCAGTCATATACCAGGCTTTAACAGTGAGGTCATGGAAGAGGGCACCTCACAATGCACAGAGGGTTGCTGATGCATCAATAAGATGCCCCCCGGAATGAACTGGTAAGAGAGTGCCCAAGGCAGCAAGAAGAAGAACTGTTGTGAGAGACAAAACCCTCTATGGAACACATTTTCATCAAGAAATTCTACCAAAGACTGGCCTGGAGGACAGAGCAGAGGCTCTGATTATGGCGATATAACAGGCCCAAAGAATGAAATAAGGGGTTCTGCCAAATGTGACATTACCCAACGTGCAATGTATTTCATGGGGACAGACACATTTTATAAGCAGCACAAAGTAGCAGGATTTAAGATCAGGGATTGGCCAGAAGACCTAACTATGTGTCCAGTACAGTGTACAGGAACATCTGTGCTAAGTATTAGAAGTCAACAAGACTTGGTGTGAGATAAGACCAAAATGGAAGAAAACAGTGAGGCTAGGATCCTGTGGGACTTCAAGTTCCGCTCCATCAAGCAACCGCTGGGTGACCAATCTGACGTAGTGGTGGTGACACAGAGGGCAGTAGTGATGTGACAATTACAGCTAATATCAGCTTGATGTAGTGCACAGTTACCGACCAGAGTGCTGGAGTTTGAAGAAAGAACTAGAGCAGGTGTAAACTAAAGCGTCCCCTGTGGTAATGGGAGCATTAGAAGCTGTGGCCTCTAAATTAGAAAAGTAGCAAGTCCAATATTTTACGTCTTAGTCCGGAAGACAGCCGTCCTAGTCATAGTTCAGTTACTGTACCGAAACACTAAACAGGCCAAATGATTGTCTTCTTCTTCGTCTTCTTTGTCTTCTTCCAGATGTTCCCTTCAGGGGTTACAAAATCATCGTGTTTTCAGCTTGCCCTGTCCTCTGCATCTTTCTCTTTCACACCAACCAACTGTATGTCCTCTCTCAACACATCTTAAAATCTCTTCTTTGGTCTTCCTCTTTTTCTTCTCCCTGGCAGCCCCACCTCCAGCATCATTCTACCAATAGCCACTATCCCTCCTCTTCAAATGTCCAAACCATCTCAATCTGACCTCTCTTACTTTATCTCCAAGACGTTTAACCTGGGCTGTTCCTCTGATGTGCTCGTTTCTAAACCTCCAGCTCTGCCTCCTGTCTTTTGGTCCGTGCAAACGTCTCTAAACCAGACAGCAGAGCTGCCCTCACTACTGTCTAGTAAACCTTTGCCTTCACTCTTGCCTGCACAGATAACTCCTGACACTCTTCTCAATCCACTCCACCCTGCCTGCACTCGCTCCTTTACCTCTACCTCCTTTCCTCTACTCTCCCGCGCATACCTCAACCTCTTCAGGTTTTCTTTCACCTTCTCCCTGCTGTAACTACAGATCACAATGTCATCGGCGTCATCTGCGTACATCATAGTCCATGGAGACTCCTGTCTGACCTCATCTGCCATCTGCCTGTCCATCACCATAGCAATCAAAAAGGGGCTCAGAGTTAATCCTAAGTGCAGCTCGACATCCGTCTTGAAACAAGCCTTCACACCTACTGGACACCTCATTGGATGTGTATGCTCTCATACACATATACTGTACCACTCTAACATACTTCTCTGTCATTCCAGGCTTCCTCATGCAGTACCATAATTCCTTCCTCTGCGCTCTGTTGTACAATTTCTCTAAATCCACAAAGACACGATGCAACTCATTCTGACTTTCTTTATACGTTTCCATCACCACTCTCTAAGCAAAAATCATATATTTAGTACTCTTGCTGCTGCTCACAAATTATTTTCCTATCTCTTTTCTTAACCTAGCTTCCACAACTCGTCAGATCTAAATGGTGTGTCTCATCAGCTTTATACATTTGTAGCTGCTACAGCTTTCCACATCAACCTTGTTCTTGAAAATTGGTAAAAATACACATTCCACATCTTTTTCTTCCAATTCACAACCAACCTATGGGACTTAAGTGTGAACAACGTTCATCATCACACCTTCTATTTCTATTTATCCTCATCCAGAACACTCTTCACATACTCCTTCTTCAGGATCATCCCAAGCCAATTTCCCCTCCAATCCAGACCATTATAAAACAGTTTGCACCCTTTTCTGATGCATGTAGCCTTGTTGACTTTCCACCTGGTCTCATGGACACACAATTTATCTACCTTCCTTCCCTCCATCATATCAGCTAGCTCTCTAACCTGTCATCGTGCCAACATCTAAAGTTCCTACTCTCACGCCCACACTCCTACCCTTCCACATCGCTAACTTTGAAGTGACTTCGATTCATTCTCTAGAGTTTGATAAATTCCCTTTAAAAAAGTTAGTTAAGGGGCAGATGGAGAGCTAAGCGGGTTATACCACTGACTTTGGTCCAGGAGACTAAGGTTCAAATCCCTGTCAAAACAGGAAGTGGCAGAAATCCAGTCCGTACCCTTAGGCAAGGTCCTTAGTGCTAGCAGCCTACCCAGCCAGATCTAGTGCCGGTCATAAGCCCGGATAAATGAGAGGGTTGTGTCAGGAGGGGCATCCAACGTAAAAAACTATTCCAAATCAACATGAAGAACGAGAAAATCCGCTGTGGTGACCCCCAACAAATGGAAAGAAGAAAAGAAAGGGGAAAAAAAGCGTTCTGCTTTTTACTCCCCTTTTATCCAGAATCTATACTGTAACTCCTTTAACACCATAGGTAGGTGGCGAGGGGTTTCTGTCTCTCTATCACTTAAGGTGGTATTAATCTGTGTTGATGCATATTCACATGCGTCAGACGGTGTTGGCTGAGGTGAGATCTTTTATAACTATGAACTCAGATTTCAAGTATGACTCATGAGATAAGTGCCATTGAGCACCAGATTTGATATACAGGGGTGGTGAGACACGGGGGTGAGATCAAAGGAAATTTGACAACATCATGACTAGTGTGATGGAGGAACACTGTTTGTGACCCCTTTAGTGTGTATGTGATTTTGTGTGGGAGAACGATCAAAAATAAACCTTGATCGAGACCACGAAAAGGAATTTATCATTTCGCTTTCAGAAACACAATAATAACTATTAGCTTCTCATCAACGTCATGATTATCCTAGTAAACTATGCCAAGTTTTGACGGAGACAAACAATAGCAATCCATTATGGCATTGGCTGTTCATAAAGGTTTCGAGTCCTTATTTATCCAAACTTTCATTACAAAGCCAATAATCTTGGTTACGGTTGTCTGATTTTATCATTATCAGGCAATTGTCCCTGTCTAAAAACTCATCAAAGAGGTTAAACAACAAATCTACTTTTCTTACTGCGTGAAAAGAGTGCTGAGATGAACTACCAAGTCTGTTTGGGACTCGGGTTATTTGAATGGGAAAAGCACCGTCTACTGGTAACATGCATGAATAGCAACACGCTGGATATGGGGCTGGTGAATCAGTCCTCTGTGGAGAGTTGTCACTCAATATGTTAAAGGTGCTTAGGCCCTGACGGTGCTTTCATCCAGCACAGAAAGTGAAAAATGTGAGGTCTGTTAAATATCAAAGGTACAAATTAAGTCATGGGAAAAATTGAAAACAACAAGAAAAAATTGTATTAAAGTGTAATATAATTGATTCAAATGTGATGTTTTGGATCCTGAATATACTGGGACATTATGAAACAGCAAGAAATACATTAATTATTTACAATCTGGCCCCACGATCTTTTTTCCTGAGAAGAATTTTCTATAAAGATCATTTTGAACAAAGCTGTAGTAGGGCAAAAGCAGAGATTGATTTACAATGTTGTCCGATGCATATGCACTGTGTATAACATGTGTAATAATAAATGCTAAGTATCTTTATTATTATTTACATTTTTTCAAGAGGTCCTCAACAGAATCTGTTTGAAAACGGTTTGACTAAATTCTGTTTGACATCTCAGAGAAAATGAATGTTTAATGAATATAATCGGTTTTATATTATGTGAACTGTATGTGATTGTTGCTGCAGTAGTTTTGTTCAGCACTACTTAGTTTCTCTTATCAATGTTAGATTACAGTTTACTAAGCAGAAGAGGCTCAACAGGGGGTTTCACCTCTCTGGTACTATTCTTGTTTTATTGAGTCAGTCTAACTCTTTCTTTTCTGTGCCGGTATGGGTCTGCTTAAGTTAAAAATAAAAATAAACCTTGCAGGACACGGTTAAAATGTGCAGCAAAATTGCAGGCACAACTCACTGACCTGTATCAGGTCAGGACTTTGAAGAAAGCACGGATGATTTAGCAGATTCTAGCGATCCACTGACGTGGCGGACAAGCAGCCTTAATAACTCTTTTATCCCAGTTGCCCTTGGTGTTTTTAACGACTTCCTTTTTAGTGAAGTCTTTTCTTCATCTTTCACCTTTTTTTATATACATATTTTATATAATTTATTTGAACATCAAGGGAAACTATTTTTATCATTCGTTTTTTTATCTGGCATGTCTTTTACTATTGACTTCTCTGATGAATTGTTTCCCTTTCTGACGTCTGACGGCATCATCCCAAACCAGACGTCCAAACATCATATTAAAGGATTTAATTTATGGTTCCTTTTGTTGTTTTGATGTTATCTTATACACTGATAGGTTGCACAACAATTTGCCCCTCTGGGAATAATAAAGGTATCCGTGTTCCTTAATATGACTGATCTTAAAAATAAAGTTTTTGTACAACAAAAAAATGTACACCTCAATTATAAGGCGTAACCAGTAAGTCAGTAACATTGAATATCCTGTTAAAAAAACATTTGTAAATTGGTTGGATTCACTAACCCCTGAGCAACCATACCCATACCTCCTCAGATGAAAATGATGGGATGTACAGTATAATAGGCCAAATGGTTCACCTGGAACACATTTCTGAAATCCTTATTGAAATTCTGTGTCTCCAACCATCAACATCTGTGTCGACAGCATTAATGTTAGTTTTCTTTGTTCTGGTCTCTGAGAGTACAAATTTAGTTTCCCGCCAACAGCCGACCTTAACAACTTCAATAACCTTTTGCTTCGGTGATTCACTTGCTATACTCACATATAAAGCAACTATGTATTTTGCTCTGGTAGGGGGCTTATACAGTATTGATTGGAGGAGGTTGGCTGACACTGTGCGTGTGAGTGTGTGTCAGTGTGTGTTTATGATCTTGGTGGAGAATCTGTGGATGATAGGGGTCAGTGACACTGCTTGTTTCCTGCTAGGCCAGAGCTTGCAGATCAGACTCGCAGGCTGGAACAAGTGTCTATGAAAATGACCCGTAGCCTTCAGCTGTCTGTCATAGTTACCATCCAACATGTACAGCATGCATAAGAAACACAAACAAGCAGAAATGTTTGGATTATTAATTTGATCTATGTTATGAACATCATAATAGTCTGATATCATTATTGTACACCCACCTAAACTTGCCTCTTTGCTTGTTCTTTAGTCTTTTTTTATCTGAAAATGTTTACCACTGTCTACCATCTGTCCAATACTCCAGCGAACCGTAGAAATAGGAAATGGAATGGTGTCCCAAATAAAATCAGACATTTTACACTGGAGGTTAAATTTGTATTATTGAGTTAGAGGGAGTCTTTGCCAACAGTTGCTATGCAATTTTCTACACTTTCATACAGAGACACTGATGATTTAGTTTTAAATTACTTTTAATAACAATGGTGGCTTTAACTTCCTGTGAAGAAAAAAAAACTTAAATACCTCTTACTGGGTTTTTTAGAATATAATTTTGCCTCTTTGATCATGTCGGATCCAGCAGTGAGTCAGTCATTACTAAAAGATTTAGAGCTGCCAGACACAAATACTGTAAAGAACTTCAATATATCATTTAGAATTATCCTCATGCTCACAACGTCTGACAGAATACTTTGCAGCTGACCAGTATAACCAGGACGCGGGTAGAGGAGCAGCTTTACCAGAATCAGTCTAATGTTTTTTTCAGGATACTGCAGTGCTGAGACGAGAAAGAGATATGGAGCATGAATAGCAACATCAGCGGTGATATGAGCATCAAATTGGAACATTATGCTATTGGAGCAGTAAGGTGAAGTTCACAATTCATCAGTATGTCTACATCCTAACCCTCACCCTGTGGCCATGACCTCTGGATAATGACCTTTGGGTAATGACCATAACAATGAGATTACAGATACAAAAGGCCAACATGTGCTGCCAACATAGGTTGGCTAAAGCCTCCGCCTTAGAAATACGATGAGTAGAGATGCTGCTCTTTCATGTCGAAAGGAGCTAGGTGAGGTGGGTAGAGCTGGACGTCTGGGTGTGAGGCCTCCACCTAGGGGAAGACCCCAGGGTGCACTCAGAGGTCAGAATCCAAGATCGTTCCCCGGATCCCCCAGGATGGACAGATGAATGAATCAATGATCAAGGGACCAAAGAGATCATGCAGGTTGATAGCTTATCTTTCAAACATCACATTTTGAAAATATAATAAGTAGGTAATCTAATACCATCTCAAAAATGAGTATTTTACTTTGGATTTTAAAGGGAATGATTTGGGAAACTATTTTTGAAGCTTACATATCTGAATGATTTTTCTATGTTTCTAGTGTAGCTGAGACTAACATGTAGATAGGCGGGGTTAAAAAAAAAAGTATTTTGGCTCCTGCCTCAGCCTTTCAGTCACATAAATATGCAAACTGTTGGTTTTCTTTGTTTTGTAGATATTTTTTACAGTAATCACATTATGTGTACATATCTTGACTGAATAAAAGAAACTGAAACACTGAAAATTAAGAAACCCAGATCCACACCCAAGAGTATCAAGAGTATAGTTTTTACCTTCCACACAGGAAGGTCTGGCCCGGGTGGTGCCAGCGACCTGCCCAGGGAAACAGGAACACTTGACCGTTTGAGAGCGTTCCTCAATCTTATTCTTATTACAGCATCGATGGATGGCCACCACCTCACACGTCCCCTGCTTCACCTGGTATGAGACTGAGAGAGAGGAAGAGAAAAGAGGGGAGGGATTATTTAAAATTCATCACCTTTCATGAAGACTTATTGGTGTTTTGACTGTTTACTGCTCCAGAAAATTGGGTGCAAATTAAAACAAAAATGTGCCGCAAATAACAATCAAATCTCGAACATAAAAGCTTCTCCAAGGATTAAACTGAGCTGCTGAATAATTTATTTTTGTATAAAGTCCATTTATTCTAGTCTCATATGCTTTGATTCATAAGTAAAGACTCTTTAGTGATACTTTGGTTTTATTCACAGCCCATTTGCCTCAATAACCTGGACACAGAGATGGCTCTATTGTTGGGGAAGATAAAATAAAATAACTAATTTTTGGGTTTATTTGGACATTATAGCTTTATCCAAATGTGCATGCGTGTATGTTGGCACACACGTATGTGTGCGTGCGTGCGTGCGTGCGTGCGTGCGTGCGTGCGTGCGCGTGCGTGCGTGTGCGTGTGTGTGTGTGTTTGCGTGTGTGTTTTCCCACATGTCTTGTTTTTTTTTTTTCATATCTTAATGCAAATGCTGGCTTCTTCGCAATTAACTTGCTTAAGGAATAACGACTTCTCAGATGACACCTAGGGGTGTCATTGAGCATGATACTGAACCCCAAGTTGCTTCCAATAGCTATTCCATTGGTGTGAATGGTTGCTCCTGATGAGCATGTGGCACCTTGCATGGCAGCCTCTATCAAGACCGTGTGAATGTTTGTGTGACTGGGTGAATGCTGGCTCAAAGTGTAAAGCGCTTTACTAGTACGGTTCATTTACCATTTACCTCAACACACACACCGCATCTAAGCGCCCCTAATTATCTTCACCCAGCGACCTCGGTCTGGTTAATTAGAACACTGTTTTGACAGTAACAGCACTTGTGTGGGTTTGAGTGTGTGTAATGCTACTGAAAAAATACACTCATATCTGTAATTTAAATGGTTCAAAGAGTCTCTCCCATTATCGTACATAAGTTTACTAGTATCTCAGAAATGTTTAAGTGTTAAATGTGGCTTCATACCAGTCGAAGGAACCAGTAGGAAGAACCAGTAGGAAGAACCAGTAGGAAGAACCAGTAGGAAGAACCACTAGCAAGAACCAGTAGCAAGAACCAGTAGCAAGAACCATCAAGAAGGACCAGCAGGAAGAACCAGTAGGAAGAACCAGTAGGAAGAACCAGTAGGAAGAACCAGCAGGAAGAACCAGTAAGAACAACAATCAGGAAGGACCAGCAGGAAGAATCAGTAGGAAGAACCAGTAGGAAGAACCAGCAGGAAGAACCAGTAAGAACAACAATCAGGAAGGACCAGCAGGAAGAGCCAGTAGGAAGAACCATCAAGAAGGACCATCAGGAAGAACCAGTAGGAAGAACCAGTAGGAAGAACCAGTAGGAAGAACCATCAGGAATGACCAGCAGGAAAAACCAGTAGGAAGAATCAGTAGGAAGAACCAGAAGGAAGAACCATCAAGAAGGACCAGCAGGAAGAGGATGTGTTGTTGTGGAGGCAGCAGCATGAGGATGCTGTGAGTATAATGTGTTGTTCATGATTTAAGTGTCTCTTCTATGATGTCAATCCTAATATTACATTTCACTCAACACATTAAACCCGTGAATGAGGGCTTTATTGCCACCTAACGAAACCCTCAAACTGTTGCGTGGTATGTTTAGTATATGTAATCTTGACTTATGGCTTACTATCACATTCCAGCCGCCTTATCTTTGCTCTCAAAGCTTGTTGTGCACTCTTAAGAATCTCGGACACCATTTCCCGAGCGCAGCAAACCCTCCTAGCGACATTAGTTCCTATAAGCCTCTTTACAGCCCTGGAAAAATCTTAGTTATACTGTACCATAAGCCCAGATTTCATTTATGTGCGTGACTTTACCCAGACTCCTAAACTTTCCATGCTCAGCTCAATAAGCTTTGCAGACAGGCACAAAAGTGCACACGATCACATTCACATTCACAGCTGTAAACACACAGACACAAGCGCACAAGATGCACACACACACTCTATAGAAGGTCCTATTTCTACAGGCCATGGCCCCTCTCATCCTTTCTGATTTAAAGTTTGTTTGTTCTCTCCTCCAGAGAGCCCCATCAATGATCCCAGGCTCTCTGAGGGCACTCCTCCTCTATCATCCCTCCACTTTCATTTCCCTCACTCCTCTGTCTCACACTCTCTTGAGGCTGGAATAGCTGCTGGATTACCACTCACACACACACACACACACACACGCACACTAACACGCACGCACACAGAAACACACATGAACCAATACACACACACATAAATGCACAGGCACGCTAACACATATGAAAACACACACACACACATGAACAAGTACACACACATAATGCACACACACGCTCACACACGCATACACACATTAGCACGAATTCAAGCTATTTCCAGTTTAGTAATAAATTAGTGACGTTATAAATATTAAAATCATACTAATGAAAAAATAATCAAATTTAAAGGAACAATCGAATGATTTCAAGAAAAGATGCTCAATTATTGAAATGCAACAAATTCAAATTATGATCATTTCTAAATAGCTTAAGATACATTCATCATTCCTAGTAGATAAAATTTGTCAAAGCTCACCCATTTCTTCAGGATATACCGATGCCATTTGAATAAAAAAAAGACAAATTGTAAATAGCAAAAGGCACGGCAGTCCACGCTCAAAATAGGCCAAGTGCAATTTTTTTTATCAACAAAGAAAAAGAAAAATGTTAGAAATCCTAAAAGTACAGAAAAGGCCACACAGGACTACATAAAAAAATTTTTTTAATTCTGACTCTATTCTCAGGATTCTGACCTATTCTTTCTCAGAATAGAGCTGCATGAATTTCTTTTGGGTTTCAGTTTAAAGTCAGAATTCTGGGAAAACAGTCAGAATTCCAAAAAATAAATAATTTCAATAAGATAATACAAGATAAGATAAGAGAAGATAAGACAAGATAGGATAAGATAAGTCAAGATGAGATACGATAAGATAAGATAAAATAAGGTAAGATAAGATAAGATATGATAAGATACCATAAGATAACATAAGATAACATAAGATAACATAAGATAAGATTAAGATAAGATAAGATTAAGATAAGATAAGACAATCGACACCGCTATTGAATATGTTGATGTGTTTGCTTCAGGAGAAATGTTGAACAGTTTTCGAGTTAAAAAAAAAAAAACGACTAAAAAAAGTTGCCCAAAATAAAGACAGGCGGATATTATGGCATGAGAAGCTGAGAAGGGGAATAACAAAATAGTATGCAAATCGAAAGAAAAAAAAATCTTGGATAATCAATGTAGTAATTATATGTGTAAATTTGGTAAAACTAGAATGTAATGTTTTTTAGAGATATGATGTGGACAAGATGACTGTCCCTCAGGCTCAACTTAAAAATAATTTCCATCATTTCCAGTTAAGTATCCAAAAAGTTGATTTGGAGAAAAATGTATGATTATTGTAATTATTTTTTGATAACTTTACTTATCAAAAAATAAGTAAAGTTACAACTACTTATTATGCTTAACTTCAAAGCAAGTACGTATTATTTTTGATATACTCTCATCAACCATAACATTGCAACCAGCAGCCCTTTGTGATGCTAGAACAGCCCTGTGATGAACTTTTTTTTTCTGTCAGAACCAACATTAACCTTCTCAATCATTTGGACCACAGTATCTCTTCTGAGAACACAGGCTAACTCTCTCTCCCAACACACAGCAGTCAGCCTTCAGCACCCAAGACCCCATCACCAATTCACCAGTTCTCCTTCTTTAGACCATGTATGGCTTATCGATATATGATCTGGACAAAAACTGTTTACAAATGATACTACAGACAGATGTAAAGAGTATCTTTAGATTATAAACCAGGTAGATAAAAAAGGTCAAAGGTTAATCCAAGAACAGTTAAATTGAATGTGTCTACGTGCCCTAATTATCATTTCTGTAACTCCCTTATGATTGATAAGTGTAGATTGTTGGCTGGGTGGTGTGTATGGTCCATCTCAGAGATGGGCAAGCTTATAAGTCTGAAAGAAAGAGAATGGAGAAGAAGTGTTGTGACAAAGAGAACAGAACATGACGTGACAACAAAATGAGGTCAAACCTCACGAGGGCAGATTGAATTTTCTTAAATGCAAAGCTTTTAGGATTTAATTAATGGAGAAAAAAACATTTCAACCTAATTTATGTTCCTTGTGAATTTCGGAATAGCCATGTTAGCTCAATTTGAATCTTAACAAAGTTATTATGGGGTACATGGTGAGGTACGTATTTGAGGAAGGCCAGC
Source organism: Lophius americanus (assembly GCA_037951165.1). Taxonomy (NCBI): domain Eukaryota; kingdom Metazoa; phylum Chordata; class Actinopteri; order Lophiiformes; family Lophiidae; genus Lophius; species Lophius americanus. The sequence continues at coordinate 5,059,510 of JBBDHG010000047.1, forward strand.
GTCCTTCTCTCAGAGTGATATTTATGTTGGTTTGGAGAGTGTCTGCTGGAGCCTCTTGTGGTTTAGTGTGGCAGCTTGATGAAAAGAGTCCACGCTGCTCGCCAAGCACATAAAGCACTAAACGCATGTCTTTCATAACCAGTCCCAAGAGGCACTCCAAACAACTTCTGTGTCTTTCAGATGTTGTCATCAGGGTGCAACTCAACAAAGTGTTTGCAGGATCCTGTTTTATGTTGATGAAGAATTGCTGCGTTGAAATTATTGATAACTAGAACAAAGGAGCAACAAACAAACAAATATTAATATAATAAACAAATATTCTGTTTTGCAGTTGGCAAACAACAACAACAGTTTACCAAGTTCAAGAAGATTTATATCAACCAGAAAATTTATTTTTCAGCAAAAAAATGATCTGAAAGATATCATATCTCAAAATATTCAAAACTATACATCAAGAAGACGATTAATTTACGATGTAAAGAATGGGTAAATGCTTCTAGGATGGGAGCGCGGAATTTGTTGGAAGGCAACAGTAGCTGGGCAGTCCAATAAAACCAATCTGCCTTGACCTGATGGGTTGTTCAGACACGCGATGTTGTCTGACAGACACAGATGAGCAGGATCATTCTGCAATTCATCAAAAAGCTATGTCAATATCTGACAATCATGTCCACTGCTACGAAAGGGCAGATTTCTAGCAAACCTTTGAAGCAGGAGATTTTTTTCACAGTAACAAGATACTAAATTGATGGTATATATTTGTAAAATAATGTTTATTTCAAGATAAAATAAAGTGTCTGAATTTATTGTATCTGATGACCATTTTGTGTTATGTCCCTGTAAACTGTAAGCTGGTTGACGTTAGATCTGTTTTTGGGGTAATTACCCATAATGTCTTCTAAATGGTAATTGTATTGTTCACAACAATAGTCTTCTGCCATAATTTTACCATAAATTATACAGATTTTACTTCATAGTGCACGTCTCTGAAAGAACACACCGCTAAGTTTAAAGAGACGGATGTGTGGAACAAGGTGGGGCACAGTGTCAATGAATGTACCATCCATCCTCTCATTACAAATCAACACAGTTCACATGACTGCTGAATCGCCGGGTGTTTTTTTAAATACCACGTCTTCCCTTTTTTCTTAGGTGACTCACTGGCCTTCCTCCCTCTCTTTGACTTTCCTCACTTGCTCCGTCACCACCTCACCCCGATCCAACACCTCCCATCAATCCTCCTGACATTATCGGTGTTTAACAGGCCCGCATAGTTTATGCTAATTAGAAGACGTTGCTCGCACCGCTGAGTACTGCTGTGCAACAAATCTACCCCCAGAAAAACTCTCCAAGACCTTTCCAGCTCTTCATTTTATGGAGACGTTTCATAATAGGTGAAGACAAGTGAGGACACACTCAGTAAATATGCACGGATCCATCTAAAACAAGCACTCACTTGCGAAGAAAAAGGCATAAAAAGGTTCCACCAACATTTCCTGAATTCAAGAAATGTATCACTATGGGAATTTGACACTTTATTTGTCATCAATAATATTTTGAACAGATTAGCAATTGTTCCAAGAAGCCACAGCATCTTAACCAGCTGCTGAAAGTCAACGTTTCAAAAGAGAAAAGTGAATTGAATAGAATTTCTCTTTTTTTCAATTGTAACTGTAAAAATACTGCAGAGGCGTGAGCATAGGCGATTATTACGAAAGCAAAGAAAGGCTGATGTTTAAATAATGAAAACACAGAATAATGTTGGATTACAGCAACAAGTTCTGCAGTGAAATTCAATGTGAGACCTGCTCCTTGTGACTGAATTACAGTCAAAGAATAAATGAATAGTGGTAAAGATTTTTTGGATGTGCTGCAGGATTTGTTGCTGTATGGAAATAATTTAATAATATATATAGAGAGACACATTAACTGTGAGCAGAAGAATTGGTTGGCTCATTTCATGTATTTTATTCCTTTGAGTGTGAAAATGAAAAGAAAGCTGATGTTATTTTTGACCAGTTATTCAAAAGTCACATATCTTATTTCTGCATAAATAGATGAAATGCAATTTGTACAGTCTTAATAAATATTTTTGTTTTTGGGGTCAGTTTCTGTGAAATGGTTGCCTCTGAAATGAGTCTTGTCACTGTTAAAAAAAAACAAATAAATACATACTTCTAGATGAGCATATTTTGACCTCTAGAGCCACCATGTGGCTACAAATGGTAAATCACCAGCAATGTGGCTGAAAAAAAAGGTTTGCTGACCTAACAACAAAACAGCAGTAAAAACTAGAAGGAAACACGGAAAACGGGTCGAGCAGTCACAACATACACCCAATTATTTTTCAACATTCCCAGCCAATATGTCCCAGACTTGTACCAATTAAAAGAAACCTTCTAATGAAAAGCACCAGCCAGTCTGGGAGCAAGTCGTCTAATTCACAGACAGAGTGGAAGAAGAATGGGGCAGGGACCCGCGCTGACCTTCACAATACACAAAGCCTGCAATTAGTAGTGCACATGTCGTAAGCAGGCTTCTTCTTCCCTGCCAAAGGGAATCTAACACAATCAGTCAACATGCAGGCTGGATGCTGGTAGTGTTTCGGTGACATGTAAAGGTCATCTTGCAAAACATGAGCAGAGAGCACGTAGAAACCAAGACATAGTTAACGACATTGTCATAACTGAGTGTGGGAAAAAAGGTGACTTGGGAGGATGTCGCTAAAAACTTGACGCACGAGATTACTGGATAGAAGACAATTGTGGCGGTAGCAAGATCGATGAAATATTAATAACGCCATGTTGGTCATTTACTGGTGGGGAAGGAAGCATGTCTGCATGACATCTGGAAATGAAAGATTGAGGAAAGATTTTACTTTTGACCCTGAATTAATTCAGCATTGCCTTTGGTTTCTGTTTTGTTTTGTTTTTTTCATGGAATGCTCAGGGAGTAAGTGAAGAGGTGCTTTGGATGAAGGGGTTAGTGCAGAGTTATGAATATTAATGTAGGCACTCGCAATTAATAGCCTGAGGATTAGAAGTCCTGACCCTGTGTGGTGTCTGCTAGATGAGGCATACACCATATGTTAGTGCAAACCTTAAACCAGAAGGGGAACACTGGGATCATCCCTGAAGTGCTGGATGTCTCCAACTAAACGGAATGGATCCAATGACATCCACATTGATCCATTTGTTTTGACAGCTGCTGACAGCTTGAGTGCCATTGTATCTGAATGAGTGCCATCACTCAAACAGGAGCGTTACAGCATGCTACACCAAACAGGGGTCTTGTCTCAATTATATTATGTCATAACGGGAGACAGGGCAAATTGTGCCAATTCAACCCCCTCTTCCTGGATCGGGATGACTCAGTCAGAGACAGGCTCAGGGAACATGGCTTGTACCTTTGCTGTGACTGAGTAATTAACCCTGCGTGGTGTTGGAAGGGAGGTTCGGAGCAAGACCTGGAGTACCTGTCGATCCCCGATGGTTACGGCTGCTAGTAGATACTGGGTCAACGCAGAGCATCACCAAGGCAACTAGGAAGGCCACGTGTAAAGGCCAAGCTGACCTCCCCCTCAGTTTCATCCTTAATGAAAGATATGAGAAAGAGAGAGGGGGGGGCAGAGGAGAGAGAGCATTTAGAAACTCATTCCCCGAAAAATATACCGAAGGCAGAACAGCACAGCAAGCAAAAATATTGATTTTTGGACAAGCAGAACCCTGAAGGTGAAAGTGAGATGAGATCAAGGGAAAAAATGACAATCTGAAGAACAGAGTAGACTTGAGGAAAGATGCTTAAGGGAGGGTAAAGCTAAATCACTAGCAGCACCACTGTGTTTTCTGTATACCAATTAGCGTCACATTAGGATTAACTATTCCAATTTTCTACTCGCACCAGTCAATTATGGAAAAAAGTAGACCGTATGAGTTATGATGGGTTTAAATTGAAGTGGCTGGAGCATATGGAACTGTCCATATATATATATATATATATATATATACCAAATATATATATATATATTTGGCATATTTGAAAGTTGATCTATGGATTTAATAAAACTGGTGATAAATCACGGTTTTGAAATGTGAATATATGCATTTTTTTTTTTTTACAGCCACACCAACCCTTTATCTATGGATATTAAACTGTTGGTTGGAGAAAAATAAAAAACATTTAGAAGATGTGGTCAGCATGAATGTCTACAGTGATTATAATATAGACTAAATAAAAAAAAAGATTTACATATATACGTTGAGTTGTGTGTGGGTTATTTTTCCCCAGGGATCCTCACGCTCAGGACATCTTCTCACCTGTTGATGGTCTCTGTCTTCTTGATCTCTCTCCCCCTCAGTGGTTCCTATACGGACTGGTTGAACAGGCCATGGCTGCATTCACTCACACATCAGCTTTCCTCCTCTTCTGCCTCTTCTCCTGCTTCTCCTCCTCCTCCTTTCCTCAAACAGAAGAAGTCCCTGGAGAGATGAGGTACAAAGAAACTCGGTCAGAAAGGCCAGCCTGACCTGGGGTTCCTCAGTGGCCTGTATGGCCTTGTATGAAGGAGTTCACACACCGGCACGGATACACACACATACAGGGTTAGAGATGTGAAGGCCTGGATTCTGTCAGATGCATTGTTTACAATAGGTTCACCTACCCCCAGGCAGAATGTGATCCACGCTCTAGACATCACACACAGCTTCTCCCTCTTTCTCTCTCTCTCGCGGTCTCTTTCCCCCAAACACACGCCCTCATACATCATGAATACTCACTCATACACATTAAAACAAGGCAACAGGAAACTAGAATTGATTTCAAAATGGGTTTACAGAAGGAAAATATTTTTAAAACATTTACCAAGCGCAAATCAGCATGATCAAACAATCCATAAACACAAGTTGATGTACCACTACTACACACACATACACACATACAACACACACACGTACAGCAGAATATTTGCACAGAATTTGGAAGGTAAATTTTAACAGTGTCAGAGCACAGGTGAGGAGATTCTCACTAATTACAGCTGAGTGACAGCTTCCGATGTGTATTCTTCTATAAACTTTCACACTCACCAAAAGTAAATTACCATCCTTCCGTTACAGTGTGTTAACACACCTCTCCTTGGAAAGGGACGGACACCGCAGTATAAATGGGAGACAACAGATTCACATTAATAACATAATGTCCCCCCCTCTTCAAACCTTCATTTTTCATCATTACTCATTGAAATGCAGCTCAGTCCACTGCTGTGTCCAGGATCTCCCTGGGAATGTGTCATTCGCAACCAAGTCAGATACCTCTGCAGAGCCATAGGTGTGGTGCCACTGCCCCCTGGTGGCCAACAAACCAACAGCAACAGCCGGGAGAGTGAAAAATCATATCAACATAAAACACACATCATCATGGCACGTGGAAGGAAAAACTAGCAGTGAAAGGACAGGGAAGCAAAGTTAATGACTGCTGTTTGTAGCTATTAACAAAGATGGAAGATATTACAAAAGAAGAATTACACACAGCAGAGCGAGATCCTCTAATTCAACCAAGTCTTATTCAAAATCCCTCATAGACCTGTATCCATGATTTAGAAGGGGGGCACAACCTATGACAACGTGTTTGACCATGGTTATGGTCTCACATAGACACCCTCAATATATCTGCTTTATTCCCTGAGAAATTAAAGAAAATGTAAACTTCCATCTTCCAATGTTTACTAAAATGAAAGACTATCCTACATTCACCAGATTCAAACCAAAACCTTTAGTTATTCATTCTGGCCAAAAATCTCCAACCCACCATGTTTCATGGAAAACTGCTCAAAGTTTTTCGCACAATCTTCCAACCAAAGACCCAAAAGTCTAACAGATATATAGATTCAATTATTTAAAAAAAGAAAAAGAAATGAAATAGGTCAGACAATTAAGAGGGGATAAAAGCAAGACTTTTAAAAGAAAGAATTTTGGAGTGTTTAAAATGTTTTTAAAACAGTTGTGGGGCATATTTTCTTTAGTGAATAAATTTTGTATAAACAGGCAGACACATTGCAAAGACGAAGAGGGAAGCATCACAGATTGTCGAAGGCAAACGGACATGCGTATTATTCATGTTTCGTTCATTCTTGCATTAACTTGAATGTAGTTTATTTAACTGTGTCTGTGCATAACTGTGTACATACAGTGTTTGTGTGTCATTCCAGCAAGCATACAGTATGTGAAATATGTGAGGCGCAAAGTGTGCAGTGAGACGAGGCGTTCTACATGCCAGCACAGTAACCCAATTCTTATTCCCCTTTTAAAGGATGGGCTGTGGTGCAGATTTTTATACAGCCGTATTATTCTTTGATGAGTGTGTGTCAGTGTATGTGTGTGTGTGTGTGTGTGTGCGTGTGTATGTGTGTGTTTGTGTGTGTGTGTGTGTGTGTATGTGTGTGTGTGCCCATGTGCGTGTGTGTGTGTGTTTGTGTGTGTGTGTGTGTGTGCGTGTAGATGTTTGTGTGTATGTGTGAGTGTGTGCCCGTATGTGAGTATGTGTGTGTGCGTATGTGTGTGCATGTGCGTGCGTGCGTGTGTGCGTGTGTGTTTGTATATGTGTGTGTTTGTGTGTGTGTATGTGTGTGAGTGTGTACGTGTACATGTGTGTGTGTGTATGTCTGAGTGTGTGCCCGTGTGTGAGTATGTGTGTGTGCGTACGCGTGTGCCTGTGTGTATGCGTATGCGTGAGTGCGTATGTGTGTGCATGTGCGTGTGTGTATGTGCGTGTGTGTGTGCGTGTGCGTGTGCGTATGTGTGTGTGTGTGTGTGTGCGTGCGTGCGTGCGTGTGTGTGTGTGTGTGTGTTTGTATGTATGTGTGTGTGTTTGTTTGTGTGTGTAGTGTTTGATGTAGCTCAGTCTCGACAAGACTTCAGGAACAATGATGTTGTCATGTTTTCTGACATTTTCGCTAAAACATATTTTAACTCAAACACCATTTCTACCCCAAACATTCATGTTACCAAGAAGTCTCCAGTCTCCCTGAGGACATGTAGACATGTAATCATGTTCAGCTGGTTATCAGAGCTCCGTCGCAGCAAGGCCATGCATGCAAACACACATTTCAACAAGCCTGTAATGTCTCGCAGTAAACACACAGGATGCTGATTTATTGACATGTAGTGTGACATATCCACCTTCGCCACAAATATGTCCATGTGCCTTTTATCTAAAAAGCTTCATCTTCCAGCACACATGCACATTTACAAACATGAGTACATGAATCTGGCAAATCACACAGACACATAACCATCTCAGTGACCTTATCTGACCCATCAGGAAACATACATGCTAACTCTCAGGGATGCTGCTGACACCGCTGTTTGTCAATCTCAGAGATTATATCATTTGTCAGAAGAGAACAGGAAGTTTCTACTCAATAGAGCTGAACTCCCTTAGAATACCAACAGCATCATTACTTGATAACTACCCCGCTTTCACAGGTTCAGAATGTAACAGTCCTTTTGTGGGTATCCCAGGTTTATATTTCTTAAATTGTTAAAATAGCTTCCATGTAATATCGCACTCTCTGACACCTCACACCTCCACAGAAGTCGAACGGATGACCTTTTTCATGAACCGCAACTAAATTTAGTGTGGTTTATTCTGGCCCAAGGTTCATTCGGTCAAAAGAAATTGTTGTCTGTGAAGTGTTTTTTGGTGTAATATTGTTGAAAAATCTACCAACCAACATCAAACACAAAAATGGGCATGGGCAGAAACGTAACCTCCTCTTTGGAAATAGGTCACCAAACAGCTACCTATCAGACTTGATAACTCACAGGTCACCAAAACTATTATGATGTTGGTCATTAAAATAGGCTTATCTCTTAGGGACACAAAAATTGTCCAGGATAATGATTTTGGCGACCTTTGACCTCTTATTGAGTAGTAGTGTTTGATCAGTGTTGCAGTTGAAAAGAAACGGTCCTTCCTTCAAAGTCTAACTCACACGCTCTCATTTGGTGACTGGGACATATGGGCTGGCTGATTTCTTTGACCCATAGGGACTTTTAATTGAATATTAGATATGTGACCCTGCCACATTCATGATTTGGGCCATGTGTTAAGGCTGTTACTTGACCAAAATCACATAAAATAATAGTCTGTGAGTCTGCAGTTTATTTTTCCTTGCACATTAATTTGTCAATTTTCAGCAGTTTTATTCGGCAATGCTTTACAATGAATTATTCAAAACCAGTGTGAGTCCTGAAATTTCTTCTCCCACCATGAGACAGACACAGTTGATCATTTAACAGCAACTAACTCGGCAGAAAAAACAAAGTCTGTGTTTTGGGTGATGCTCTAATTACTGTTTACGAAGCATTAAACAGTGATACAAAATTAAAAAAAATCCCCATAACTAATGAATGTATTTTGAAGTTGAAACTACTTGCATTTCCTAAATTCAGTGAAACAAGGAAGGACTTTGCTTGGATTTCTCTGGGCATATGTGAAAAACGCAGTGAGATTGCAGACCACACAAGTATAAGACCAGCGTCCCGGTGTACTGATTTTCTGTGGCCAGGAACGGACCAAGCGGACAAAGAGCATATCAGTGTAAAACAAAACGCATCTCCCTAGGACAGAAAGATATTGAAACTGAAACGGGTGAAAACTCAAGGCTCGATGAAATTTTATGTGAAGTGTTTCAGATTTCAGCCGATACACAGAGTATTAATATTCAGTTAGAGTGTGTAATGTTCTGCGTCCTTATATTTGTCTGCTTCCAACTCTAAACCATTACAGCTCTCTGCTCCTCGCCATCTCCTCTGGGTCGCCGGGCGGATAGAGCGGTGTGTGTCCACACACAAAAGCACCCACACAAACATACAGTCACAAACTTAAATTAACAAACCCGTTTGTAATCTGAAGCCACAACCTCTTTAATTTTTCGATCTAATAATGTTCAGCTGCTATAGCCTGCTTATTTTCTTGGTAGTTGTTTGTTCATCCTTCAGTCCATCACTGTTTCTCTCTCTATTGTATCCATGACTCCGTACAGTGTGCACGTCTTCCTCTTTCTTGCCGATCTCCCTTTATCAGTGAGCAGATGAGTGTCTCTCCCACTGCTTCCTCTCAGCTACAAAGTACGTATATCCCCTAACGATATCATATATCCACTACTTCTTTCTTCTTCACATTCTAAATGAACACATCAACATGCATGTTTGTGTGAATGTGTGAAGTCTGCATGGGAGTGTTTATGACTGGCACTGAGTATACACAAAGAGACCGAGGTCTTGGACAGATTAGCTGTTAGTCAGACACATGGCGGAAAAAATAACCTCATCGCTAATTAGTGACAGAGTAGCCGTCACTAATTAGCGATAAATCGTGACAATTTGCGATTTATTTTCTGAAGATGTTTCTTGTTGAGAATGTTTGCATATGTGCTGCGATGCAGCCCCTCGGCTAAGTACAAGAGAATTGATGGATGGATAGTTTCTTGTGTATTATGTTTTTTTGTGTCGTACCCAGGAAGAGTCCCCTCAACCTAAGTTGCAGCTAATGGGAAGGAAATAAAAATCAACAAATAAATAAACACACAAACGAATCTTAGTCCCATGTCCATATGGAATTAAACTATTTGCTAAGAAGATATAATGAAAAGCTGATATCAACTGTTACTAATTCTTTTTAACACTCACAGACTAATAATTTTAACGCACTACAATATTTTGCAGACAGTAATTGGTTGCATTAAATGTTGGGGTTTTTTGTAATATACTTGCTATAAACTCTTTTTTACAAATGTAGATGTATAATCTAGACTGTAGGGGGGGATATACATAGTGTTTTTACAAAAAGTAATAGTAAATTGAAAAGGGTTGTACAGCATATGGTTTTTATGTGGTTTTATATAAGAAAAGGTCAGAAGACATCTGAGGGACACATAATAACACTGCACCTGTTTACTGCCATCCATCCATAACGCCACACCTCCCACACTGTATTGTTTCCAACAATAAACCAACAAGCAATAAAGTGGGCGACGCTCTGCTCAGTGAAATGGACAGGTGGGGAAAAAGACGAGACAGGAGAGGAGAGAAAGTGGAGAAAGAAAGCCTGAATTCAGGACCATTACCTGTCTCTGGTATTGACTGCTGAGTTCAGAGAATGGCCTTGGCGTTAAGGTACCATTACAACTCCATTGATCGGCTGGCACTTAAGTCCAAATCCAACCATGTTGCACAAGCCATCTTCTCAGGATCCGGTGACCATGAAAGCGGTGTGTGCACACTCGCATGAGGAAGTGCACAGAATCTTTGTGTGTTTTGTGGTGGTTACCAACGTTTCTCTTTGCCCCCACCCTCTCATCTTCTCCCTACCAACTGATTTTCAGGAGTTACTTCACCCTCTCCTCTGAGTTACACTAGTTCATTCTTTAACCCACCCCTCCTTTTTTTTTTATAGATAAAAGAAAATAGTGAGAGTTCCAGTGAGTGTTTCATTTGTCTCAGCAGGGAGTCTGGACCCACCTTTCCAAATGGTAGACACCGATACATCATTCCAGAAACGCCGTTCACATACGTATCCCACGTCTGATGAGCAAACACACATCACTCTCCTCGCACATTGCTACAGATCACTCATCGGACACACTTTAAGGGATCACTTGTCTCACAGTTGGCCATTGCTGGCAAGTCACAAATAGTTTGTATTTAACAACCTAACCCATATAAACAGAGGCGGGCAGAGGCAGATGTGAGCAATTACTTGTTTTATGGAGAAGAAAAAAAGGCACAGATGCTAAACTGGCTAGTAAACATTAGCTAAATAAGACAACTGGTGTGAGGCCTTCTCCCAGCCAGTGGTTTCCTTTTTACAAATGTTTAAAACCTACACAGTCAGTATGGACGTAGATCACAACAACACTCCCGTAGCCGCTGACAGAACGAGGCAGGGCCTGGGCCGTAAATCCAGCGCACTCTAATATAGCAATAAAAGGCCATTAAAAGTTAGTGTCCCTCAGCACTGGAAGATGGATGGAAAGGTGGAAAGCAAAGGAGATACTTTTAAATGGCTGCACACCCCCACACACATTTTGGCAGGTTTGCTCCAGACAAACTACTGTAGGTATCTGCAATATTGATGCTTCTCTCCTCTATCCTCTATCTTGTTACTCCCTTTTTATCCATGCTGATCCCAGCTTGCTTCCGGTGATCAAAAAAGTAAAGAATACGATTTAAAAAGGCAAAATAAAATTTGTATCTGCTGTTCTGCTCCCCGTGTAAACTCTCTGTCTCCACTACTGAGTTGCCTTCCTTCCCGCAAGGACGACCGCAAACTCTCCGTGCTACAATAAATTCATAGAAATACCGGTCCATGTGCATGAAAGCACTTACACACAAACATACACATTTCAAAAGCTTCTTCTCATCTCCTACCGTCACAACTTTTTGTGACCGGGTCTTTGTGACAATGACGCACCCAGATTGGGACTGTGAGGAAATTCATGCAAAATTTAGCCTATTCCAGGTAGGAAATTTTGTCTTTTAAACTTTTCACGCTTCCTCTCACCTCTCTTTATTCTTCCACTGCCAGCACCTCATGTTTTCAACAGTTCTAATACTGTCCCAAACTGTAGAGGTATCGAAAGGAAGGGAGAAGGTGTGAATCACTGCAAAGAAGTAGAGAGACAGCAAAACCTTGCCGTGTAGCAGACCCAGTCACTGATCTTTGCTCCCATCTGTAAAAAAGAATAGAAATGTGTTTCTGCATGTGTGTCTCATCTTCTGGGACTGCAATCAAGCCAATCCCCTAACAGAGAGTCTCCAGACAGCAGTGGTCATTCATTGTGCTTTGTGTCCAAATTATGATTAATGGAAAATAAACAGCGTTGATGTGGAGCCGGCTTTGATTTTTTGCAAACTTCTGACTAGCCGCATTCACACCTCTGGCCGACAAAACTCATTTGCCACATGCACACAGAAACTCATGTATGCAGACAAATAGACATTTTATTATGATCAGTCCCCACTGCTTCCAATGAGCTACTTACGTATAATTATATTAATTACAGTGCATGTCATGGCTGGAAATTGAGAAGCCAAAGAAAAGGATGAGAAAAAATAAGCCAAAAAACAGGGTTGAGTTTGGTCAAGGTGGGAAATGGCAGTAAAAGGAGGGAGGAGATGAGAGACAGAGAGGTCAGGAAAATAACGTGTGCGTGTGTGTGCGTGTGTGTGCGTTTGTGTGTGCGAGTGTGTGTTTGTGTTTGTGTGTGTAAGTGAGAGAGAGAGAGGGAGGAAGACTGATCAATTGTTCATTTTACAAAGTCACTGAGACGTGTCAGCAGTGTCAATAAGTGAATTAATTTGTCTGTGCGTCTCTGGACCATGACACCATATCACTCTGTCGCTCGTCTCCCCTGAGACGAGCAGGGCCTCTAAACCTCTCTCTAACAGTCACACACACGCACGCACACTCACGCACACACACACACACACACACAAACACATGAACAATCTTACAAAGCAAATTCATTCAAGCACATTGAAACAGATATGCTGACAAACAAAAAAGCATATGAAACTGAATGTTTTCCTGCCTGAGATTCATATTTACAGCTCACATGCTATTAGGAAGCTGCATTCATTACTTCATTCAACCAAACTTTAATCTTTACCACTAACATCTATCCCTAAAATATGCTTACTTTATTTCTCAATCAATCAATCAATCAATTAATTCAATCAATCAATATTTATTTATATAGTGCCAATTTACAACAACTGTAGTCTCAAGCTGCTTTCCAGAAAGAGCAGGTCTAGATCAAACTCTTTTTGTAATTATCTTAGGGAGACCCTTCAAACTTCTGCTCAAGCAAGCAATTGGCGACAGTGGCAAGAAAACACTGCCTTTTAATGGGCAGAAACCTCGAGCAGATCCAAGACATAGGGTGGACGGCTTGCTGCCATGACCAGTTGGGTTTCAAAAGAGAGAGAGACACGTTGGGGAAGAAGCGCAACGATATCAGCTACGGTAATCCACTTTCCTCCGCACATTCAGGGTCGGGCCGCGGCGGCAGCAGGCTGACAATAACAATAATAGTAATCTGATCACATTTAACAATAGCTTGTGGATAAACCATACTATATAATAATAATAATAATAATAACATCAAGAACAATAATTGTGATCATCATCATGATCATACTGTCATCAGTGGGCATCAAGCAGGTCCAATACAGCAGACGAAGCCACCGTCAACGATCCACGATCTAATAGTTTCTTCCACATATGGAAGTCATTCTTAAAGGGACACCTTAGACATAAACTCTTTTTTTTTTGTTAAACATATTAATACACACGCACATGTAGACATGCAATCCACCTTTATTTCCATTAAATTCAATTTCATGATGTTGCTAATGGAAACCCAGCAATTCTCTGATGTTTCGTTGTGGATAGGATGAGCTTAAATTTTAAACGGACTTCCTGTATGCTTTACAGCAAAGGTGAAATAACTCTGGATATGTTCACACACTAAAACACACACACACACACACACACACACACAGGTCCAGAAAATAATGATTCATCCTCATATCAGCAACCGTCCCTTAGGGAGGCTTTTGTCCGCTGGTGACTGACATCAGTCAGCCACCAAGGGGGACCCTGGGCGGCTGCCTGCCTGCTGTTTTCATTACAAAGCCATCACCTCCTGCAAACACACAAGCTCAACACATGGACATGAGCATACACACCCACACACTCTCCCTCGCTCCTTTGACAGATTCCTCTTCAGTCCTGACTATTCATTCTCCTCCATGTTGAAATCTTTCCCTCCACCACCACCAAACCATTTACTTGCCATGACTTTACAGTTGCTGCAGAGCATGCTGGGATCCTTTTATTCTCCCACAAACACACTACAATTGACTCACACTGTCGCTCACGGTTACCAGCACATCTGCCAGCTGCCAGCGAGAAGCGCACAGGGACGCACTGTCTCACGCGGGGACACACACAGACAGAAACACACACCCTCACACAGACATGAGTGGAAGGAGCAGATTGCATCCAAGGTGATAGCACAGAGGGAAGGAAGCGTACCTGGTCAATTACAATCATAACTATTTCTTCAGGAGATTTGTCATGGTCAGAGTGAGTTGGAGGAGAAATCACCTTGAGGCCTGTGGAGTTACGTTAATTTCTGTTACCGCAAAACGGTGTCGACATCCGCAAAATCTCCCCCAATTGAAAATGACTAAAATTAAACTTAAATTAATTACCCTCAAACTCCAAACAGATGTTTAAAAATATTCCCTCAGTGGGCCATTACTGAGACTTTAAAGGAACTTGGCACATGAAGAACAATAATGTTGGTGCACACAATCTGGTCTCTACTTTCAAGCAAAAGTTTTGGCAGTATGTTTGGATGTGGCTGCTGTGGATTTGATCGTCCTTTCTGGGTTGGACAGGGGAGGCCAGACAGCTGTCAGTCAAAGATGGACCGGTTAGATGGAATTAGAGTGAGTCTGGAGGGCGAGATGGCGCCTCACAGGAGACCAAGGCCTTTCTGTCACTGAATGAATGACTGAAGGAGGGGAGAATGGAAGACAAGGAACACACACAGCTGTGGATTTCGGACATCAGACATCCAGTGTTTGGATCAACCTGCTCTGACAAAGTGATTGCTCTAAGAGAGTATGGGCCGATGTTATGGCCATGTGCCACATATTTGCTTAGAGGAAACTTAAATCAACTGCATTTAATATATTCTTTGCTATTTAGTGGAGATAAATAATATATAACTTCATGTTCCTTAAAGATAGTCATAAAAAACTCAAATAAAATGGATAATGTCAATCCCAAAGGGATTTTAAGTCAGACTGAAACTGAATGTTTAGGCCACTATTGATCTTTTTTTACACTTAATGACATTCTTGGTGGAAAATATATTTTGGAGGGACTGTTCTTAAAAAAACCTAACATAGCCGTTTCATACTGCAGGTAAATTACCAAAAAGCAGAAACAGGTACATAGCAAACATTATATTTGCCCAGTTCTCATTTTAATGCATTACTCTAATAACCTTTAGCTAATTTTAGAAAAGTAAAGGTGAGGTAAATAAATATTATTTATTGTTTTTATTAACACTAAAAGATGAAATTATCTCACCCCGACAGCATGAACCCACCAATGTATACGCCCGGAAAGAGAGAGGATGTGTGTGTGTGTGTGTGTGTGTGTGTGTATGTGTGTGTGTGTGTGTGTGTGTGTGTGTGTGTGTGTGTGTGTGTGTGTGTGTGTGTGTGTGTGTGTGTGTGTGTGTGTGTGTGTGTGTGTGTGTGTTGGCGACAGAGAGTGGACAATGCTTGATGTTAAATCAACATGCCTTTTAAAACAATCTTTCTTTGTGGTATGTGAGCACCTGTTTCTTTGATGAAGGCCTGGTGATAGCATTTATAGTCTGATAAAGAGGTTTCACATGATACATCTCTGGTCTGCAACATCTGAACGTTACCATTTTTGTCAGTCCACAGGTTATGACCTCTGTCCATCTGTGGATTTGTGGTTGAGATGAGAAACAGATACGTGCTCTACTCATTGATCTTACATGTCCCTGTCCTCCTTTAGAGTCATGGATCTCCTGTTGGAGAGGAGACATAATTCCCCCTGTGTATCTTCTCTCTCTCTCAAGCATGATTTCATGAGGATGTGTGAAGGCATTACTGTCCATTGCCTAACCGCTCATCTCACGCTCTCACGCTCTCTCACTCACACACTCATAGATATATGATCATTATGATTGTTGTGGTGTCTCAGCACACAAGAACAAGCATACACTCATAAAATTCCTCTGTACTGAGTTATCCTGATTACTTACACACTGACACCCACACAGACACAGGTCATTTAAAATATTAGCTGTGTCTTTCTCCCTTTTTCTCACACACACACACACACACACACACACAATCTTCCTGCCTCACCTCATCTCCCACAATGATTCTCTCTGTCTCTCCAGTATATTTCTCTCGCCTCCCTTGCTCTCCCTTCTCCTCATTGCTGTCTGTTGGCTCACTGCTTGGACATATCCTCATCCACAATCACAATTGCACACAGTCCATCCCCCCTCATTCCCGGACAGTCATCCTGAACAGCCCTTGTGGGGTAAGTAGATGGGAGACTGTTGAGACATGCACAGCTGAGCATCCGTCTGAGGATGCCGGCTGTCCCACTGCTGGGATCTACTATAGAAGAGGCAGGAGGAGGGCAACGAGGAAGGGTCCAGCTCCAGTGAGCCTGGAGGCAGGAGTAATTGCTAAGTGTGTGAATATGGGTGAATGAATGAATGTATGTTTGTGTGCGGTAGCATATCTGAGTGTGTGTGTGTGTGTGTGTGTGTGTATTTGTGAATGGTACAGGAGGGGTGACAAAGTCAGTTCTCCGTAGACCTTTATACATACATACAGGTGTGTGTGTGTGTGTGTGTGTGTGTGTGTGTTTGTGTGTGTGTGTGTATGTGTGTGTGTGTGTGTGTGTGTGTGTTTGTGTGTGTGTGTGTATGTGTGCGTGCGTGCGTGTGCGTGAGTGTGTTTAGGTTTAGGATGGCTGGCTGACAGGGGGTCGGGTTGGAGAGAGTAATCTCCCCAGGATTAAGAGTGCTGCTCCTGTGTTAATGTGACTGTCAATGAGAATTAAGTCCGTGGACCGATCCCCGCCACCAGACGCTGCCCTCCTCTCCTCTCCTCTCCTCTCCTCTCCCTTCCTCTCCTCTTCCTGTCACACTAACGACACCACTTTCTTTGTAGTGTCATTGCGGCTGAAAACAAAGAGGAAATATTTACACTCTTTCAATACATTATAATATCAGACCAGAGCAGCGGGACAGAGAGAGATATAACCAAAGGGAGAGCAGAGGGAGGGAAAGATGGGATGGGAGAGGGAGGGGTGGAGATAAGGATGACTAACAATTACAGAGTGAGAGGTACTCGGTCTCATTACTGCGCCTATTAGCATGCACCAAATCATTTTCCTCTCAGTTTGTGTGAGAGTGCGTGCAACAGAGGGGTTGAGAGCGTGTCAGTGTGTGCGTGCTCGCACATTAGATTGTGCCAATATGCTTCTGTGGAACACCTCTTTTCCTCTGTGTGCAATATTCCCAGAGAACCCGGCAAAACAGAACCCAAATTATTTCCAAAATATCTGAGGTCGACGCGTTTTCCATTTTTTCTTGCGAATCACGATCCATTCAATACGAGTAGAGAGGCGCGTGAGAAGAGCCCGGTCAGCGGATCACTCAGTGAGGTGCCAGGTCCGACCGACCGCTTATTTAACCTCACAGCGGCGAAACTGCATCAGTCTCACCTCACTCTCCCCTGTGCTACCCGAAACCAAACGCTACAAACGGTCAGGGCAATTGTCAACCACTCGGAACGATTCTTGGTGCGTTCCGTTTTTACGCATGACTATCACGAGCCGAGAAGAGCGGACATACGTGAAGATCACGGGGTTACGTTAAAAATTCGCTGTTTTATTCAGAGATCGTTCTTAAAGTTGTTCAGGTCAACTGTCGTTAAGTCAGTCAGCTTCCACCCCGTCTCTCTCCGTGTCTCTATCTTCAAGTCCCCACTCTGATCACACGTTCCATTAGCCTATTGAATGCGCGCAACAAAAAAGACAGTGGATTTACATAAATAACAGTAATTGAAGTAATTGAAATTGAATTTAAAAAACACCACCTTACCAAATCTATAAACTCGATGACATGATCCAGGTGAGAGGGTAAAGCGCTCTTCCAATGTCTGTTTTAACTCCACTGATTTTATTTTCCACTAAGTGGGGCAATCCTTTGGAGCCTCTCGTCCAGCGCACGGAAGCAGGTATGAAGAAGGCTCACAGCCACGCCACATTACACGCCATCCCGAGCCGGCTGAGAAAGCAGACCTCGAGTAATAGCGACGTGGCCCAACATGGCATGATCTCGCCGTGACCCATCTCAAAACCAAAGTGAGGAGAAAGTCATTAAAAGTGTGTAATTCCCTCAAAGCGACACCCTAGTGATGTTTTTGGCAAACACTTATCAAAAGTTCTTCCCCCCGCGCGCCAAATGCCACAGAGGCGCAGGAGAGCTGCTTCTCAGAGTGATGATGTGGTGATGCAGGAGTGATAGTTGCGCTCCCGTCGCTCCTCCCGAGCAGGGATCGATTGGACACGAGAAATGCGATGCGAGCCCGTCTTCCCCATTCAGAACACGTGCAACAGCGCCCACCCAGTTCTCCATGCAGCTCCCGAGTACTCCGGCGCATCCACACTGATGTCATGGACTTCACAACATGACAGAAAGACCGCAAAGAGTTCCCCAGAACAACTCACCCAGTGCCATCTATAATTGTCATCTGTCGTTGTCATCATTCAACGTGTTTGGAATTAAATGACACAAGTTGCCATAATGATAGCATATTTGATCTTTTAAATATGAGATTTAAAGGATTTACACTGATTGCTAATTTTTTTAGTAAAACCTTTCTAAAGGTGATGTTTGTCTGATAACGATCCCAGGCTGGGTGTAACACTACCGTCCACTTCATTTCTCACCACGTCATTACTTGTGAATAACTTGTGCGTGTGCATGTGCGTGTTTATGATGAGTTGAGGAGGGGTCCGATGACTGTCATGCTTTCAGGCTGATGACTGACAGTTGCAAGAGTCAATGACCCGCACCTCATCATAGTCCACTGCGCCTCTACAATTCGATCATGTTACAGATGGTGTCTGGATATCAATACTTGGTTGTGAGTCGCTATATGCGTGGACACCCCCACCATCCCCACTCCTCCCATCCATCCATCTCCCACAGCTAGATGTTAAACAGAGCTTAATCACCTCCGCCTCTCTGTTACGCACCGGGAGAGCCTATCAATTATTCCATCCCCAGAATTTTCTAGTGTGTTGATGTCGATTGATTGTCTGTGTCTGCAGTCGTTAAGACTTAGAGGAGGTCGATATCTGCTAACGACCCGAGTTGAGGAGCATCCGATACGTTGATATGTCTTCAGTGGGTTTTCGTTGCCACATCCGGGCCACACGGTGGCTCCTGGTTCAGTGGAAGCATTTATTTGGGATTTTATAAATTTCGGAGCAAAACTGATCAGGTTTACCTTTGGTAGAATCTAATGCACCCTTTTGCAAAATCCATTTAGCGACCTGTGCATCGGTGCTCATGTGATTATTTTTCAATGGATTAATTAGGCTCTAATTATATACAAATTGATCTGACCCCGAAATTAGAATAAAGTACTCAATGGTGGGTGTTCTCCAGGTCAGATCCGCTGTTAAATGTTTTATCTTAAACCCGCAATTTAAGTGTACCTTAAAAAAACTGAAAACTAAAAAAAAAAAAACTGGACAGCCAAAGCACGGACAGGGTCAGACGCAAACATTCAGCACCGTGGACAGCTCCAGTGAGCTGAATGTAGTGAACATTCAGCACCGTGGACAGCTCCAGTGTGCTGAATGTGGTGAACATTCACAGAGAACAGGCCGTTCTCTGTGATTTACTATGCGTGAGCTTTCCAAACAGGAATCTAGTCTCTGCCCACAGAATAGGCTACATTAATGTAGTTTAACTGAGTAAGGCTAAGGTGGATATCAGAAAGTTTATCATAAATGCTGCATATGTTTGCACCCATAGCTCTG
The DNA here is from genome assembly GCA_037951165.1 of Lophius americanus. Taxonomy (NCBI): domain Eukaryota; kingdom Metazoa; phylum Chordata; class Actinopteri; order Lophiiformes; family Lophiidae; genus Lophius; species Lophius americanus. Next base: position 5,079,199 of record JBBDHG010000047.1, read on the forward strand.
CTAAGACCGAAGCTAAGCGTCTGAATGAAGACAGGAGACCTTTTATCTAAAATGTGAGGCAACTAAAACACATAGCACTTTTATCACATTTGTGCATGAGGTCAGATAGTATCACAGTTAACAGAACAGTTGAAGTTTGAAGGTGCGAGGTCTGGGTTTTATTAACGTCCCTTCCCATTACATGTGTAGCTGTCATTACAGATGGACCGGTGCAGCTGACCACATATTTCACTGCGCTGATGAGTTTCAAGGCAAATTAAAGTTTGGCAATGTGAAAAGGTCTGCGGTCCCCTCTTGTGAAAAGACAACATGATCTTCCCTGCATTTAGCTGCAAGTTTACCACCCACAGTTCTTTAACATCAGTGTTTGGATGGCCTAATTTGACATGCCTTAAGTAATGGTATGTTTTCCTCCAGACATGTTAAATTATCCATCTCCGTCCCCGGTAAAATGAGTGGCTTGTGATTGATTTCTATGAGTTCATAATTAGATTATTCTAATCATCACTTTGTATAACATGAATCATGATCGATATAATTAAAGAACTAAAGCTTCGGTGCGCAGCTGTGTAAATAATTGAGCAGAAAGTTCAGAACACATGGCTCAAGTGGAACTGAGAGGAAACATTAAATAGAACAGCAGTAGTTACAAAGAGCGGCTAGTGGTGCGACTACCATCTGATTCTGTGAATTGCAGAAGAGATCTAATGACTTTACTCACAGCTTTCACCTCAGTGATTACACCCCGGCATTTTCTCGCAATCAGCTCCCCTCTCCTGACACTTCAAAACCCATTTCTCCACTGCGCGTGGCCTGTATTAACGGGGACGGAGATGGGTAATTTAACATTTCTGGAGGATAACACACCATTACTTAAGGCATGACAAAATAAGGCCACCCAAACACAGCTGTTAAAGAACTGTGGGTGGTAAACTTGCAGCGGCTCCAGGCAGTAAATGTGGTCCCTGTATAGTAATGAGGGGAGGGAAAGGATGCCTGCAACCACTAATTACACAATTCGTGCATTTAGGCTGCACCCTGACGGCTGGGGGTGCAGTATAAGGTTAGACCTTGCGCACTAATTCACGCCAACAGAAGGCTTATATCTTCTTTCATGTTTAAGTTTCAAATATTAGCAATCAGGGGGTTTCTCCTCTGCTCAGATGATAAGCTTTGGATGTATCCTGCGGGGCAGCTTTGCGCAAAAAATACAGGAGCTCACATCGATTTGGAGCAGCCCTGAAGGTTAATGAGAACGGACGTCTTGGTTCCTCTGCGTTTGATCCCCAACCCTTCACAGAGATTCTTAATTTCTTTACGAGGTCACTGGCAGTAACCCGAGCAGGACCATAAATAGTGTCCATCCTACACAGGCCGTCAATACTCAAAGTTCAGACATCCGCAAAAAGCTGCTGGAGCAGAGCTACATACTACAGTTGAACACATTGAAACAAAAACATCTATTTTGACCTATTTGGAAGTGTTGTATGAATCAAGTGTTCCGGACTGTTTGGGACCAGTCCATCAGGGGGTGCAGACAGCGCAGTGTGACGCTTTGGTCTCATGTGTGGTCTTATACGGCCCCCGTGTGGTTATGGCGCGTCACTGTTGGCTCGGGTCGTTTTTAAGGTCACCCAGATTTATTACATTGACAGTAAAAGCCGAAGTAGTGCCCTTTTGCGAAGATCCCCATCCCTCCTTAGACATGAATTCACTAAAATAATGAAAGCCACAGCAGCGAGCCGTCTGGTATCAGCAAGAACTAGTAAAACTTTTTTCACTCCACCAAGGTCAGACCTCAAAGATGATTCATTCAATTAAGATGAATTAAAACCTCTGATGTCTCATATTGCCAGCAGACAGAATTACTCGCCTCATCACTTTTTTTAGAATTATTTATTTCAAAATGATACACAGCTGTTGAATATGAAATCGTCTACAAGTCGAGCAAAGCCCTGACAAAAAAGGCCTGGCTGGGTTCAGCATGGTTTCATTGATAAATAAAACATCAAGCTCACTGAGAGGCCCGGGAAACATGAAAATGTTCCGCTGAGATCTCAAAATACACTTGTGCATTGCATCAGACTGAATACAAATTGTGGTCGTTCGGTTCCAGACTAATTTTATCTCACTGTTTAAAGCCTACCTCATTCAAAAGGCTCTAGGAAACGTAACGGACTACAGCAGTATCCTCATTGTTTAACATACTAGCAACACATAGCTTAAAAAGGCAGCAGAAGCAATAAAAATAGACATCATTATCATGTGGTACAATCCATCAAACCAAGATGTACATGTGCTTATGTATTAAATGGCAGCAATGTTAAATAATGTTAACTGTAAATTCAAAAAAATAAAACCTACATTTAGAGATTTCATTTATATTTCGCTGTTGCATAAATGTTGTATTAATCAATGGAATGATGAAACTTAATATCAAATGCTACTTTTTGTTTTTTACAGTACTTATTAATGCTTTGAGTAAAAAAATGTTTTAAAAACCTGTTTATCTTGCACATATAAGAAGGCCAATACTAACTCAGTAGAAAATGCCTTTTGGAGCTAGGAGTGTATTTCGTTTCATCCCTTATTTTTATCGGAATGATCTGCAAAACTTTAGAACAACAAAATTGAATATCTCAATCTTTCCTCAAACTACTGGCCTGAAACCAGTCTGTGAATACTAGCGTCATATTAGATTGGCCTGTGCTCAGAAACTCTAGCTTGATTGTCAGAAGCTCCGAGGAGGCTCATATAACGATGACTCTGATGAGATTAAATGTGACAAGATGTCGCATGTGAACGGACGCCACAACAGCTGCTCATTAGTCGACTCTGCTGCCGTGGAATGAAGTAGATGCAGAGGAGGTAATGAAGAAACATAGGACGTATCTTATTGCTCTCCAGATGCTTCAGATGCAAACGCCTTGTCCTTTAACTGATTTGACAGTAATAGAGCTGGTGGAAGCTATTCAATGCCATGAGTTGCTGCAATTTTGCTGTCACCCATTCAGACCTGTCAAACCAGCAGACAGGAGGAGATGAATACTCAACCAGACCACTAGCAGTCACTGGTGGATCAGGTAACTTTAAAAGAAATGTCTGGATGTGAGGAGGTGTTTAGATCATATTGGAAGTCCTACAGCAGCCAGATGTTTGTCCCACGTACTCTCAGAGACTCTAGAGTTCAACATGACGGGGCCGATGCCGCCATTTGTGATGGTTTGTGACATAATCAGCCGCCTCTATTACAAGGCGCAGGAACTCCTCCACATTGAAGGAGTAGTTGGTGAACTTTGGATGGTCCCCAAGGGTTGGGTGGTGACCCTATGGAAAGCCATAGAGAACAATATACATTAAAATATGGAAATTCAACAGGAAAGAAAAGGAATGTTTGTTTTGATCAGGTTTCTGAGAGAAATTAACACAGTGTGTTTGTTCTGTATTTTTGTATAACTTGTGTATGGGAGCGTAGGTAAAGGCTTATGTGAAACTGATGAGCTGGATTGAGGAAGCTCACGCTGAGTTGGTATGGAGTTTAATGAAGGTTTTCCTGTACCTTGTCCTGTGGGAGCACTTTATCCATTTTCTGCCAAGTCAAATATCGAATGCCCCGCAGCCGAGACAAATCTCGATAGCAGCTTTCATCCTGACAATTATATCTGGGAGGGATAGATAGATATGATAAGATATGATAAGATAAATAGAGAGATAGATAGAAACTTTATTAATCCCCAAAAGGGGAAATTTAATCGTTGCAGTAGCTTCAACATACAGGTATTCTAAAGGTAACTGAAAATGAAGACATACTATACATAAGGACATCTAATAGACATGTTTAGATAAACATCATATACACACACATATATATATATATATATATATATATATATATATATATAAGCATACACATATACATATACACTCAATCCAAAATTAAGAAATAAAAAAACACGCATGTAAATTAAAATACCGGAATAAAGTGCATGCAAATATGAAGAAAAAGGAAAGAGTCCGGTCTCCAATGGCATATTTAATATGAATCAAAATAGTCCAGTTAGAGATGTGCAATAATAGTCCAAAATGCATCAATTTTATGTCAACCTCTCCTCGCTCTGCCTCACGTTCACTCGTTCTTGCTTTGACTCCCTGACTCTCTCTGGCTGTTTACACACCGCTCTCACACAGTATTCTCATTCACATGTGCGTACGCATAAAGACACATTCCAATCAGCTCCTGTACCCACAGTCTCCAGCCATCATGAATATTCGGTTATTTAAACAGTATTCAGGATTATGCAAGCGTCTGAGGGCTACTTAACCTTTTCTTCTGTCACACAAACACATACATACAATGCTGAAAAGGTTTTAGGAAAAATGTTAATGTTAATAAGAACCGTTAGGTATCTGTATAATCAATGCTAGTAATTCTCTTGAAAGAGCTAATCCAGGGTTTCATGTGGAACTACCGTGACTGACAACATGCAGTAAAAAAAGGGGCTGGGCGTGAAGTTGGGTTGTGCAGTGTGACACCTACATTACACCTTGGTTGTACATGAATAAAAGACTGTATCCACCCCCAGCACTACACAGGGTTTTGTGATGATTGTTCTTTACTCTGAACTGACAAATGTGACTGTAGATATTACACAATAAAAAAATCCTGAGGGAGTAGGATCGAATATGAATCATAACAAACTGAAGGTGTTATGTCAGTACATTGTTTGTGTATCTGTGAATCTATTGCAGGGAGTATTTGGGAATGCTGAAATGTAATTGCAGATAATTGACTACTTTCCCTTTACAATTGATATTATGTTTTTAGGAATTATGTCATATTTACTTCAGTCCAGATTACTGTTTCTTATAAGATTTGGAGTATTTTTCCATATTTCTGGCGCATTGATTAAATCAGTGTAAACCTATGTTATTCATTCTGTTGTAATTTGCTATTTTTAGCTTCCTATCAAAGAAAAGTAAATAACATTGGCATTTTTTGGTTTGCTTTTTGTTCATAGTGTAGATGATTTACTAATCATACTGTAGATGATTTGGCCTGAAGTGGAAAACTGCCCGACACAACGGCATTCACCTAGTGACATGCCCAGAGCCAGCGCCAAGCTGAGCATACTCCCATCACTGCCATTACATAGGGAGTGTCACTCACAGCTCAAAGATGACAGCCCAGTCAGGGAGGAAGAGGAGGTGTGTGAGACCTGCACCATGCATTCCTATAAAAATGTCAGAGTTATGGGTGATCCTCAGCTGCTCCAGGAAGGGAACATCCCTAAAAGACAGCAAAGGAGACACAGATCCGTCACCTTTGCTAGGTGACATTGCTCCAAAAGTTATACACTTTCTTTATTTGCTTAAAGCATTTTTACATGCTTGACGGATGCTAAGCCCCACTTCTATAACTCACTTGTATTTGTAGTCCACCACATTGACCTCCAGTAAGGGCAAAGTCTTGAGGGCATTTTCCAGCTGTAAAAACAACAGAGATGTGGGTTCCCTTAGTTAGACATTAAACAAATATAAGGGATTGCCATATAAATCATAACACCTCTTTATATACACTTTTCTTAGTTAATTAGATTTTAAATAAACACTTTGCAGATGTAGGTTCTGAATCAATGGTGGCACGCCGCAGGAGTGGTCGAACAGTATAGAGTGGTAAAATAGAAGGAGACAAATAGAGAGAGACAAAAAGGAAAAGAAAGTTTGCAGAAAAGAAAGGATGGAAACGAAAGTAAACAAAAAACTTAATGGAGAGAAAGAAAGGGGGGAGGGAGAGAGCTGAACTCACCTCAATTTGGTTTAATATCCTTCTGTATTCTGTGCTGCGTGCCAGCAGGGTGACACGAACACGCCCCTCCTGAAAAAAGCAATGCACCCAATAATCAATCAGCCAAGGACAGAAGAGATAGGCAGGTGGAAGGAACATGGTACTCTTTCAAACTAACTAAAAGCCACTACCTATAATTTATCTTATACACAATACAATGGAAAGGATACGTTAGCAACACAACACATTATTAACCATTTACTTTTCATATAATGAAAGGGGTGTGCTCTTTGCTGTGCTCCTAATAGCTAATGTGTAGACTAAAACACTTCTTTGTCTATGTTCTTCTACTGCCACCTGGTGTTCTGACAGAGGATTTTACCCGTTAAAAACCAAGGAAAATAAACAATGGAAGATGGTATGATCAGGATTCATACATTCACCATCTTTAAAACATAATAATGCCATTAACTTTTATATGATGTGCACAATAAACCCATAAAACTGCAGCTGCAAACCTATAAGTATATGATTTATACAGTAGTTATTCACACAGATGAAATTTCATTCCCCGAAACATTTTTAAGAACATTGAAACCGACTACACCGCAGCAAATTATGAGAAAAGGGTGATAGCGGGCGAGGGGCTGTTGAGGTGGAAGATTAGGACACAATAGGGAAGAGCAGCATTGAGAGTCTCTGCCATTAATCTAAGGATGAAAGAAGGAGAGGGTCAGGGCCAAGAGGACCTCTCATTCAGTCGCCGTCCTGCTATCGCTAACAGACCCATGTCTTGCAGAAAAGCATCTTAGCATATTTCTAGGTAAGGCCATGAATAGGCAATGAGATTCTCCACAGGATGTAGGACGTTATCGGCCTTTGCTGGTCGTAAAGACACAGTCAAGCGTTTTGAAGCCTGTGATCATTAAACACCTGCAAGGAGGGGTTCACGATTTATATGCAATAAGGATGAATTAGGAAGTATGAGTGTGGCTGTGACAGTATCAAAGTGTGAGTTAGAGGTTAAGCGATAGTGGATTTTCAACGATCAGAATAGTTCATATAGTTTCAGGAAAAAAGCTGCGATCCACATCTGCATCACGAATGATTGACTATTGATATCAAAGTAATAACAATAATTAAATGAAGGACCCTCCCCCACAGGTGCAATTGATGGGTCAAAGACAGAAAGAAGTTAATAATAATAATAATAATACATTTAATTTATAACACACTTTACATTTGTATCAAATGTCAAAGTGCTACAAGGTAAAACCAGATAAAAGCATCAATAAAAAATATAACTAATAACTATATAAAAACATGACCAAAAAGAAGCAATGTTAATTAAAAGTTATAGGTTCCGCTAAAAAGGACGCTAAATCCTTTTTTAAATGTGTCAGTCGTCTGTGGAGCCCTGAGATGGTCAGGGAGTGCATTCCACAGACGAGGGGCAGCAGAACAGAAGGCCCGATCACCCATGGTGCTGAGCTTAGTCCTTGGAAGGAGGAGGCGGTATGAGTGGGTAAAACGGAGGGATCGTGTTGAGGTCAGTGGGGTGAGTAGCTCTTTTAGGTAGGGGGGTGCGTTGCCATGGATGCACTGGTGAGTGAGGAGAGAGATCTTATAATCAATCCTGGTGGAGATGGGAAGTCAATGACGGGAATGAATGAACGGGGGTGATGTGTTCGTGTTTACGAACTCTCATCAGGATCCTTGCAGCACTGTTTTGAACATACTGAAGTCTTTGAAGACTTTTATCAGGGATCCCGATGAGAAGTGCGTTACAGTAATCAAGTCTGGATTGTAAATTAAGTTAAGTTGCAAGTTTAGTTAAGTTGTTTTAAGTTAAGTTATCATTGTTAAGTCTAATTCTTGTGAAATGCACAAAGTTTATTTTTTTAAATTAAACCAGGAAATCGGTTCCCAAGAACTCAAATTTTAGAAAGGAGTAATCTCTGAAGCTTTTCAAGACTTTAAAATTGTTCACAACTTAAGATGGCTTCAGTTTGCATGGACCCTGTCTTTATGGTCAGCTGAGGTCAGCTGAGGTCAGCTGCAGTCCAAGTTCCAAGTTAGAGTTCAACTTCAGCGTTCAGCGTTTGCTCAGGTAGTTGTTATTTAGAACCACATTCTTCTCCTTAGAAGATAGGCGTAACACTCATCAGCTTATTTGGTCAGAGGGCATGGACATCAGAAGCTTGGGTGCAATGCAACCTGGTACAAGTAGGCACAACAGTTATGGCTACCAAGCTGAAAAACTGAACTATAGCCTGGTCAGAGGAGTTTATTGTTTAATTTCATGACATTTCAAGTTAAAATGACCCATGGTATCCATGCTTTAAAGATGTTGTTCCTACCTTTGGTCCATCTTGAAGGATGTTTAATCGATGGAGGACGTGTTGGGAGAACGCCCTGAACATGCCTTCACTGTAGCAATCTGAAACCTACCATATACACACAACAGAAAACATAAATATCACCCATACCATCCATTTTTCTGTCATCCATTCAATGCTAAGTATTATAATAACGTGAAAACTTTATCACAGGTTGTATATAGCCCTGAAGAAACATGAACTATATTTCAATTCAAAGGAAAGGAAGATGAATTTCAGTTAAATTGAATCTGCCCACACACGTGTGGAACTGTGCGAGGTTCTGATGTTAATATTTAGCAGGGAATCTAACACTGGTAAAGATATGCCCTAATCTCCCTGGAATGAATATCATATGCATCTCTCAGGTGTAACAATCTCAGATATGAAATGCGGCACTGTAACTGTAAATGTAAGCATATGAATATATACATGACATGTTTTGAAGGCAGAATCAAAACCATCAGCTTGAAGCTGACCTATCAATATTTCACACCTCCAGGCTGGAACCACAGGATAATACACATATTTATATGATATCATCTTTACAGTAATCTCCTTGGAATTATCATTTAAATTACATAAGCACTTGCTGTGATTTGGAACGCCTCACATAAATATTTGACCTGAGTTGCATGTTTATGACTGAACCGGATGGCATTTTGCATTTAGGGAGGAAATACCAATGAGAATGAGACATAAATGAGATAACAAAAAAATCATAAAATGTACGATATTAACATATGTTAAAGACACAAACAAGGCAGCATGAATGAATGAGAGATTGCAATTTTTTGCATGCACATATTTATGTTAAATAAATAAGGCTAGCAGCTGCAGACACATATATCCATGAGGGGTAACTTACAAGAGGCGTGTTGTAAAAGAGACCATATCTCATTCTCGGGAGGAGGGAGAAGAACACGTCTTTGAAACACACCTATGGACAAGTGTGAATAAAGCAGTGAAGAGAGCATACAGCATGACTCGTCGCATTGTGTTGTGCACGTGTGAGTTTGCATGGATTCAACATCTAAAAGTGCTTCCAAAAATATTGGAATGATGATTTGAATGTACATGCGCAACATTTTATTGCCAGAGATTATGCTGATGAAATTTCAGTGTCTTTTCGACCATGGCTGTCCATAGTTACGTCACGCTTTATTACATATTTCATCAAAGTTATTTGTTACTGCTTGTGGATACAACAAACAATATACTTCCTGTGAGCAAAAGTCCAAATCTAACCCAGTAAGGAAGGTCTGAAGCGACACTCTAACGTTAAGAACAAGCAATGCGGTTGCTATTTGTCAGCAAACAGATTTGAAAACAAATGAGTCCAACGGCATGACTAAGAAGGAAACTGCAGCGACAGCGTTGTGAGAACAGTGGACCTACCCTTTTCGAGTCATAGGTCTTCAGGTGGATGATGTTATAGTCTGAGAAGGCCCTCCATGTTTCACTGAACAGATCTCCATAATCATAAAAACTCTGGAAAAGAGAAAAATAAATCAGATTTCAATTCACTTAATGTTAAATCTCACATGAAAGACAGAGACTTAACATACAGCCTATAGCAATCAGTCTTCTCCAGGTTGTACTGTTTCTGAAAGTCTGCCCTCACACCATTATAAGACAGCCTGCTGCTGTTTGGATTCCAGACTTCTCTTCCTCTCTTTTCCTTTTCTGCTTTACCTCTGTGCAGTGCAGCGGATCAATCTGGATGACGCAATCGGTGAAAGCATTTTGTTTCTGATCACTTCATGGGAATAAATAATAAAGACCCAACTTAGATCGTAATGGTCCAAAATGTGTTGATGCATCTTTGAGATCTGAGAATATATCCCATGTATTGGAGTTTTCAATCAGAGCGTATTTCTTACAAAAAGCAAAGTAGAAGCAGTTTTTGTAGAAGTAGTTTTTTTAAACAACCATGTCGGACGACATATCCTGTGGTTGTGAAAAAGATGTTTCAGAAGGGTCAACCGGCATAAAGCTTAGAGAACAACTGAGGAGGTTGCTGAAGCTACTAAAACTGGGTTAGATCTTTCAACGCATTATCAAAACCCAGAGGGGTTTAGTGGTGAACCATCATCATCCAGGAAGACATATGCTTGGAAAAAAAATCATGAATAATGGTCATCGGAGATCACTTGAACGTTTAATGAATCGTAAAGAATCAACAGTAGGATATGTTAAATAGTTAAAGTAAGAGCATTCTCACGCGCACAATGTGCAGAGAACTCAAGGTATTGGGAATAAACAGCTGTGTAGCCTTAAGAAAACCACTTAAGAGTGAGGGCAAGCGGAAAGAAAGGCTTCAATTTGCTAGGGATCATAAAGATTGGACTCAGGAGGAATGGAAAAAGATCATGAGGTCTGATGAGTCCAGAATGACCCTTTTCTAGAGTGATGGGCTCATTGAGTCAAGAGAGGCGAATGAACGCTGCACCCATCATGCCTAGCGTCTACCGTACAAGCCTGTGGGGGCAGCGTTATGATCTGGAGTTGCTTCAGTTAGTCAGGTCTTGGTTCAGCGACAATAAGTGCCCAAAAAATGGGGTCAGCTGACTACCTGAATATACTGAATGACCAGGTTGATCCATCAATGGATTTTTCTTCCCTTAATGGCACAGAAATATTCAAGGATGACAATTCCAGGACTCGTCAGGCTCAAATTGTGGTTCAGTGAGCATGATACATAATATTCACACCGGCATTAACCAGCAAGAAGTCCAGACCTTAACCCCATTTAGAATATTTGTGATGCTCTTGAGGAGACTTAACGCAGCGGTTCAACACTCCCATAATTAATACAAGATATTGGTGAAAAATGAATGCTACCCTTGATGGAAATAAATGTTGTGACTTTACATAAGCTAAGAAATCTGGGGAACATTGGAACTTGTTGTTGTATTCCTCAAGCGATTCCTGGACAGTTTTGCAGTGTGGCAGTGTGGATAATTCTGCAGGAAGAGTCCACTCACAAAAGGGAATTACATTAACCTGATCTGCAACAATGTTTAGAAGGTGGTACTCCATCGACATGAATGGCAGGACCCAGAGTTTCCCAGCCGAAAACTTCCTGAAGAATCAAAGGATCACACTGCCTCCCACTTACTTGCTTACTTCAAATCAAACTACAATCTCTGCCCCAGGTAGGCAACACACATGCACCTGGCTGTCAACAAAATGTAAAAGAAAACATTATTCCACAGACCAGGCCACATATGGCTCTGTGGGTCAGTTATTTTATTCAGGTGTCCATTGGAGGGGCTTTCAGCATTTTCTTCCAAGACACAATTTTCTAGGAGGAAAGGTGCCATTGTAACGCGATAATCAGCATCTCTCAGACTTCACCTGTCAGTGGTTATAATAACATGTTTGATCGGCGTATGCTTGTTCATCCCTTCAACTGAAACTGTAGTGGGAGTCATCGGGTACCCACCGTGTCCCACATGACGATGTTGATGTCTGAGCTGAAGGAGTTGTTAATGTGCTGGGAGATGTAGAGGTTGACAAAGTCACAAAAGTGGTGGTACATGTTCACCCCTATTTGGAGACAAGACACAGAATAATTTGGTTTTTTTGTCATCATTTCACAATCCTTGCTAATCCATACTGAATGATGAAATGACTGCAGGTGATGTGCTTTATGATGGCACAGCAGGACAAAAAAGATTTAGCTCCTTATTTAAATTTGATAATTACCAGCATCCAGTTTCATGAAAACAGTGGGTTTTTCAATGATGATGTCACAATATCCATCCCGAATAGGTTGAAAATCCAGCTCTGTGTATGTCTGCAGCTCAGCATACCTACAGAAACAGCAGAGACACAATGGAAATAAACATTATAACCCTTCCAAAGTCAAATCTATAGAATGAAGTCAATATGAATTCATTCATCAAACTACAGAACTGTCAGAGTTGTGTCCTAGCAGCATTCTCTGTAACAGGCTCTGCATTGGAGGCTTTTCAGTTGAAGTGGGTTTAAATATCTCAAAAGTACTATTTGAGCCACTTATGAATGCCGCCTTAACCTGGAGAAAACAACAGTTTTTCAACTCTTATCCAACAAAACTCCAGCTGACGGGTCGACAGTGGTGCCCAAATAACTACCCCTATCCTCAAGGTCTTTAGTCCTTCCTCTCCCTGCTGGCTGATGTGATATTTAACTCAAACAATTGTACAGCTGTTAAACCCTTGATGCACACGGCCGTATTTTATGTTCTTTAATCTCATTGTTGACTTTGATCGGATTGATCTCCATTCATTCCTCCTTTGATCTCAGTGCTGATTACTTTAAACTGCCTGCCAACAGCTTCATCAGCTGGCTTTGCTCCCAGTGACAGTAGCGGAGATGGTCCACACATGCTCCAGGGTAATTGTAGGCTCCGAGGTATCCAAGGGCTGCCCTGAATCTCGGTAGACTAAATCTCTGTCCACACTTGGACCGGACCGGATCTGATGTGTCTTGAGGTCTCTTTCACTCTAATGTACTTTTCAGCAATGGCACCTAAAACGCTCCAGGCCCCAGTGTATTTGTGTGTAGTCTGAATCGATGTCAGGCATTTACCACTGATTTCATCCCTGTGAATCTCTCATAAAACAGAAAACATGTTTGTTACATGCGGTTACTGTCAAGACGATAGCCATCTAGACACTAACCCGTTCGGTGTAAGCAATTTGGAAAAAGCGCTTTCCTGAATAATGTTGTGGCCTGGTAGTAGATGTTTGCAGTCTGGTGCCAGCGGATTGTTATCTGGGTATAGCTGCTCTACAACGCAGGTTCTCTTTCTCAGTGGTAAGAATCTGATGCCCTGATCACAATAGTCATGGTTCCATTCTCAATCATTATAAGTCACGCAGTGATTGGACACACGTGGTCTATGGATCTATGTTAAATGTAAACTGTGCTCACAAACCAACCATAAACTCCCTGGCGGTCTGTGGGCTAGAATTTGGCGCTCTGATCATTGCTGCCTGGGTCGACTTGCTTTCGGGGAAATATGCTTCAAGTGTCTTTTAAAGGTCAGATTGTTTTGATTCCAAATAATTGAAACACAATTATATCCAAATCACAAAAACTAGGGTTAAAAATGTTTAACCCCAGGTTCCACGAGCCTGAGAGAAGAAGAAAGACTCACCTGCTGAAGGTAGGTTACGAAGAACACAACCTATGTTTGGGTATGACAAAGGCTCACTCCTCGCCTCTAATTTGGGGAGCGAAGGAACCCAGAGAAAAGACTAACAAGAGTGAGAAAGTCACTCTGGGGGTTAGTTAAGGGGAATCCGAACTGTGTTTCCATTGTTCCGTTTAGTTCCATCCATTTCGCCATGAACTGAGATATGGACTTTGGGATTTTGGGAAAAGAATTCAATGTTTATTGCAAATTTTAGTGCTACTGAGGTCAAACTGAACATTGCGCTGTGCTGTGTGTTTTGGGGGGATTCGCTCAATAATTATTGCAGTGTAACACTGGTGAAAGGGGTTGGTGCATTGAGCAATTCCTTTGTGGAGGTTTCGGTTGTTTAAATATGTTAACAGTTAATTGTCAGGCTACAGACTCTGACTGGCAACACCGGTTCAACAGACTGAAACTACTACACACTGTGTGTTTCTTTTTTCGATGGCATGGAAAGGAGCTTCAAGTGTCCTTTATTTCAACTAGGATGGTTTCAAATTGAAAATTCTGGTACAATCAGAACACATAAAATCATATTTGCTTGAGTCTGTTACAGCTGATCATTGGCAAAAGCTCAGGAAGTGATTGCTGATTGTGTGTGTCCTGCCTCACCAAGATTGTAACGGGCTCTTGTGCTCTCCCTCGGCAGCGAGCGCTTGCTTGTTTAGTCTGCAAGAACCGCCAATCTCACCCTTCAGAAGGAAATCGTCCTTATATCTGCCAACATAAACATGGAGAGATTTCAAGACAATCATCTGTTGCAGTGCGATGCTGTTTTTATGGAAATATCCGTTTCAAACATACCAACCTCTCATGGCTCCTGCGTGGGTTACGCAAGTCAAGGTAAAGGTTGTCCGCTTTACAGAAGCGAGCATGACTACTACATTTTAATGACGAATCCCCCTGGAAAAATATTGAGAGTAGAAATATGCAGAATTAAAATATTCTGGAATTTCTCCTGAGTGGTGTCTACAATAAACTTTATACTACTGCCTTAGAAAACTGCAAATTATGCTCATTCCTTTGGGACCTCTTTTGTTTAACACTCTGTGTGCTTCAAACACTTGTTTTCTTTCCTGTTGACTCACCAGGTCTGTGGGAACGAAGGAAATGAGCAGACTTACCGGCTCGCTGGCTTTGCAGAGTGTTTTTAGCTCAGAGAGGCGCTCCTTAACGTAGCCAAAGTCAGCCTGCTTCCAAAAAAGCTCTTGGGCTGAATCCAGTGTACGGGCCCTAACAGATCAAAGAATAACGCATATCAGAAAAAGGACCCAAGCTGCGATTGAGTACACACTTACATAAGAAAAAAGATTGCAGACTGAATCAGTAAATAAATACTTATAAATACAATATTACTATAATCAGTTGTTATTACTTAAGATTGCCGAGGATGTGGCCCATCATGGATGGCGGATCGGACAATGTGAACACTGAACTAGACAAATTGGACACATAGTTTGGAAATTATGTCCAAAAATACTGTTTTTTTTTCGTTTAAAAAAATAGCTCTCTATCGTCAGTAGAATATGAAGTGTGGCCCAAAAATGTTTGGAGATAAATCTCTCCCTACTGTTGGAATATTCGTCTCACTCTTCCCATATTCAATCTGGTGTTCTTCGCACTAAGGTCTATCTGGTTAAAAAATGTGAAAATGATCCATGAAATAGTTTGTAAGTTATCATGTTAACCCGAAGAATCTGCGGCAGTGGACCTGGTTCTGATGCGGCGGCAGACACAACATGACGATTCGATAATATCCCAGATTTTTGGGGGGTTTATTTTTATCATAAGTGTATTATTCATACCTATGACAAGGACAAAGTGATAACATAAGTGTGTTAGGGTGGGAATTGAAGAACAGTACCATCCAGAGTCAGCTTTGGTGCAAACTGGATAGCTAAAGCGATTCCCTGGATCACAGTTCTTCTCATAACCCCAGCAGGCAGACAGATCCTCAGGTGCCTCCTTATGTAAAAAGAAGTGAGAATATATATGTGGGTGTGAAAGAGAAAGACAGACATAGATACAGTGAAAGAGGTGAAGTCAATTCCATTATACATCGAACCTTAACTTTTTAAAGGTAAGATGACGGAATTTCCTTGTCTATTCAAGCACCAAACACACATTCTAAAGAAATGCAATCATCTCAATGGGCTAGAAAGGCCAGAACTCATCTCGTGCTAATGTAGCTGTTATTTGCCTAAAAATAAGCAAATGTATGCAACAAATTACATGAGTCACACCTTAAGGGCCCCACCCTAAAAAGCATGAGTGAAATACGATTGAAAAAAAAAAAAAAAATTTATTTTTATGTTATGTTTGGATTTTTGTGACTAAAAGCTTTGCACCAAGATACACGATCAAATTTCCTGTTCTGATTCATTAATCTGTACAGTAGTTTTTGAGAGTGTGAGAAGACCGTACATCAGTTCTTCATGGAAAAGAGTAACCCCCTTAATAAAATACAAATACAGATGGCATTGCAATAAAGGTTAAAAATAAAACATGCTTCTACAAAAGCATCTAAAATATGATTTTGGTCAAACTATTTCATTCTTGAATAAAGGGCACTCATCCATTCGCTCCATGTAGGGTGGAATAAAATAAAATATAGATATGAGAATATTAAATAATATTCAGTGTGTTTAATGCGCTCTTGGTGTTTAGGAAAAGTAATCATGGTGAATTTGAAAAAAAAAAAATTTTATTTATCTTTTCTATTCTAAATTATTTACGAAGACAAATCAGGGAGATACTACAGGTGAATCCTTTGAGTCTTGCGTAGCTGCAAGAGGGCTCTTCCTCAACTTGAAATAAACCTCAAAGGAACTTACATGTTACCACTCCAAAGTGAAATCAAATTTGAACAGTGAAAAGTTGTCAGAGTACAAATCTTACTTTGAAAGGGCAGCGTGGGTCCAGGCGGCATTGCTTGGCGACCTTCTTGTTGTTGCAGAGGAAGTAAGGTATGTGCTCTGAGTACAGAGAGATCCTGCTGTAATTTAGCAGCGGAGCTGGTGGTTTCAGGTTGGTCTGAGCCTTCGTCGTGGTAACGACCGTGAAATAAAAAGCAATGCCCAGTGTGACAAAGACCAGCATAGTCAGAATTACATAAATATGTGACACAGCCTGTGAAGACACACAGCACCCTGAAGGGGGAAAAAAAGAAGGACACACACTCAGATCGGCACCCTGTAATCTGGGTTGAGAGACTATTGCAAGTGTACAAGCGAGTGTGTGGCAACCTAGCTCCAGGCAGATCTGAGGGCTACATAAGCAAAGATCCTGTTGCAGGAAGTATCACAGACCCTTTTCCGACTGTTGTCTAAGCAGTAATTACTCGGGCTAAAGGCAAATGAAAAATGCTGGCAGGTCATAATGTAATCTATAAAAATCCAGGTGGCCAAACCGATATTTCCTTAAAGCACAGACATGCTATCCATGACCATTGGATTTTGTTGACTCTTGAGCTTAAAAAGGATAAAAACTACGGGAAACCTTCACTTCCAAAATCTATGATCAAACAACATGAGTTTTTCTGCTGCATTCACTGCTCTGGGCTATACGACAGTCTCCTCTCTAAAAATCAGAGGAAAATGGACGTTGCAGTATTTGACTTATCAATAAACTACAAAACTGTCTATGAACATGGTTTGGAAATAATTCATCAATCCATTATCCTGTACAGGGTCATGACAAATTAAGAGTCCCTAATTAACAGTGCTAGAACATCATGAAACGCAGCTTTTTATAGCAAATGGTAACTTTGATATAAAACTATAAATCCACTGAAACCTGCGATGGAAGCACAGTATACAGTATAACATTAACATTAACCAAAAAAAGGAAAGAAAAGAAAAAAGTTGACTGTGGCGGAGGTTATGAAAATTAATTTATTAATTTAGTTATCCATTGTGATAACCCATGTCATCACAGATCACCCCCTTTTCATTGAGTCGGTAAATGATCATATCTTTCTCTGCTGTCACTGCCGTACAGATGGAACAAAGTCAATGTGAAGGACACATGGCAATGTGTGGGGAATGTCGGACACAACATTTGGATGCATCTATTTTTTTTTTTTATGTAGATGAAAAATAAATAAGCTCTGAGCAAGGTCTATTTCTGCTACCTTGTGACCGTAGGATGTTGTTAGTTTGGACTCTGGATAAAGCTTCCTGAAAAAGAGAAGGAAAAAAACAATAATTGGCTTCTTTGGCTGGGACCCACCCCGGGCTCAGGCTCCCCATTGTTGATTCATCTAAAGTACAGGAGGTTTGGACTGTGTGAGGAACTCAGATCACATGGAGGGAACCCATAAAAGCTCAAGGAGAACAAGCATGCTAAACACAAAAAAGGTCTGGATTTGAAACCAGAACCATCCTGCTGTGAAGCTATAATTCTGTTTATTAACACTCATCTTCTCAATCATCATTCCTCAGACAACTGACACATTTAAAAAAGGACTTAAAACTTTCCTTTTTAGCAGAACCTATAACCTTAATTTACATTGTTGATTTTTGGTCAGGCTTTTATATAGTTATTATTATTTATTGATGCTTTTATCTGCTTTTGCTTTGTAGTACTTTGAGATTTGATCCAAATGTAAAGTGCATTATAAATTAAATGTATTATTATTATTATTATTATCTTTTCTGAGGTGCTGTAATAATTTAAAAAAACACCTTTTGCTGAGGAATGCCAGAAACTCCAATGCTATATCAATTAAACATGAGTTTCATCATGAGGCTTGCTTACGGATTATTATTTTGTCCTTAACTTTTAACATTTCTATGAGGCAAGGGTTTTTCTGGACACTAATTTGTCTCATACCTTCGTACTAATTTTGCACTTCGGAGAAGAAACAAACTTAATTTAACTCAGAGGGGGAAGTATGAAACTTGTGCCATTAAACTTAACAATGACGTCAAACACCACCAGGACCATCGCTTGGCTCAATCCTAGAAAACTTAGAGTTTGTAGAGGCAATAACGTCAAACCCATCCTCTTCTGCTTACGACGCTGAACATCAGCAAACATCTCTGGAGGCTAACGTCTGAAATATTAATGATATCGCTAACATGTAGCGTTAGTTCTGGACAAAGACCTTATTCACTTAAACTGTACAAATGTTTATAACAGGACCACGCTAAAAACAAAAACAGCAATAAAAACACGCACAGATATAACCGACAATCATTGATTGTGTGCGTGAGACTGAGTTTGAGGGAAAGCGAATTACCTGAAGTCCCAGCCTGATCTCCTCCACACAGGAGCGATGCCGTCTGTCGCCATGACACCGGAAACCTCGTGCTGGATGTAATGCATAGCGACGACCACACGATGGCGCTGTGAGCAAATACTGTGAGCACTGGAGGTGGGGTCGAATCTTTCTTGGGAGGATAATCGACCATTATTGACACAGAGTTTAAAAATAAACTCAAATAGTAAAAACCCACAATTAGTCAGTCATTGACTGATGAAGTGTTTCTAATTATTTAAGTTGTATTCATTTTTTCTTAATTATAATATGTAATATTGTATCTAAAGAAATATTCTAATCGATATAGTACATTGGTGTTTAGGTGTGTACACATTTGTTGCATATGTCCATGTCTATATCTATGTATTCAAATATCCAAACACTTCCCTCGGGATAACTAAAGTATCTACAGTATCTAGCACTTTGAGATTTGATCCAAATGTAAAGTGCGTTATAAATTAAATGTATTATTATTATTATTACATACATACATAATGTACATGCATCCATCCATACACTTCACAATAGGGCTTTAGAAACACCCCGTCAGTTGTTTTGCTCAGTTTGAGAAAACCATTTGTGTTTTAACATTGGTTGACAATCTCGTATAAGGTAGGTTTTTTGATCATATGCAACACACAATGCACTTGACTATTTTTTTTTTAGTCTGAAAAGACTATTTCACTATGTCCAAATTATGACTCCTTTGTTTAACTTCAAACCACTCCAATAATATAAAATAGGTCACAATGATTGGGATGAAAATGAATGTGAGTGAATGTTATAGCTGGGTCTAAGTCAATAGGAAGTTAGTGGTTTGCTGGAGGAAGTTGTAGACCGACCAGAGATGACACTGTGAGATAGACTGAGTGGATGTGGTTGGAAAATATTTATCAAGTTTGTTTGTTTTGGGGATTCAGTTTATATGGTATTATGATAGGTACCGCCTGCGTAAATTCTGAATCTCTGGCTTCAAAAACCTTGAACTGACTGAGACAAGTTCAGCTAGTGTGGCATAAAACTATTGTGACACATAGATTAAGGTAAACATGTTCAAGATTTATTTAAATCAAAGCTGGTGTAGCTTTTTCCCTGAGCTATTAATGTTCCTTTTTGTGCTTGTCCTCTAATGCTTCTTTCCCTGTCTCTCTGTATTCTCCACATAACACTTTTTCTCATCATCTGAAAGCTCAAACAATGAGCATCAATCCACACTCCTCAGCAAAATTGTCTCTGCCAATGTCAAATTCCTATTACGATAATGAATTTCAGGAGAAAAAAAGATATAGTAAGTACCAATGTCCTACGATAGGGACATCAAAAATAATCAAGGGTAACTTAAAATTTTGTGAATGTCAATAAAAATTGCTTTATAAGTTAGTTTAAGGGGTATTCTATATAAAACATAACCGTCAAATATCATAAATGTATGTGTTCCAACTGCATACCTCCCTTGCGCCCATAAAATGTAGCTACTCAGGGGGCAGAAACCTGAAAAGACAGAACTATTGTGAATGGCACACCCCTACAAACGATACAGGGTTCCCTGTATGGCTCAAGATTCGGCTTGATAGGTTTTACAAATATCCTTTGGAGAGTCATGTCCCCCAGAGGAGACAAAAATCAAATGCCGAGTATCGAGGCTATATTAGTTATTAAAAAAGTAAAGATAGTTTAAAAAAAAGGAATGAAATAAAGATTACTTACAGGGTAAACTTGGAATGCAAATATGAAGAGATAACCCTATAAAGTTAATTTATCCAAGTATGGCTATTCTTCAGGACAGAGAAAACAAGTACATATAGAACAGCTGCGTAAAACTATAACTTGTGCATTCAGATAATGTGTTATGTGGATGAAAGTACAATCGCCATAGTATTCTTCACCACCCTTAAGTTTATTCATTTACATATTTATATAATTTATAATGTAATCTTCAGGATCTCAATCACGAACTACCCTCGGGTCTACCTCATTTTTTAATTTATACAGGTTCAAGAACAATACGCGATATTCTCTGTAAAATATTTTATGTATTTCTCACGCTTTAGGAAAGAAGCAAAGAAACATTTGTACTGTGCAAAATATCTTCACCACCTCCAGCAGTTACGTCCTCTATATAATATCAGGTGAAGGGACAGTTTCGGGAAATGATTTCAAAACTGAGTTTGCAGAAGTGCCCATAGATTTCAAATGGACAAATGAAACAAACCGTGGCTGTCCTTCATACTGATCTGCAAAATGTTGTATGCTATGCAGAATCCCGACACCATCTCTTAAAGATAGTAAATAAAATAACATAAAGACATAAAATCCTCTGACAAACATCTCTGCAGTAGCATTTGCTGTGAATGCATGTCAGCCTAAGATAGTTGTTTGTGGGTTTTCCAGAATTCACAGTGCAATAAAAGGGGTTCATTTCTGGTTCTTCAGCAGTTCATCTATTTGGGTTTTGTACATGTTTTTGACATCTTCAAGGTCCAATTTCAGCTCCTCAGCCTCCTCTGCCTTTTCTCCATACATCTGCAGGATGGTGTTGTGCCTCTGCTCCAAATCCTGAAAGCAGAGCCACACACATTACAAAAACAATACTTTGAAGGGAAAGTTCGGGAACAATTGTGTCCAATGTGTTTTGAAATAGGTTTTCCTTGAAACAGCTCTTACCTTAAGTTGAATTTTCAATATGGGGATGTCTTTCACTTTCTCCTCCATCTCATCATTATCATTGGTGAGTCGGACCAGCTCTTCTGCCATCACAGAACGACTCCTCTCCAGATTGGAGATCTCAATCTGTAAAACAAAAGAGGAAAGGGAGGATGAACAAACTACTGGTCCACAACAGCATTTTATTCCAGGTGTTATTCCGACATGATGTGAACTTCTCTGGTGAAACATGGTTGTTTTTCAACATCAAAAGTAATTACTTTATAATAATGAGACTCCTCTTAATTTGCACTTGAATGAATCCTGATGAAATCTTGCTCTTAAATTAACACCGTTGTGTTATTTGAACATTTAATTTTAGTGTGTGTCTAGTGAGTGGATTGGACCCAAACACTTCCATAAGTGGGTCAAAAATTACTCTTATTCAAGAATCAGTGTTTTTATGCCATTTGTTATTTTAAAGATTTTTCATTTTGAATTATATTTGGTCTACACAAAAATTGTTTCATGTTTGAAATCTGTTCGTTACTCTTTGAGAACTCTTTCAGGAGGAGCTGCTGTGCATTTGTGAGGCCTCTGTTGATTTCAGGGTGCTGAGCTGTGAAAAAGGTGTGGGCATTCAGAGTGGTGATATCAAAGACATTGTTCCACCTCTGTGTTTGGTGCTCTAAGGTATATGTATCAAACATCGTTCATGGTGTCTACACCTCATTTGGTCTTGTTATAGAATGATCACTTCTGGTATATTTACTCTGCCGTTTTCAGCCACCATTTTGTCATGGTACATCGTGTTCAGCCGATCCTCTCTTTCTGACGATGTTAACCATAGTAATGCCACCATTGAACCCAAACTCCGGGCTGTAAACGTCCCTGGACTTGGAAGACATAATAACTGGAGGGATGTTTTCTTTTGCAAGTATGTTGTTGAAATATATGAATTTGATGACATCAAATATTTTCGGAGGTAAGAAATGAAGGTAATACTAAGTTGAGACTTCTGATATATTACATGTGGTCTAAAGTAAATCTATTCCTGACAGACGCCGTTGATAAGCATGAAAGGTTCCCATGACATACCATAGGAAATGAATGCGGTTCGTATTTGACCCCCTTATTGAGGAGTGGGATACTAATACCAACACTACAATTTCTTAACAAGTATACAAGGTATACTAAAAGTGTAAATGTTATGACATCAAAAACAGGATTTTGAGGTATACCTGGAATATGAAATTATTATTGTGTGTTGATATTATGCTCAAGTCTAGAAGCCAAATTTCCCATCTGGCATGATAAGTTATGAATGAATGAACATTATAAATTGTGCTGGCATGTAGCAGTACCATTAATCTCAGAGAAAGTCGCTTTGTTCAGAAGTGGTACCTGCAGCTGTGCCAATTCTCCTTCCCTGAGTTTGAGCTGAGAATGGAGGTTTTCCATGATGCTGGATCCTCCTGACAGCCTTGCAGCCTCATACAGGTTGGTCCCACTCATAGAACCAGACATGGACATGGCTGTAAGTGAATGGTCTAACGCATCATCCTGTGGTGAACACAACAAAATACAGGACCAGTCAGACCACAAACTCATCCCAGCATTTACAAGCAAAATTACAGTTTTATATTTAAAATCGTTTCCCCAGTGTGTACCTGGGAGAGAATAAAGCTGTTGAGACCGGCATTGTCTGTCCCACTGACAGAGCTGGAGCGGGACAAGGAGGGAGTGGAGGCGGTTGGGGGCTCTCCTACAGAAAGGATCATGGCCTTCCGCTCCTGATGATGAAAGATTTCAAACTGAACGAAACATCTCAACTGCTCAAATTGAGAAATTGTGATCAAACAAAAATGACTAAAACAAAATAAAGGATTTTATTACAAATGTCCTTTATACCTTCTCCTTGAGTGCTTCTTGTGCCAAGTAGCATTTCTTCTTCTCTTGCTCTACTTTCATCTTCTCCATTTCTAATTGATTGGTCAACAGCAGCTGGAGTAAGAAGAAAAATGACACTCATTAAGGCGCTGGTGCATAGAAGAAAAAGAAGAGTAGAAAAACAGTGTTGCATATACTACCTTCTCTCTCTTTGTTTCCTCTAGCATCCGGCTGTGTTCGCCTCTCAGATTTTCCAGCTCAACATGCTCCCTATATTAAGAACAGGAAACAAGTTTCTACAATCAACAGTAGAAACATTTCTAAAAAAGCGAACTTCCTCCGTGACGGGTCCCATATGCATCAACAGCTATGAGGAGAGAATCGGTTCGAGAGGCGTTTCAATGACGTACCAATATGAATTTTTATTTAATGCTAACAGATGTATGCACAGCAGGCCATACATAATTAACACCTTCAAGCAGGAGCAAAAATAGAATCTTCTGATCTGTAGTCAAAAGCATTATCTGGAAGTTTTCCAACCACACACATTTTGATTAGGAGTATAATGAGAGCACAGTTTTAGTGATGATGACCGCTATTAGTTTGAGAGTTCTACCTGCTGCTGTCATCCTCCAGTTTCTCTCTTCTGTTCTTCTCAGTCTCCAGGTGTGCCAGCAGTCGGGCCTTATCCTGGCGAACCAGAGAATTCTGGGATTCAAAAGAAGCCAGCTGGGACTTGATGGACAACAGTTCTTCTGTTGCTGATCGCTCTTTCTCCACAGCAATGGCCAGCTGTGTCTGGGCGTCGGCTGATAAGAAAATGTAGATCAATGGGAGAAGAGATAGAAATCTCCCTGTTCACTTTGCACAGTACTGTGTGTTGTCTGATGTTTCTCATACACAGTGAAACTCATGCTTCTTACCTAGCCTGTCAGAGATGTTCTTCTCCAGTTTTTCCCAGGATGCAGTCTGACCTCCCAATGAGGCCTGTAAGTTCTCGATTTGTCGCAGAAGGGGCCGTGTTGCTGAGGTCACACTCTGACCGAGTTCTTGGTTCCTGGTCTCCGCCTCCTGAAGCCTCTGTGGAAGTGGACAAGAGAGAAATGTGGTGTACTAAATAAACTATATTCTTGGCACAGTTTTTATTGAACAGTAATCTTGGTAGGATACTTTCAGCCAAGCATATCATGTTACCTGCTGTAACTCACTGATCTCCTCCCTCAAATAATCTTCTTTCCTTGCTTGTTGTTGTTCAGCTCTCTGCAGAGCCAGTCTTAGGTCGGCAACCTGTGCGCAACATTTGGCAGGCAATAGAAAATATTATATTCAACCTATTACATTAAACTTGCCATGATTCAGAGGAAATCTTATGTACAAAACTAAGCTAAAGAAGACAACTTTCTTACTTGAATTTAGATTTAAATCAAACAAGAGTTATCTTATGCTGACATATTCAATAATGACCCCAAAATTCTAAAAGAAATGAATTAGTACATGACCTCCAAATATAGATCTGAGTTTATTGTTTTTCATATATGCTATGAATAAGATAAACCTTAAATCTATCAGTGGGATATTAAAAAAATACGATATGTAAGAAAACTAGTTATTAAAATAATATTCTGAAAGCCACCAAACCCTATCATAGTTACTACTTAGTATAATATTTGCCCTGGTTTAATTTATGTTTAGGTAGAATGTATAGTTTGCCAAATGTGATTCGGACAAGATGACCAGCATTAAAGCTAAACATAAAAATCCTGTTTCCATGGAACTGACAAAAAATAAATAAATTGGTGAACCTCCTATTTCATGGAAATAGAATCAGGTGCAAATATCAACTGCAAAACTGAAGCAGCACCAAAGCCTACTGTAGGGCACACGTTATACTAATATCTGAAAGATGCACTGGGTTGTCCCATCCAATATGAATGATGAGCCATAACAACACTTGTACTTACACGTAAAACAACCAAGTGCATGATATCATGAAATGTGTCCAGGGCGTTTCACCTGATCTGCCAGGGCCTCCTGTTGAATCCTGGCATCCTCCTTAGCCTTCTCAAGAGCCAAACTCAGCTTTTCCTTGGCCTGTGTGTCCCTGCTAAGAGCTGCTTCTTCTACCTCGCTGGCTCTGCTGGCATTTGCTTTGTGAAGTTC
The DNA here is from genome assembly GCA_037951165.1 of Lophius americanus. Taxonomy (NCBI): domain Eukaryota; kingdom Metazoa; phylum Chordata; class Actinopteri; order Lophiiformes; family Lophiidae; genus Lophius; species Lophius americanus. The sequence continues at coordinate 5,104,506 of JBBDHG010000047.1, forward strand.
GGCCAGCTCCCTGAGAACGGAGATGTAGGAAAGCACTGTCAACAATTGTATTTCCATCCATACTTGAAGCATTTTTCTGTACTTTGACTGTGTTCGTCAGTCTGCTTGACATAAAATAACGCAGCAACAACCTTACATGTTGACATATATATTAATTTATAGTTCATACAATTTAGATGTAAAAACTAATACAAATACTAAAATTCCCTTTCATTCCATCTTTTAAAATGCACCAACACACAATGAATGTAACTTTCCAAATACTGTGCTGTGTATTCTGTTTTTGTTTAATATTACAATAGCTTACTTGTGAAGTCAGATCTACTGTAAGAGAGTCATGAGTGTTCAATGGCAGGGTGTGCCAGTGTTTACTTATAAGAGCTGTCCAGAGCCGCCTGCAGGCTCCTGTTCTTCTCTTGCAGCTCATCCGTGTCCGTCTGTAACCTGCTCATCTCCTTCTCCTGCCGCTCCACCATAGCGTTCAGTTTCTTGATGTTTTCCCTGTGCTGTTTCTCCACATCCTCCTTCCCATCTAGAACCTGAACCAATAAAAAAAATGACAAGAATTGTAGCCCTGGTTATATATTAATAGACTTTGGTCGGGTATAAAAAGACAGTAAGGGCAAGGAAAGGATAAACAAATTATATTTTCAATAGATTATATTGTAGGATTGAGGGTAAGAGTCATAAATCATGGTAAACAAATAACAAAACATATACACAAGTGTATAGGCCCTATAATGTACAACACTACAAGTGTATTTGTTTCATAATCTGGTGCTGGGAGAATATAATATATATGTTTGGAGGGGGGTCAAAATAATATTAGGTCACAATTGGGTACATGGAAATGCTACCAAAATGTAGCTTAGATAATGCGTAGTCAAAGAGTATACTAATTTGCATTCTTTGACATTTATTCTCCTTTTTAATGCAAATGAATTTTTTATAAATGGATAAATGTTTAGTTATATTCTAGTTGATTTTAGAATCCTTTTGGTGATTCCACTAATTTTAATGAAATTGCCCGAAGAGTGCACTCTCTAGAAACCCATGCTCTTCAAACTTACCTGTTGCAATTGCCTGAGCTCCTCATCCTGCTCCTTGATTTTCTTTTGTTGCTTAGCAATCTTGATGTCGGTCTCCTTCTCTTTTAAACGGAGTTTCTTGATTATGTTGCTGTGTTGTAGATGCTGCTTAGACAACTTTTCACCTTAAAGCGATAGAAATAAAGACAGACCGTTAACTTACAGTAAATCAAAATCAGATGCCAAAAGGATACCCAGTACTTTGGAGCAATACTTGAGCAATGAAGTATGAGGTCAGCTGATTTCTTTTAGATAAAACTATTTTACTCTTTCACAACTCATCCTTAAATTAAGTTGCATTTTTAATATTAGTGAAAATATCAGAGACAAGTCCTTCAGGGATTGCTGCTGCCTGAAGTAATGAAGTGCTTCACATATATACTTCTTGAGTCCAGTACCAAAACTCAACATTTTATGAGCTACTGGCGCAATTTATTGCAAATATACAGTAGTAATGTACTTTACAGTGAAGTCCCAATAAACTTTAATTGCGGGGGGAGTGGACGTTAGGATTAATAGCCCGTTATATTCTTGCCTTCCTCCAGCAGGCCTCGGATCTGCTCCTCCTTCTCTCTGATGATTTCCATTGTATCACTGGAGTTCAGTCTTGTGGAAAGCTCTTCCCGCAAACCCTTAATTTCCTGTTTCATTAAAAAATATCATCTGTGACACAGAAACTTGGACATGCTCAGTTTTCGATTTTTACATTAAAATAAATAAATATTTTTATTTGTACAATAAATGCATACAGTATATTAAAGGCATCAGATCGCTACTATGAAATCACCTTCTTGGCAATGTCTCTTTCTTTACACGCCAGCTGAGCCTTCCTCTCTGTATCTGCTATGCGCTGAGTGAACTCATCCTTTAAGGACTGAACGGTTGAACTCTCCTCCTTCAGGCTCACCACTTCACTAGAGGATGAATTACTTGTTAACGTAAGAGCTTAAAGTCAAAATATACAAAGAGTCATCAAAATTTGATTTCAGCTTATTTTAAAGACTTCTAACAACTAAATATCAACCGTTTGCTTCAAATCAAATATTTTACTTGTCTGAATCGGAGATCAGCTAGTTCATTAATCACTTGGTCAGAACATTGTTACCAAGACTTAGAATTGTTCTATTGTGAATGAAGTTGTGTATATATGCATATACTCACTCTTTCAGATTGTCACATTGCTCCTCCAGCTTGGCTTTGTCTTTACTGACAAACAACAGCTGAGACTCTCTCTTCTCAAGGCGACTTGAGACATCATCAATAACCTAAAATATGTCCACATTGTTACCTATTTAGCAATTTCTCAAAAAAAGTATTAACATGTTATATGTACTCATGAGGGGGAAAAAATGTGTCTAAATATATTGGTTGTCTTTGTAATATAAATTAAGTAAAAGAAATTCTGGGACTGAGGGAAAATACTAATTTTTGACCAAACAAAAATTCAGATGCATGCACTAACCCCCATCATGATGAAGTGCTTTGTACGGGTAGTCATAACTCGTATCAAATCCATCCTATCCCCCACCCTTGGCCCATATCAGTTAGCATACCGAGCCAACCGGTCGATCAAAAATGCAATCTTTTATGCCCTTCACCCAGCCCTCACTTATCTGGACACACTTTGAGATTTGATCCAAATGTAAAGTGCGTTATAAATTAAATGTATTATTATTATTATTAAAAGGACTCATATGTGGGAAAGCTTATAATAGCCTTTAGTTCAGCATTCAATACCATCATCCCACAACGGCTCATCTGGAAACTGGACCAGCTGGGGCTCAACACCTCACTTTGTAATTGGTTGCTGGACTTCCTAAGGGAGAGTCTGCAAGCAGTACGGCTCGGCAACAACACCGCGAGCACAGGGGCCCCTCAAAGTCTGTCTGCTCTGTTCCCTGCTCTTAACCCTGCTGACCCATGACTGCAAACCAACATTCAGCACCAATCAAATTGTCAAGTGTGTGGACGATAGAACTGTGGTGGGTTAAATCTCCAACAACGACGAGAAAAACCACATAAGGAGATCAGTCATCTGGCCACGTGGTGCCGAGATGACTCCCCCCCCATCAAAGGAGCCATCAACGTTGCTGCTGTGGAGCGGTTGACCAGTTGACAAAGTTCCCGGGGATGCATATCAGCGAGGACATCTCCTGGACCACTAACACTGCGTCACTGGCGAAGGGCCCCATCATGTCCACATTCTACCGAGGCACCATTGAGAGCATCCTGACCGGCTGTGTCACTGTTTGGTGCAGGAGCTCCACAACCGGAAGACCCAGCAGCGCTTAGTAAACACAGCTGGGGAGATCATTGATGGGTCTCTCTCCCCCACCTACTGGAACCTCTAAAACACCCACCTCACCCTGAAAGCAACCAGCATTGTGGCTGACCCCAGCCACCCCTTACACAGCCTCTTCAGACTCCTGCCTTCCGGAAGAAGGTACTGGAGCCTCCATGCCCGCTCCACCAGACTGACAAACGGCTTCATCCATCAGGCTGTCAGGAAGCTGAACCCTTTCATCCAACCTCCCCTCTGGGCTCACTCCCATAAATAACTTTAAAATTGCTGCTGTACATGTACACATGACTAAGTATATGTTGGTGTATATATACACATACATATGTAGATTTCATTATATTTTTGTGTATTTCTCGTCAATTGAACTAATCGTGTACATATATTTATGTGTTTTGCATTCTTTCACTGTGGATGGAGGGAAACATCATGCCCACCTTTTGAAGCTCCAAAATCTGAACTGTTGAGAAACTTTTCATCTCTTCTGTGATTGGTGGAATTTTCTGTTCGTCAGATTTGGAGGTTGACTGAAGCATTGTGGCATCAGCCTCTGATCCCTGCTTGTCTTCTGTCAACTCCTCTGGCTGATCACTATTAACGGGGGTTGCACTACGTCCACTCTCCTCCATCTCATCCAACGACTGTTCCCGCATTGTTTCATAAGTGCCCTCTTCCTTCTCATCTACTAGCTTTTCTACAAGCTCTCTTTCCATCACTCCATCTCCTTGCTTCTCACATACAGCGGATGACACTGATATAGAGGCAGAGACTGCAGTGACAGATGCTAGTGTCCGACTACCAGGGATCTCATCATCTGAGTTAACTTCACTGACACTCCGGCTGTCCAGTGACTGCACACTGAATGAATCTATGCGCTCAAAGGCATCTGAAGAAGAGCCACAGCTCTCTGTGAGTTTGGAATAGTCCTCCAGACGGGGGAAATCTGCACACGTGGAGGCCGTGAGAAGCTGGAAGGAGCCCTGCATCAGGTGAAGGCCAGACTTGCCTTCCCCAGTTTCTTGTCTGGAGCTGGCCGAGCTCTCACTCAACACAGACTCATGGTCTAGGACTTCTATGTCACTGGTAGTAGAGGTTCCTGAGGAGAAAGCACTGACCGGAGGAGATGGGGTGTCATTTTGACGGTCTTCTGCCTTTAAGTCTTTATGTTCTGTGAGAACTTCCTTAGAGAATGAGGAAGGCAATGGTTCAGAAGAGGCAGGCCTCTTCGGTTGAGAGGAATCTGAGGTATCCAGCTCAACATGTTTCGGTGAGGATGTCTGTGATTGTTCAACTTTTGAATCTACGTTAACAGTTGGACCAATATCTCCTTTTCCCCTGCTTGACATGCAGTCAGTGTTACCAGGAAGATCAGTGGCCAAAGAAGCAGGGGGGAATGGCTCCACCAGGATAGTATCTGCCGGAGGTGTTGCTGGTGATGTTTCTGATTCAAGGGGCTTGCTCTCAGCAACTGTCTCACTCTCAAGACTTTCAGCTGGTATTAGCCTTTGATCATCTGCTTCTTTTTGGACCATAGTTTCCTTGATTTTGTTTTTCTTCTCTTGAGGTCGCCTTTGAGACTTCGCCGGAGGTACAGACACTACATGGGGTTGGTTGACAGCTTGAACGTCTACAGGTGACAGAAAGGCACTAAAAAAGTTTTCAGAGTCTTCCACAACTGTGCGGGTGACTGGGGTAGTGATGGCTTCAGAGGAAGGAGGAGGAGTGGTGGTCTTCTCCTCATTGAGTGCCTCCCACTGCGTCAATCCCCATCCCCCACTTAATGACAGCTTTCCAGGTAAAGAAACATCTGGCGGAAAAGAAATGGGACCAGTTGAAACTGTGATCAGGCATACAATCCAAGGCATATAATCCAGGTAGGTAGTTAACTCTTAGCACAGTGTATACTTACCATTGTAGGGCATAACAGCTGTGTTATCCCATTGACCGTCTTCTTGGATGTCCAGAACTCGATCGATTGACTTCTGTGCTGAAGTCAAAGCTTGTTTAGCAAAGCTGGACAGGTGAGATGCGTTGAACCAACTCATTTCGACTGTCAGCTAGCAATCACAAACTCAAGATATTGTTTCACGACCATAAAATGTTTTGTCGTGAAGAGTACGTCACTTTAACGGTCAGCGAAAACCTGGTGCAACCACTACTGATACTACAGAATATTATTCTTTGCAAACAGCTTTATCTACATCAAGCTACCGCTCAGCTAGCTAGCAAAGATCTGAACTGGCCAACGGATATCAGTTAATGTACAGTTACAGCACGCTGGTTGGCACTCTAAATAGTAGAATGTCAATAACTGACAAGAATGATCAAATACTTGCATCTTGAATGTCGTATCTAAATCTATGGACCTAAAGCAAACGCGTTAACCCAAGGTTTTCTTTCCGGTCCCTTTGCTCGGTCGTCATCGTTTGTTTTGGTCGTTGTGAACTAGTAGCCCAGCTAGCATTAGCCTGATCACTACTTCCGTTCCACGTAGCACAACAACGTCATTAAAATCCGGGTTTATTCGAGGGTTGTTTTTTTTAGTTAGCAGTAAAATAGTTCATATAGCTAGAGTATCTAAAGTGTTTCCAAATACTGATGAGATGTTTGGCAGTCCTCACATATCTTCTTGTTGCGTAAACCACTTCTTTATCTTGCCCCATCGTACACAAATACTGGCCGTGATCAGGATCCTGACAAAGGTTGCGTTCAGATCATATTGGAGATTTGACCAAATGTAGCTTCGTTCTAACAAAATAATTTTAATGCATCGTGTTGGATTATTTGCTCGGACATTCGTTTTGACATTTTGACTTTTTTAATACCAAGTGTTTCATGTCGACGTACTATTTTCAGAGGCAAAAAATCCTGATATTGGGATTACTGAGTTTACGTTGTCCGAACGCAATGTGGCCTTGTTTATCTTTATTGGACTCTATTCCCAAAATGAATTTACAGAATGTCATATTAGCAGTCCCTTCACTTCTGGCAAGATATTATTAGATTAGATATATATTCCTGACCGTTGTTTATCAAAAAATGGGTTTATATTTTTATGAAAATGTTCATTTCGTCTACATCGCTAATGTAGAGAATAATAATAAACATAATAATTTACCACTTTGACTAAACACATGTATTGCAGTAGGTTTAAGGTTATTTTATATATTCGACAACTACACAAAGTCGCAGTTCGGCCAGAAAAAAGATTGACATCGAATCTAGGAGTGGTTAATTTTCTCTTATGAAGTTATATGGAGTCTGAACAACATGGTCTGTGGTTTGGTGACATCAGCTACAGCTGTGGAAAAAATATGTTCATAACATCAGTGATCCAACATTAATTGATGTGTTCATCTGACCATTTAGGACAGTCGGCATACATTTCTTTGAAACATAATCAGCAAAAATAAAGATCCTCACCTTCCAGTGTTGGACCATTGTAACCTCATCTTGACCCCTAGAATCTGACGATCACGCCAAAATCACTCGTCTGACAGTGTCGCACCATATTAAAAAAAAAAAGCTATTGAAAACGTCACAAACAGGCCAAAACAAACATAAAAAGTGACTTGAACAAAGTCAAAAATGAACAAGGTTCATATTTTTAGTACTCAGGGCTGGAGCAAAGTTTGGACTCACATGATGAATCCAAAATAAATTAATGAAATGTCCAAAATCCAAAAGTCAATAATCAATTAACAGTCCAAGGTTAAAGCCATAAGTTCACGACAAACCATTCAAAATCCAAAAACTAAATCCAGAGAGCAGGCAGGGGACAAAACAAATATCAGTCCAATCGTGCCAACAAATCCAAAAAAGGGGCAGAGCCAGAGGCAAGAGCAAAATCCAACAAAAAACAAAAAGTTAAAAACCCCAAAAAACACATTAGGACATACTCACAGGGAAACACTGGGAACGTTGTTTGGGTGTGTGACAGGTAACATCAACAAAAAAAACTGGCACAGAGACACAGACTAATTCACTGGGTTAACAAGATAATATGGCAAAGTTAGAGCCTGGAGAGGGAACACAGGTGAACGTGATGAACAATCAAACATGAGGGGAATAGAAACAACACAGGAGTGACAGACACAGGGAAACATACAAAGACTACACATAGACAGGAAGGATAAGAAATAAAACACAAAACTAGACAGTAGGAAAAAAGGGTAAAACAGACAACAAAGACGCAACATGTATCAACCATTTCAAAAATAAAACAGGAAACACAGTGCAGCTGATGATAATTAACTTTTTAAAAAAAACAGAGAACCAAAATAGATTAAATCAAGAAAAACTCAAGGAAATAAAATGATAACACAGAGAAATGAGGGATATCTTCAATATATACAGTCAAGCTTACTGACAAATAATACAATATTGTATTTTGACTATATAATGGTAAACATTTTAAAATAGTAAATAATATAAATAAATAAATGAATGGAAAAAAAATTGATATAGAAAATCAAATAAATCATCAAACAAATAAGGTACTGTATTAAGTTTCTCCAAAAAAATCTAATAACCAAATAAGACACATGCTGCATTTCTTGTTTTCTATCGTTTTGACAGTCTGGAAGTACAGCTTCAATTCAGACCAAATAACTCAAAATATGGGTGTGACTCCTTGAGACAATTTGGCGCTATGAATAATTTCTTTCCCCATTAAAATCATGAGATTGACAATTTGCCTCAGATTTTGATTTTGAAGTTCGTAACATAGTAATGTATCTCTGGCTTCCAAACCAATTATGTGATTACAACTGGAAATAAAGTAATCTTCTTTTTTTTACCAGAATTTTGAAGACTGTTCAGATTCATAGAATAGATGTTAAATTGTTTCCTCCTCATCCTTGCAGAAACCACATTTGATATCAATATTGGTGAGTTTTAAAATAAATTTGTTGGTAGGATAAGTATAAAGAATTAATTTTTGAATTGTACATGTATATATATGTATATATATATATATATATATATATATATATATATTTTTTTTTTTTTTTTTATATATATATATTATATAGCTGTCCTCCAGAGCTCAAAGCTATCTCACCTCCTTTTTTTAAATTGGTGGCTGCTGCTCATCCTCCATGTACATGAAAATCCCACATGTAAATACTTTCAAAAATAATAGAAGAACCATGCACAGGTCTGCAAACTTATGTTATATTGGTACATTGTATGATTATGCACACATTGGCAAATTATACTATCTACTATGTCCACTTTGTTGGGATGTATTTCAAATCCATAATAAATCAATTCAGACACTTTAACACTTCATTAGGTTTAAAAAAGGAGCAATACTCAAAACACATAAATACTGATGTGTGAAGGTTTATCTTCTCATCCTTCACACATTGCAGATCCTCCACTTAATCATCTCAATCTTTCACGTGATTTTCATGTGCATTCACAGGGAGGATGAGCAGCAACCACCAATTTAAAAAAAGGAGGTGATATAGCTTTGAGTTCTGGAGGACAGAAAGGAGCCTGATACTGACCCACAAATCAGCAACAACCTGCAGATTCCTTGGTCATCCTGCATTTGTTGTAAATGGCTGTATATCTTTTGTATGTAGTTGTATTTCCTCAATTTAACATTTATATGTAATGTTTCCACTGTCATGGAACAATTGACACAGAATAAGAGTCATGTAATGTAGCTTTGTTGTAAAATTGCAGAGATTAGATGTTTGGAGATAAAATAAGCCATGGTTAGTTCTGAATACACACCATGTTTGTTTCTGTATATTAATTCATATTCATATGTGCCGTTGGAGATTGGAATCTTCCCTTTTCTTTATATTTGCATATTCTTTATTCCTGTATTTCAAATGTACATGTGTATTTTCTTTTTCTTCATTTTCTATTTGTTTATGTGTATTGTATTTGAGTGATAGTTATATGTTGAATATGTATATGTTTATCTATATGTATAATATATATATATATATATATATATATATATATATATATATATACATATACTTATCCAAAATATGTCCCATTACATAATATTTCTTACAGTTTTGTCACCTTTAGAATATCCTGCTTGGACCTTCTTTAACAAATAAATTTCCCCTTAATGGATTAATGAAATATCTATCTATATACCTCTCTCTCTCTCTATCGCCTAATTTCATCAGGACACGTTAGAATCTTATGACCATGAGAATTTACTGAATACGCAAAACAGTTGATATATTGCCCGTATACATAAATGTTTTCTTCCTCCTTTGCGCTGTTGCTGTTATATCAGGTGACTTTATTTTTCCAAAAAAAACCTTTTATTTAAATATTTATTTTCATTATTAATGAGAAGTCATTATGAGTGTAAATGAAGCAATAAAAAAATATTACATTCAACTTGACACAGTGCAGTAATTAGGTAACTAAACCTATAGGGAGGCACTCTCATTCAGTCCAACATCTCTTGGAGTTACGAGGGTGAATAGTCCAAAAGTACTTGGCTGTATGGTGTACAGTTCTCCTGCATCAGAAGGCAATATTAACACATTTTACAAAAGGTAATTTTTATTTTGGTTAAGCAGATACACTTTCAGGATCAAAATATTTTTTCCGTTTCAAAAGTGTGGGCAAAACAGCCATCAACATCACTGAAGACCATCAAACTGTTGTGGGAATATGCAGGCACTGTAGATTCAAAGTGAATATGAAAAAAAATGAAGGGCACCTGTAGTTTACACAGATCTTCACTTTGTGTGTGTGGCCAAGCAGATTGTGTATAAGTCACATCATTGCTTTTTCGAAGATCTTGGTTGCACAACCAGCTTCGTAAAACAAATCAGAAAAAAACTGTTGTGGGAAGGTAGGCGTTTGTGTTTAAATTAACTCAATACAAACATCACTTTTAGAAATGATTAACTCTTATATGACTGTGCATACAACTTTTCATTAAGGTCTTCAGGTCTGTGCACATTTGTATGTATTCAGTCTCAGCTACTAAGCAGTTATAACAGCATTTGGAAAGGCTACATCGGGAATCATTCTCATAACAACACATGCCAACATTTAAATTGGATGTAAAAAAATGCTTAGCTCTCTTCTATAATAGTTAATAACAATATAGAAGTGATAAATCTGCTGATCAGAACTAACGTTAGTTTGTTACAATGTTTTTTTCCATTTGTATGGCACAGAAAATGTCTCAGAGACAGAGACTGAGATGATAATCTTCTATCTAAGTCTTTCAGACAGTTACAGCTTACTATGTTTTGTGTACTCTTGCTCTTCTCCCACAATAATAGCTGCGTTCTGTTGGTGACAGATGGAGGAGCTACACAATGTGAGCTGTTATGCTGTTTGTGACTCCTGTTATGTTGAGCTCTGCTGCCCTCTCCAGACATGTTTAGTACACTCACTGGGTGTGCTCTTCTACACACTTACATGGAAATTTGGAATTAGGATGCAGGACAAAACAAAGACACATTATTAACAACGGTTGGATTATTTGTGCCAAACCATTTAATCACAGATGCTAATTCAGGAATGTCAGAGCATGTTGAGATAAAAATCTAAGAAAAGAAAAGATAACTATATCAGTACAAAATAAGCCTTGTCGCTCAACAAAAAGACTCATGTTAACGGACAGACCTTTTTTTTCTAACTTTATTTTTCTTTTATAATGTTGGTTGTTGGTTTTTTGTGTGTGTTTTTTTAAATAACTTTTATTTCCAATGGCTTAAATATACCCTTGAAGTTAGAAATTAATTTTCAGTTTTTAGTTGTCATGAGTACTGGCACTTTGTAAAATATTTACTTTATTATGGTCAGCGGTAAAATAAAGTACACTGCAGTTCACCCATTTCCGCCATGTTTTAATCCTCCACGTACCGACGTCAGCAGCGGAATATTTACAATCTCTGAGGTTATGGACTAATATTAAAAGAGTTCGAAGACAACGATTCAGATTCAGTTATAAAATAAAACTAATAAAGCTATTCTGTCATGTTGTTTAGTCTTTAAAAAATATAAGGCATGTTAGCTAATTTAGGATGAAAACGTTTTAATATAAACGTCATAGTTCCGATAGTTTTAAAGCAGCATTTCCGATTGTCCTCTAAGGAAACGCCAAATACAACCATTCATCCAATAGATGGCAGTATTTGTCCGTTATTTTTATAAGGCTAAAGTTATGCATACTTGCACAAAAAGGTTTATTTTAATGGTCAAGCAGTGAAGTTAGTGAAGCTGTTAATGGATTGGCACTTTTTTGACCTCTACAACAAGGCTGAACACTGAAGCAGTGGCAAGGTCAAATCATATTAACTGACTTCGCCATTAATTACCTGATAATTGCGCTGCTCTGTGTGGTTCATCCCTATAACTCCAGTAATTATTTATAAATCCACTTAACAATCAAGGAGAGACAGAAAGAGAGAAAAGAAACGTTTGAGTGAAATAATCTCGCTTTAATTGGTCAAATGTTCCTGATCACATTGGTTGCAAACTATAATTAGATCTCTCTATTTATAAAAAAATCCTTATTTGATATTGTTAGATCATTTACTTGCAGCAAAGATCAGACCGTAACAGCAGTGCATTACAGCCTTAAAATATGTTACAGTTTTATTGCTGTGCGGCTTGCTTTCATGGTGACTTTCTGCTTGAGGCAGTCAGTAAGAATACGATATAAAACTGAGATCTCTTAAAGTTTAATGACTTCAATAGCTAGGAAGGATCCCCACACGTATCTGATTTATTGTGTCCACATTGGTCTAATTAATCTTAGTGTTTAATCTCTCATTATAGCATGATTAATAAACCTGGGATGGACTTCATTGCATTCTAAGAGACAGGCCCATGGGCTAGAGCATAATTAATGAATGAATTCATCTGTGTACAACCTCTAAAGGAAATGGGGTGTGCATACCTTTTGCAGAGGTTAAAAATGTGTATAATGTATTGATAGTCTAGCACTGTCTTTTGTGTCATTGATGCAGAGTGTCTGTGTGTGTGTGTGTGTCTGTGTGTGTGAGCATGTGTTAGTGTGTGTGCGTATGTGCTAGAGAGAAAGAGAGAGGAGAGAGACCACAAAGTTTTCTTTTGTCTGAGTTTCAGTGACTTCAATGGTTTGATTGAGCATCACACATTTTTTTTCTCTAATTTTTAATGAGATTTTCCAAGTGACAGCATCCAAAAACCAATAACTGCTTCAGCCATGTCCTTCATAGCTGACTGCTTGCCATGTCATTCAACCGCGCTCTCTCTATTTGTTCTGCATGTCTTGTCATCTTTCATTGAAGCTCAGCTCTTCTCTCATCACACAGCAGCGGATAATTGCGATGAAATCTCTTCAAAAACGTGGAAATGGAAACCCAGAAGACAGTTTAATATTCATTATTTTATTACTGAGGTCTATTGCTCATTGGCACTACAGTTCATTTTACTGAGATCTTCCTGGTGAGGCCATGTCTCCTGTACTGGTTTAGCGCCCATGCATTATTTTGAAAGTATTTACACGTTAGAGTGTTGCTGAATTCACACTGGATCCAAAGTAGGGCAACAGAGCACAAGAGCTCAAGACATTTTCCAGGAGTAACACATTTCCATAGATTCAATTGAAATGCCATCTGTCATTCCCTCAACTTATGCAGGGACATTCTGAGTGTCACTAATATACCTTGGAGGTGAACCAGCTCTCTACCATCCATCTCCACCTAATACAGTTCACATATCTTTGCAAAGATTTAAGACTGCAGACTTGAATAGACCATTACTTGGAATACATGATTATAGCAGACTATCAATAATGTGATACTTGCTTATAGGTAACATCTTTCCTAATCAAGCCCTCCAGAAAACACAGATTTCCTCACATGCTTTGACTTGGGAATCAGGGTTTCTCAGCGTTATGAATTCGATATCTTAAATAAATTTCCCCTTTGATGACTCTCCATCAGGATGTCCAAAATGGTGTTGATTGTGCTAATGATAATGTGTCACAGCAATATGTCCCATGTTAGGCACAGAGCGGGACTGTCAGCAAGGAGACAAGGAGAGGCTACAGGCTGATGTTGTGTTGTGCTGTAAGTGATTGATGACTCTCTCCATTGTATTGCCTTGATTAAGTCTCCAGTGATTTATCACCACTGTTCACAATGTAATTAGACTCTATATGGACCCAACACAACTGTGTGTCTTGCTATATGATTCCAATATGAGTGTGTGTGTGTGTGTGTTTGTGTGTGTGTGTGTTTATGTGTGTGTGTGCACCCATGATTACAGTCATATATTAATACACTATATTCTGATGACACCCATCTGAATTCTTTCCATCACAGTGGATTCATGCTTTAAAGCATGAACTCTGTTGCACCTGAGGTATTTATACAATTATGAGATATATGATTGATGTGTTTACCTTTAACTGAAACTGAAAGTATATGCAGTGTATTCACCTCACTATTTGCAGAAGCTCTATTGATGAACATATTCACAGAATGCACCCATGCTATGTTTCATTAGAGTCGACAGCCTTTATTTGTGTTTTGGTCTCCTCCAACTGAGTGAAGATAGCAGTTGTTTTTTTTCACCCTCTTGTCTGCACATATATTTGTGGATAGTGCCGAAATCCGTACAAACCATTTCTTAAACATACATGCATTTTGATCTTGCATTAAACAAAGATTATTTTTTTCATAGTTGATTTAAAATGATAGAAATCTGTCATAAACAATCACAGATAATTATAAGAAGTGTGGTTCTGTTTGTGCACACATTTATGGCCATCTTCAATCATTTTAAACTCACATGACAGTTTCTAAGGATTACGCTGAAGCAGATCTTACTAAACTGTGTCCCTGCAACTTCACCAAGGTATTTCAAAACACAATCCGTCTTCCGAGCATATGGGGTGTGGCATCATGGCTGGTCTGCATTTTATTCTTCCTGTTTCTGATGGGTAAAGACCCACAGACCATTTGGGCTCGACACTTCCTGCCTACAAGGGTGGAGGGCTTGCCATGATCTTGCTGCATAGCCTTCCCACCCTGATGTTTGGGGCCTATGAAGTATTTGTAAGATGAAGGAAAAAGGGTTTTGGACCAAAATGCAATGATCAGATGGTGTCTTCGAGGGAAAAGGCCCCACTGCGCTGAATTGCACTGAGTACTGTTGGACCAATGGGTTCAATGAAGTCTCCAGCTATTAGACTGCGGTCACTGTATTGATTTGTAAATGTGTTCATTTCTCACCCTGATCCAGCAGATATATTTCACTTTCCTCAATGACTGATGCGTCATGAAGCTTTTAAGGCAACTCACCTTTAATCAAACGGGTTACCATTAAGTCACTGCATACGGCTCATGAAAAACGTAAAAAACAGAGAGAGATTTAGAAGTGGGAAATTGTAGGATACACTTATACCTACAGATTACAGATTTAGCACTTTGAGATTTGATCCAAATGTAAATTGCATTATAAATTAAATGTATTATTTTTTATTATTATTAGATATTTATTTTTGTATCTTACCTTCACATTACAAACTAGAAACAATATTAGTGGCAAGAATAAAACTTTACAAACCATTTCGAAATTGTTAATAGTATAAAAGTTACGGCAAGCTAGCCAGAGCTGGCTTGAGTTTAATCATTGAGTTTAATCATTGTATCAATCTTGTCAGCTAAAGAAATAAATGATCAAACTATTTCTTTAAGTTCACTTACATGTCTTGCTAATTTCGATTTTGACTATGCATTATTTACAGAGGTAGTTTGTTTAAAATTCAACAATTTAGCCATATGAATGGCTACAGCTGTCAACAAACAAACAAAACAAACAAAGTGTCTTCAGTGGGACACAGGCATTCATGTGGCCGTTTCAAAAAGACAGAAACAGACGTATAACAGGTAATTAAAACAAATATTCACCAATCAGTAATCATGTGCTTTCATGTGTTTAAACATCTTATCTACAGTATATAACATTCAGTCATAGCCTTATAACCACTCACAGGTGAGATCAGAATCTATTTGTTAATTTTGATACAATAGCATCTGTCAGAAGGTGAGCTACATCAACAACTTCATTTTTTTTTCTTCCTCAAAGTTGATTATTTAAAAAAACAGGAAAAATGGGCAATTTTAAGGATCTGGTCAAGTTTCACAAGGGCCAAATTATGATGACAAGATGACAAGTGGCCAGAGTAAGGTCCACAGGTGAACCGATGACAGCTGGAATTTAGGTGCCCAAGGCTCAGCAATGCACACGGGGAGCAAAGGCTCGTCGCTAAATAGCCTTCGTACCTCAGAAGAGATACTGTAGCACAAATTGTTGAAAAAGGTAATACTGGTTCTGATAGAATGGTGTCTTAACACACCGTGCATCGCAGAGCTGTTATGGTGGCAAAATGGCGACCAAGATAAGAGCAGACAGGTGGTTATAATGCTACGATTGATCAGTATATATTTCTCAGGTCAACCAAATCTCACAAGACAAACAAGAACTAAAACACATGTCGTAATTAAGGGGATTTGTATGACTGTAGTGTTGATATCATCTGTGGTAGTTGCTTTGGGAGAGGCTCACGCTGTCTCTTAAGGACAGCAGAGGAATTGCTTGTAGGAGAAACTTAAGACAGTGGAACGGAAATGACTCTCCAGCTATTTCAACAGCGTTTATTCCTGCTTGCACTTCCTATTTCCTGTCCTCCTCAGAATGCATCCTTCCCTGCCATTCCTAGTGTTCCTCCATCAAAATGGTTCCATTCTTGCTAAATAGAAACATTGTGTATTGTGGCGAAAACATGTCACCCAGTCACCCAAGAATATCCTCACGGGAATGAAAGACACCTAGGAACAAATTGGCACATGAAAAAAAAATCTAAAAGCTAGATTTTCCATCTTAGCAGAATGCCAAACCTTGGAGAGAGACAGAGTGCACATGAAGAGGAAGGTCCATTTTCCAATCATGTATTATAGGTTTTCTTTAATCCAGTTTAATGAGTTGATTTAAGCAGTCAAAGTACAGGGTAGAAGTACCAGCAGTACTTAAATATCCTCAAAAACCCTCCTGATCACGTCACCTGAGCACAAATTGGACCATCCCCATAACGTTTATGAACAATGGCACTGAACATCTGAATGTACACAATCCTCTTTTTGTGCTCTCATAATACAAAATGTATCAGTTCATTAGAAGTTTTTTTTTTCCTTCTTTACATATCGCTCACTTTTAAATCCTCTGATGCACATTTTCTTTCGGTTGCATTTGCACTGCCCTGTCATTACATTATAACTACTGACAGTTTAAGTCAGAATAACATTGATTATGTTGTTGCAATGGCACCTGTCTGAGGATATACTAAGCAGCAGCAATTAACATTTTTCCCGAAAGTTGATGAGGTGGAAACAGGAAAAACGGGCAGGTAAAAGGATCTGATATAAGGTGTAAGAAAGGACAACCTCTGAACCGGAGACAAAGCTCAATGAATTGAGAATATCTACTTCTACTGTATACTTACTGTAGCAAAACACAGGGCCTCACAGAGTGTTGTCAAGATAAGTGATGAATCTTTCTATCTGGGTTACCATGCTGTGCATGTGGAATTGGAAGGACATGCCACCAATACAGGAAATGAAATTCTGTAGCCCAGAACAACCTCCAATGATCCAACATTGGATTCCAACAATTCAAGGAGTCATATTTTAAACATGTAACATTTTTTTTGGGCCTCTTTGAATTTTTCTATTTCTTTTTTGGATTTCATGCATTTTATTCTAATCTTGCTCTTCAGCTTTGTTTCAAACTGTTCAAACTATTATTCTTCAGCCATACGTTGTCGGTGCTGTTCCCATCCTAAGATCTAACCCCCAGGCCGCTTCTTAGTCCTGCATTTTATGTTCTCTTCTTTCATCAGTAGAGAATGGGGCCGGTGGAGTTTTAGGAAGTGGTGTATATCCTTCCTTTCCACTCAGACGTAGGAGAGAGGCTGGTGGTTTGGAAGACTAGGGCCATGGACCAGTGACAGGACAAGAGATACCACTCAGGACTTACAGTCTATCTATTCTGTAAGTGGGCTCTACTGTTTACAGCTTACAGGCACATGAAACTATTACAGGAGATAAAGTATCCTAAAATCTTTCACTGTACCATTTTAAATATAGCAGCACACCTGACAGCTCGCCAGCAGTGTTGATTCATTGCAGCGATTTGTTTAAAAATATAATATAATACTGAAGTTCTTTTTGCAGAGATGTAGATGTGCCCTCCACTGAAACAATAAGTAATTTTTACACACACTTGTGGTGTTTGATTATAAATACATCACATAATGAAACATTTTTAATGGTTTTTTTCTGCAAATCACGCAGTGGTAAACTACAGTCATAACTGCACGGTCTGTAAGACGAGGAAAAAACAGGAGCAGGATTATTCATGTTGACATGTCACGCATTAATAAACCGTAATAATATTAATTTGCGAATCCTCTTACATTTCACTCTTTATGGTGACTGCAAGCAGTTTGCATATAGAGTCATTATTTAATCCATGAATACACTTACCATTTTACCACCACATTTAACAACCACAATGAGAAAAAGATATGACTGTTTGATTGTTAACATCTCTGGCTACTCGGGCCTGTTTCATGTCCTCACAAAAACGAAATCTATGACAAGAATAATGCAGTTTAAAGGATTGCATCTGCTTCTAATTATCATTAGTATCTGTAATGATAACATTATATTCAACATGTTATTTGTGGTTAAGTGGATAAGTCTGATGGTGCCATGAATCCTGAGTGGTGAAAAAAACGTCTACATCTGGTACAAGTATAAAGACTCTGGATCCCCCCGTCACAGGTATACTCCATTGAGTAAAGACAAGCCTTTTGTGTTTGCTCGTATTTATCAGTACCATCCTGAGTGAAGCACTGTCATGAACCAGACAGCACTCCGAGAGAACAAACCTCTGCCAGGGAAGTTCATTATCCATTAATTTCCCGATAATCCCATTGTTTTCATCGTTAGTTTGTCTGTCGTTTTATTCTGAACCACATTTAACGATTGCTTCCATTAAACATACTTCATCTAAATGAAGGTTTATGTTGGTACTGAATGACTGCGAATGTGACAAAAAGCAACAGTTTCATGCGCTGCTAATGACCAATTGCCAACATTTCAGCTGTGGAATGGAATGTGAAGGTTGTACAAAAAGCCATGTATAAAAAAGCTATAGAACCAAAGATCTATTTTTATAAAAACAAAACAAAACACCCTTGAACCACCAAAATTCATGCATGAGGCTCTATTCATATAGTTGCAGATTGAGTTCTGTTTGATCACATGACTGATGCAGATGCAATAAGGTGTTTACTCCCCAGCTCATCATAATGAATTCATTATAGCCCAACTAAATGAGACCTTGATTGAAAACAATTTGGGTGATAACTTATTTATTAATTGGTGGCCAAATGACGTTTATCAGCTCCTTTAGGCCACTCACTGAAGTAATGACTATCAGATAAAGTGCTCTGCTGAATAATATACAGCACACAGAACCACAGAGATTCCCATACAGTTATATGTAAGATTCATTTACAGATATGCCCTTTCTCAATGAGGGTTCCCCCCAGCCCCTCTTGTCTGAGCTGATTACTCCATTATATGTCACTGTCTCCTAACATCATCCTGAGTGATTACAATTTCTGACACCCACCTGCTTGTACTCACCCACTGGAACAGAGTGGGTGAAGATATTAAGACATCTTAAGCCAATGATATTAAGTTATTGGGTGAGCGAGTAATCCTGGTGTTCGCTGTTGAGAGTTGGGGTGTTGCGGGTGCTGGTACTCCCTTATGGAGTCCAGCAAAGACAGGATCGCAGCTCGGCACAACATCATTACTCCTCATCAACTGAGGATTTACTCATTACCCAGAAACGGCCAGCCTAAGCCTGTGCTGTGCTGTGTGCCGTCTAAATGGAAATATTCATTGTCCCAAATTAGCAAATTAGTTATACTCATTCTGCTGTAAAATTAATATTTGTCCATGTTTGGTTCATCCATAGGGTTCTGTGAAGATGAGATAGTGACTGTTCAAATCTCCAGCCTATCCACATAATTATAACCAATGTGAATCAACATGCAGCAACTTTTTGTATCTCACATCATAAAGATCCAAAATACGGTACAAAATACAAAAAGTACAAGTAAGTATTTTCTGGCTTTCAGTTTCCTGTTATGATCTGAATATAATTTTTATAATAAGTATAATTAATAAATAATAAAACTGGAAATGTCTTAGAAAAGTGAGGGGTAGTTACTGCTGCAAACGTGATAAAACCAGTTTGATCGTATTTTTTCCCTCTTGATAACAGATGCTGAGCACGTCATTAATAATGAAGTGATGATATTGAGTTAATAACTCTCTGTAGAAGTGAGTAATGATTCTACTTGTTTTTATAATTTTTGCCACAAAGCTGCATAAATGTTTGACCATAGAATTAGTCCTTGCATTCTCCCACCAGTGGGATGTGGATTAGTTTTCTTTATGGCGGTGGGAAATCAGCTAATGCAGTGGCAACAGTTGTTACTCTCTGAAAAACATAATCGTTAATATTAGCAGAATTTGGTTTTGAAAAAATAAAGACACCGACCATTGACAGGCATTTATATGCAATATAGCTTATTAATCTGTTTTAATTAATTACTAATACATTATGAATAAATATTAAAAATACTGCATGCTGTGCACAAATATTACGGGTGTTTTGGTCACCTCTACTTGTAGCTTTGCCCCCCCCCCCCCCCTTATCTTATCCTGATGTTTGTAATTATGTCCAATATTACTTCCTGTTGAACAGAAGACAGAATATAGTCGCCCTTTGGGTTCAGAGCACAGCCACCAACACGGCATTACATTACTGTACAAATAAGTGGGTATAAGTCCGCCTCATACTCACTTAATTGACTCTGGATTTCCCTGACCTAAAACCGTCCCTACAGGACCAACGGTACCAGTCCAGCTTTGGTCGCATATGTAAATAGGCCGTCATGCAGACAGGATATGACAGGGCGGAATGACACATTACAATCCAATGAAGAGTCCATCCAGATATATCCGTCTTCACACGTTCTGATAGTTCTATTGCCGCTGCGCTCCATATGGACTTTAAAATGCAGATAATCCTTAATACTTATGAGTGTTTATCAAGAGTTGTATGAATATGTATGGCTACACCTGTCAAAGTTTTCAAACTTCAGTTATTTGTCTTTGCAGCATACTGTTGTACTGCTTTCTCAACTACAACACATGCTGAAGTGTAGTCGAAAAAGTTTAATTAAGTTTAATTCTAAAGTTAAAGTATGTAAATGCTTGACAGTAATTGCTGGGATTCTTCAAGAAAAGTTACATTTTTATTTGACCAGACCCATCATCAACAGTTTGTGCTTTACTTCACACAACATGCAGTCAAAATTCTCTCAGGTGTTCAATCATAGCTGTCAAGATGAAGATTTGGAACGTGGCATGCCGAAGCAAAATCGATACATGTCCATCATGTCTAAGCCGTCTTCTCACTGCAAATCAACACAAACCACTTCCCACTACGATCACAGACAAACATCCGCACCACAATCTGGGTTTGAGGATATAAAGAATGACTGTTGACTGTTTAGCACACCTTGGGAGTGCAAAACAAAACCTAGTGTGTTTGTATTCCTCAAAATATCTCTAGCATTTGATGCATTGCCGACAGCAATTACCAGCTCCAAACTGCCTCGAATTCAGTCAATTGTAACCTGATCCATCCTCTGGTGTGAATAGAGAGACGTCAAATAAGAGCATGTGTTTGAATTCTATATTTGTTTTGATGCAGTAATGTGAGATGTTTTTCTGTGAGCAGACCCGTGATGGAATATTGGGACCCTTAAGCTATGGTTTGATAAAGGCCATATATCAGTTTTGGTTATATTCTTCCCATGGTAATACTGAGGCTGAAAAATCCCTCCCTATGTTACAGGCAAAGCAATAAAAAAATAAATGGGTGAAAAGGAAAAGATCATTTTTTATTCCGGCTTGGAATTTTTTATATCGCCTGAAAGAAGTAAGAGAGAAATCCCTCAAGATTTTTTACATAGTTCATATGAATCAACAAGGTACTATACTGTGGATGGTCTGCGCTACCTGAGGGTCCAGCCTGAGTCAGAGCACTGCAAGATGGGTGTCTTTATTGTCTTAAAGTCAACAGCTATATTCCACAGAGCAGGTTTAACTCAGCAAAAAGCAGATTTTCTGTAATCCTAAGCAAAACCCTGTGTTTGTAGAAAGGTTAGAGACAAAAACAGCTGTCGTTAAAGAAGAGTAAAAGACAAAGTTGGTCATTGGGTAGAACAGAAATCAAACACATGCAATTTTGACAAGGAGGCAAGGCAATCTGGGGTTTGAAGGTTGGAGGGGGGTCAACCATCCGTCTCTCTGTTAAGCAGTACTTGTACCTTTAAGCACAAATGATTATTTATACATTGGATCACTTCTAAGCGAATGAACTGAGGTGAGATGATTCTGTGACATCCTGGGGACTAACAGGAGGTGATGGGATCACACCATGAGTGGGTGACTGCGGCTCATCCCAGCATTGGAAGAGCAAAATCAGCAGGTTGTCAAGCTGACAGAGCGTTGCATTAAAACACATACAAACCTCACACTGATTAGACTTGTTAATTATCATGTAATAACAATCTATCCCTTATTGTCTGATTATTTTTAATAAGTCGATGTACTCATTAAACATAATTGGGACCAGAAAATGTATATGTTCATCATTTATGTCTTAATCATCTATGTCCCTCAACCGGGAGACCAGAGTTCAGCCCTTCTCCTGACGCATCATGCCCTGGGTCCTTGAGCAAGACCCTTAAACCTCCCTGGGTGCTTCACAGTAGCCATCCACTGCTCCCTCAGGGATGGGTTAAATTCAGAGATACATTTCATGACGTTGTACTGTACGTATGTACTGTGTAACATGTGTTAAATAAAGGAAAGGAGAATTATTATCATCTCAGCAACCATTGAAAAGATGTTCAAGGTCCCCACCTCATTCCATCACCATCAGCAGTACTGAGTGTCTAGATATCACCACAATAAGAATGCTGGCCCTTTACACTAAGATAATAATAATACAAACCTGATTAGAATATATTTTGTTGTCAGCTTATCAGCATGTTGACCGCACCACTATGCTGAGGTGCATCCTCGCAAAACCGCATAGTGGCATCAAATGTTTATCCTGGTTCAATCACAATACCTCATACTCAGACTCCTCACAAGGTTACACAATAACAAAAGCTGTACTCACTATGTTTTCATGCAGGTTTTAATCACAATAGAAATCTCCTGGGGCTGTTTGATATGAAATGCAACAGTCTATTTCACAATTATCATAACCGAATTATAGAGATGGATGGTAGAACGATCTGCTTCAGGTCTCTGACATATACAATTGTAATTCTGGCTAATTGCATTTGCTGACAATGTTCAACGTAAGCGTTGGCTTGATTCATTAAAGTCCCCCTGCTTTCAACCCCAACTATCGCAGTAATTGATTATGTTTTGATGAATCCACAATATTCAACAATCAGTTGTCTACCTCAAATAAAAGTCAAAGATATTTTGTGTATTATATGTTTTGATGAATTGTTAGGAGCTGTGTCTATGATGTGAATCTGCGCGGTGCTTGGAAGAGTAGCTGCTGGCAGTTATTACCATAATCATGTTAGTCTTTGGCTCTGCCCTTGTAGTGTCTGTTCCATTATCATCCCACGCAGTAATGGATGCATATGGAACATGAGATTGTGACAGGCTTGTCCTCTGTAGGTGAGGTGACGGCGACATAAAAGCAGATTTGTTCTCGAAATGTGTCTTAATTTCATAAAATTTGTAAACAAGCATCCAACAGATGAAAATGTCTCTTTAATGACTAGCTTCTTACCCTGAGGTTGCTGTAGCGTATAGCCGACTATTAAAAATGCATCTGTCCTCTAATTGACGCTGTGTCCCTTCAGGGAGCTCAGGGGCTCTGCGGTTAGCTCGCCGCTATCTGTCTGAGAAAATCTACTGCTTCATCTCAGTGGCCACCTAAAGCTTCATTTCCCTGCCTGTCAACTCACTGTCTTCGGCAAGAACGCGTTTTTGATCAAAAAACCACTCCGCCACATATTACATCTCATTTCACTGACACTAGTTGTGCACCGACATACCTACCTGTAAGACCCACGCTGACCTCGCCCCTCGACCTCACGTTATCAAAGTAATGAAAAGTGCAGCTGGGGATTCATGTGCAACACAAACAAACAGAATCCTAGCACACACACATTAACGGCTCCCAAAGGCAGAATGGGAAATATGCTGAAGGGTGTTGTTCCAAAAGGGAACAGGGATTTATTTAGCACAATAAGCAAGTGTCTATCCTGAGGAAAACAGGAATCCAATAGTAGGGTTTGCCCAAAGGATTGAATCTCCTGTTTTATTGCCTCTTTATGTGTGTGTTAGCGCAAACTTTGTAATGGAGCTCATAAAATGTGCATACTGCTTGAAGGTAGAGATTTTGTCGCAGCGGGGACCTATTGCTGCTGCATTGGAAAAACCACTAGCGCCGGAGCTCTCTGAACCTGAAAGATAGATAATTATTGATAGTGAGGCTTTCACAGCTGCGTTTTAAATGATACAATTCAAACTCTTTCTGCCCTGCAGTGTCGACATCCTACACGATTCATCCCAGGTTTCAATCAGTTTAGTGTGAGATTCGGTCAAGAGCTGTGCACAGTTTGATAATAGGAGTGACATTTGATAAATCCAGCTTATCCAATCAGCCACAATTCATTGGTTTCTTGAATTTGCTGCTTTCATCACATCGTGTATTTCTCAATAAGAGTCAAATATGTTTTTCAAAGACTCCATGGGTTACATTTTATTGGACTACAGGCTAACCAAATTCAATTGAGCAAAATAAAGATGAATGCTCCAAATTATTTTGGCCCGAATATGACCTCAGCTGTGCTTTACCTCCAGGTGCTGCTTAACTCGGTTTATGGAAAATGATATACAAAAACACATAATTACATATTTGTCTGACCTTACAGACACATCAAATACAAACAGATATTTAAACCTTTACCGGTCCAAACTTAAAGATACCTTCTCCAAAGCAAAATATCTTTATTGTCTACTTGAGCTTCAAGTGGCTACATCACCTGCCATTTAAATCCCGGTTATTGCGCTGGCACCACAGTGCTGAATTCATAAACCAATACTACACAGCAGAGCACAGACCCCACTCAAGAAAGTAAGTGCTGACATTAAAGACAATGGCCAGTGGGTCACTGAGGGGTGAGGTGAGAGAATGAGTCCCGGGAGGCAGAGTAAGAGGGATTTTCACAGCGCCAAATAATGACAACTCAGGCAGCATCACCTCGCCGACGTCTTGCAGCGACAGAAACGATTGGTTGTGGTTCATTGTATCAAAGCTGACCCTCTTGACCTCCAGATTGCCATGGAAACATATTGTCTCTATAGAAGTGATGGCGGCCTATTGACAATAGCCAATACTGGATTGAGACTGACACCCATCACCTGGGGCCAATATTAATTATAGATAATGCAATTATAAGTGTCCTCTCCCTCCTCTGTTTCCCACTGAGAGACAGATGAGGTCTTTTCATCATCACCGCTTTAACCACGCCACACTACTGTAACGCTGTTGTGACCCACGCATTGTTGTCCTGATGGATCGCATGATCAAATATACATACCGAAGCATGTTTGACAAGGCTTGCAGCAATGCACCAGATTTGCAGCATCCATAAACAAAAATTCACCGTGCTGATGTGCTGATGTTGGTAGAAAACCCGTCAGTTTGTGCACGAGGTATCCCCCGCGTCCCCCACTGCACTTTTCCTCCCCTGTGGCTCACTCTGCATGAGAATATACAAAAGCCTCAATGAGACCACCTCAGCAAAATATCTGACCACAGACTCAGGGTGAGGGTCTTTCACTGTAAGTGTTTGCAAGAGAGAGTGACAGGAGTAGAAAGATAAAAGGAGTAGAAGTCAAATATATTCAAATTAGTTTCTACGTCCTGTCAGTGGAGACTACTATAGGGTCACCTTGTGTTCACAAAGGGACATCAATGTCCAGGAAGATTGACCTGCCGGAGGAAAATTTGCACTGACCTGAAGAGAGCTTCAGTTGGCGTTCCATGATACGTTTAAACAGATCACAATAAGACACACATAATGAAAACAGTCAGTGGCCCATACTTCAGTTAAAGATTTTAGGAGCTGAAATGAGAAAAAGGATATAAAGGAAATAGCTTAGCAATAGATGAATGGGTGCTACGGGTGGTATCATTATAATAATAATAATAATGAATCTATTCCACTTTGGGCAGAGGGGTTGATACAGTATTTGTTTTTATAACTTCTTCCTTAACATTACATGATTTTACAACTTTTTTCAACATTTTTAATAATGATGCAAAATATTTTTAACTGATTTCAATGAATCACTGCGGAGAGATGGGGCATAAACCAATCAGTGTGAGTATGTGTGCATGTAAGGGTCCTGGCTTAGGTAATGCTTCCCCTCTGCAGAATGCGGCACTGACTCGTTCAGTTACCGTTACTACCATCTACTGATATATTATGGAAATATAATGTATTTATTTATTTAGAAGTTTTTGATCTGCAACTGAAAAGTCCCCGACAAATTTATTTTACAACCACGATTGTGAAAACAATATGTTCCAGGTGTCTTAAATAATTCAGATATAAATCTATTTAAACAAAGTATATCAGTCAATAATGTTAACACTCAAGTCTTCAGTAGGAACTAGTGAGTTTGGAACCAAAGACTGGGGGCAGAAGTTGGATTATATTGAAAGACGGACCGCCACAGAATAAATACATTAATAATAAATATTAAACAAAACACTGCAACAATAAATACAGTAAAAATATGTACAATAATAATAAACACTAACAATAATCATAGTAAAAATAAATGCATTAACAGTGACTATAGAAACAATAAATGCAGTAGCAATTAATACACTACCAATAAATACAATAACAATAAACAGCAACGACAAAATTCAGTAAAATATGTACAATAACAATAAACAGTAACAGAAACAATAAATACACTAGTAATAAATGCATTAACAATAAATTCAATACAAATAAATGAAATAACAATAAACAGCAACAATAATTACAGCAAATATAAATATAGTAACAATCACTATAGAAACAATAAATACAATCACAATAAATACAATAACAATTAATACAATAACAATAAACAGCAACAATATTAGTTAGGTGGTAAGTTGATGAATAATACATTGAAGGAGCCTGCAGGTGGAAAGTACCAATCATTTAAATTACTTTAATACAGTTTAATCAAACTTTTCTAATTTTAATTTCAAAACATGGCTATACTTTTGGTTTGATTGGGACTATGGTGAGTATAACACCACGAACTGAGTGGCTATAAAATGTAATAAACACATATCCATATCCTTGAAGGACCATCAAATACCTCATCTCATTTTAATGAAGAGATCTAATTTCCTGTCGGTCAGCGCTCAGTCTTGATTAGCTAGAACCTAATAATTCTAAAATAAAAGCCTGCTGGTGATGCATTGTTCTATCAGAAAACTCCGAGGGAGGAAGTCCTCTGTTTGAGCTGCCAGTGCTGGCTGTTTTTGGGCTTCGGATAAGAGTCCGCTGTTATCTTTGTTTAAAAGGTCACATAGGTCTGGTAGAAGAAGCAAAAGCAACAACCATCTGTGTTTTGCGTTCACTGTGGCGGAGCTAGAAAGACCACAGAGCACCCTGATACGTGAGTACACACAGGCACACAGATATCCCTGCTTGCTGGTATCTGAGCATGTGGACCATATGATTACAGATACATTGTTAAGGGAAGATGGAAAAAGCCCAGATGTGTTTTGGGAGGTATTGTGTTCATCCCCTTGTCCCTTTGCTGTTGGATTGGCTGGTTGGTTGGTGTGTTGTGCAGGAGCTGCCAATGGATTTTCACGAAACTTTTTGAGAAAATGGGTCTTGAACCATTATAGAGCCCATAACATTTTTGTGCTGATCCTGATAAAGGGTCGGATCTGGACTATGAAGTTTCCATCGAGAGCGTGTGGAATTTGGTGCAGATCCAAATCAATATCCAGATCTGCCAGATATAAATGTGTTTTCGTAAGGGTCAGGCTAGACTGTGGTAACAGCGCTAGGGTTGTATTTTAGATCATGCTAGATTGACTCTATTTCATTTTGCGCAATAACAACCTGTTCGGATGAAGGGCACAAAACCAGAAACAACAACCAGAGATTTGAGCCGGAGGTTGGATGCAGACCAACCTACTGTTCCTTTTCTACACACAGTGAAAAGAAGAATAAAATAAGTAAGATATAACATTCATTACATTAAATCCAAAAATGCAATCTCATTGATCATTTGAAATAAGATTCTTAACATCTGTATTTTTGCGTCATCTCTTTGATGAGGACTTTCTAGAAACTCTGCAGCCAAATGTAATTGATTAAGAGGGCCCTCATTCCACTGCCCTAAAAACATATTTACACTTTGAATATGGATTTGAATTAGTTCTGAAACCTCGGATGAATGCTGTTTATAGTTAATACTATAAACAGATGGTGACTCCACATCTGCACCGAGACTTGCTTGAGACTATAAAAGCTCTTATGAAGGTGAGTTTCAATGGCAGGATTGTCTGCATCCTCCCTGTTTCCTTTGACGGAGAAATGTGAAAACAGTTACAGAAAGAGTTCAATCTGCAACTTTTTTTTCATTATTCCATTGTTTTCCTTCTTCACACTTAGAATGGTAGTAGGGGATGATACATAGTTGCTCACGAGTGGGAATGTGAACTACACATCTGCATAAACACACACAACACACCTTATACTCAGCAGGATTCCATACAGGGAATTAAAGCTGTATTAGCCAGTGGACCTGAGTATTAAAGGCCATTTCATTTATTAAAAAAGGCACTGACTGCAGTGATTGGGGAAATAAAAAAAAAACTACAGAAACCAGCAGAAACCTACAGAGACACGAGTCTCCCAGCGCCTCCACTGGGAGACTAAACAGTTTTGTCCAATCTACAAGTTCAAAATCCAGTTAGAAACATTTTTGAAAAGCAGGGATCAGCTCCTCCTTGATAATAAATAAAAAAAATAAATTGTAGTTTATTAGTACTTCTTGTCAAAGCAGTAATGTCAAAGAACGAATAGCAATGCAATCTTTATCAGAGGTTGAACTACTGTATCGGATTCAGGCTAATTAAATGTTAAGAGACTGCTATTGTGCCGTAGCCATGACCTTCACAACATGGCCCGCTCAGCAATAATACTTTGTTATTTCTGGTTATGGAGCAATGCTGTCACTTCCTATTAGAGGAGGCTAAATTTGACACAAACGGCACTTCTGTAAAGTTAAATCATGAGGCACAAGCGCTGCTCACTCACTTATTCAAATAAGATATGTTTCATTTTTGAAAAGTGCTTGCACATGGAAAGAACCTGTTTTGTGATGACTACAGCACTATAATAATAATATACCTTGAACAGTTTTGAATGTTGTATGTATTTTTTTTATATTCAAATGACAACAATGATACATAATGATGCAGGCCAATATTATTGATTTTCCGTGGAGTCCTGGGGGTCCTGTGGGGATTCATTCCTGTGTTTTCTACTTTTTGATGAAGTGCGGACTTCCATTGTCCACATCTACCTGTTTACTGCAAAGCTCTGCTGTATTTGTGTGTGTGTGTGTATGTGTGTGAGTGTGTGCGCATCCGTGTATGTTTGTGTGTGCGCGTGGGTATGCGTGCGTGCGTGTGCATGTGTGTGTGTACGGTTGTGCGTGTGTGTGTGAGCATGTGTGTGAGTGTGTGCATGTGCGTGTGTGCATGTGTGTGCGAGTGTGTGTGTGTCACTTGGGATTGGTCCCGTCTTTATATTTGCTGGTGGAATGTCTACCGCTGACAAAGGGGTTTTTCTTATTTTACCCACTACACAAAACAAAAAACAATTCTTAGACCTAAAGACACTCAGGGTTGTTGGGCACCAGTGGTTCATTTGGATCTGTTTAATAATTAATTTCTCCACACAATTCTTCAAAAATATATACCCACCCCGATGTATCATTAATTAATCTCTGTACACTCAATTAAGTTGTGATATTTTAATGAAATGTGTTTTCCTGTTTTTTTTGCCCTGAAGTTCAAACTGAATCTGATGGTCAGAGTAAATAAACATTTCTCAGAAGGGAGCTTCGGTCGTTCCTGGCTGTGAATCAATAAACCATTTCAATATTGATTAGATCCATTGAAGAAGTCGAACGTTTTGCCATCCAATTACACAGGTGTTTGGGTCACCTTAAAAGGTGAAAATTCTGCCTGTGTTTTAGCCCAGAGATCCATACTTGAACTAATTTACAAGCATCATAATTAAGTGCCTTAGATATTAGTTCTGTAGAAATTGTGCCGATGAAACTCTTCTAAGAAAACCGTGCCATACTGGTAACAATTGTAACATGTGCTTTCCAGTAATCATCAGCATTAAGAAGTCAAATCCAACTCCAGTGTCCAGTTGCTGGCAAATCAGGTGTTATGGATTGTCTTAGCACTGGGAACAAGTTCCTGACCCCTTTCCCTGGTCCCCTTCCTGTTTGGCATTGTGTGTGCAGCCGAGGTGAGATAGCGTCAGTTTGGGTTTTTTTTGCTTCTAAGGCATGTTTTTCCCAATTTCCCCCATTCTCCTATTCTCTGTCAGTCAAGTCATGTTCCAGGTGGGGTGACATAGCACAGCACGCAACTACAGGCGGTCCAGGAAATTTGTGTCCTCAGTCCAAAACATGTTTTGACCGTCTGTGCCACATCTGGAGGGATATTTACTGCTGGAGTCATTCTTTTCTGCAGCCACATGACACAATAGTCTTGACAGGTTCTATTTGCACACTCTAAAAAAGCAAAACATATTTTGCACAAATGAAACCAAAAAAAGGTCACATGGAGCGATTGTGTACAGAATGCTCTTGAGAGAGACAATTTGGCACGGCCTAACGACCAGAGCGGAGCTATCTTTAGTCGGCCAATTGGCAAAACAAAAGGTTTCTGTAGAGCAGCTATAAATGTGCTACTACTGACACATTAAAATTGGTCTTGGCTTCAACACTCCATAATGGTTATTGCAGGATCACATTGTAAGAAGAGAATGAAAAACAAGTGAGTCACATCAATTTAATTGTTTTGGTGATGCTGTCTGCATTTAGCAAAATAAATTAGTCAGCATCCCGCTGACATGAATAAAGAGCCACATTACTGCAGTTATAACAGTTAACATAACAGTGTGATGTTCATCAGAGACAACTTCAAGTTCAATTTTCCTAAAAAGTCAGTTCAAATAATGATTTAGAAAACATTAATTTCTAACCACTTCTTTGAGTCTGACGAAACTTTTCACCTGCAGCAGAGCGCCGTCCAGCATCAACCATCTGGAATGGGAATTATGTTGTGTGTAATGTGTGAGTCCGTATGCCACTGCAGCAGCCTGGTCTGGAGTCCTGGGGTGATACAGCACTGCTAATTCTTTTATTGTTCTCCTCTAGCCGCTCTGGAACAATCCCAGAAGTATGCTGCAATGTTTGACCTTCAGTGTGTGGCTGTCAAACCAGCACTGCACTGTCGAATCACAGACCCCATGTGGGTGAGGAGCACAGCGTCCCACTGTTAAGTGCAGGTGCCTCTGTCCTTGAAATCCCAACATGATTAATCTGGTCGAAGTTTGTCTTGTTCCTCAAACCATCAGCCTCTGCACAGCGCCACTCAATCAGCTCTGCTGGAGGTTACTTAATGGGTTAACGTCGTCAACCTTTCCCATCTGTTGCTAAGGATGTGTTGCTTGTTGTGCAGGAAACAGGGAGAACAGTTTCCTGTTATGAAGAAAGGTTGTTGTTTTTTTTTTTTTAAAGGATTGTATTCATTCAGTCTTGCAATAGATACCGGGCCAGGAAGCCCGTCCAATAGCAAAAGCTTTGGTGTCCTAGTAAAACTTGGAGACTGCCTTTAGGAACCTTTCCATGCCCTGCTTTAGTCCAGGCAGTAATCCGTCAGCAAAACAGCAAGAGGAAACAGAGATGTCTGTACCTGATTTTCTATGCATTTGATAGGCTTACAATGTGTAATCATCTCAATAGAAATGAGCTCCAGTCACTGCAGGCATGGAAAGTGTGTCATATTTGAGAAGATCATGTGACTGAGTAGGTCTTTTCTTTCCAGCTGTTGTCACTGTAACTCAAGGGATGGGTGCCATCCATGAATAAATTGCAAAACAATGTTTGACCAAAAGCAGTAGCTAAAGATTTAAAGTTGACAGTCAGCATAATGGGACGTTTGAGGCTTTGGCTCAGTTCTCTTGTCTGATTCGATTGATTTAACTCTTTCTCTGCTACTCTGCTGCGGGGTTAAGGCACCAGCTTATGCATCAGTGGAGCAGCATCCTGAAGCAGAGCGTGGTCAGATGACAGGACTAAATAAAAGTAGAAGAGGAATCCTCCTGTGCATTGCTTAAACGAGGAAGAGAGCTGAGAGTGGGCTTGATTCGCGCTTCGTGTGTGCTCTCTGCTGCTGTCCTGCCTCAGGAAGCGCCAGGCGGCACCTCCTGTTTCCACACTGGAGCGCACCAGTTTATTGGAGCACCAGCACTGGAGATACACGAAAGATCAGCAGCGACCCCACGAACACAGGTGCCTTCCAATCGGAGGTTATCCGTTAAGAAATGTAAGACATGATCTGAGACTTTCTCTTTACCGCTCTTTTTCCACGCAATGTTAATATATTTGGATTAAGTTTCCACGCAATTTCGAGGGATCCGGTCGGTGTATAGAAACATGAGGATAACAATCGGTTCCCGTGGATGATGATGTCCCACAATGAATGCAGGTTGGTTACTTGTGCTTTCTGTTCATGTCAATACCAGTAAGCAAACTTTAAATGTTTTACACTGAACAACGTGGTGCGCATGTGAGTTAATGGGGCGGTGTGTTATATTGCAGTGGGTTTATTGTCTAGGGAAACATATTTTACCTTTCAATTTTCCACATATTTTACCCACAGAGTGTTATCTGATGCAACTTAATGCTGTCTGGTATTTTGCATGAAATTAGCTATTATACAGGACCAAATTAATTAATTACCATCAGATTCTATAGATTAATAATGCAATTCATGTATTCTTTGAAAAACATCCCCGTCAACCACAGTTATATATCACTGGAAACAGCAGAAATGAAAAATACTCTTACGTTAGATCATAGAATGCTTGTAAAAGTAGACAAAGCCATTGATCTATGTAGATGTCTTATCTTTTAGTCATATGTCCTATGAATGCATTTTATGGAAAAGGGTTTTTCCTCTTCTCTGTGATTTCCATCCATATATAAAAATTAAATCTATACTTTAGAAACAATGTCCAGTTCTTTTCCATAGCCCTTGTAACACAGATTGATTGGTGGCATTTCACGATGAGAAAACAGTCCGAAATCATATCCTGTGAGTTTGGTACAGCCAAGGCCACAGCATCCAACTCTTCATTGTTTTTCAAATATTTCTTTGCAAACAATTTCTTCTTCTTGCAAAATTCATATCCTGTTTTTTTGCATTGGGGTGCTTAGTCAGATTATGACCCTTTGTCTCTCCCAGTTTTACTGTTCTTTGGCACAGTCATAAGACATATTTATGCATATATGTGTTTGGTGATGTGTGTATTTCTATTTGAGGCAGTGTGAGTCGTTTTGTTAGCGTCACTGAATAATGGGAAAAGGGAAAAATCTGCACTTCTGGGAAGAATGTTGGAGGAATAAAGGGGGACCAAGCGGTTAATGTTCTTCCCACATATACTTCCTGGAGGGAAGCCTAATGAGACTAATGAAGCTAATGAACCTGAAATTGTCAAAAGGCGAACTGCTGTGACGTATATTGAAAACAAAAATGATATAAACAGGGACAAAAATTATTATATGGCAGTTGCCTCAATTTGACTGATGTCTTCATAGTGAGAGTGGGACAATGACAAAGAGAGAGAGAGAAAACATTCAGTGATAG
This sequence comes from Lophius americanus, assembly GCA_037951165.1. Taxonomy (NCBI): domain Eukaryota; kingdom Metazoa; phylum Chordata; class Actinopteri; order Lophiiformes; family Lophiidae; genus Lophius; species Lophius americanus. Next base: position 5,138,073 of record JBBDHG010000047.1, read on the forward strand.
CCAGGGTGCACTCAGGGTTTAATAGGATGTGCGTCAGGTCAGGTACTAAATAACAGGAAGAGAAAAGGGGTGTACACACTTTGTTAAGTATGGGTGTGTTTCACGACAATTCTAAATTCCATAAGAAGTGCTCTTTAATGGCTTAAAATCTTTCACACACCTTAAAACGTAAAATAAATGCAAGACATCAGAATAAAGGTGTTACAGATTAAAACTGCCTAATTTTCCCTTATGTTTCCATTTCAATACATGTTTCTATGCCCCTGCAAAATGGGCTTATTGGGTTACCCTTTTCCATTTGTCCGCTCTAACCACTGTAAAAAAAAGTCTGGTCTAAAGATGCATATCTCCTTATTGTTAAAATTATCCCATAATTTACTAAATTGGATTCTTCTATAAGCGTCCAGCATGCTTGTGTCATTTCCCAGACAGGGAGATGTTATTGTTCCTCCTCTAAGTACCCTGTGGCTCTGTTGTTTTTCCTGCTGATAATGTTCCCTGCAGCATTCTACATGTCACTTGCTTTTGTATAGGACTTGACTTCCTCCCAAGACCCACATATGTATTCTTATGTAAGCATGGGTGTTATGTACAGCATTAAAAAGTCACAAGTTAATGAAAGCATTAATAAAAACTTTTACCTTTTTTTTTTTTACTTTTTACTCTCTTCACACAGATTTTCAAAATCCACTGCAAGTCCCTCGACCAAAGGTCTGCAGTCATTTGACAATCAAAGTGAAGTCCAAACTGATGTCCAGGCCGTGTCCCCCAGTTCATGATCCAAAACCTCCTGTCGCCCCCAAGCCCAAATATGTGTATGAGCCACACACAGACGGAGAACCCTGCACCGCTCAAAGCCTAGTCAACGGAGACCTGGATCACTCAGACAGAGAGGAGGAAGAACTCCATGCAATGATTGAGGAGAATGAGGATAAGGAGGAGAAAACTGAGCCAGAGAATGGGGTTGATGACAGTGATGTAGGACACAATATCAAAGAGGACATAGTTGAAGAAGAAACGGAGAAGGACTTAGACAAAGAAACAGACATATTAGACAACGATGGTGACAGTATCGACTCTGAGGACACTGTCAAAGCCGATGGTTCTACTGTTGACACTACTGAGGAAGAAAACACTGACAATGACTTGAACCAGACTGAAGATGGCAGGAACACTGACAATGAGAATATATCAATACTCTTGCTTCCTGCTGAAACAGAGGACGAAGCCAAAGAGGTGGCAGAAGAGGAGGAACGCAGTTGTGATGAAAGTACTAAATTGCTTTTTTCCTCTACAGTACATTCAGAAAAACATGTGGAGGAGGAAAACCTTGATCAAACACTGTCTTTCAGTCAGAATGATGAGGAGAGTGTTAATGGACTTAATTTACAGCACAATGGACAAAATGAAAGCTGTGAGCACTTCCCAGATGAGACAGAGCTTGAAGTCGAAGGATTTGCATTTGGATTCAGTATGCTTCCAACCGTAACAGAAGAGCATCCCTATGATGTAATTGGTCACACAGACGATACCAGCGATACATGTGAGTCATGTGACCCCGCTGAAACAGCGGATGCAGATGTATGGCAACCAGAACGGGCTACCAAGGATGTTTCTGGCTGTTTTCGATTCACATCCAGCACTGAGGATGTGTTCGGTCCTTATTCCGTCATTGAAGCGGTTCCACCTACAAACGCTGAAACTGATGGCCCAGAGGGTGGTCAGGATGGTATTGGTGACAAACCTTCAAAAGAACTGCAAACAGATAGTGCCTCGGACCAGGAACCATTCTATGTTTCACCAGATGATGTGGACAAGCTAGAGGGAGGGAAAGAATTCTCCGAACGTGTAGAGGCCGAGGAAGGCACCGAACAGTCTGATCAGCACAAAGACAAAGCAAAAGAAAGCGAGTCAGCAGATGAGTATGCCGACATTGACGACTCACTATGCAACAAAGTAGATGACTCTGAGCAGTGTGTCTCATCAGAAGATTATGTTGAAATAGGAGACGACGATGAAGAGGAAGAAACGGAGAAGAGGCATATTAAAGGAATAAGTGCCAAAGAAAGAACAGCTAAACGAGACCTGGCTTTCCTCGGCAAGCGAGCAAGCTGCCAGCCTCGCCTCAGGTTATGCAACATCACAGTACCACCAGACCTAGATGTGGGTCGCTCGCCTGAGCTGACCAACAGGGTTGTCTTTGCTCACACCACGGAAGCCTTTGAAGAAGACATTGAGGAACTGGACTGCCATATTGTGCCTTACTATGAAGACACGGACTCTGACAGTGAAGAGCATATATACGAAGAGGCAGGGTTTGACTCAGAAGGGGAGAACTTTGTGGCACTAGATCGGAAGAGTATCGTCACAAGATCGCGCTCTTATTCTGGAAAATTTCCAGGTTATGTTCCAGAAACTGTACCAGAGGAGACAGTGACGGAGTACCAGACTCAAGACTACTGCACAGTGGCTTTGGATAAGACCAGTGAAGAACTTAGCCATTCGCCGCAGGCTGGGGTTAACTGTCTGATCCCTTCCATTAAGTCACGGCACCTTATGCTATATTCCCTATCTTCAGAACGTCCGGGATCATCCTTGAGCAACCCCACAGAGATCAGCCCCTCTCCGAAGGATGAAATGAGAATGAGGAGGAAAGATGATACAATCTCACTCCCATGCATCATAAATTCTTCTGGAAGCTTCTCCCAACGTAGCCATCAATCATCCAGCGGTATTTCTACACCAACCTCTTTAGTGGAAATCCCACCGCCCTTTGAGCTGGCATACATTACTAAAAGACCAGTCACCAAGAGCTCCCCATCCCTCCTGATCCAGCATGAACCCAATGACATACCTAATAAGAAGAAGTCTTCCTTCAAGCGCTTTCTGGCACTTAAGTTCAAGAGGAAGACAGATTCGAAGGGTTTCGTTGACGGAAGCGTTCGCTCATCACGTTCTTCCTCCGAGTCCAGCCACCATGGTCCAGGACGAGTGATAGAGCTCGATCGCAGGAGCAACAACAGCTCTCCTCAACTTCAATCCAATATAGTGCACCCCCAGCATCGTCCTCTAGACCTACGATGCTCCATCGTCCACCACCAGAGGAGTAAATCTTATGGCAGGGGCATCTCCAGAGTAGAATCCTTTGAAGGGAGTTCTCGACGCTCTGTCATGCCACTGCCTTTGACCAAACCCAGATCTATCTCTTTCCCCAGTACGGACACCTCAGACTATGAAAACATCCCAGCTATGAGCTCAGACTATGAGAACATACAAATCCCAGGCAGACCCACCAGATCCCTCACTGTGACGGAGTTTTTTGAAGATGTGAACAGAACTACAGTTCCCTGCAATGAGAATGATGGCTATGTGGATATGAATAGTTTCCCTGGGATTGATATTAAACCCCAGACATCGCTGGTAGACACTGAAAGGTATAGTAAAAGCTCAATAAAGATAAAATGTTTTTGAATCATCTGAAGTTACAAAACACATGCTACCTGAACCGACATCTTTCACCTCTCCTCTCATGATATCTAGCCATACAGTTGGATTTTTTGTTTGATACCTTGACTGTTTTATGAGCCTCACACTATTACAGTTACTTTGTTCAAGCGTAAGACATCACTGAAACAACTTTCTACAGAGGGAAAACTATTGCCTATGTTGGTGTTGAATTTTAAATATGTTTTTAATACTATAATTCAATTAATGTTTTATCATGGTTGAAACAGAAATTTCAGCGTTGGATTTTTTGAAAGCTGGGGGAATGAAAACATATTCGTCTATCTGCGTCCAACTCTCAGCATTCGTAAGGGTCCTAAACATCGGTGAACTGATAATTTGATATATTATTACTCATCTATACCACCCATGATTATGGTAACAAATCACTTTTAAACTAGTTTGGTAAAATATTAATAATTTCAAACAATAGAAACGTGTTTACAAAAAAAATTTATTTATAACTATAAAGACTTTCCGGTTTTGAATTAAAAAAGATGTAAAGATGTCTATTTTGACTAACTGTTTCTCACAAAAAAACAAAACATTTGACAACACTACCTTAAGAGTGATAATGGTAATATTAAAAATCTGCTAATCTAAAAAGAGCTGTAGTTGCAGCCATAGATATTTCCAAGAAAGTAAGTCAAAAAGTGTTTTTAGGTAGGATCAAATTTTATGCCATATGATGTTAACCTTAAATGTCCTTTTCAACTGCTTGTTTGAGCACATTATGCGTCACTGTTTCTTATTGAAACATGCGTGCTGCTTGACTGACCCTCTTAAAAATCTGACCAAGTTGCAATATATATATGCTAAAGATAGGCGGACCCAGGATGGAGCCCTGTGGGACACCACATGTCAAAGGGTCCACTGAGGAGGAGACATTAATCATGGCTGTTGAGAAAGTCCTGTACAATAAACAGGATTTTTTTCTTTGGCATATTAAAGCATGTGGGGACTTAGTAAATAGAATTTGGTCACCTGATACAACCAGAAAACGTCTGCTAAGGGTCAAATAGTTTTCTAAAAATGTGCTTTACCAAAAGATTGAGCAAATCTAATTAAAACTGACCATTTTCCATAAAATACAAAATTGCATCATAAAATCATTTCGCAGTCTAATTTTTTTACTGTTGAAAACGAGCTTAATCAAAGATTTTGTAGTTTTTATGGTCAATTCTAAGTGCCCGATAGAATTAATTAATAAATGCCCCAGACAATCGAAATATGTAAAGAAATCATCTTTCCATATGGTTTTTCTTGGTGAGGACAGTCAAGGGTTAAAATCTAGAAACTTCAGTCTATAGAACAGGTGTGTTATATCTTGACTCTTGTGTGTTGGGATTGAAGGTGAATCCTTAGGCCTTGACCTACCAGGCACAAGGTGAAATCTGGGTCTGAGGAATGTTCTTACAACGTATCTCGGACAGGCAGCTGGTACATGGCGGAGAAAATCCGGCTGACCTCTTGTAGGAAAGTGTTCTTTAAGAGATGAGCAGCCCGGTCTGTCAAGCATCACTGGTGTTGAGGAGGTGTACAATGCTTTTGGGAGAGCTTCCTCCTGTTTCTCATTCTGTGGATTTAGGGGTCACATCTGGTGCTGCTGCTTCCGCTGCAAGTCTGAGGTGAAAAAATAGGTTATAGCAATTAGTCAGCTTTCTCAGCCCAGTTTACTCACATGATAGAAAATCATAATGGGCTGCAATTAAAAGTGAGAATTGTATGAGGAGAATGGGTAAAAGGGGGGAGGATGAGAAGAGGAGGGGATGTGTTAATAGAATGTGCAGAAACACAGACTATAGCAATAAATTATTTAAAAGGCAGAGCATGCGTCAATTGAGAAGAGGAGAAAGTGAGCAAAAGTAGTTCTAGGGTGGTAATTGCTCTCCTGTACCGGACATATATGGTTAAGTTTAAGAAAGCTTTTATTAAAGTGACTCCCTCCCAAGTGCTTCTCTTTCATTGAACCCTTGAGGGGCCGTGGGATTTACTGCAGTGTGATACAGTGAAGAATCTCCGTGGTTAGACTGTACTAAATTACCCTTGCCTATGCCACAGTTTCTTCCACTGTGGGCAACTGTCTTCCCCTAGTCTTAGTAAAGTAGTTGTGTTTGATGATCTGTGTGCAGCCAAATAGACGGTCCATTACCAAGACTTTCCTAAGCGGCTTGATATGAGCTTGGGGCGAAAATGCTTGTTCATTTTATCCCTTATTGTTGCCTTTGTTTCAACTTAAGTGCAGCCACCTGCTTCCCTAAATAGTTTATTCATGTTGAAAAGAGTTCAGCTTGCTATTCATATCATTTAAAGAACTTTTCAAACTCATAAAGCTCATAGTTACTACTCCTCCGAGCGTATAGCATGATTTCTCCTCTGTTCCTTTCCAGAGTACTTTAAAATCCATACATTTTTTTGGCCTTTGAAACGTGTCCATTTCCCAGGCATGATCCATCAGTGAGGGTTTTCTTTCCCAGTGTTGTTATTGATGTGGCTCAATGTGTGGTAGTCTCACAGCACTAACAATTATGCAAATAACTTACATTTCGCCCTTGCGGCGTTCCCCCTGGAGATGCTTTTGTCTTCAGTTCCACTCCTTGCTGTCTCTGTATGGAGCTGCCTTTTTTTTGTTTGTTGGAGTGTGAGTGTATATTTGTGCCTGTAAAAAAAGTCCTGTGCTGTCAGTCTAGGTGTTTGCCTTCACAACTGTGTGTACACAGTTAGCGGTATTCAAAGCTGGACATTGCCGCCATCGCTGGCAGCCATGATTACGATGGAAGTGATTTATTGAGAACAAATTCAACCGCCATTCAGATCTACAGAGAAAGAGTGGATCTTAGTGGTGAGGTAAATCACTGAATGGGCCCAGATTCTAAAACACGGCAGACGGTGCCAACGGTAGCAGATATACATTTTAAGGAGTACTCACAAAGATGTTGTGCCACAGACTTGGCATGTTTCCGACTGTGTGATTAATGCGTCATATTGCTCTCACACTACTTCAATGCAAGCATTCAGGCTAGGCTAACATATTTGTTCATTAGTAAGCCTCCACAGCGCACAATGGAAACAGAAGAGGCAAACTAATGAATCATCACAATGCTAACCAAGGTGCTTGTTGGGAGGAGGGTGTGCATGCATATTTGTAGATGAGCATTAAGTCACAACTTAGTGCTGCTTTAACAAAAATGAGGGTCCTGCTGAAAGGTAGTGCTAGCAGTGTTGTCCAAGTAGAGGTGTAACAATTAATGGCTGGTGAAAATGGACTTTTGTTATTGTGCTCCGCTGAGAGCCCATTAAGCAGCTCCAGGGGGACTTGGACAGTAATGCAGATGTGTCATTGTCCCTAAGCACATAGTAAACACAGCTATAGTGGTGTGTGCTAATATATGCAAAGTTGCATTTCCCCAGCCTCCTCTTTATGCTCATTTTCACCTCAAGCAGCTCAACACAAACCTCGTCTGAGTGATGACAAATCCCTGCTGCCATGGCCTCTTAGACATCTCCTCCACCCACTGTTATGTTAGTGATGGTAGTGATGAGGGAACCATCTGAAGTACATTGTTGTACTGGGTGGTGGCTGTGTGGCGAGGTGGTGGACAGGGTGTGTCGTTGGCTGGCCAGGTCTGGTGCCAGGAGCTCCAAGTTCATTGCCGGGTCATCCCCGGGGAGGAAGTGTACGGCCTAGGAGCTCCCCACAAGCCTGTTTACAGGAAATGCACGACAGGGGTGAGGCTCTGGCAGGAGGCGGGGAGTTGAGGACAGGAGAAGACAGATAGGATGACTGGAGGAGAAGGGGTCAGCATTGTGGGGTGGAGGTCCCAATACTCTCCCTTGAATAACAAGGTGAGGTGTGGTCCAGTCAGAAATGCCAGCTCTGCCGTTAGTGTTGCTCCAATGCATCAGGAATAATAAATCAACTGAAACAAGTGAGCAGTGTTCATGACACCATCAACTAGACAACAAACAGGTTCTTAAAGGTTACTTAAAACAACAGTTTCTGAAACAATTACACAACTACATAATATTTAAGGAATATCATTTGATTACTTTCTATTTCTTTTGGATTTCATCAATAAAAAACATATTTATAAATACAAGATAAGAGAAATATATAGATAAAATTCATTTTAGTTTTGGAAAACAACAGAACATTTCAAGCAAATGTGGAAATATTTTTAGTAATGGTAATATTTTTAGTATCAGATATGTATCCAATGCTCAATGTTTATCCAAGAAAAAAGTCCTTTTCTTTATTATTCACTACAATCGACCACCAAACGTATTAGTTTTGCTTCTGGAGGTAATATTGTTTACATAATTGAATTGAGTTTAATAGGATTCAACATTTATACATACAGCAAGCTGCATTTTGGTTTTCTTAAAATTACTCTGTGGGTAGTCCCTGAAGGTCTGATCCTAGAATCACCTCCGTCTCTGCTCCAAAATTGAAAGCAGCAGTGTCGTTTTATTCAAGAGGCCGCATTTTACACATTTTCAGCTTCCTTATATTTTAAATCTTCCCTTCATCTATTTCTGATCGTATGAAGTGAATTAATAGAGCTTCAGTCACTGATATTCAGAGTTTTTAAGGGAAAAGTCTTGATTTGCCAGTCAGAAGTTGGATTACGGCTTTGATAGAATAATCTAAGCTAGACAAATCATTCACAACCATGCTGGACTCCGTAGCCACCGCATGTATCTGCGATTAGGGAATTTACCACTGACAAACAATAAGGTTGAGGTTTATTGGCATATTCAAAATGATAATGCTAACCAAAAGTCTATTAATGTTGTGCTAGTTTAGCTTTTTTTGACATTTGTGCTCCCTTTTATTCTGGCAGTAAGACATTAAGACGCTTTGATCGTTGCTGTTTGTGCAGGTCAGACGTTGATGAAAAGTGGGAGAAGAGGTGTTTGGTGTGTGTTGGTGTGTGTGTGTTTGAGCCCAGTGCCCACATTTTCATGTCCTAATAATCTAACACTGTTCCATGCATCTCCCTACTCCCCAAACATGACTGTACCCCGACAAATATGGGCCTAAATCCCAGCCAGTCATACATTGTAAAGTTTATGTTATCCACAGCTGCATCCCATCACTATACAACAACACTGAGAGTTTTCCCCAACCACTTCACGATTCTAGGCCACAACAGCAACGGCTCACAGCCGCCGGCTAAATGTTATCATCATCACTAAATGAAGCAGACAATCTGAAACTATTCTCATGCTCTTAATCCCCCCATCAGTATTCCAACCTTCTATAGTTAGCAGGCTAATGAACCTTTTCACCTGCTCATATTTCCTGTGATAGAGTCATTAAAGATGCAAAAAGCCCTGTCAGATTGCACAGAATACATATTTTAATACTCAGTGTTTAGCTCAATTGAATTACATATTACAAGCCTCATCAAATTCAGAGATGATTGGTGGTCTTTCCACAGACCCTGAATGTGACACAGTACATTTAACTTTGCTGTGTTACAAAAGAAATTGCTCTCTGCTGGCATAATAGTGTGGCTCTAATAGTCTTGTTAAAGGGATACATATATAACCACATAAAATATATCACATATTTGCAGGTTTGAAAGATAGAAGAATTATATGAAGCTGAACCGAGCTAAACAAAGCTATAGCTGAGTTATTATGGTGTGAGGATGTGCTATGCAGGTATAGAAGATACTACAACATCAAGGAAGAGCAACTTCCAATATGAATATTTTCTGGTTGAGAAGAGTGAGACACAATTTCTAGAAGATCTTATTAGATTGTAGCTATTTATAGTAAATGCTTGTTAAATTTCTGTTAGGCTACACAAAGAGACATGATTATAGATTTGATGCCATTATACCTCAGATGGTGTGTTTTCATAGTATGTTTTGTTCTAAGTTGAGGGTGAAAAAGGTTGAGGTTGGAATTTGTGTCATATTTCTCTTATTTGAAAGAATTTCCCACACATATAGGAAAAATAAATCACCTAAAACAGAGCAAAAGAATGAGTTCAAGTCAGACCCCTTTCCTCGTTTTCTCTTAAGTTCACGTCATCACACAGGAGCCTAACCAACCAAGTTTAACCTGTCTGCTCTAAGGTCAACCATGAGTAATGGTCTGTTGGTGCTTTCTTCAGCCCACCCAATAGGGCTGGTGTGTGTGTGTGTGTGGTTTCATGTGAATCTCTTTAAGTACCATACTGTATGCCTGAATGGAGATGGAATAGTCCTTTAATAGTTGTCTGCACTAGGGGAGATTTGAGGGATTGGACCAACAAATAATGTGAAAAGTCACAATTACAAATTCATACTATGCAATGATTTGCCCTAAAATGCTCTTCTTCTCCCTGACACTTATAGATACTCCATTATGAAAACTTTTGGTGTCTCTGCATGAAAAAGTTAATATGTTTCAATGAATATCATAATTGACAAAACGTCCATCTAATTTCCACTAATTATCAAATAGAGACATTAATTGTTTTGTTTTTATTACATTACACGTTCTTACAAAATCTGTCTATTTCTAACACTTCTTTGCTGTACACCTCACATTCCTGTGAATAATAAGCTTTAATTGTCATGATATTATACAATTTTTACAGTTAAAGTTCAAAATGAATGAATCAAACTTAAACACCAATTTGATTAGAAAAATAACTAAAATAGTCAAATCTAAATACACCGAAGATTGACGTTCCTGAAACATCACTGGTCAGTTTAAAATAATATTATTACTATAATTCTAAGCTTCATCATATAACATATTGAATTTTCAATGCTTGCTGCAGCAAAACATCATACATAAGATATCGATGTGTCCTTTTGCTTTTCCGCTCTCCTTTACATCACACTGGACGTCTATGTGACACGCTGCAACAACAAAAAATCCCCTTTCCATCGAAACCGGCAATTAACTTTGTGTATGTCACTTGTTCTATAAAACCCTTCCAGTAGTTATGACGCCTGCCAAGCGTCTCATTGGATAACAAGCACTGTGGAAGCAGTATGTGACAGCTGTATGACAGCTACAGAACAAGCTGTCATACAGCTGCTGTGAAAACAACTATTATCCAATTATCATGCTGGAAATGGGAAATTGGTCAACCATACTATGTATGAGTCCTGATGGTGCGGAGGGCAATAATGATTACCACAGGTACTATTTAAAAGGATTACATGTGAAATGACCTAAAGTGTGTCCCCTCAAGCGAAAGCTCACTAAAGGATTATCAGTATATGGACACAACTATACCATCGGGGAAAATAAAGTATCCTGAAAGGGATGGAAGTGTGCCACATGAGGACTCTAAGGAGTAAAAATATTCAGAGGTACACACGGGAAAAGAAAAGAAACATTTACTGGGGACTGTTTAGAGTATTGTTAAGTGCTTTGAGAATATGCCGCTACAAAGTTAGCCTACAGGGGATTATACTGTATTTATCTTATCTGGAGTGTAGGTTCTCAACGACTCCTTAACAGATACGGAATATTTCAATTTGTCGTGATTCATGCTTTAAAACAATACCATTGAGCTTGCACTGATATATGATTAAATGTTGACATTTCAGAGTCTTATTGTTCATGATGTATTCATTGTACCTTCTCCTTCCCTTCAAGCGCCTACACGGAGCCATTCCCAATGAATCCTGCCTCTGCTGGGCTGTCAGCGGAGGAAGACCATGGGCGCACCTCGGAGGAAGAAGAGGGGGTTGGGGAGCAAAGTTATGACCGACAGGTGAATTATCATATGTAAAGGCACTTAATGTGGTTTACTCAGTGACCAAATGTTCCAGCAAATCAACACAGTGGTCAAATAATGCGCCAAGAGTGCTATTAATTTTTCATTTTATTATTATGACATCATCATCCCCGCCACCACCGCGTGCGCAGCTCTTTCTTGTTAACGCGGTGACTCAAATACTATTTCATTGACTATTTAGAAATTCTAAACCCACATAGACCTTAGTGCAAGGAAGAACTGGATTGATTTTGGGAAACGCGGTTGTATATTTTCAACACTAGTTTGACCTTTATCTACAAAAGTTTTCGGGCCATAATTTTCCAACCGTTGTTCTTATAAATTCTGTTTTTCAGACATACTTCCTAATTCTTTGTCGGATGTCATTTAAATTTGGTTTATATGAATGAACACAAAGAGTTCTATCTTGTATGTATCGTATATTAGTGTAATACGTCATTTATTACTAAGGGGGGCTTTTTAAGAAAAACACGGCGTTAACTTCACGTTTCATTTGAGAAGTTCAATCAGGGTGATTGTTAGCACAACTCAGGGGTTTGGGGGGGTTTCCTGGGACATATCCTTGCTGTCAGTGACGACAATGCAAGTCTAGTTATTCCTTTTCTATTATTATTGGTTCTTTTGCGATGAGAGATGTACAATGAAGGCATTCCCTCCTTCTTTATCACAATACATCTGGTGTGTGTGCAGGAACCACAGGTAGGGCCACCTGCAGCCTCTGCGCCATTCATTATAAACTTTTTGTGTTTGTTTACCACTTGGCCTGAAACTAAATTATCTCATAATTTTCTGATTGGAGTTATTTTTCTATACCGTTGACGTGAATGTCATGGATCATTTATTTACGAAGCCAAACTGTTGGAACATTATGGTTTGAAGCCAAATGATAAAGCAAAGCCAGATATCCATATAAGGGATGTTTTGTTGAAGCAAGAAGAGAGAAAAATAATCCAACAAACTGTCTGTGGATCCACCATTTAACCAAATGCACCGAACTTTGAAGGACTGGCCACAGTTTGCAGAGGGGAGTCTAAATATACACACTGCCAGAGCCTCTGCTGGGCTGGCTCTTCTGCTTCATAAGCTGTGTTTGTGTTTCTAAACTTATATTTGACTGATCAGGTATTATAATGGCCAGAAGAAGTCGATAAGATGATCAGTTATTTTTATGACAGTTAACTGCCGGCTACATCTTATGATTTTGACAACGCTTCTCAACAGCCTTCTTCACAGACAGTGCTTGAGTGCTTGCTGTGATTAGTTTCCTGCTCTTCCCTCTGCTATTTCATTGGCTTTTATCTGCGATATCTCCTGTTTTTCTGTAAGACTCACTGGACTAAATGTTTGGTCACAGTAATTGATTTAGTGGGATTCAGTTGTGTGCTCTTCTTCTTGCCCACCAGCCTGTGGAGCGCTGCCTCTTCTGCTGCTCTGCTCCTCACTGGACTCTGGCAGAGCACAGCCTTCATTTCTACTGGCTCTCAGCAGTAGTCTTCATCAAATACCGGTCTTCATAGCTTGAAAGAGAATGGCCCTCTGCTATTTAGGATATGGGGTCCTGTGATATGCCGTTAAGTTACTCTTTGGATGGGTGTAATTTTAGATTGCGTTACTGTAGCTCAGCTACAGCAGGAAAAATAAGCCTGGCTAATGAACTCTGTTGGCCTATATTCTCAGTCTTTACTTTGAACTGGTCACTGTCCGTCTGTGCTACATGTCCCCCCACTCCTGTCATGCCCACACGCAGTCACACAACGTCATCAGTCACCACCACCCACTGACCCGTTTGTGTTTCAAGTTCCAGTCATGTTTAAGACCCTTTGCAGATCTGCTGGAATACTGTATGATATTAAGTAGGTCTGCAGTGCAAAAAGCTTTGTTACTTACAGTATTAATATTCTTACTTACGTAATGTGTGAATATCTTGTCGTTTCATCTCAACTCAAACTCTGTGACAGTGCACTTACCAAAAATGATTGATAAGAATTATTTGGTGACTTTCAAACACATGTGCCAGTTTTTTTGCTCGAGTAAAAATGATTGGTTTAATGTGCTGCCTGTTGATGCCAAATGGAGATTAATGGAGATGCTGCATTATTCTTCTACACTGCCTCCTTGGCCGCCATTTGAAAGAAAAAGACTTCTGATAATTTTGGCCATAAATGAATGCATTTATTAATGACTCATTGGCATGTAACAGATTCACTCTTGTGCTGGTTGAAACATTTCATCAAACATATCAGACTTCCGTCCAGTACAGGGCGACCATCTTACTGTATCTCAGAGATGATGTATCTCACCCTTCCTGTTGCCACCACGTCAGGCTGCTGCTCCCTTCATGTGACACACATTTCCTAGTTTATTATTCAAAGAAAAAAGGACAAACAGGAAGGAGAAGGAACAGAGAGATCACTTTTTCCCCAGGAAAAATGCCGTCTAATGGAAGTGGTTGGGTTTATTTAAAGGAAATGAGGATCAGTGTTTGCAGTATCTGTGAAATGCCCAACTGAGGAAAAAATAACACTGATAAGGCACAGGAGCTTTACCGGTAGACCCTTAAATGGTTTCAATGTTATGTTTTGGCTGAGATGTTTTGAGACCTTGTGATTAGCCTCCAAATCAATGGGCAGCCTTGTTGTCGCCACACACACAGCCTCTCATACATAATGCATCCAATTTTAAAAGTCCCGTGTTTGAGAAGGTCCTTCATGTCTACTTGTAATGAAATAATCGGTCTTATTTTGACAGCACACACCCAACCAAAAGAAGTTAATTTGCTTTTTTCGGAACTATCCTTGTAGCCAGTAACATTTAAGATGAATAAGTGCCCAGAGAGAGCCTTTCACCATTAACTGTGTTCATTCATCTCTCACCCTTCTCCCTCCCTGCCGCCCAGATTGATGGCCGATCCCGAGCCTTCTATGTCGCCAAAGAGCTCGTCAACTCAGAGAGAGTGTAAGCATCTCCCTATTTGCAAACCTCTCCCGCATGCACTCAAATAAAAACAAGCCAGATCCACATGTTGTCTTCATGTGGTCCTATATCTGCTCTCCCATTGGTTCAGACCATATCTCTCCTGATGCCATACCGCTTCATCGAGCCATGCAGAGAACCTGACAAACAATTACACTTTCACACTTAGCTCTTTGTCTGATTTACTTTTCTCATCATAAACAAGTTCAGTAATTTAATATGTCTTGAACAAAAAATGAACGTGCATTTGAACTCTCTTTTCTTCCTTTTTAGGCATGTCAGCAACCTCAAATACCTCCAAGAGGTAAGAAAACCTGCCGCGTCATAAGCATGTCACATTAGCCTAGAATGTTTGATGCTTCTCGGCTGCTTTAACCTTGAATCACCTACTGATGAAATCATGTGATCCTGCGTGTCTCCCTCTTCTCCTACTCACAAATGCTCCGAGGCTCTGCTCGGGTTTATCAGTGTTTTTGCAGCCAGATCTACTTCCTGGACTTGATAAAGTTGACATGTTGTCCTCTGGCGTGGTCAGTCGTATGACGGAGCGTGCATCCACCAGGTTCTCTCCATAATGATACCCCCACTCACTTTATGTCTGATACTAAAGCAGATACGCTGACAGTAAAGGACAAAAAAAAGACTGCCGGGACCTTTTATTTACAACATATGAGCTACTTCTGACCAAGCTGGTGATAAAATGGAGAATTTCAGTCTCAATGGTGTAATAGGTGTCGAAAAATGTAGGGCGGAAGATTTAAAGGTGAATTAAAGAAAAGCCTCCCAAGCGTGGCTTTGCATCATAGTCAACTGTCATCTATTTTCACCATCCCTCGCTCATTGCCTGCCAAAACGAAACATCCCTGCAGAGTTGAGAAGATAGAAGAGTGTTCAGCACAAATACCCTATTCTCAACAATGAATCAGCTGAAACTATCGTTTGATTTGAATCTAAACCTGAAGTCCCACAGGACAGGTCACACTTTTAAAAAAGAATGGTGTTGGGGGAACTGCTAATGAGCTGATGGTTTCTGGTCCACATCTGACAGGTAGACACATTGAACCCATGGAAGCCCATCAGTCAGCTTGTACCTTCTAACCTTGAATAAGGTCATAACCTGAATTTCTGACGTTTGCCCCCTCGACGTGATTTATGAAAGCTTGCAGTGGAAACCAAAGCGCCGGCTTTATGTAATGTATAATTTGAATCAATTAGACAGCATTAATGCAAATATTATAAAATGGACCCCTGTAATGATCTGAAATCTCATCACGACCCTCAATTAATATAGTTAGATATTGCATGCCAAAGCGCAGATAGAAACATACAGTATGTCGCAAGTCAGAAGTGACATGTTACATCGGTGTAGCCTGGACTATTAAATCAGATTTTTTATGGTGAGTGATCATTGCCCCTTGTTTGTTTCTCCTCTTCAGTTTTACCGTGGCACTTAAATGGATATTTTTTCTGCCTTTCAGAGGTGACATTGGGTTCTATTTCATCCGCTGCTGCATAATGTTAGAAGGTCTAATTATTTTCTAAACACCTACGATCCGAGATATCAGCCGGTTTGACTCATATTCGGCATGAAACTTCTAGCGACACAACATGCACAAACACACAGTTTGGGGGTCGGGGAGTGGAGGGAGGAGCAGCGTTATGTGAGAGAGACACATGAGCTATTGTTCCATTGTTTGATAAGGAATAACAAGAACACAAAGAATTTCCAGACCCCTTCTCCACATAGGAAGGGAGACCATGCTCCTCCTCTAAAAGGACTTTCCCCTATAACAGCTTTGAAATATTAGATACAGGCTTATTGTTTTTCTCATGCTGGTAACACCTGATCCCTGAGCAGATTCTCTGTTATGAGTTATGAACCCATGTGATTGGTTATTTAATCCAGATCCAGTCCTTCACTTCACGATCCGTCTTATATGAGAAATATAGGGATATGTCAGACAGTGACCAGCAGAAGGGAAACTTACGTTTCTGACGTCCATTTTGGATTATGTGTGTGTGTGTGTGTGTGTGTGTGTGTGTGTGTGTGTGTGTGTGTGTGTGTGTGTGTGTGTGTGTGTGTGCGTGCGTGCGTGCGTGTGTGTGTGTGTGTGTGTGCGTGTGTGTGTGACCTGGGACACTGCTGTAAATGTAGATGGTCTCCCTGGCAGACTTGATGAATATTAACTCCTATGTGATCGATTGTGCGTGATGAAGATAATGTTCATTATCTCACTGCCAACTGGGACTACTCAATTTATTTTATGTCAGTGCTTATGCATTATCGGAATCAATGGGCTTCAGACACTTATCCTTATCCCTTACACACTTGCCAAGGCTTTATGACATTAGTTTGCCAGCCAGACGGCTTTTCCAATATAGAAAACTGAGATTTATCTATTTTATCCTTTATTTTTGCCTTAATTTGCTGAGAATATAAAAATTTGCCATGTGCTGTAACTCTTCACGTGAGTCCTGCATCTATTACAACGCAGCTATTATTGTCTGTTGCTGTTATTTAATGTTTGCTGAATGAACTTCAGTGGGTCCAGATTAATTGCACATCAGGTGAGTTTGTAGGTACTTGCCTGCACAGACATGAAAGCTACAATGCAGCCTTGTGTCATTGAGCACCAAGGTCATTTTGCAAAAACACCTGGTATGCGAGTTATTCCGCCTTTCCTTAATGCCTGGAGAGAGCCCAACGCGGTGAGAAGACATGGAGGTGATGTGAAGGGAGGCTGGTAGGAAGGATGTTTAGGAGGATCTGTCCTTCCTTCCTACCATTTCTCTGCCCCTGCCCATTCATTTGTTCCGCCGTGCTTTTCATTTCTCCTGCTTTCCCTCCCTTCCTCTTTTCATTCTAACTGCCATTCCTTACATTCCTTTCCCCTTTGCAGTCTTTGGAATCATGTATTTGTTCTATTAAAAATGTCTTTGTCTTGAATCACGTTTTCCCCTCTCTTACGCAGGACTTCAGGTCAGCAGTGACAGAGGCAGTTGGTGAGGAGGGGGAGACTGTGCTGGAGGAGCAGATATTAGAAGAGATACTGGGCGTACTCCCCCGAGTTTGCAGCCTCCACAGCAGCATCCTCACTGAGCTGGAGGAACGCCTCAGTCAGTGGTAGGAATCACCATGGTCATCCACGTTGGCTGCACCGTGGACTGTTGTAAAATAAATAGATACATAAATTAGCCCTATTTAAACAAGATTGTAATTAGTTCATTTAATTTTTTCATTCACCATGTTGTATGTCAATGTGCTCTAGGTTATAGTAAGAGACATCCCAGATTTGCCAGCATTTGTAGGGCTTATTTCTTAGTTGTGAGTCACATGAGCTAAGTTGAGCAAAGTTGACATTGAAGTTGTCATTCCTTTCCCGCCGTTGGGAAACTCCATACGTTTCTTGTTACTTCCCAGAGTAGGTGATATGTCGCTTAGCCCCCATGAATCGACTCTAACCTTGATTTAAAATGCATATGATATTTTAAGTGGTCATTCTTCAAACCAGCGGCTCTGCATAGCAGCTAGAACCACTGCAGCAAAAGGCTTTTTTCGGCAGCATTTAATATTGATTAACTCCGCTCTTAAAAAAAACAACCTCCCAAAGCATAAGTGGCGCCCGATGTTTTTATGTTGGCACTTTAGTAATCATTTTTATTCACTTTCTCCCTGATAGTTACATGAACAATTGGATCCAACTTTCTAACGGCAGTTTAACTTAGCTTGGCTTTAGTATTGGAGACTTTGAGAAACAGATCCTCTGGTACTAGCTAAGACTCCTTTAAAGGATTCTGATTAGATACAACATCATAACAGCCTGTTACATCTGACTCGCAGGCCGCAATACTGAAGGGAAATGCTAAGTGATTTCAGTGAAACAATAACTAATGTGAGTTGTGGCTGAATCAGTGGTTTTATCGAATGAATATTGCCATCAGTGTGTTGGCCAGATTATATTTGTATTATTACACCAACAACATGCACCACACACTGATTTTAATTTTATTTCAAATAACAATAAAATCAGTGTTTGGTGCATGTTCTTGGTGTAATAATACAAAGTATAATAATCTAGCAACAGCTAGAGCAACAACTGCATCTGAGCAAGCAGGATCAAGTAGCTGGAAACACTGACCAGATATTCCCTGTTAATATAATGGCACCTGAACTTCACCAACCCAAAAACCTGTAGGAAGTCAGTCACACACAGTACATAGCAAACAAGACCCAGACTGGAAACCATAACAAGAAACCATCTAAATGCATAACCTGCTTAATTCATAATAATAATAATGCATACTTTATTGATTAAACATCATCCAGGTACAACAGTATGTTTTTTTCCAATGTTTTAGAATTCTAGGGCTGGGTACAGAAAATAATACAAAAAAAATACAACACTAAAATTGTCATGTAATACCATTATCTACGGAAAAGCTCCTGGTGGATTATGAAGCTGTGTGAAAAAATAGAAAATATAAATCTGCAACATCCTCAAAATGTGAAGCGACATCTTTAGACTTAAGATTGTAAGCTGCTCTCTAATCATAAAAGTATAAAAAGTAAAAATACCTGTACTTTTTCTGGGTCTGCAATGCAAATCAAATATTTCTGATATTTGTATTTAAGCCTCATTCGGTAAACATAGAATGACAGATGATGATATTTTAATCTTTCTGTGTTTGTAGGGAGGAGAGCCAAAGGGTGGTGGATGTAATCCTGTCACGCCGGGAGGACTTTGATGTGTTTGACACCTACATCTCAGAGTATGATCGCAGCATGTGCTTACTGGAGGAGAGCTGCAGGAACAACTTGGCCTTCGCCACTATCGTCAAGAAGTTTGAGGTAATAAACCAAAACGAATAGGAAGACTAGAACCTGAGCAGAAATGATTGTGATTCCTATCAATACTCTTTTTGTCTAATACTTTTTTTATACGTTTTTATACTTTTTTTATACGTTTTTTATTTTAGTGATTGTTTGTTTTTTATTTATTCTCCTCAAAGGGAGAAATATTTTCTTATATAATCGCAGATTCAGTGTTCATGTTTGTGGGTGGAAAGGGAAGATTTGTGGTTGTTTCCAATGACCAAAGCTCTCACCTGTTTTTTTTCCCTCTGACACCCCTCACTGCCTCTCAAATGAGATTTTGTCAACCAGCTTCAACTAGGAGATAAAGCCTTTCTAAACCCTCTCCACCACATCCCTCTCAATGGGACTGACCTTTCCACTGAATTAATTTTTCCCCTCATTCTTTCCTGGACAGCAATGATGTAGGATTTGTGTGACATGATCAAAATGAGGCAACAGCTTGTTCTACGACCGTCACAGTGGTTCACAGATGATTTGACTGCACCACTCAATCAAAGAGAGGTCCCCATGTTGAACCGGAGTGGGTATAGATGGTAATATTGGGGTAATAGTGTGGTAATAAAGAGGTAATACATATGTAATACCATGTAATTCCAAGTAATATCTAAGTATAACTTGGTATTAACAATATTGGTCATTTTTCACTGGAATGTTTGTAACAGGGCAATAAAGGCCCAGAAAACTAAGCGTAATAATGAGTAAAAATGTTTTAAGACGGATATGAGTTAAGACCATTTGGTACAGTACAGTACATTAATACTTTGGTAAAATGTTAACAATAAAATGTTTTTATCGGTACAATATTTGGATTCAAATATGGTAATATGGGGATATTAGTGTAGTACCCTGCTGTAAAATAAAGTGCTAGCATATTTTTAACTAATAGACAGGATATTAAATTATGCCGTAGATAATACTACTGAGATGCAGAAATGGATTTCTCATTCCCATGCATTTGTTTCATGGTCTATAAAATTGATTCACTCTATGTAGAATCACCGAACAGATGTTCTCTGTTCATCCTGACTAAATGCAGAATAGATAAAACTATTTATTCTAATAAAATTTTTGTTTAGTGATTATAAAGACTTTACGGTGATCAGCAAAAATCTTTCAATTCAACTCCTTTATGCTCTAATGCATGTCTTATCAGATCCTTTCTGTTCTCTGGCTCACTGCAACTACTTCCAGTGATTTCTAGTTTGATAAGAAACACGAATGGACAAAGCACCAACTGTCCTCTCTCATGAATATTCATCAGCCGCCGTGCACCTTCACTGGAGAACGTTGGCTCTGCCAGATTTTAGTGGAGTTAAGGTAAACAAAAAGGAAGTGAAGGTGACAGGATAAAGCTCCAAACCCTCACTGGGTTCACTCTGAACGGACTTTTTCACACTTAGTCTATGCCTGCCAATAAACTAGACTTCAGTTGCTAGGATGAAACCTTTTTTTAGACACATGAGATTGATTCTTGTCCATTTTCCAACAGTTTAAACCATCAATTGCTGCTTGCTGCGTCTACCTTTGTTAAACCTTGATAGAGATAGAATCCGGTGCGTTTAGCAATTAAGGAAACTCCTTAGTCAATATTAATTATTATTTCTTGTATTTACGGTGTTGATTAAGATTTTATTCTGAGTCACATGACAGCATGTCCCGGAAGCTAAGCGAAGCTTAACAAAATATG
The DNA here is from genome assembly GCA_037951165.1 of Lophius americanus. Lineage (NCBI taxonomy): Eukaryota > Metazoa > Chordata > Actinopteri > Lophiiformes > Lophiidae > Lophius > Lophius americanus. The sequence goes on from JBBDHG010000047.1 coordinate 5,158,866, forward strand.
AGAAAGGGTGCATGAGTTACGTTTTGAACAATACAATACATTAATACAGTTATGAGCCTCCTGATATCTGTTAATTATCTCGTCATCACGATATAAAGGCCGAAAAATAATTACCCGTCTCAACGGCTGTTCTCGCCTTCCATACTGTTGTAGTGATAGTTAGTGTGTAAATGCCTTTTTAAGCCTTGTTTGTTTTTCATTTTCTTATTATTATTAATGATGTGTGGGTTATTCAATAACCATTTCTCTGTAGAATGGTGCATTCTGCATGCATGTAAGGCTGTTCTATAGGATCTGTCCTCCCCAGCCTCCCACATGAGGGTCTTGTGTGTATTTGATGGATGCTGCTCTTAGAGGAGGGAATAGCCGGCTGTGTGTGACCCCTCTGTAATGAGGCAGAAAGAGGGCCTAGGGAGAGCTTGGTGGATCATACGGGTCACTGGATCTACTACCTACTACTGAATGCAACAACATTCATTTATCTGTTGACTGTGTGACACTTCACAAGTCATTATTCTTCATAGGGGTGTGAATAAACAATTTGAATGCTTTTATATAATCTTTGCAGATTAAAAACTCCCCTTTTTCTTCAATGCCATTTTATCATATTTCTCAATTTCAAGACTTTAACCTTCTGTACACGCTTCTATTTCTCCTCCACTTTTCCTGCCTCTCTGCTTTTATTGCTACATGCCAAACTCCAGCACTACAAGTGGTAGTAATTTCATTGTGGATGTGGCGATGACAGTGATGAAGTAGCCACAGACCCCCAGATCAGATCAGAGCCAGACCCTTACAGGATTAAAGCCTCCTTCCCACAGCCACTTGCTTGTTTACCACACCATCTATAAACATTGGCTGACCCAGCATAGGGGAGTGTGTGTTTGTTTGTCTTTGTTTCACCTTTGTGCATTTGTGTCTGGTTGTTTTTGTCCGTATACAAATTGTGTACATCCTGTGAGACTTATCACGTCACCCCAGCTTGAATTTATATTCATGTCATCGCTTGTATTTGTGTTAAGCCTAAGTCTTGCCTCTTGTGGAAGAAGCCGTTGAAGGCGACAGGAGGAGGGTGTGTAGCAGGTGGACAGAAAGCGATAGAAGGAGAGAGAGCGATGTAGTAAATTCCTTGCAAAGGCAGCTGGGCAATGAGGCAGACAGAAGCTAATTAGAGAAGCAGCCCGTCCTTTGCAACTCCCCAATTAGATCAGTTTTGTGTGTGTGAAGCAAATCAGCTAGTCGTGACAGAGTCTGAAAGGTGTGTTTGTTTGTCCGTGCATGAATAGTTGTGTGTATCTACCAGCATGATACAAGGCATTCTCCCTCTTCTCTCCCCCTCGATTTGGCTGGCTCACCCCAACAACGCTAATTACCATCTCTGAAAAGACACTTTTTTTCAGAACCAGTGTCAATTGGGAGACAATTTGCAAAGAGCGCTTGAAGAGAGCGAATAATCCGGAAACAGGCAGTTTTCATACCGGAGAGCTGGTTATTAGGTGTCCATCGTGTTCATCGCGCAGGAGAGAGGAGGTTGTAGCTGAGAACGGATGTTGAAGAGAGTACTCACACAGCCCTGATCATTAAAGTCAAATCAGCTGTCTAGGGTGGGAGATTCCTGGACTCCAGGTTAAGATAATAAAGACAAAGAATGGTCTGTTTGACTCTAGTCCCCACTCTCCCCCCTTACAGGCATAATCAGCATTATCTCACCACCAGCCCAAGGTCTTTGTGCGTGTTTGCATCAGCTCATGTGTGGAGGGGTGCAGCCGTAATATGTAATATGTGTTTATTAACGAGTCAGATTAATTAGGTGTGTGTCTGGATGGGGTCTTAGATTCACGTGCGTGTGTGTATATGTGTTGTAAATAAAGTAAGGATGCTTCTTACCCACAGGGTGCTATCTGTGCTACTCTAACAATGGATAGGACTTCATTTGATTAGAAATGACTACTTGTGTGTGTGTATGGGTGTGTGTCTGTGTGTGCGTATGTGTGTGTGTGTGCGTGTGTGTGTCTGTGTGCATGCACACCCAGTCCCTTGTTGCTCCTCCACAGCTCAGGGCATAAATACATGTCAGAGACAATTAGATCCTGATTGATTTTCTAAAGCCCTCTTTGATTGAGCCAATTTCTGTCCCTTTTCACCTGCAAATGATTACCCTGAGATGAAGAATGGGAGTGTATCTGTTTTTTTTGTTCTGGAAGGATGAAGGTCAGTCAGTGCAGCCATGTAACCTTGGTCGCTTGTGACCTTGACTTGCAACATTGTATTAAAGGCGTTACTTTCATTTAAAGGGTAAATAGCTGGGGTTTTGTGGATGCAGTTTGGGAATACTTGGTGGTCTCTTGATAAGTCCTCAAATTGAATTTTTTTTTAATTTCCCTTTTCAAGTGTTGGTAGTTATTATGGCCATTTTTCCATGTTTAGCATTTTAGCATGTTTTTTAAACATGAATGCACAGTGATCAGTGTGATGTCATGGAGCTCCAGTGGTGTACAGTTAAACCTGTGGAGTCTGAGTATACACAGGCACGAAGCCTAACCCAGAACATTTATATGCCACATTAAATTCAATATTGCAATGTTTGGTGTCTTCTGTTTTGCCTTAGTAACCTGACATTATTTCTCCAACTTAACCTATTGGGACATGTTGGCATAAACTTTTACCTTAAATCCCAGAACTTGACTTCTATGACTTCACAATTACTTCTTAAACTTTACATACTGTGTCAGCATACAGAAACCATGGACATACAAAAAATAGGGTTAGTGTTAGAGGACTGTCTTAGACTCAAAAATTTACCAGTTCACAATGGTTTAATCTCAGACTCTAGAGGGGTCAGCCATAAATCGCTTCAGAATAATAAAAATTGTATCATTTCTAAACGCAATGATCCAATTTCAAATAAATTCAAAGTTAAAAATACCTTCAAAAAATGTGTAAAGTTGGGGTATTTGCATATTTAATGTAATGGTATTTGAACATGCAAGTTTTCCTGATGTTGCAGGCCTGTTACTTTCACTCAAGCTCAGGTCTTTCTTTCATTCATTCGCCGTAATTACGTATCCTGTTCAGGGTTGTGGGGGCTGGAGCCTATCGCAGCTCTTAAATTCATAAAGCTCTTCCTTCATAATCAATAAAAAGTGAAGTCAGTGGGTGTGATCCTCTTTGATGTTGTTGGGTTTATGCTAATGATGAGCATCTTCAATGTTTTTGTAGAGTTTATTATTTCTTACTTTCCAGTTTAATACTTTGTGAGTTTACATGAAAAAAACCCTCTGCCTTGGTCTAGAGCAGTGGTTGTCAACCGTTTTGAGTCGCGACCCCCAAGATAACTTTCGTTGGTGTTCGAGACCCCCACCACCACCACCGCACTCGCCCCCCGCGCCCTTCCCTCCTCCATCCTACTGTGGATGGATACAGCGTTGTCCACTGGGTGCTGAAACCATCCGGCGACCCCTTGAAATAATCTTGCGATCCTGGTGGGGGTCGGGACACCAAGGTTTAGAACGGCTGGTCTAGAGCATTAAATACCGACATTGTATACAGGAGTAGCGCCACCGGACACGCGCTCAACAGGGATTATTCCGAAAGCTGTTAAATTGCAGCGCTTGGCTTTCCGAACATCATTCGGAAAGGACTTAGACTACCTCCTTGCAATGTAATGACATCTTATACGAAAGGGGGTGTTTACTCGCAGCATTTTCTATGTATTTGGAATTAGACTGTACATGTAAACCCATCTATTGTGGAGGGACTCCTGCATTATGGGGACAACCCCCAAGTCCTTTTAATTCGTATAATTTCAATTTAGCCCTACGAGAGTTACATTTAGAGCTAGAGATAGAGCTAGAGTTAGAGTTAGAGCTAGAGCTAGAGCTAGACTTAGAGTTAGAGTTAGAGCTAGAGCTAGAGTTAGACTTAGAGTTAGAGTTAGAGCTAGAGCTAGAGTTAGAGCTAGAGTTAGAGCTAGAGTTAGAGCTAGAGTTAGAGCTAGAGCTAGAGCTAGAGTTAGAGCTAGAGTTAGAGTTAGAGCTAGAGCTAGAGTTAGAGCTAGAGCTGGAGTTAGAGGTAGAGCTAGAGCTAGAGTTAGAGCTAGAGCTGGAGTTAGAGGTAGAGCTAGAGTTATAGCTAGAAGTAGAGATAGAGATAGAGTTATAGCTGGAGATAGAGTTAGAGGTAGAGCTAGAGTTAGAGCTAGAAGTAGAGATAGAGTTAGAGCTGGAGATAGAGGTAGAGTTAGATTTAGGCAAATAGTGTTCATGGTTAAATTATGCTAAGTGTCAAGGATGTGAATTCAAATCCATGCAATGTCCCAGCAAGTGATGGTAACATGATTCCCTGCGTCTTGTTTGTTATGTGTGTGTCCATGTGTGTGCGTGTGTGTGTGTGTTCGTGTGTGGGTTTGTGTTTGTGTGTGTGTGTGTGTGTGTGTGTGTGTGTGTTTGTATGTGTGTGTGTTCAGACAAGAAGCCCAGAAGAAGCTGAAGTCCCACTGAAGCACCAGCTGCTGCTGGTCATAGTGAGAGTACTACAGTATCGAATGCTACTCACAGGTAACGTACAAACATAGATATATTTATATAAACATTTCCTTTAAAGGAAACCCATTTTATCTGAAAAGTGACAAATAGGTCCAGTAGAAGCAATTACAGGATATCTAATCCTGTAATTAGATATCAGGATTAAGCCTGATATGTAATTAGTAGTCAGTGTATAGCAAAGTGCTCGTGGAGGGCTACTCTCCACGATAGTAGTCAGTGTACAGACTACTCTTAATGTCTGCAGTGTACAGACATTAAGAGTAGTCTCTACACTGACTTGGTCATTTAAGTAACGTGCTACACAGTTAACGATCGCAGGTTTACAAATACCAGCTAACAGTAGCAACCGACGCGGCCTAAATAGTATTTGTCCATATAACAAACCCAGATAGAGACTGTCTATTATTTATAATAGGAGATTGACATCTTTGAGCCTCCTAAAAATAGTTTTCCTTGACTACAGTACCTTCAATCCACACTAATGACCATAGTTTTTTTCTATCCTCACCAATTGTATGTGGTACAGGAGCCAATGCTACAGCATGGAGGGAGTGAGAGCTAACACCAAAAAAATCTACAGACACTTTCTTTAAGGGAAATTTAAAACTTTTTTGCATCATCAAATAAGGTGTTTGTGCACGTGAACAGAATATGGGTGTTTATCCCCACATCACACATAAATCCCGTCGCGCACACAGTCAGTTTTATTGTCAAATGCATATACATAATGATAAAACAAATAAATACAAATTAAACTAATGAACACAAAACTCATGGCATGGACAGCTGTTGCTGATTTTAAAAACTTGACCTCTGATGTAAATGAATGACCTTCATTTTTAGGACCTGAAGTGCATTGAGGTTAAAGTAAAGTTGAACGAGGGTGAGAGCTTCATTCAGGCATAAAATAAAAGAGCACGGAATCTCTGATGAAGTTCATTGTAGACGCGTTCTTTATTCCAAGCAATTCCACCGCATAAGCCTGGAATCAGTGTCTAACAGCTGAACCATGTACGAAACTCCTCTGGGATGTGTACATGTGGACATAAGGGGAGGGTATCTTGCACATAAAAGGAAATTGAAAAGAAAAGATAAACCCATTTACAAAATCACAAAATCATGTTCAGTTGTTAGCCCCTCCCTACAGACAGAATACATTCATTATCTAAGTCCTTTCCCCGTGATTAAAAAATTATTCAGTGTCGCTTCCCCAATTTGCATCATCTTCTCCCCTCTCATAAATTACAAACAGCCCCTCGGGCTGTAACATGAAGTGTGTTTAAGTGAATAAGGATTTGTTTTATTGCTCATGAATATAATTTTAAATATGCATGAGGAAGCATATGATACACCCTCTTCAAGCAGATATATACTATAAATACGCCAGACATGACGGGGGCATTAGCATAATAAGCTGGGTTATTCTTTTGCACAGAATGACATGCACTTTGCGTAGAGTTTTCACTTTTCTTCTATAAAGTAATCATTAAAGTTTGTATTAATGATCACTTCGAGTGGCGTATTTTCCTGTTTTGACTAATTTTTCATGTTTTTCCAGATTATCTCAACAATCTCTCTCCTGATTCAAAAGAATATGCAGACACACAAGGTAAACATATTATTATTCATAACCAGAACTAAAACAGTCATGTCTTTTCAGAAGACACACACTGCACCACATATATCAAGCCCTCCTTGTTGAGGGAGGGGGAGAGTGTTTTTCTTGAATTTCATTTACACTTAAATGTCTCTTTTTCTCTCTCTGTTTGTTTTGCAGCTGCCTTGGTGACTGTGTCCGAGGTGGCAGACCAAGCCAATGATAATCTGAAACAGGGGGTGGGTAAAGTCTGGATACACTATGTGTTTTTAACAATCGGGTTGCTTAATCTCTGATTAGCTGATCTAATCCCGGCACGTCATCACTGACACACATTTTTCATATACCATCCGGCAATGAAAGAGCAGTTTTCAGATGCTCTTAAAGAAATTATACAGATGAAGATTCCCTTTCTATGACTCCCGAAGAGAGAGGTCAATCATTCTTTTGTGCCTGCCCCCACAGTTAGTTGATTAATGCAAGGAAAGATGATGTCATCAAGAGTCCCAGGTGTATCATTAACAAAGGGAGCAGTGTGAAGAGCCCTTCCCGTAGTTATCTCACCCTCTTCTCTACTGTCTTCCTCGCCTCTCGCTGTCAAGGTTCCCTTTGCCTCACTTTAACGCGCTTCCCCTGTTTATCACACTCCCTTTTTTCCTCTTCTGTGCACATGCACTGACACCCACATCAGCTGACAGACAGTGGAAACACAACCTCCCTCTATCTCTGTTCTCCTCAGTCAGTTTTTCACTATCACATCCCTTTCCGCCTCCCTTTCATTCACAAACAAACAGGGACAGCTTCATTCTCCCTCTTCTCTTCCGTCCAAATCTGGATAATCTCCCTCCATCTCTGTGCTCCCTCCGCCCTCAGGAGAATCTGCTCCGCCTGGTCCATATAGAGTACAGCTTGAAGGGCAAGAGGGACCTCCTGAAGCCTGGAAGGGTGAGCAAAAAAGCACAGTAACACATTATTCTGTATCTAAATACATCACCAAGTAAGAATAAGCAGAAAGCCTTCTGAAAGCATAAAACCTAATCAGCAGCATTTTGACAGCCTAACATGCCTGTCTTGTGATGTTGGTTTGTTGTTGTTTTTGACAGTTGTTCGTCAAAGAGGGGACACTTATGAAAGTCTCCAAGAAGAGCAGGCAGCCCCGACACTTGTTTCTGGTATAGTTCTTCTTCCTCCCATACAACTGTTAAAGCCAACCATTTTCATTCTCTGTTCCCTTCTGTAGTTTCAAAGGTAATATTTGAAGTTTTGGGTAAACAGGTTTAGCGGTCTGCTTGTTGAGAGTCGGATGTGAAGATCCAGGCTATAATTCAGATTTGTCCGTTGGAAACAGGCAGTGAGCATTCCTTAGTTAGCGCAAAGACTGAAAGCACAGGAAAGCAGCAAATCCGATCAAATTGCTGAGAATCATCCAGATGTGTGTCTATGTTTGAGTTGAGTATTTTCTCTGTTATTGTTTAATTTTAAACAGTTTTGAATGCCTCTCTCAGTTTAATTTGTGTCACATCTGTCTATTCTTATATTAGCTTAATATTTATCAGATAAATTGTTTTAGTCCTATTCTAAAAGAAAAACGTAAATTACTGCTCACATGCCAGAAAAGACTATCTGTGCTTCTATGAGGGGGGGGCTTATGTTTTGGGCCATCTCTCGGGCGGAACTCTTGAGTCTATACGGCAACTTTTAGTGATGGCCCCTGCTTGCATTAATCAATCAAGAGATAGCATGCTAATTAATGATCTGAAAAGATGTTGGTCGATATATTTTTTCCATTTGAACAGAGGTGGGTCATTTGTCCCCAAAGCCACAAAAGGCCAAGGCTTTGAGACCTCCACTTGGCACCAGGCCCATCAAGAATGGGCCTCCCTCTCCGCTTCTCTCCTCTCCTTCCCTCTCAGGATCAGGACTTGTTTTCCAGGGCCCCACTTCCTCACAGGATGTTTGGTGTGGGTCACTGGATGTTGGCTTCCTGTGTATTGGGAGGGGACTGACAGCAAAGTGAAGGCCAGACACCCTGTATAATGCAGGGAGGAGTGGCAGTGCTACAAAAACACATAACATGAAATAGTGAAGCCCACTCTATTGTTCCATGGGAAGTTAGTGCTGTCACTGTGAATTATGCTTGAGCCACATATTGGCAGGAGCAGCATTTATGATTCTGGTACAAGCTGGTTGATCCAAACAGAAAGATGCGAAGATGTGGATTTCTATAGAGGCTAACTTCATGTTGCTCCATTCCATCGTTCTTAAAGTCTTTCCAAATTGGATTGCAGCAGAATGAGGTCTGAAATGGCTTGGTGGTTGATACTAGCTTGCTTTTAAGGTTTCGTATTAATTCAGTGGGTGGGTTCAGTGGATCAGGTGTTATACGTGGGATTTTAAGGAAAGACAATCCAACCAACAGTGGATATGAGAGACATCAGTCAGCTCAGTGTCACAGAAGCTGCAGCCTTGTCACAAGCCTGGGCTCAACGCAGACGTTAAGGAATAAAAGGAAGCGGTGAAAGGTTGGGGGAAGGTGAATAAGTGAGGGGAGGGATAAGAGGGGTGTACTATACGCCAGTGGAGGGAAGAGACTGTGGGAGAAAGTGACTGGTGAAGGAGGAATAGTGGATGAAAAAGTGGAATGTCTTCGCTGCAAAGGGGTTACGTAGGTTCACGCTGTGAGGCATCTGGGAAAGTCGTTCAATTACTGTAGAACTTGCTTTGGTTCGATGGAAGCAGGGCTCCACCTGATCTATCATGAATTGTTTTATCTTCATCAAGTTAACCTAAATGTCTCTGTTGTGGTGGTGGTGTTGAATTTTACCGGCTTCCACCCAACTCTGTGTTCTCAGTGCAGCCTGAGAAGTTTGGGTGGGTGTGGTTAGGCCTGGAGCAGGGAGGAGAATTCCTGGATGCTGCCTTTACGGCCCCAGCGGATGTTTAGAGCACACATTAGGTGTGACCGATGATGTCATATCTTTTGTCTGGGAAAAACTGAAATACCTCTCATAGCACAATGGATTCTCAGTGTGGACTCTCTTTTGGTCTAACAAGTAAATAAACACGTTTAATGCTTTATGTTGTCTTCTGCAGATATGACGATTCATTTTTGAGAACTTGTAACATCATGCATGGATAAGCATATATATATTTTAGGTGGCAGAGCCCAGAAAGTTGTTCTCAAGAAATTACTTGTAAACAAAGGTTGAGTGTACTGCAGTTTAATATATTTCCCTGAATATGACACCGTCATCTTGTGGTTATTAGGAGTATTGCACTCTTAATAGTAGATTATTTAAGAGTCGATAGATTAGTTGATATTTGCAGCCCCAAACTAAGATTCTCGTTAATCTACTATTTTAATATGAAAACAAGTGTAATATTTCCTCTTATTTCCTCTCCCTGTGTCCTTTATCAGATGAATGACATCATGCTGTACACATACCCTCAGCAGGATGGAAAATACAGGCTGAAGAATACGCTATCTCTGTCTGGGATGAAGGTACATTAACTTTTCCTTTCTCTGACAAAATCTCAGCAAATCTCCTGACTGACACGATATCTGTCACCAAACAACTTCTAACACAGGTGAGCAAACCTGTCCTTGACAGCGTGCTGAACTGTCTCCGGATCGAGGTGTCTGACATCACTATTACCCTCTCGGCCAGGTTAGCATCTGAGCGCCAAAACCTTGTAATGAACAGTGTGAATGTATGACTGATGCTCCTTTTCTCCTGTTTAACTCCTGTTCCAACTCTAGACTTTAAGCTCTAAGCTCTCTCTAGACTGTGAGGTATGATTATCTGCTTCCCTCTTCAGTTCAGTCGGTGAGAGGGAGGACTGGTTCCACACATTGAGTCGAGCCATAGCGGACCATGCTGCAGGACTCTGTACGTTTGGTGGACCCTCCTCTGAGGTATGAAATGTTCAAATGATCAGAAAAAAAATAATTCTGGGACAATTACTCAAAAATAAATTCTACTACTGAAACGATTACTGTAAAAATCTGATTTATCTTCCATTCATTGAAGTTGCCTCAACATCGTTCTCGCCTCGTCTGGTGTGTTGCAGGCCCGTGAGAAGTTGTGGATGGCGCTGGGTGAGACTGCGCCTGTGTTGGTGCCAGTATCCCATGTGATGATGTGCATGAACTGTACTTCTGACTTCAGCCTCACGCTGAGACGACACCACTGTAACGCCTGTGGAAAGGTTAGAAGCGTAGACGAGAGAAAAATACGCCTGCATGTTTGGTTTGGTCGTACGTCCCTTCACTGGGTGGCAGGTTTTCAATCACTGATTTATTGCCATACTAATAATTGTGATTAGCAAATTTAATGGTCTTCTGTCTATTTGTTCCCACCACTATTATACCAGTCTGATTAAAGTTCAGTAATTCAAATGCGCCTAACAAAAAAAAAAGATTTATCTTAACTTATTTAATTGAAAAGCTTCAATGATGTATAATTTTTCCTCGATGTTACAATATTTTTTATCCTGCAGCATCACTGAGAGGATAAAATTATTAAAGAGTCATAAGTAGTGCTAATAAAATTCCCAAAATGATTTGGAAAGAGTGAAGAAATGTGACGTATCTGCTACGTCAAACTCTTCTACACAGACGACTGGAGATGATTATCACAATAAAATAAGGGCGACCGATTTAAATAATTGCAATCAGAGTGACAGAACTACACATATCCAAAAATTCCATCTTTCTCATTTAACTGAGTTATAATATTTGTTCACAAACAAATGTAGGAAGTTAAATGAGAGCATGTGTGTGTTCTAAACGTTTTGAGTGGATTCTCATGATATTTGTTTAAGGCTAGAGCTTGGGTCAAGGAAGAGTTTAGTAAATGTTGGATGGAAGATGTGAATTCAGGATCTCAGCTTTGCAACCTAGTGCAATGTGTAAAGATTCAAAAAAAGATATCCAAGCATGGCTATATCTTCACCTGGTTTGGAATTGGATGCAGATTTGGGAAATTGAAATATGGATCCTGAAGAGGGAAACATGAACTGGTATCCTAGAGGGGCAGAAACTTCATCAGACACTGTTACCACTATTAAACTTAGATGAATCCGGCTCAGAATCATTCAAATTGATTTAAATGTGCTAAAGTCAGGATGTTCCTGAGTGTCTACATGAAATCACATTCAGACATAGCAGGGGAAAATAAAGAAGATAATATTTTTGTTCTCATCTATCGAGCTCAACATAATTTGTTCTCGGCCCTCTTTGCTATGATTGAAGAGATTTCAAATATTACACACCAGTGCACTTATTTCTACGCGTTTCTTCTTCAAAAATGCCTGAAATGGCTCTTATGTGAGAAAACTATTTTCTAACTTTTCAGACTTGATGGAGTTATGCACACTCTTTTTTTTTCTTTCATTCTTTCTCCGTTTGGGTCAAAGGTCGAGGATAAAGCATTTCAACTGAGGTTTTTCTCTCTTTGGTTTTAAACCTTTTCAAATCATTCTGTGTTTATGAGCAGGTGGTGTGCCGCGGTTGTTCCAGGAACAGATACCCACTTAAGTACCTCAAAGACAGAGTGGTCAAAGTGTGTGACCACTGCTACGCCGAGCTAAGACAGAGAGGTGAATATCAATGTGCTTCACTCAGGAGTTTCCCACCTGTGTGCAATGGAAAGAAACTATCTTTCTGTGTTTCCTGCTCGTTGAGATGATATTAACTGAGCGTGTCTTTAGGTGGCAGCATGTCAGGTGCGTGCTGCAACTCCAGCCCGCGGACTCAAAGGGCCAGTCGTCCCCTCTCTGCTGTCTTCCAGAGTCTGCAGCCCCCAAGTTTGTGGAAGAGCAGGAAGAACAGCTCCCCTCTCAACCAGGTGCAAAACACTTCCCACTTTCCATCTGTACCTTATTAAAATAACGATTAAAAAACATCATGTAACACATACAGTCATTTTAAATTAAATCCTTTTTCACTTTTCTTTGTAAATGTGGTCATGAATGTCATGAATGCTAGTGACATTCGATTTGATTTGGTCTTTGCTTCAAATGAAAACGTGTTCACCTGAAGCACATAATGACATGTTTTAATAACATGAGTTATAGGCAAAGCAAACACAAACAGTATTACCTCAGACAACAGGCTAATAAGTCCCGTTTTCCGCCATGTTAGTCTGTCAGTTGGTCGATCAGTCAGACCGTTTGGTTTGTTGGTTTTTCATCAGTATTTTGGCAGAAACTACTTTACTGTCAGAAAATGTGGATGGGATAATTTTGTAGTTTATGATGTGTTACAAATAGCTCTGTTCATATATTCAGTCCCTCTCTCCACGACATCGATCACTGTATGTTAATGTTCGGTATTTTTCCCAGGTTTCGCTTACTGTCGAGGGCTCCACCATGAGTGGAAGCCTTCAGCGTCGGAAGAAAAGCAAGAGGAAGTGGAAGCGGCTGTGGTTCCTCCTCAAAGACAAGGTGCTCTACACCTTCACATCCAGTGAGGTGAGGGGGCACAGAGTCTCCCAAACCAGCCCCAAAATACTCACACTCTCTCCTGATCTCTTTTCTTCTTCACGTCTGGCCACTGCAGTGCCAGACGTGTTTACACATTATTTCTGCTCAACCTTTCCTTCTGGACACAACACATCATGTGACTAATGAAGGGACTCTCTGTGCTCTCTCTGTGTTTCTTAGCACACGTGTGCATCTGAGTGCTGCTCCGTTTTTTCTCAAAGCATATTAACTGAATACTGTTGACAGCAGGATTGGGGTTATTAGCCTGTCATTGATATCTTCACTCTGGTTTATTCAGGATAGAGTGGCTTCAGAGAGTCTACCGCTGCAGGGTTTAACTGTAAAGTTGACTGAGAGGCCAGAGGGAGAGGAAAGCAGCAACGTCTTCCATCTCTACCACAAGAAGACCCTGTACTACACCTTCAGGGCCGATGATCAACACACTGCACGCAGGTCAGAGCTGGAGCGGTTTATTTAAACATGACTAAAGATGAGGTCAGTTTCAGTGTAGAGATGAGGTTTCCATGAAAAGTGAATTCCCCAACTGCTGAGAGAATCAAACCCAAAGCTGTGACGTCTGCTGATTGGCCTGTGTCTTATGTACACGACACTGCCTTGTTTATAGCGCAGTGCTCTTTAGAAAAAGATCTTTGTTAAACTGTGAATTCAGTATAAACACATAGACAATGACTGTCCTGTATGACCTTTATAGTGTGCTTGGGTGGATTGTTGTCTCAAGTGCCAATTATAATGTTTCTATATGGCTTGGCTCTTGTTCATATTTTACATTCTTGTCAACCTTCACATTTTCTTATTGTGTTTTATTTTATGTATTATACCATCTGTGTATTTGTTCTTTAATCTAAATGCATTATTATTTTGATCTGTGGGATGTATGTGACTGTTTTCATGATTTTTTTTTTTTTTCTGCTATTCCTATACTACTGGTAACCAATCAAATGGATTAAACACATTTTTCAATGAGCACATCAAAATCAGCTAATATATAATTATCAGTTTTAAGCTCTCTGATATCATAGTTAGTACCTATCTCTAAAATACTTATGTGTGAAGCAGGTTTTTACACTGCAAAAAATTGCCAAATATTCTTAAATTATAATCAAATTCTCTTAAAAGTAGCAGAAGAAAATCTTCCAATGGGGAAAGCAAGTTTTACTTGGGTGGAATTCTTAAAACAAGCATTAAATTTAGCCACTGAAATGCCGTGATGGTCCACAATATTGGACAAAGATGCTCAGATTTAGTAATCATACAGAATACAACATAGCAAAGTTAGAGCTCTGCATTTGACCCGTCCCTGAGGAGCAGCCGAAAGCACCTTTGAAGTACTCGAGGAGTGTGGGGGTCAGGGTCTTCCTCAAGGTCCCCTACAACATATAGACTGCTGGGCACGAACCGTCGACCTTTGGCTGCAGCCGCCCACTCAAGTTTCAAAGTTTACAAGCAAAAACAATCATTTTTGTAAGATTGATCTACTTAAAACGAGTCTTCAATCCCTGGGATTAATCTGATTTTAAGAATTCATAACTACATCTAAAATGAATAATTAGGGGGAAAAACGCTTAGAAATAGATCAAACATCTTTAAACAGAATTCCCTTATTCTTAAAATAAGGGGGGGGATCTTGTTCCTCTGCTGGGATATTATACAAACCATTGTTGTACCTTGTTACTTCTTACTAGCTGAAGAAAAGCTGTAATTTTTTACTAAGATTAAAGTAGGATATTTTTTCTTAAATTTGAAAAATGCTTGACAAGATTATTTTTCTATTGAGACAAAAATAAGATACATTTCCTAGTAGCAACTTTACTTTCTTGAAATTCCTTTTCTTTGCAGTGTAGGCTGAATAGACGTTACTATGAGGGGTAAAGAGACAGATGAAACGAAACAAGCACAAAACATGAGTTCATAAAATCATGATAAAGGCAAAACAAATATTTTAAGAGCCTTTTAACAACAACCAAAAAGGTTCCCTTCTAGACAGTCTTTTATTGTCTATTGAGTGTATTATCTGGAGTATTGCCCCCTTAACTAGTCCTTGAATTCAAGCATTAACTGTCCGTGATTTTTTCCGTGTGTTTCAGGTGGGTCAACGCGCTGGAGGAGGCGACTGTTTTATAGCACTTGCTGAATTCACCCTGCTACCCGCTGCATCAAAACTCAATCCGTCAGTAAGGGTTCATCATGCCCAGTCTTGGAAAATTGAATCATCGGAGGATCTTAGACAAGGCTATCCCAGGATTTTTGGGGTAAATGTAGAAGAATAACGGGGAACCTCACTTTTCAGGAGCAGTGCTTCATCCACAATAGATTTGATTTTATTATTTTATCCCTTCTGTTTCAGCTTTTACAAGGGCCGTGAAATAATTACCCTCCAAGTCAAGCTTCTTTTATATTTTTTATTTTTTTATTTGCCGTATTTCGGTGACTATTTCTGATGTTTTGCCAGATTTTTACCCCACCGTTTGGTTCTGCAGCTTTATAAATGAGACAGTTAGTTCCTGTGTTACGTGACGGATGTAACATGACTCTGCAAAAGTATGCAATTAGCCTTTGCTCTGCCAGTAAAAGGGAAAATATTGATCCTGTAGTGAATTCTATGTTTAATTTGTATAGAAATGGTGTTTAGATAGTCTGAGTAAGAGGTCAATTTAATCATCACGGTGTGTATACTTACAGCATCTATTTCTCGTGGAGTGTTACAGTTGTATTGAATCTACAAAACTATGGAATGAACTTCAGCATGACGACCCCTGAAAAGCATGTCTGAAGGATGAACACTCTCAGAGAGGCTTTCTGTTTGACTCTGATGGTTTGGATACATTTGTCATACAGTTCTGAAGTGCCAGTTGATTTCCATCCTTAGAACACAGTGAAATTAGCAGTTATTGATGAATGTGCCTGAGATGAAATTGTACTCTTCTGTCGTTCGTTATCACAGTACTGTATTGTCAAACCTCCAACAGAGACATTAACAACGTTTGCCTTTTATCTACTTTTTAATATTTTAATATTCTACTTTCTTTGGAACTATTCAGTTGCAGTCCATTAACATAAGAATAAACCATAGTGCCACTTTATTATTGCATATTCCATGCTGTATATATGCTGCTGGATGAAGTCACGCTGTAACCACGTGGAGAAAATGGAAACTGCTGAACAAAAGCTGATGTCATAATGTGTATAAACTGTGTTAGAGTCATCTGAGCCGCTCACGTCTCCAGCAGTAGGGACAACACTGGAGTTTTATTCTTCTCTAAACTGTTTTTACATTATCAGACAGCCATAGCTGTCCTGGATAACCTACCGTCAGGCATTTACCGCTCCATTCAGGATGCAGCTGCTCGTGTGATCTTTAAGGCACTCAAACTACACAATTTCTAAATCACATTTTTCTTCGTAAAGTACTTTGCAGATTTTCTACTTGTTTCCTATGTGCCATATCTGCAGTGTTATTATGGATTGTACCTCTTGCATAATAGTGCATTGTAAATGTTAATGTATATAGATACATAAACAAAAAATAAACTCTTTTAAAACGATGACTTCATGTTCCCTCACTGTTCTCACACCTGACTTTACTTCTTTATTTTAAATGAGCATTCATTTCTAAGACATAAACCGAGTGGAGTTATGGTATGTCGCAGCTCCTGTACAGATTCTACTTTTTTTCACTGTTCCATGACAATTTTCTATCAGAACCAGCATTACTTTATTATTATTATTATGTGCTACAGAAGCTCTTCTGTTGGATCAGAAAACACATGCAAGCCTCACCTGAGTCTTGGGTGCCCACTGCTCTGTCGCCTGTTCACCTGCTGTCCTTACAAGTTTGGTTGTTAGCAACATCATCTGACTGGGTCAACCCAACAAGATATGCAGCTCTTGAGGTGCTCTTACCCAATCGTAAGAGCACTTCTTTGACCACTTGTCCTTGTCAAAGTTGTTCAAATCTTTACAACTGCCCCTTCTTCCAGCTTCCGAAAAACGTCAAGGACAAAATGTTCACTTCCCGCCCAATATTTCCAACATACTGACAATTGCTAAAGTAGAATAATATCAATGTTATTCTGACTTCCCTTGTTAGTGTTTTATAATGTTATGGATGATTGGTATATCAGAAATGTTCACTTGTACATTATGTTTATATTTACATGCTTTTGTGAAAAAAGTACGCTGCCTGTGTATTCAACCCATAAATCTATGAATATAGGAGGAGACAGAATTACCCAAAGGCATCATTTGACATGAAAAAACATCATACAAGTAAAATGACCGCTGTAGGATTGAGCGACTGCCACACAATTATACCAGCCATGATTATAGGCCTCACAAAAGCAGTGCGTTTTGTATTCAGTTTGTTTGTACAGATGTCGATATCATGATTTAAAACTAAATACTCCATATGTAGGGCAGGTGATAGTTCTCAACTGTGAGAAAATACCATTTTTAGACTTATATCCCTTATAAGTCTAGAACCCCGATAAAAAGGTAAAAATAATAGGGGAGATACTCAGGGAGCCATGGCTTTGCCCTCATCCTGGCCCCAGTACTGACTGTATTAACCGCTACATGCTGGATTTTTATCACCAGGGAGCTTTATGTAGCTGTTGTTTTTTGTTTCTGTTATGTATCTTTGTTTTTGTTGCTTACTATTCTAACATTATACTGTAAGTGAAGAGGGAACAAAAGCCGGGTTGTTCATCAGTGCCTATTCGATTCCCTGGTGAGTCAGCTTTTATACCCTAGTGTCTCCATTGACTGTGTTTAGGCACAGTTTAGTTGATTCTGTCTTTCATCCAGCAGAGAGCAGCACTTAGTCATGACAAACGTCTCATTGGAACAACATCAGTCATGGTGACTAAAGAAATAATAACATTTCCTCCTGCAGGTTCCTGTATGTCCACCAGTTTGCACTTAGTCTGAGATGTTTAAATGAAATGATTATGGTGGAATCACACAAACTTGAATTTCACTAACAGAAAAATATTTTCAAGTGTGCTTGAAAGATTAAGCAGATCTGTTTTTTCACTGGATAGAGACAAAATTGAAACTTTTAAGGTGTGGTATGGATGACATGTATTGCATTATGTAGAAAAGAGGAAGGGGATATTTGAAGCATGTCGTTATGCACAACAGTGCGATGTGTGTCCTATATTTTTTTTACCAAGCACATCCTTTTACGCTGTAACATCTTTGCAGATTGCGGTAAACATCCAGCCAATAAAATGTTGTGGGAGGCCTATTTGAAAAAGGGCCTAAATTACATTTCTCATGTACAAGTATCATGCAGAGATAAAAAAAATATAAAAAATACAGCTGTAATATTGTGTCTATATATCAGACATTTTAATCTAATATTTCAGTGGCTTCAATTACAATGTGATACTTTTAGTCCAACTAAAATTAGTTAAGGTTTTTTGACACCTTTACCAGGGGAGATAATGAGACGTACGCTGTTACATGGAGGTGCATGGGGGAGTCTTGATTTACACACTGCAACAACCAATGCCCATTAAAGGCCTTGTTACCTTGGTGCACATTATCCTTCCACTCATTTCAATGTGATTTTAACATGCTCCACCTACTTTAAGATTGTTGCAGACCAGGTACACCCCCTCATGGAAATGAAATGCCCTTATGACTCTGGCTTCTCATCCAAAGTTCAGTCACAAGGACTATCCTCTCACACCTGGGCCACCTTCCTGCTCATACTACTATTATCCTCACCTTTCACACATGCTCAGTCTCTGTTACCTGATCAACCGCAGCCCCAGATGATGAAATTGATATCAGCTGCACTCAATCTGGTATATCCTCATTCATCCATAACTGTGTCAAACCTTCATGTTTAGCCCGTCATCATCAGCTGCTGACTTGAAATATGACTCTCTCTCTCCATTCATCTGGTACTTTCATGCTGCTGGTTCGCGCCCCTCCCCAACTCCATGTTGTCCTCGCAGATCCATCAGCCTCATCATTAATCACTCTCAGCACAGTCATCAGCCAACACTACCAGTATCCAGAGTCCAAAGGGATTTCCATGCTGCTGCTCAGGGCAGAAAACTTCGATCTCGCTCTCCCCAAACAGTCTGAGAACCAAAGTCTTTCAAAAAGACTCATCGTACAAAATTGTCGGTTATAAAAAAGTCCTTCATCTTTTTTTCATTCTCTGTCTTCTCTGATTGAAACAGCAGTTAATGAACCACGTCACACTGCAAAGTTTGAGGAACATACGACATGAAGCTCAGTGTGTTTACCTGGCCTCAAAATCTCAGAGATCTCATTCTCAGTGAGCATCTGTGGGATGTTTTGACTAAACAAGTGCAATCCGTTGAGGCTCCACCTCGAAACTTACAGGATATGCTGGTAACTCTTGGTGACCGAAATCACAGACCACATTCAGAGGTCTCAACTGAACCGAGCTGGTTGGTTGCAAAAGGAGATCCAAAACAATATCATGCGGGTTTTTCAAAATGTTTTTGGCTGACTGCTGTGCAATTTCAAATTAGAGAACTGAGCATATGTCATATTTTTTTTGTCAAACCATTTAAGCGGTAGGTCAGAAATTTAAAACGCTACTTTCATCACTTTTTGCTACACAGCCTGACAAGAGGCTCTAATTTAAGTCAAGAGAGAGCTTAAAAATCATCAACGTTTACTGTTGCCAGACGGTTACAGATCCAATTTGGGTAAATTAAATATAAACGTCCCAGAGACTGCTAAATGAGTAAAGTTGAAGTGATTGCATGAATCAGAAAGTAGAACGTAAAGAAATAGGAAGATTGGGCTTGCTCCAGATACATGATCCCAGGAGTGTCGATGACCCAATACTTACTTGAAACGACAAGAGGGAGAAAGAGGTGAAGCAGCGTTGGAGGCATTCAATAGTTTTTCTTTTTCTTCAAGCACATGACAGTTCTCTTATGCAAACAGACTCACAAAGCTCCTCCCTGAGAAAATAAGGGAACTGCAGAGTGATTAGATAAAGGCCTGCATGTTTGAATCAATGGCCGCTCAATTTCTGCAGTTTCTGCAAAACATAAGAAGGATCTCTAAAAATAGTAAAGAGACAGTTTTTCTTTGTTGACACTCAGAAGGTCCCAAATCCATATCCAACACGCTGATGATAAGTCAGAAAATCAAAAGAGTGCCTGTATTCTTTTGTCAAAACATGCGCCCCATGCAGAGAAAAACTGTAACGCTTAAACTAAGCTGAGTTTCTGCATCAAACTTTGATAACCTCAGCTGTCAAAGGGACCATTCAACCGTGGCTGAGTCATATACATGAAACCAGTGACTGTGTCATTTACATGTTGACTTTAAAACCAATTCCAATGCAATACTGTTCTTATTCATTGCACCAAGCTTGGCCAGAGATTTCTTGAGGTGGTTTAATCGGAGTTCAGATCAAATGTTCCTGTTCACTAAGGACTATGTTGCACAATAGTGGATAAATAAGCAACTAAATACAATTCATATTTTTTTGGTATATCTATTGCCCTTCAAGAGGAGAGTTACTTTGAGGGGGTCTAAAAGAAGAGAGTACATGTTTATGCTGCTCCCAGCGACAGCACACACTCCAGTGGAATATTTTAGCAACAATATGCTGCCATGTATGGGCTTAGCCAACACTGTGTCGGTCTAATAAAACGATCTGGTTTGCCTTTAAAAAAAAAAAAAAGGAAATAAAAACACAGAATCGAAAATGAAAAGGTGAAGGGAGAGGAGACTGAAGTGTGGAGAGATGGAGGAAGTCAAATTTAGTGGCATGTCTCTTGAATAAAAGACCATTTCTTTCCTTATTTAGGGATTGTTTTTTCACCCCTCCCTCCCTGTATGTTCCTCTTATTACTGATGTTTGCCCCCGCCGCTGCTGGGATGGCAGAAACGGCCATCACAACAGGAACTGTCTCGGCCAGCTGCCCAGATACAAATCTAATTCACATAGAAAATATGAAGCCAGTTGTTTCTTAAACATCGGTTTATGCTGCTGCCCAGTTTCATTATAGTGTTCTCATAGTGGAGGTATATAAGTCATAAAGGCTCGTTGTGTTTCTGCTGACTTAAATTGTCCTCGAGACCAGGAATGTCTTTAGCAATAGTTCAAGTGATCAGAGAATAAAAAGGCATGTGCTTCATTGTGTACATTGTGTACAGTAAACACTCCAGCTGGTCACGTTCTATTCTATTCTATTTCTATTCTCACTCATAGAAAAATTAAACATTACATCTACTCAACTTAATTAACCAGCCCCACAAACTAGGTTGAATATACTAGAAAATTAATTATTGCTAATTGCTTTTAAACAATTGTCGCCAAACAAGTTTATTTAAGTTTCACATCCTAGTGTAATGTTGTATGTGGTAAAGAAAAAATTAATTTCATGTACTGCACACAATTATGTCATCCCAAAATCTTTTAATATTACATTTATGCGATGGCACTACCTTGTTGTAATTTTCAAAGATGCAGTTATTCCATTCTTTCAACTTAGAAGTCCTCAAATTTAAACAACATGCATGTTTTGTTTTATTTTGAAGAGTGCTCTCTTCTATTAGGGAATCGGCGAAAGGGTGTGACACAAAAAAACAGCAAATTAGCAGAACTTAAAATGTCAACCTACCTGACAAAATAAAACATATAGTCCAAATAAAACAAACAAAGACAAGAATAAATAGACCTTTCGTTGGTAGACTTAGTGTTACAACAGCGGTGTCTTGATAACTTAAAATACATAAAGACATAAATAACATAAACACAAACACGAATAACTTAAGATGAACTGTTTTGAGAGAAATATATGCAACGCTAAAAAGAAATAATAGGATCTTAATGGATAACTACTGAAAGAAAAAAAAGGAAGAAAGTAACCTCTCCTGAGAGAGAATCAATAAAAGGAGGGGTCTAAGGGGAAAAATCAACACACATACGTGGCAACAAGGAAGAAATATATATAATATATATGGGCTTTTACATGACTTTAAAACAAGAGACCGTGGGAGCTGGAGGTCCTTGAAGTCAAATCATATTATGATTAAATAATTATAATACAATCAACCTGGTTACACAACCCAGTTGTAGTTGTTAGCAGGAAATGAGAACATGATTACTGTCACATATTTGGTTATAAGGGAAAACTATCCACCCTGCTCTTCCTTCAGTGGGTGGTGATGGTGAGAAAACCTCACTGACTTGCTCATGTTGAGGCTGATATAGTTCATAGTGAACCAGGATATGCTTTGGCGGTGCAAAACAAAGGAAGAGGTAACTCAAGTGAAATTCCACTGGCTATCAGCTGTCATGCTGTCTCGCCAGTGGCAGGTAGTCTTTGATGGGCGGGGCAGCAGGAACTGATTGATAAAGCAAGTCTGTGAAGTTTCATGGTCTGGAATTTCCATCAACAGGTAATTGTGCCGTATGAGGTAATGGACAAAAATAGACTCTTTCCGGGATGTGGAAGTGATGGAAAAATGTACTTGTCATTGGACACTTGACTAACGTGACACTTATTTGGGATTAGTTGTGTTGAAATGCTGATATTTAAAACTACTTCAACTTAAAGCTTATATTTGTCTTAAAATAACAATACAAATGAATTCCTTACTAAGACTTGCTATGGTGGAAAGTAAATCAGTACATTTACTCAATTACTGTACATAAGAACAAACTGTATTTATTTCAATTTATTTCCGTTATAGACTACATTCATCTGACAGCTGTTGTTACTGGCTACTTTTCAAATGACCAATTTTACCCTATAGGGCAGCACGACTTTAAACAAGCTATGTCAATCAATAGCCTATAAACTACTTAAAATTACCTCAACCCTTCACTTTATTTTTACAATTTAACATGGGCCCATGAATGCTACCGTAATAGTAATCCAATTATCCTGTATAATAGTAAAGCACTACAAAGGGACTATTTCACTACACAATAATTCATTCAGGTTTGATACTCTTACTTTTTTTATATTTATCTTTTCAAATATTACAACACAAAACCCCCCAAGGCCCCCATACCCTTAAAGTACATACCGGGGACTTCTTCAGTCCGACAAAAGCATGTCCTGAAGCCCTCTTTCAAACCACTTCAGCAATGGTTATTCCCATTTAAGTAAAATTAGTATATTTTTGTTTTTGTTTTTTTTTTGATGTAAAAATGCCAGACTTGTGGAGTTAAAACTATCATGCCAGAATTAATAATAGTTTGCAAAGTAAGCGTAATGGTGACCCTGTACCCCATCTGTCACACAGTGGGGAGACTAAGTCACTTATCTTATTGAATTTGAGTTTTTGAGTGAAGTCTATGTAGATCTTTGAATTGAATTTATCTATATTTACAGTTAGTACTTTGAGATTTGATCCAAATGTAAAGTGCATTATAAATTAAATGTATTATTATTATTATTATTATTATTATTATTATTATTAAGGGTAGAGCTCTGGATATTGGACAGTTCCTCCTGCCAAGGTTCATCTGACAGTGAAATACTCAGTTCTTCTCCACAAGTCTCCCCAAGGTGACTGGAATCCACTGGTACCACAAATGTGGAGACAATACAAGACATAAGATGTTTGGAGTTTGGGTGTGATAGAAGTAAATCATAGAATTTGTTGTTCATTGGTTTGTGAGTGAGATCTGGGAATGCTTCCGTGATGAAATGTCTGACTTGAAGGTAACGGTATATTTAGTTTGGAGCCGAAAGAATGACGCAAACTTATTATGGACATAAAGATCTTCGATGCAGCTCAGACCCCTCATTCTCCACTCCAAAAACACTCTGTCCATCAGAAACGTTTGAACAAATGATTGTCTTATATTGCAATATGTACTGAAATATTTGTGAGAGCAAGTTTCTTTTTTATCTGATAAAAAATGATCAAAGAGTTTCTGAGAATTGTATTTTTCCCACGCAGTTTTTCAAAGGGCTTTGCTCCATATTCCTTCAACTAGCCATTTCTAGGAGACAGCAGGCCCAATGCCGATAGTTGAGAGCCCTCACATTTACAGCCATGTAGTAGTTCCTTAATACAAGAAGGCCATGGCCACCACTGTTTATATGTTTGTGTGTGTGGCCTTTAGAGAGGTGAGGGCCTCAAAAAAAAAATGGTTGCACTTTTGGAAGTGCAACCATTTTTATAGCATTAATGCAGCCAAATATTGAGAAGGGAAGCAACTTCCGTTTCTTAATGTTGTCTTTCAGTTTATATACCATGTTCCAGGATTCAACTTCACTATGGGTTTGTGATGACTACAGATAACTGAAGTGACTGGTGACTACCTGAAATGGCAGTGATTTGGAGAACACAGATTGTTCACAAGAGGCATAAATTTGCTTTTATAATAGTTGATTTTGTATCCTGATTGTTTACTTATTGATTTAATATAGTTCAGAAGGTTGGGAACTGAAACTATTAGATCAGATAAAGAAATCAATAAATCATCAGCATAAAGACTCACAAATGAAATGCCTTGAAGACGTGGAGAGTTAAGACAGCAGCATGTATAATATATGTTTGCTCCGTACAGTGAGTGTCTTATTTTACTGAATCATTCACCACCTGTAGCATAAGAGGGATCCTTTTTTTAATGGAAAGCCTTGTCGAATTTGGAGCCAAAGCCTCAAATACTCAAAAACTTTAACCTAAGAAACATTTTGAAAGGCAGTTATAACTTGCATTGGCCATTTACAGAAGTGAATCATCTAAATACTTTTTCCACCACACTCTATTTTTTAGAAAGATCCGTGTAGTAGAAGTCCTTCAGCTGTTCCCCCACACTCCAAAAACCTGTGAAGGTGATTATGCAATGAGTAACTTCTTTGTCATACTGGTTAATCACTACCTGCATTCAACACTAGTCACCTGTTACCTATACGTCATAGTATTCCCCTCTGAGCTATAAATAGCCCTTTAGGAGCTGAGACAGATGGCATAAATGTACTGGTTTATTCTCTAATAGTGGTGTAGTTTTAGTGGGAGAGGACTGATGACTCAGAGCTCTCTGTGGAAGAGGAGGAGTCGGAATGGGAAGGTGTTGTGGGCAGAGCTGCTGTGGAAATGTGTGACGGTCTGGATCAGCCCAAAGACTGTACATAGTTGAAACTTCTGTTTTTTGGAGACCAGTGCGTATTCCAGTGTAAACATTACATTTTCTAATAATTTACATTATAGGCAAACATTTGGAGACACTGACAGCTTGAGGAGCTTCCTCTTCAAATTGTTCTTTTTTTTAATTTAAACTGCTAGGTTGCCTGAAACGGTGTTGGGTTCAGTGAACGGGGTTAGAAGGATGTGGTGGTGGGAATGACAGTCTCTCTGACTGTGTGTGTAAGTCATTATGATTTATGACCAACACAATTACATGTTCAAGAGCACAATTATGCATGAGTTGGGGCGTGTATGAAAGTTCAATTGCACATGCAAGAAAGATTAGTGGTGTGTTTGGAAGATTCTATGCAATTTTATTCAGTCTGTTTTCCAACAATCATGTAGTCTCAGACCTGGTGTACAGTACACAGTTTTTATTATAGTGTGTCTGAGATAGTATAAAACATGACAAAAGTATCTCACACAACAACTATTACATCTCTGCAATCTTGTATCTCTGTGGTGATTGGAAACAGAAGGGTGGTGGATATAAATTGTGGTATAAGTAGATGAATACGAGTATAATTCTATTATTTTTAGAATTCCGTAATTTGAAAACTGATCTTTCCTTTAGAATCCAAAAAGAAGAAAGTATACATCTCTGTGTGTCTTTGTGTGGTACTCTTGAATCACTTGGTTAATTCAACACATGTCTTATAATAGTGTGTGTGTGTGTGTGTGTGTGTGTGTGTGAGTGTGTGTGTGTGTGTGTGTGTGTGTGTGTGTGTGTGTGTGTGTGTGTGTGTGTGTGTGTGTGTGTGTGTGTTTGTGTGTAAGGGAGAGAGAGAGAGAACATGAAATATGTGTTGAAAAGTCTCTCATACCACAAGTATCACATCTCTTCATGTCTTTGTGTGTGTGCTAATAGGGATTCATCAGATTGGCATCACACATGTGTTATTATTGTGTTTTATAGCATGTCTCACTTATCAAAGCCATCCTATCTCTGTGATGGCTATGACAGGAGAGAAATGTTTGGTTAATGCCACACATTCGTGTTACACTCGTTCTCTCTCTCTCTCTCTCTCTCTGTCTGTGTGTTTGCGTAGTATCTTACGCCATACAACCAACACATCACTGTGTGTCTTCTTGGGAGATTTACCAGGTTGACATCAAACATTTATTATTTCAGTATGTGAGCGAGAGACAGTACTACAATATGACTCAAATAGTATCTCAAACTACAACAATCAAATCCCCGTGTGTCTTTTGTGTGACTTGGTGTTTGACTTTTGAACATGATCATTTGGGGTGTCATAAATTTCTAATTATACTGTTATACTGTATATGTACGTGCGTGTGTGTGTGTACGTGTGTTAGATAATATAAAATAAGACTTAAATAATATCCCATGTCACAACCGGTACATATCTGTGTGTCTTTTGTGTGTTTTGGAATTCATTAGACTGATACCACACATTTTCTTAATTTAGTATTGTAAATGTGTGTCTGTATGAGGACTCATAGAATATAACTATTTGTTTCATATTTAAAAATGTGATTGGCTACAAGCTACCTTAGCCAGCTCTTTATTCTGAAAGAGATTTTTGAAATCCTTAATTTTAATTTCCTGGTTTAATAAAGGTAAATTATAACATATAATAAAACAAACAATAATAACATAGACATCACATGTGTCCATGGGGAATTCACGTAGTCGACGTCATATATCCTTATTTCGTATGAGAGAGACAGTATAAATTAAGATTTATGTAGTATCGTCCCACAATCACTTCTACTCATCTCTGTGTGTGTTTGTGGGGATTCACCTGAGTGACGTCACACACTGAATCCTCTGCCCCGCGCGCTGCCGTAGAGCGGCAGTAGCACTGAGCGGGACTTAGTCACGGATCTTGAGTCAACAACAGCCAACTCGATCTATTCCCTAAACCCTACAGAAGTTTTTGAAGCCGAACTTCTAGGAAACGCTAGGGTCGGCGACCAAACTCGGCGCTTGCTGTGAACGGTATTCCACTCTGCAGCTCGGCGGAGGAGGTAGGTCACGTTTTACTAGACTTGTTGTCGGTTGGACAAACTTGAACTCGGTGTTTTTTGACAGTTGCTACACTTTGCTCTCCGGCTGTGGTGCCAGGAGTCGCCTTTCGGACTTTGGATTGACTCGGTTTAGATTGAAGTGATGGATTCATTAGTGCAGACCTAGATCCACATGAGGGACAGGATTCCAATCCGGTTTCTGGAATGTGAGGGGTTTCTGTCGCGGAATGTCGCCCTCTCTCACCGTGGTGTAGTTACGTAAGATAAGCCATTTTACAGCGCTTGTAGCTTTACTAGTGTCACAAAACCTCCGTTGGAGAAACGGCAGTAAATCAATCATTGATTTCTGCAGGGAGGAGTTTGCTCAACTGGATCAGTACAGGTAGCTGTAAACTTTGGCTTAATTCTGATAATGACAACAAGTTCGCCTAAATCACAAACAAGCCAGTCCGGATCGTCTCAGTCATCTACACCCACAGATAGTATCAATATTGATTATTGCATCCAAATTAAATCAAAGTGATTCACAGTTTTTGGAGTCATTAACTGCGTTAAAAGTGACACAATTCTGATTCTCAGAGGATTGTTCACATTGAATAATAGAGTAAAAGTCAGATCTGGTTTAAGTTTGAACACATCTGTACCATGACCCAAACATGCTGATGAACAGCAGGAAGTACCATTTTATTGTCAGAATGGGTTTAATGTGTTGCTGGAATCCCTCTCTCACATTGTTGGATGTGGTGACAGTAGTGCCGTGACCCTTTGGTCAGCTCTTTAGTTGGAATGAAAGAAGGCAAAAACAGGATTTGGCTGAAGCTACTTCCACTTATTTTACCCTCATGCCTCCCAGTTGTTATTGCAGCTATCCGCCATATTTTACAACTTTTGCTGACAGAACATTAAAGCCACGTAATTCTGATGTGAACAGGACTCAGATATGGATCTTATTATTCAGGGCCACGTTTTATGCTTGCAATGAGATTTGAAAATTCAGATTCCATGTGATAAGTGCTGCTCAAGGCTGATGACAAAATCAGATCTATGTCACATATCAGCAAAAAAAATCAGATCTATGTCACATATTTCCCACAGTGTGAACGTAGCCTCAGCGGAAAGTATAATTGGGGGTGAATGCTGGTGTTCATTAGGTTAATGACAACTGAAAGAAAACACATTGATTTTACGGTCCTTAATTAATTTACTAGCATACCAGTCTTGTTTCTATTCCTCGTGCATCCCACAGATTGAATGTAAATATTGACAACTACATCTGAAGTTATACACAATGACAAACTTGATGTCAATAAATGTTTTACAGTCATTCACTGGCTTAGCCCCTTTATCCTAAATTTCATTCTTTAGTTCCTGGCATGATTTGGCTAAAATTTGTGAATGTCTCCAAAGGACAAAACACAAGATGAACACTTGCTGGTTGAGATCAAAGTCTCACTTTCGAATTCATTTCCTTCTTTCAGTCAGGTTAAGCAACTTGAATTTCCAACACTTAACTCTCACACTTTCCTCCATCACCTTTTGCTGGTGAAGTCTGTATATTATTAACTAACAGGGCACATGTGAGACACAATGAGGACAGTGTATTTGTGGAAACAGAAAGAAAGTAGCATGTCTCATTACTGTGAATGTAGAGATACTGTCTGTGGAAAGGTTTCCCTGCATTACGGCAGCTTTAAAAAAACAGTGCCTTCTAACTCAGCAGCAGCTGACCTAACTTGCCGGCTCCCCAGGTACACTTACGTTAATTTCCTGTTCCAAAATAGGCCTTTTGCCTGTTGTGAAAATCTTGTGTGTCAATATTGTCAATATTGGTTTGTGGCTTCATTGGCTGCTCATAGGGCACAGTTTGAACATCTGCTAAGGGAGGAGGGGTCGAACATCCACTGATACCTTGATGGTAACACACACATAATCACCACCACGTAGAATAAACAGAAAGCACGTAATGGTGTTTGTGTCTATGAATTAGGGTTGGCCAAAGTTTGCCAGCAACATTAATATATCATTTTCATCATTCGTAGCTTTAAAATAGTTTGTTTTCCATATATTTGTACGGAAAACAGTGTTGTCTATATAAACAAAGTTCCCCCTAATGAATAAAATGTGAACTATTATAGTAAAATATGATATATACAAGACAGATCTTCTTGAGTCAATTCATATGCACAGAATTTGGACAAAATCGGACTAAAGGAGTTATGTCTGGAAAACAGTGTTTTTTCGTAGAGAAAAAAAATGCTCCCCCTAATGAGTAATATATGAAGATTTAGAGGAATAATAATATTCAAGATAGATCTCATCGAGTCAATTAATGTGCATCAAATTTGGACTCAATCAGACCATTGGTTAGGAAGTTATGGCCCCCAAACTTCTGGAGACAAAGCTCTCTCTTCTCTCTGTCTCTGTCACTCACCCCCTCTATCTCTATCTTTCTTTCACTGCTCCTCGCACTAGTAATTCCATGCTGGTATGACAGGTTTGACACCGTATTACTCACCAGGGTGAGAAAAGTTTGAAAAAAAAAGTTTAACAACAGCAGTGAACGTCAGTCTGAAAATATAAGCAGGGTTGATTTGATCTCATTTAACCTTTGGTCAGTTCAAGAGTGTATCCCAACAACCAGTAATGCAACTCTAGCCTTGAACCAGCAACTCCAGCTCTGGTCTAATATCTCCCTCATCAATCTCCTTTTCCTGCTTTGACCTGAGAGTCCGAAGGACAGCTGAACGCACTTTCTTGTTTTTGGTATCTCCTCAGGCATCTGTAATCATATGTTTATACTGCCTATTAAAATAACCTGTGAGTGGGTGCGTAATTTGGGTGGAGGGGGTGGTGTTAGACATTAGCAGTAAGTGAGAGAAAAGGAGGCATCGATTCTTTTACGCCAGTCTCTACTGAAATTCATTAAAGCGTACTTTGTTCACAAAGACTTGACTCACACTGCCTAAGCTGCAGGTTTCCACTGCACTAAACTTTGCAGACAAGCCCAACCTCTGCCCGTATCAGCAGACAGGAAGAAATGCAACTTCCTCTGTCACACATGTAGTAAGTTTTTTGTATGGACTACAGCTAGCATAGTATCATAATTACAACAGTTTTTCCAAACATGATTTTCAATCAGATCCGTAACCCAAACACAAATGTTAATATTGTGACATGTGTATAAGTACGCATTCAGTGTCTTTTAGGTTTACCTTTGGACCGGTATGGTATCACAAATTGAAACTGTAATTGTGATAACCTTTTATACACAGACACAGACACACAGACACACAACAAAACACACGCACACACACACACACACGCACACACACGCGCGCGCACACACACAAACACACACACACGCACATGCACATCTGCAGATAAGAATACATACTGTTGTGAGACCTGTGGATTAAGGAAATTGTGCATGGATGTGTTTGTTTGAAAACTGTAATGAAAATGAAAATTAAGCAGTTAATGAAAGGGAGGCTCCTTTTTTTCTTAATGTAGATGCCACTTAATATTTGAGTAAAACAACTTACTAACCCTCCGTCATCGATTTTAAGTAAAAAATTCAGCCATTTTTTTCCTCAATACTCCATTGCATTTTCTTTAAGTGGTTGCTAAATACTTGCAGTTGCGACACCATTTTGACAAAATATGCACACATCGATTTCCATCCTGCATAATCAAAGTACTGTGTGTACCTGAGTCTATTTATTAGAAATTATTTTTTGGCACAGGCTTTGCGTCTGCCTTGTTGCTAGCTATTGCTCCTCTTGATTCGTTCATAAAATTGTCGCAGTATTTCATCCAGTTAGCATAGATTTACTGGGCTACATAACCTCTTCATTTTCATCTTTATGTTCATAAGCAAATCAGGTAGTCAAGGAGTTTGTTTGAAGTTTAGAGACAAAGGAATTAGGACATTAAGTACCGCCAATCAACATTGATCATCATATTACCCTCCCCAACATGAAAGCAATGTTATCATTTTAACCGGTAAAGAACATTTGTTTTTAAGTTGACCCATCTTACATTGTGCACATTTCCTTTTCCTGCAATATAAAAAGAACTTTGGTATCTCCAAAGTCTTCATGATTGTCTTTCACCCTATGCATTTTAGCATCCGCATAAAAACAGAACAAATTTGGAATCGTTCAAATACTTAGTTTCACAAATTGACAGAGATCGTGTATTTATTCTCTGATTACATTTTAGTTTATGTATGAAGCCAGGAAAACAGTTTCCCAGCAGACGCCTGGTTTTGAGCTCTCATAAAGAGCAGTTTCATGACGTAACAGATATTTACACACACAACCACACAGGTTATTAGCTGGAGGTGCTTTGCTGTAGTCTGACCATGCTTGTTCAGGTTCTTTACAATGGTGCCTAGTGTTTGTTCCGCTCTACTTTGCTAGGCCTCTGAGAACCCTCCATTCAGGCTGTCCTGGGTCAGCTTTGCGCTGCCCCGACTTTGTCATTTTGATGTCCAGCACAGTCGCCTAAAGTAACTGTAACTGGATAACAAAAGTAGGACAGCTAATACCTCTGTTAGTTTTTCTAATTGTATAACTACAAGACATTTGATTATGTTCAGTTTAAGCACAGTGTGAATCTCCTTTTTTAAATGATTATTATTTCCTAACTTTGATTATAATACATTTTCTACCGGAGTGTATCAAATGATAATCTGTTTTTGTTTATATGAGCTTTATCTATCTCTCTCTCTCTGTCTGTCTCTCTGTTTTCCTGTGCAGTTTGCCCTGATTTTTTAACTCTCAGTCATAAGCACGAAAGCCTGAGCTATCCAATTGTTTTTATTGTGTGAAAGAAGGACTTGTTGGAAACTGGGGCTTCTCTTTGTAGTTTTACATGTCCTAAGATGTTGGATCAAAAAACAATTGGGCTTCTTTTTGTAGGTGTGCGCCATAAAATAACTGAGGTCCTTAAAGGAGAAGAGCGGTTGTTTTAGTTTTGAAACTCTTTGGAGTACCTTGACTAATTGAGAATCTACGCAAACATTGTGTATGTGTCTGTTTTCGTTCGCACTAACTAATGAAAGGTTTGCATGCAGACTCTCCCCAACCAGCTGAACCTGTTTGATCCCTAAAGGACATCTCCGCCGCATGAAGCCTTGACTTTGTGACTTTGTGTTACATCGCTGGCCCCAACTGACTAAAGTCTGCCTCCATTAATTGTTGTTTACAGCATGCTGTATTAATGGAAAATAAGTGTAACTGCCCACATGTTTAAATGTCCGGCTTTAATATCCCAGCTTTAACTCCTCATTATATACTGATTCTGGAATGAGCTCTCCTCGCAGGATTTACTGTACTTGGAGGAATAGGAGCTGTCGGTCCTCAAAGTAATGAGTCAAGTGGCAGCATCTTTTCAGTTCACGTCAAGTGACATTTAATGAGTTAATTAAATATTGGTGTTGGCCTGATTTCCACACATTCCATCTTCCTCTTTGTGTATAATTACCTCCACGAAGAGGTTAGGTTTCTATCGCAGTTTCTTCATCTGGAAGAGCTCTTAAAGGATTACAATGGTGTTTTGTTGAGGCGACCGTTGGAATGAGGAATAGGTGATTAGATTTTGAGGAAGCCATCAAGGAATATTTCTTTCACGTAAAAATAAATCACCTGTTCTAATGTTGTGGCTTCTGAGGTACTCTCTTAGTTTCTGAATTGTTGTGTTCAATGTTTAAACATAGGCTACAAATGGGTAGTCCAGCTATACATTAACCAGGACCTGACAGTCCTTTTACACTACAGCAAAAGCTGGAGACTTACTTGACAGTTAACACAATCAAACATCTTCCATCTTACTGGGTAATGTAAGTTGTCCTCTCTGCGGCTGGATCCAGTGAGTACCTTTCTGTTAGTATCATTAAATCCTATTTTTCATCAAGTGGCCAGACTTTATTTTCATTCCCACTTTTGCTCTTTTCCTCCACTCACCCCTTACCCCAATTGCAGGCACTCGTTTTTTCCACAGTCTATGGGGAGAAATGGCTCTTTTCTCTATGTACCAGTGCTTGTGTGTGTGTGTGTGTGTGTATGTTTTGTTGTGTGTCTGTGTGTCTGTGTCTGTGTATAAAAGGTTATCACAATTACAGTTTCAATTTGTGATACCATACCGGTCCAAAGGTAAACCTAAAAGACACTGAATGCGTACTTATACACATGTCACAATATTAACATTTGTGTTTGGGTTACGGATCTGATTGAAAATCATGTTTGGAAAAACTGTTGTAATTATGATACTCTCAAATGTGGATAATAGATTATCGAGCCTCCTGACTTCACTCACTCACTTCCTCAATGGGGATCCTTCAGATCCTCATCAGGTTTCCAGCTTCAGGCAAAGTAATCGTCATGTCAAAGATACAAAAATTAAGAAGACATCAAGTCACTTTTTTGAACAAAATGATCAGTGTAGAGATGCATTATTATTCCCATCCCAAATATTATTTACATCCAAAATACCAACCCTGTTTTTGTTGTTTCTACATTTTGGTATTTTCTCTTTCTGCTTGGAAAATCACCTTCTTCTAACCATCAGTCCCAAAAATCGCAGTCAAAGACTTTTTTCACATTGAGATTTCACATCTATTTCACTTTAAATGAAACTGAACGGTTGAACTCAGCCGTGTGTGGCTACTGAATAACGTCTGACACTTGGAGCAGTTCAGAGCAAAGAGGGTGGCCCAAAATAGTACTGAGACCAGACACAAGTACAAACAATAATTTATTAAACCTGAAATACATCATGAAACATGAAACGGATAATATAAAATATCAAAGCATTACTCATTGCATTCTTTAGCTCCGGCAGATCAAAGAATCCTGACTTTAATGTCATTTCTTGGTCAGAAACACGGACACCTCAGCCTGGACAGGAAGTAACTCCTCCTTCTGGTGTTACAGCAGTTAAATATTTAACTGTATTGATGCTTATAGTCCGAGTATGTCTGTGAGTCTGTCTATCTTGAGCTGTATGATTATAAATTCTAAGGATAAATATCTCAGCACAGTCAATGATACACCAACTTCAACTATTTTTACTTTTAAAACAAAGTATAAACAGGCGTTGTCCTGTGAAAAGCCTTCGTTGTTGGTTTTTCACGGATGTTTTTGGATGTCTGTGCCGTTACAGGGAGCCAGTTTCTTCAAATATTGGGGATGATGGTATCAGTTACATTAAACAGGCTAAAAGTTCCAGTACACCGTCTGTCAGTTTTGACTGCACCCACTCAAAGAAGATGGTGGTCAGAGCAGTAAAGAAAAGGAACTGTTGAATTTTGTTTGTGATGGAGCTGAAAGAAAATCTGCTGCCAAGTGTGACCTTCAGCTGCCCTCTCCAGGGTATTTTCTTCATCTGAGAGAGATAGACGATAGTATGTATGATGAGAAAATTTGATACCTTTTGCCTGAAAGGTTTCACCATGTTACTTGTATTATTGAATAATTTACAGCGTTCATGACCCTATCCATGACTCTTACATGTTCAAAACTCCTCTTGATGCTCCGAGTCTGTTTTCTCCACAGTAGAGGAGTCTTCAGCTTCAGCCAGAGAACCATTACAGAGAGCTTCAGCTTTCTTTTTATTTCCTATTGAAGCTGTAACTAGAACACATAACGACCAAGAAATATTAATCAAGACCACAACTGTCTGCCCAGCGCGCACTTTCTGTGCCTCTCTTGCGCGCTCTCTCTCTCTGTCCGAGCAGACGAGAGGCTCGTAGTCTTGCATGCTCGCTGTGAGCCCGACTGATGCAATGTATCTAGGAGCTATTTGACTCATTATCTAAAAGATTATCTTACACCGACTATCAAGCACTCCTCGATCGACTAGTAGATCGCGATCGACCGATTGGGCACCTGTCCTCTATAGCCTCCAGATGACAAGCCATTCTCTGTAGGGTCCTGCAGTCTGTCACAACATACATCTCCTTAGTGGGCCACTTCATCAAGAACTAGAAAAAGCACTCAGCGAGCACAAACGGCGCCAAAGCACAATAGTACACTGTGTTCAAGAAACAATTCATGGAGATTTTCCAATTAATGTCTGATTATTGCCAGCATCTAAATCTAAAGACAAGTATCTCTCAAATACTCTGCAGGTCATCTCCTGCGCCTACCACTTCAGCATATCTGTTTAGCCCACTGAGCTCCCAGAGGAACAGCAAAGGAACTCGTAAAACTGACCCCCAGCTCCACCGCCAAAGAAACATCAAAGTAACTTATTATTTTATTTTTATTTTAAACGCTGTGAAAGGTGTATCGTCGCCAAAATTTGTACTTCTAGGAAATGCAAAGAAATAATTCTGGGTAGAACTTCGTTCAAATCTGTCCTGTCGATTTTCTGTGATCTTGCTCACAAACTAACAAACAAACAGACAAACCAGCAGGAGTGAAAACATAACATCCTTGGAGGTATGGAGGTAATTATTTTCAGCTACACACATTCATACCTGAGACCTGTTTATTGCAGGCACAGTAATGCATTGTACTGCTAAGGAGCTTCAATTAATGATTATAAAAAGCTGTGGAGAATTAGATACTGGGTTTCAGCTGCAGAAAAACAAGTGTGTAATGCTTTATCCCTCCATTTTTTGCATCTAGAGATATATTCAACCTTTGTGGAATGTCACACCTGCACGTATCATTCACATCAACCTCAGAGTGTGTGACATTCAGCCTTGATAAAAAGAACATAAGTTGACCCAGTATTGTTGAGTGTCACTTTATGAATGATTAAACATTTCAGGGGAAACATAGAAGTTAAGGCTTCCTTCTGTCCGGGAAATTTGTGTATATACTCATTTGCAGAGGCACACGTCTGTGAATTTGGTTGTGACATATCACTGCATCGGTACAATGGTGTGCTTTTTGCTTCAACTTTCAGGAATGCCATTTCTCTATGTGACTAGAAAGTGGAGATTATATCCACGGGACTGGAGAGTTAAGCCACGAGAGATCAAGTTAAAGAACTTAAAAGCTCAACCAAAAGTGCTGTGTTGAGGAATTTTTCTTGTGGAATTAGGATGTGGTCTAATATGTGCTCCAAGTCCCTCTAGTCTTTAGCTTTGTATATGTGTGACTCAAAAGCCTCGAAAAGATTGAAGGTTCACTTTGTTAAAAGAATTTCTTGGTACAATATGAGGGTGAAATAGGTGCTGGCCAAGTGTAGAAAGGATTTCCCTCGTAATCCATTATAACTTGTTCCGATGGAGGGAATGGAACCTAGTTTGAGATATTGTTTTTGCACTAAGTTTCCCAATATTACACCAAACTAATCATCAATACTCTGAAGAAACAAGACAAATATTTGACTTCTCCTTATTGGTGGTGCCTTGGTGGCACATTAATACTGACTCATGTTTCCTGTAAACTGGTCCTAAGCAATAACCAATAGTTAAACTACAGCACTGTTTATTGTCATTTTATAAGGTCTGAGCATGACCTCCTCCGGACCGGGTTTGGTGTACAGCAAATGTTACCATGGTGCTATAGTCAGGATAAGAAAGCCACGATTGAGTCGAGCGACAGTGAGTACTCCCCTCAGGTTTGACATCATGATTGCAACCGCAGTATGCTGCACTTCTGTTTGTTCTCTCTGACAGGCTGATCTGCCATAAAACCAAAACCACCAACAAACAGCTCTGTGATGTTCCAACACCTCTCCACCAGAACTCATAATGTAGGATCAGTAGGTTTGATAAATAATAGTGTATGTGTAGCAGGTTAACGAAATTTACTGCCTTACAAATAGACTATAAAGTTTGTCGTTTCAGCATCAACAGCACAATGTGCCAAATTGAGTTAGGTTGCACTGCAGAATATGCAATTCAAAGTGAATAAACTCACATCTTGCTGCAATGTTTTGTGGCTGAATGTAAAAGGAAAACCTCTTTCTAGCTTTAATTTTTCCTCGATTGATCTACTAGAAAAGTCTGTTTATCTGTTAAACCTGGGACACAGTCGCACCATAGATTACGTATGGTTTTCAAATTCATTAAAAATGGTAGATAATACAAAAATTATATAACTGCAACGCACAGTGAACCATCTTGAAAAAAGTATGAATGTGGTTTTCAGGATAGACATTTAAAACACTCAAAAATACTCATAATTAGGTCATGAGTAACTTTTCATATGTCATTGTACATGAGTAATACAATGTATTACAATATATTTTATATCGCAAATAAAAGATGTCACAATGTCAGTTTATTTTCCAACATGGTTCTGACTTATACTACATGGAATATATTGTACAGCAGCAGTGTTGCTTTGTAGTGTTGTTTCTTGTGTTAAGGAAAGATAATTAAAAAATGTTTGGAGGATTTTAGGTGTGTTTATTCAATATTTATCACACCCTCAAATTCAAACAATAGAAAGATGCGCTCTTTAACACTTTTTGTCTCTTTACACTTTACTCAATATTATTATTCGGTTAAGAAATGGAGGAATAACCAGATAATCTGGGCAGATTCAAGTCTAACTGGAATGTCTGTTCAAGAGGAGGAAGTGTATAAAAATAATGCAAAGTCAAACTGAACAAATCTGTCAGTGAAGCAATTCAGCTTATGTGAAGCAAGCTATTATGAAATGATGTTTGTAGAGTTTAGGTTTCTCTTGGAATGTAATTCATTTCAGTACAGCAAATACATGGATTTACTACCTTCACCGATGACTTCATGTATTATGTTTTTGCCTGAAAAGATTAAAAGATCTCTCACTACATGTACATGATTTCTTTGAAGGCAGGTAGTTTCCAAAGTTGGCTTCAGTTGGAAACTTCAACTTCCCTTCTAGTTCACATTTCAGGGCTCTTTCATCCACTGACTCTCTTCCTTCTCGTTTTAAGTACTGAATTTAAGCAATCAGAGTGTGAGGTCTGTGTGTGCAACGAAAGAGACATCTTCTAACTCTGAGTCTATCTTCTTTGTTCCAGGGCTCTGAGCGGTCACCATGGCTCCGTTTCTGCGTATCGCCTTCAATGCTTATGACGTGGGTGTTCTGCCAGTCCAGTCTGAACCTCCCATATGTGCCATCAAGATGAAAGAGTCTGTCAACACAGGTATGTAGCGATGCACACACGCACGTTAATGCAGCCAGCTTTTTATATAGTGAGTGAGAAAGGAGAACAGCCACCATCAAAACCACAAGCAAACTACATTTTACTAACTTCAGTTGCTGTGACTTAGCTGAGAAAGGAAAATAAAAGTCAAAAGTGTTGATCCCAGTCTTCTTTCACAGAGCGTGGAAAGACCTTGGTCCAGAGGAAACCCACCATGTATCCAGCCTGGAAGTCCAGTTTTGATGCACACATCCACGAGGGGCGTGTGCTTGAAGTGGTCCTCATGCAGAACACTGAGGAACCTCTAGCGAAAGCCACGATGGGTGTGTCTGTCCTGGCAGAACGCTGTAAGAAGTCGAAGACCAATGGTCAAGCCGAATTCTGGGTCGACCTTCATCCTTCAGGGAGGGTCCAGATGGCTGTACAGTTCTTCCTGGAGGATAGTGATGCAGGTATCGTGCTATAAATTAATGTTTAAAATGAGAAATGATATGTTTTATAGATATATTCCAAATAACCAAAACAGTTACAACATTTAAGAAGTGTTCCACTTCTTGAAAGGTGATGTTGTCACTTTCTGGGCTGTGTTGGATGTAGAAAGACCCAAATCCTGTATTTTAAATACGTATCGCATGGCCGTATAAAGCAAAGAGGGCTGAAGTATTCCCTTTTTCTCAAAGCATTGAAAACTCAAAACAACCAGAATATACTATTCTGCAATGGATTCACACAAACAGCTGGTCGATGATGCTCGGCGTTGGCCGATGCATATTGAAAAATGGAACAACATCATGGCACCTGCTACAAAAAAGCAGGGAAAAAATCCATCTGTCATCCGTCATCCATCTTTCCAAAAACCTCATTGCTGACAAAGGCTTGCCAGGTTGTGTAACCATACCTGAGTGGGGGGTTCTGGGTACCTACATCTATTTGAAAATCTTCAATTTTCCTTAAAGTTCAGGGTAAGATGTTCTCAGATATTATTTGTTTAAAGTTAGACACACACGTTTCACTGACTTCATCACAATCACATGTTTGTGGTTAGATCAGGTTACCTCAGCAGTGGCCTGGCAAAAAAAAACACAGCTGTCATCAGATTAAGATTCTACATCCTGATTGGAGCCCAGTCCGGTCCAAAGTAACTGCACAGAGAAAAATCTCTTGTCACACAACCAAAACTCTTCCAACTTAAGCAGAAAATTGAGAATAATAGTAGGATTCCGATGAATAGAAAATGTTTACACTGCTGTTAAAACAGTGGTCCCTGCGAGCAACTCTTACCTGGGCCTCAACAATCAGGGCAACAAATCCTAACCAGCCTTTCTGGATGGCCACGGCCAACGCAAATATATGCACACACACCATGAGCTGTTATTAAGAGAAAATGGGGATAAACGTGATTTACCATCAATGGGAAAGAAGGAGCCAGCTCTTCTTGATGCTGTCTCTCCAGCACACCACAGTGTAAAAGAGACCGCTGGCCACGACTGACTGGTGGAACATCAGAGCAGTTTGTTATAAATGTTGAAGGACCTCAGTCTTCTCAGGAAGTAGAGGTGGCTCTGTCCCTTCCTGTGAATGGTGTCCGTGTTGACCGTCCAATCCAGTTTATTGTCTAGATGGAGCCCCAGATATTGGTATGACTTGAATGTTTCCACGTCAGCACCCTTGATTGCGACTGAGAGGGAGACGTAGAGTTCCTGATCTACAGACCATTTTGTCGAGAATGTTTCTCCAAAGCCAGGTCTCAAAGTTTTATTTTTGAATGTGTGATTTTGCCTGATGGCTGCCAGTAGCGGGATGTCTCTCATCACACTGACCTCAACAGCCTTCAATTCTAAGTTCCCATCCGATGATGAGGACGATGACTTAGATTTAAAATGATCTGATTCTGGAGCTTTTCTTTTTGAAGGCTGTTGTAGGCTAGTCTTTATAACGCCCACAGCTCTCTTTTAATGCACCACATGGAAATACATTTTTAAAAAACCAAGTGGAAGATTGAAGGGACATTTCACACAAATTTTGTCGAAGTGTGAGGTTCGTAATGTTTTTTTCATGATAAATTGCCTTTTTTGGAATATCAAATAATTTTATGCTGCCAGTAACATCAGAACATTCTTGACAGAACCCCTGATGAAGCCAAGTGGCACCCTGGGTGTCACAGCATGTTCTTTTAGAAAGGCATCACTAGACCATTAGAATTCATGTTTTTGATGGTGGCAATATTTGCTTAGGTAAAAACCCCTGCATCTTTTCTCCCTCCCAGTTTCCCACCTCTCTTATATACTGTAGGCCCAATTCCATCAACTTTCAGCGTAGCATGATGTTTTTATTTTATTCTTTGTATGATGTGTGTCAATGAGTTCTCCATGAATGTGGTTTATAATGTGACTTGTAAAATATCAGGATTTTTATGTGTGATAAAACCACTTAGATACTGACCAGCAGCACAAACTATTCAGTGTGAGACCCAAAATCCTATCGTCATCATTTTGTGCTCTCAAAAAGGTCTGTTTCACCTGTGAATGATAGCAGGACTAGCGTGGTGTGCTGCAATCACTGGCATATGCTGAGATTCACAAACCTGTTCCACTCAGGCAGAGTTCCAGTTTAGCAGAAGCACAGTAGGGGTTTCACTGTTGGGAGTGGGGGAGGGTCATGAAAGGCGTCTGTGTCTACTGAAAGGAAAGAGCTCCATATTACATTAGCTCCCTGCCACACACTCCACAGGTTTCCTGAGAAGCAACCCAGTGCATTTTTAGGCATGTGTAAGCAGCGCTTAATGCTGTCTGTCTTGTTTGTCGTGTCCTCTTGCGCACTCACACTTTATTTGGCTGAGCTCATTGAAGCGTGCTTCAAACATCAACACGTATCGCTGAAATGGCAGAAAGGAAACTCCTCCCACTTTCCCTTCTCCCACTTTCCCTCTTTAGTTTTAGAACAGTCGTGTTCCCCCCTCCCCTCCCCGGCTCCCATCCACCTACCTAACCTCCGTATCAGTCCTAACGTTCCTGCCTTCTTTGTTTACTTCTCTCATGCCTCTTGTCTTCTTTGGGTGGTTTTTGACCCCACCCTGGTGACTTGTGTCAGTAATAATACAAAACTGTTAGGGCAAAACAGTCAATATTCAACAATACCCATCTTGTTGTCTCCCTATTATAATTGTTCTCTGTCTTTGCAAATTATTGAATGGTGTGATGCATAATAACCTACTTTCAAGCTGCTCAACAAAAACCATATGTTTGGATTTGAATATCAGCTTAACATATAAATCTGTCTTTCCCCACAGTGGCGTGTAATGCATCTGTAAAGAATATTCCTGAGGATGGAGTTACGACCCTCAACAGGAGGAGAGGAGCTTTCAAGCAGCCCAAAGTTCACTTCATTAAGAACCACGAGTTCACTGCTACCTTCTTCCACCAGCCCACCTTCTGCTCTGTCTGCCGGGAGTTTGTTTGGTGAGATTCTAAATCCTGCCTTTGTGATATTATGTTGCTATTTTGTATGCACACTTTCAACACTACTT
Organism: Lophius americanus; assembly: GCA_037951165.1. Classification (NCBI taxonomy): domain Eukaryota; kingdom Metazoa; phylum Chordata; class Actinopteri; order Lophiiformes; family Lophiidae; genus Lophius; species Lophius americanus. Next base: position 5,200,285 of record JBBDHG010000047.1, read on the forward strand.
TCATTTTGACATGGACCTTCAGTACTCTTTAAGTATGGTTTGGATTCCAGTAGTGCTATATCTGGGTAGGACTTCACCAGAAGTAGATCATTGGAAACTGTATACGTTTGCATTAACATCACTATAACAATCAGCTGTTTTGTTAATGGGATACCACCGGCACAGTGTTTGTAACTCCAGAATATCGCTGCTGTATGTTTTCTGGTTCTCAAATGAGACAGATGTAAACAATATCAGTTGTCCAATAAGAAAAGTCCAGCCCCTAAGGGGGTTTTCGCTAAGGACTATTTTGTATTGGTTCTAGTTCCCTAAATGGATGCATATGTGGAGTTTAGTAGCAGCAACAGCAGCGGCGCAATTGTAAGAATTAATCACTGTTTCGGGAAATCCCACAAACCGGTCATGTTGTGTTCCAACTATGTCAGCAGCCTGAAGTTGTGGACTCCCTCCCCTCAATCCCAAACTACAGTATTTTCTATGCTGTTTACAGACTGGCAGGAAGAAATCTAATGTTTGCTTTTTGTGTGCGTGTGTGCGTGTGTGTGTGTGTGTGTGTGGGGGGGTGTGTGTGTGTGTGTGTGTGTGTGCGTGTGTGTGTGTGTGTGTGTGTGTGTGTGTGTGTGTGTGTGTGGATTTGTGGTTATTTGAGAGCAAATTAGTCACTGCTGTGCCCACTATATAAGCTGGTTCCATGCATGTACGTTTTCTGTTATTGTATAATACTTCAGAGAAATAATTTAGGGGAATACAGATGTATTTTGGTAGTTCTTACATTAAGAATGCTGTTGGCTGCCTTAACCCCCCTGGGGGTCTGGTGTCACGTTGGAAAGAGCCCTAAACCTTTACATACCACATTAGGTAATATTCAAAATGCCTATGCTTGGTTTCTTTAGTTCAGCTCATCTCCCCTATAACATAGCAATTATTTATTTGCTTTAATAAACTGTATTAACATACATTTGGCATTAGGTTTGGCATTAGGGATCAATTTAGCATGATCTCAGTTGCCACTTGTTAAAGAGGAATTTTAAGTGTTTTTAAGCATGCATGCAGCATTATAGATTGTTGGCGTAAATGAGTCATACTAACCAAAGGTTTCGGAATAGATGCCATTGATTGTCTCAGCTAGAAGCTGTGAAATGATTGGATTGGCTGCAATAGAACCCTGTTAGGATTATAGCACATCCACAGAAAGAGCCTCTTTGCAATGCACAGGCTGTGATTGTTACTGTGTAGGGTCTGATGACTCTGAAGTGATTTTTGACTGTCGAAATGAGGCAACAATTCATCTTTCTGAGGAATTTCAGATTTCAGAGGAAGAATTTTCCTTGAAGAACTTGTGCTTCTGGTCAAACACTCCCTTTTGTAAACAAACGGCCCAGGTTCAAAAGTAATCTCCTTTAAAGATACTAATTATCTACATTCTAGCTCTAGCATGGTACTATCACTCCTATAATCCTGGTAAGGAAAACCATCCTTCATAAAGAAAATTGTGTTCATTGACATTTAAACATATTAAAAATATTTTTGGATCCTTTCAGCCATGAAAAAACTTTGATAACTTTCATTTTGTCACATGCAGGGGTCTCAACAAACAAGGTTACAAGTGCAGACGTGAGTGTCTCATCGGCTGCCCTCTGTATTCTTATCACAGTTTGGTGACATTTTTAATTCCTTTATGCACACTAAATATTCTTTGTAATTTATTTCACCCAGAATGCAATGCAGCAATACACAAGCGATGCATCGAAAAAATCATTGGCAGGTGCACTGGAACAGCGGCGAACAGCCGTGACACTAAGGTGAGTTTGTGTTCTCCAACATCACTGCAAAACCTCCCTTCAGATCTGACAGCCAAGAGTGACATTTTTCCACCCTCTAAGGCTTTATTGATTCTCCTATTTATGTTTCATTATGACTTTTTATTCTCTCCTGTGCTCATATCACCTATTAATTAATTATTACTTAGTGAATAGTCTTAGCACTTGAGTCAAGCTCAAATTCTAAGTGAAATCATCTTAATCGGCAGCACATGAAATCCAATTAGTGGCTAATTTAACGAGGAGATAACGGCATTCGGTGGGTTTAATAGCTTTATGTGTATTTTTAGTTCCAGAAAGAGCGCTTCAAGATTGATATGCCACATCGCTTCAAGCACTATAACTACAAGAGCCCCACATTCTGTGACCACTGTGGCAGTATGCTATGGGGTCTGTACAAACAGGGCCTTAAATGTGAAGGTAGTTTTAACGCATTATTTCTTTTACCATTTTGCCTTATATGGTATATCTGCCTTTCTCATTTTGACATTTTTTTCTCTTTAATTGTGTTTTTTTTCCCCCCCTCCATGTCACAGACTGTGGCATGAATGTCCACGGTAACTGTCAGAAGAAAGTGGCCAATCTGTGTGGAATCAACCAGAAGCTGCTTGCAGAGGCGCTTTCTCAAGTGTCTGAGGTTTGCAGAGAAGCAAACTATGTTTATTTTAGTTTGTAATGACTGTGTGTGCATTTCATGTCAGTCAATGTTAAAAAAAAGTTTATTCACTGTGTTTCATTGTCAAGATTGTTTAATCACATTTTGTAATCTCTAGAAATCTATGAAGAAGAATGATGATTCTGGCGCAGCAGATATCGGGGTCTACCAAGACATCCGTACTGCAATAGCAGACCCTAGTGGTAAGATGTGTTGTTTGTAGAGCAAATAAAAGGGTGAAAATCTTCTATTTGAAGTCATCAGATTTATATTTAGGAGTAAAACGTGTGTAATAGTTAAAGAATATTTCTGAATCTATATTAGGTCTTGTATTAGTTTGCATACACTTCTGAATTCAGGTTTCATGTGTACTTATAGCAGATGGAAATGGAAGAGCTACTGACGGTTTAAGCCCAGCCGCATCTACTCCCCGGGTTCATCTTACCATGAACCATCTGATATTCCACAAGGTGCTGGGAAAAGGCAGCTTTGGCAAGGTAGGCCTTTAAATCTTTAAAGTCACTTAGATTTCTGTTTTAAACTTTGCTCAAACGTGTTATAGTATTAATAATGCCTCACATGCTGTGTATGACGAGACAGACACTTAAATCATGACGTTATTCATACGCGAATGAAATGATGAAATTCAGTTTCATACTTAAACAATGAAAATCTCAAGTGCACAGATCATCATGGGGCAGCTTCTTATTATTTGACTGTAGACCAAGTTCAAGGGTTCACTGTCCATCACAACTTAGAACAAACAACAAATTAGAACGTGCAAAAGCCACAACACAACAAAGTGCTTACAAAGGACACATAAAAGTGATGCATACATGGATGCGTTTTTTTATTTTATTGCATCATTAAGTGAACAAAACAGATATAATGTACAAACATGACATGAAATTTTGATTAGCCCTGGTTGCTTTGTTTAACTTCCAAGTCATGTGACTTAGAATAAAACGTCAATCAACATCGCAACAACAACAAATGTACTAAGTAATGACCCTAACATGTACAGTACCCAAAGCCACAGTAAACACGCTGTATTATACTTGCTGAAGAAAACTCTTACCTGGCCATTTTAATATGCAGTGAACTTGACCAATTGTAAGCAAACAAAGAAGCGGGGTATTGAAAGCGCTTTTATACCCAGGCCCAAGGACATCTCCTGGCAATCCATCAAATATCTAGTGTTCTCATTGACATAGATAAAAAGGTGACATGTCGACAACACTGAAAAGAGCGTCTGATGTAAAGAATCGTATCACTTTGGCTATAATTTCTTGATTTTTTAAACTGCTGTAGTTGCACCGAGGACGTGCTCATTCCAAGTCTTTTGACACATCAGGTGCTGCTGGCAGAGCTGAAGGGGAAGGGACAGTTCTTTGCTGTGAAGGTTCTGAAGAAGGATGTTGTCCTTATGGATGATGATGTTGAGTGCACCATGGTGGAAAAAAGAGTCCTTGCCCTCGCCTGGGAGAACCCTTTTCTCACTCACCTCTATTCCACATTCCAGTCAAAAGTAAGCAAATTCATTCTGAGAATTTCTTCTTGTGAAATCTTTAAAAACATGTTTTCCTGTTACAAACAACATGGACCTACCTGTTGAAAATGACCCACACTCACGGCACGCTCTTCTCTGAATTACTTCATTCTCACACGCTTGTTATGTTTTATTTGTTTATAACTGTAAGCTGACATTAATATGTTGTTTGCACAGGAACACCTCTTCTTTGTAATGGAGTATCTTAATGGGGGAGACTTGATGTTCCACATCCAAGACAAAGGTCGCTTTGATCTCATGAGAGCTACGTAAGTACAGTGGGATACTGTTAAAAGTTTCAATATCAGATAACAATTTCTACCATGAGGACTATAATTTAAGCTTTTAATTAAATAAAACTGTGTTTAATGGTCTTTATCGTAATTCGTAATTCAGGTTCTACGCTGCTGAGATAATTGTGGGATTGCAGTTCCTCCACACAAAAGGGATAATATACAGGTAAGACCTAATATCCACTTTGTACTGGTTTCTGCGGTGTACAATGGATTATTGAAAAAGGGCACACTGGATCTGATTCTAAGTTTGCATTTCAAGCAGAATATACTTTTAAGGAACTGCTTTTGTATTATTTTAAATCTATTCCTATGTCTTTCCTCAGAGATCTGAAGCTGGACAATATCATGCTGGACAAGGAAGGGCACATAAAGATAGCAGACTTTGGCATGTGCAAGGAGAATGTGTTCGGAGAACACAGAGCCACCACATTTTGCGGGACACCAGACTATATTGCACCAGAGGTTAGTTTCAGGGCCTAACTGATGCATCACGTTACGTATAACTGCGATCCATGAAAACCAGTCATTTTGTAAGCAGTACTGTTTTTTATATGAAATCTTCACTTGACATGCATCCCTTTATTCGTTTGGCCTATATGCTACCTGGTGGTCATTACCATACTTGGCAGTGTCTTCACAATTCCCTTGAGATCTTCATTTACGTTCTGCAATACCGAAGAACAAGAGCAGCATTTTCTGCTGGACAGCACATTACTTGCTTTTAATGTACTTTGTGAATCTTCAGATCCTACTAGGACAGAAGTACACCTTCTCTGTAGACTGGTGGTCATTTGGTGTGCTGGTGTATGAGATGCTGATTGGCCAGTCACCCTTCCAAGGCGATGATGAAGATGAGTTGTTTGAGTCCATCAGGTCGGACACACCTCACTATCCTCGGTGGATCACCAAGGAGGCGAAGAGTCTGCTTGAGCTGGTAACCTTTTTTGCTTTACATTACATCATACAGGCTTTGAGTGTATACAATCATCCCCATTCCACCAGTGGATGTTTCTGTAATGAAAATGAGCGTATTCCTTCTGTCATTACTCCAGTTGTTTGAGCGGGATCCCACTCGCAGGTTGGGTGTGGTAGGAGACATCCGTGCGAACGCATTCTTCAAAACCATCAATTGGACAGCATTGGAGAAGAGAGAAATTGACCCGCCTTTTAAGCCCAAAGTGGTATGAATGCTTTATATTTGTTTGTGAAGAAACAATGTGGCCCTTGAAATCAGTCTGTGTACATACGACTGCGTGCATCGCTATCAGGATACTGATTTCTTAAGTGTGCTTTGTTACATTAATGGGACTGAAATCTATGTCCTACAATCCACAGAAATCCCCCAGCGACTGCAGCAACTTTGACAAAGAGTTTCTGAACGAGAAGCCACGCCTTTCCCATACCGACAAGAACCTCATAGAATCCATGGACCAGGCAGCATTTGCTGGATTTTCCTTTGTCAACCCCAGACTGGAACACATGATAAGCAAATGAGAAGAACAAAATCCCCTCACTGTGAACACTGTCTAGATCAAGGACTTCAAATTGGCTCTTATCCTATTTTCTTTATCTTTTTATGGTCTGAGTTCAACTGGATGGTTAACAGGAACATAAAATATATTTGGCCTTGACTATGACGTAGTTAGTTTCTCTATCAGAGGATAAGATAAAAAACATAAGTGAGGATGTTTACTGGCATATAAAGCAAGAATGCTGTCTTAGCTGTATAGGTGTAGTAAATTGTATAAAGCTCTGGCAAATTAAGTGAGAAAAAAAAACAGTGCTACCTTAATTGATTCTGAGAGCAGGGATGGGGGTTTTAACACTGCATTTGAGTCAATACAAGTCATTTAATACACTGTATCTGAAAATAATTTATCAATTGGTAGGTGTCCGGTTTGTGCTCCTAATCACACGAGCCTGGCACCTATTTTCAGTTGTACAAATTTGCTTACATTCAGCATCACACATGCAAGTCACAAGGTAAATGTGGTGTCCTGTATTCACTCTGCCAATGTGTCTAACACATTGTTTGCCTCAAATTGCACTCCGTCTTTGTCCATTTTGTGTTACTCCATACATGTGCATTTTTTTAAACTAGTTTATATTTTCTTGCAATAGGTTTTACTGTAGTCGGTAACATTGTCCGTTGAATGACTCTTCAGTTGATCCCTCACTCCATGATGCATATATCGGGCTGGTAGATGGGCATCATAGAAAGAAGTTTGCTACCAAGGTACAGAAGTTTCGGTTAATCTGAATCACAATACTGCTGCGAAACTGAATAGTTTATTTTCCCCAATGGCTTGAAACATTGAGTCTCAAATACCCCTGAAAGAAATAATCTGTTAAACTCATGATTTGTACATGGCAACCATTTTCTCTTTTGTATACCTCTTGTGAGTCAAACTGAAACCAGAAGCACTCAAGCATTCCATACATAATAATCTTCTAGGCTGTCATCAGAATAACTGTAAGATTGCAGTAATGGTACATCTTATAAATGTTCAAGAATGCATGTTTTCGTGTGAGAGGGATGGGCATTACACTGAAATATAAGGTCTTTTATTTGTTATATTACTTGAATATAGGAGTGATAAAGTGAAAGTAGTTTTGGTGTACATGGAAAATGAATATGTAAAAATGTCAAGTGAGTAATGGGTGAATTCTTTTTTTTTTATACATCTTTTTCATCTGATTATGAATAAATACATTGTAAACTCTAAATTATGAATAAATCTATACAACACTCGGATATCTGAATGTATTTCAGTGTAGTATAATTGTAGGAGACAAGGCTACACGTGTAGGAGCTATTCTATAGACAATGGAGTTCTACCTTCCTGCTGTCATGGTGTGGTCCTTTGATCTTTGACAGTTGCAATGTTTTAGTGTGACATAGCTTTGGATGTACCTCATCTCAAAAAATATGAAATCCTCCACATGGGCACCCAAATAAAACGTAACAGAGCCACGGACGTGTCCTCAGCACGACCGAGAGATAGACCTGTCAGTGGTTACTGCCATCCAGCGGTCAGGTGACATGTTTGCGCGTGTAGCGTGTGATCTGTAGCCGAACATTCCTGCAGTCCGCAAGACTCAAGACCAGTCCTGTCCTCTGACCACAGCACTGACCCGCTGCCTGCTGCTGGAGGTGGACTCTTGTCAAATAGCAGATATAAGGTGAAAAAACAAATCAGCATTTAATGTTCAAGTTTAGGAGGAATTTTGCCCTCATTCAAACATTTGCAGACATTTCAGAAATATCATCACCCTAAATCATCTACAGATTAGGAATCCAAATAAGATAAATATGAAAAAAAAATCAACAAATGGGTGTTTTCGCCCTGTTTGATTGCTCAGTCGAAATAAAAATAATTACTGAAAAACATTTAATGATCGAATGAATAATTCCCTGCCTATTCTCACTTAGTCCTGGCTGTCAGGTTGTTTGACTGTTCAAGCAAGATTCGATTGCTCCCATTTATTGCACCTTTTCTGCCTCTACACTATCCGAACCCTCCTGTTTTTCTTTTGTTATAACAGGCTTCGGCAGGGCTAGTCTACTGTGGGGGATTATCTGAGGCAGTAGCAACTATGGTCCAAATGAGAGGCAAAAACCTGTCTCACGGTACATATTAGACCCTGCTACTCATACTAATGTCCTCTAAAACGAAATACATCCTTGTTTAATGAAGAGAACTGACGTGGAGAAAGAAATCGATGCACTTTGGGCATGACACACAGTGCCAAGGTACATTTCCAGCAGTTTCCCCACCCTCAGAAAAAAGCCGACTTCAGATCCCTGTGCAGCAGAAGTGCCGCACCAGCAGTATGATAAAGAATTTGATGCATCAACATTTTGGTCGCTATTATGGTTCATTTAGAAAGTAATTACACACACAGTATTTTATTTTGCATTTCATTTACTTAATAAACGATATGATGACGGGAAATTAAGCAACAGCCATTCATTTTCAATACCTCGATCTGCGTTGCCTCATAAAAGGGCGTGATGCGTTTTTGTCTAAAACACAACACTTATCAAAAGTAGGTCGATTGCATGTTCAATTAAGCTAATTCGTGCTCAACCAATAACTAAGTGTTGATTCTTCCAAGGCTAAAACCTATTAATGACCGACAGCTGGACCGTCATGTCCCTGTAATAATTAAGGAGACCATTCTGCTTTTTATTTTTTCCTTTTGTTGTACATTTTGCTCTTGATTCTGGCTGAGTGATATTTTTATTGTGTGTGTTGAACATGGAAGTCAGCGTGATGTAGCCGGGCTCAGAGGCATATAGGCGGCGGAGCATGCGCACTGGCCGTTTGTGCCATATTGGAATGAGGTCGTGAACGAGAATTGCGTCAAGTTAGCGAGATGCAGCTCGAGCGGACGCGGAAGTCTCGCGATTTGTTCGAGAAATACCGCTGCTTCTTGGCCGACCGTTGGTATGCTCGCGCGAGTGAACGTTTTATTTTGAAAGGTAGAAACGGGGCTCCCAGCTTCCACATTCGTTACCATAACTAACGTTGCTGCGATTGAGCAGGCGGAGAGCAGCATCAAAAAGCGACTTGGAAAAAACTACTTAGCGGTAAGAGGCAAATTTTGTGATTAAATATTCACGTACAACGTGTTGTTTTTAACGCATTCTGAAAAGTGTTTCATATTATGGTGGCGCGTTCGTCTTTTTTCCCGTCTCTCAAAAAGATGAGTCGGGTTCGGTCGAGTGTCAGTGCCCTAACTGCTCGACAGCCTGCTTCACTGCTCGAGCCGTGACGTTCAGTAACTTGACTCGGACACAGGCGAATTTACCATGTGTCTAATCAAGTCCCACGCGATTTTTGCACCCCTCTGAACGCGTGTTGTTTATAAGACAGCTATGCATTAATTATTGGAGTGGGTATTTATCATATACTGCTCGTAGTAAAAGTTAGATCGTTGGTGTTGTAGTCTCGCTGCAAAGCCGCTGCGTTAATGGCCCATCTCTATATCTGATTTATGCGCTGAATCTGTGCAGTCTTATGCAAAGATTTTGTGGAAGTGTCTATTAATTTACCCTTGAACGCCTCTTTTTATTTCTAATGTCGAATCCTTACATAATAAAGGTTGCACGACCTCAACCGAGTTCTCTGCAGCTCTCAAAAACAGCTAGCCCCAAATCAACTCGTCGGTTTATAAATCGCCTTAATTCGCTTGAGGAATACGCTGATGTCCGAGAGGTTGTCACATTTTGTCATAATACACGCTGACTGTTTTTCCTCTGGCTCTCAACTTCCCCATTGTGCAACTTGAGTGATCTGCTGGCAGCGCTGCACCGGCTGACGTGCCGCTATGCAATGGCAACGAGCAGCATCACTGCAATGTAATAAAAAAGACAGCATTGTTGTTTTTTTTGCGTGACGTATGGATAGAAAATGGATCTGTTTTTACAGCAACCTGTTTGGTGGTCTGAAGTTGAAGCAGATCGGCCGGATGACAGAACTAGTTTTACAGAGCTGGTGGATCATCATCACCCTCTGGGCTTGCAGGCCAACTCTTAATGCTGTTGTTCATAGTGCAGCTCTTTATTGGAAAGTATGATGCATTTAAAGCTATTCATATTGGCAGCTGGGGGACATTAGATGGCTGCAACATTTCTGGAACCCATTGTTCATGACTATTACCAACAGCACCATTGAACGTAAACCTTGATTTAATGGTGCTAAGTCTTAATATTTCTGCAACCACCTCAAGACAAAATAGTTGACTGGAATTTTATTTATAACAGAAAAAGATCAGATATTCATCAGCTCTCTTCAGAAATGTCCCTTTTCATCAAGAATACACATTTAATCAATATATCCCTGAATATGTTTTGATTGTGAGTACCTTCTACAGAATAAACCTTTCCAAAAATGTGCAAAGGGACAAATGTGAGCTCTACAAATGGTAGAAGTGATTGTAATTTTATTTGTGGTGCATGTGAGGAAACAATGACATATCCAGCATCTCTCAACAGAAATATCTTCCTGTTATAATCAGGATAACCAAGATGTCACTGTAAATTGATTAAGTTGTAACTGCCCTCTACAGAGGAAATGTAGAGGGCAGTAATGTTTAAATGTGAGAACTACACATTATGTTTCAGGGATTGCTGGATATTTGAGGGAATGATGAAATATCCAGCAGCACTCCTTGTGAACAAGATAATCAATTATTCACTGTAACCTATTTTGATTATATCTGCGCTCTCCAGAGGAAATAGTTCCAAATAAAATGTGCCCAGGTGGGACAACTGTGAGCGCAACAATCAAAAATATGTGTCAGTTTTGTGTCCTTTACTCACAGCAATGCAAAGATGAGATTTGGTTCCAGATGATTACTCCCACTAATCAGCAGTTCCTCTAGTGCACAGTTTTGATCACCACTCAGAGTTAAATCCATGGCTTGACATGTGGGAAAAAAATATTTTCCTATGAAAGTCCTCGGTGACACATTGTTGCAACAAATCGAGGTGTACAAACAAGTTTAAAAAGCAAAGTAAGGTTAATTAATGTTGTTGGATTCTGGACATACATAAGCAGTTGGACATACTATTATTTCCCCTACAGTATCTCTCATAGTGGTGATGTGATGTAACACTGTTTGAAGAAAGATTTCACTGAGTGCACAGGAACCCTGGCTTTTCAGAAAGGCCTGTTTAGAAATAATCACATGGTTATGAGAATATAATTCACTAAATGTGTGTACGTGTGTGTGTGTGCATATAGTGCAGGGAGAGTCAAGCAGATTGCTTCTAGCTGTTGTCTACACAGACAGCTTACTGTATGTGAAACAGGGGAAGTTGCGTTTTTCCTGTCTGCCCATACAAGCAGAGGTAGAGTTGTTCTGCAAAGTTTAGTGCTGTAGAAACTTGCAGCTTAGGCAGTTGAATAAGACACAGCAAATTGTGATAGCTTGCGTTATAATCTTATCAATGAACATCTTGAAGGTGTTTGGTGGGCTTTTCTTTATTCTTTTGAGAATGACTAATTCAATTTCATTTTGTTTTAACTGGATCAAAACATTTACAAACATTGAAAAGTCATTAAAATTCTTGTAGAAGAAGGTCTGAGTAGTCCATAGGTACTAACTTAAAATCCCACAATGAATGCTGGTCTCTATTTTTTTTACTCGACTGCCCTTTTTTCCACTCTTATATTTGGATTGTGGCCCCCACAGACAATAAGCCCTCTGCTGGGTGTGTATGTGTTCAAAGGAGGGGGAGAAAGACATAGGGAGTCTCAGGCAGGGTCGTGGGTGAAAGGTGGCGCTGATCCCGGCGGAGCAAAGGGGTCACAGTGGCAGTACGGTTCGCGGGAGGGGGTGTTTTCTGTTGGTGGCCCTGATTTTAATAGAGATGTCAGATGTGACAAAGACAGGCCTGACAGGCCGACTGAATTGATCTGGCATGACGAGCAGCTATACTCTGCATCCCATACACCGCTCTCTCCACTGTCGTCACGCCCAACTTTGCTCATTTATCTTTCATGCCCTCTCCCTTGTTGCATTTAACTTATTTCATCTGCTCGTCACCATGCTGCAGGTCAGTTTGATGAGTGTGTCCACATTCATGTCCAGGCGTCTTTTGACATTTGCACATCTGGGCTTTTTATAATGTCTATGTCAGAAGGAGTTTAAACTTCTCGGAGGGGCTGAATGAGATTAGCTTGTTTAATTTTTCACACTTTTCGAGTGCCATCTGCTGTGTGACAGAGGTGGTAGCCTGCATTGCCCAAAATGAAAGTCGTATATGAAAAATATGACATTATAATTTTGTTCACAACATCTTGTGCTTTGATCAAAAATAGGGCCTGATAGAACATAACAATGGATTTCTTCATAACTAAGTAATGAAGGGTAAATAATCTCTGATTTTAGAATTGCTGAAAAAAATCCAAAGAAATTGAATCTAATCTAATATTGGCATTGAAGAAGGACTTGTAACATAATGCAGCATGAACTAAAGCTTCTTGTCTGACTAATTATCATCATAGAGCGCGATTACACAAGGTGGAAGTAAACTAAGGAGTTAGTATTGAGCCACTGCAGCCCAAACATAGTTAACACTTTTTGTCTAAAATCTAAAAAGTGTTAGAGAAACATTTTTGGGGAGTAATCTGATTGGAGTGGCCCCCTAAGCTTGGCCAGCCAGTGTAGTTGGAGCATAGCCCTTTACCTCGTAGCTATTGTTGGTTCTTGTTAGATACTGTATTTGGTTTGAGAGGCAGTTCCGATATCTGGGGACCGGTTCAAGTTTCTTCTTCTTTTTAATCTTTGGCTTCTCCCTTTTGGGGTTGTCGCAGCGGATCACATGTTTCCATCCATGTGTCGGTACCCTGCTGGCTAGCGGTTCCAGTGATGCTATATGTTAACCCACACCCCAACCAATCCGGTTTGGAAATCAGTTTTTGTTCCGCATATGGATTTGGCATAGCTTTTACGCCGAGTGCCCTTCCTGACCCAATCCTCCCCATTTATCCAGGATTGGGACCCACATTAGAGGTGCACTGGCTTGTGACCCCTTAACGTTTCATGTTTTTTTAGGTAAAAAACAAAGAAAAATAGAAAACAGATTGCACTTGCCTTTTTAAATTTTTTTGTCAATGTAGAAAATCTGTCTCTACAAATACTGTACAGTTCACAGTCTGAATGTAAGTGTGTAGGTATGCATGCCTGTGTGTAGCTCAAAGCAAGCCACAAACCCTGATTTCCCTGAACAAAGCCAACATATTATAGACTGAACGATATTGACATAGTTGTATGTTCACTTCCAAATGTCATGCAGTTGGTTAAAGGAACAGAAAGAGGGAAGGAGTGACAGTACATACATTTCAACAGGTCACAATACATGCTCATTGCACATGTGTGACCAGCCTTGTCACTTCCACTGTTATCCTTCAAAATAAGAGCACTAGAAATACATTACTCATTATAATTGTTAGACCTTAAAAGACAAAAATCGTCATCGGCCAAAATCGGTATTGGCTGGTCAGACTTAATTAAAAAATCAGTGATCACTGTGTGTGTAGATATATGTGTATATAGGTGTATATATACTCATTATTTGTTGAGTGGAGTTTCATAAATATGTGATATCACCTATCTGAGTTCAAAGACTTTTGAGTTGGGAATTTGCAGCTGGTGATTTGATTAAGCACAGGCCCGGCATATTAGGCCGCAGATGATAGTGGGGAAGGTAGCTCAGCAAGACATTTGCATTCCTATGTTTTTGGACCTGTGTTTATTAATTTGCTGTGGCTGGATTATAATCCTCCTCCTCTGTTCCTCTTCAGAGCTCCTAGTCTTGGCCTTAAGGGGGCACCAGCATGAGTCAGGGGTCGTTGGAGTCTGGTAAGCGCTACTCTGTGAGCAGCTGCGTGAAATGTATAAGATAATGTGTTTTGGAAATCAGGTTGGATGTTGTGTGTGCGTGTGTTTGCATTCCAGATGGAGACTCTGCTCAGGAGGTGTCTGACTTCAACTGGGATGACTATCTGGAGGAGACTGGAGCCCTGTCTGTGCCCCATCATGCCTTCAAACATGTGGGTGTTGACAACATATCAACATATATGTATCAACCGCTTGAACACAAGCTGTTGATATTCATAATTAGTTAACAAACCCTGTTTAATAACTTGCAGTACTCAATCTATTTATGAATTCAAAAGCACATTCAAAATTGGTAGAATGAGTCAGTTTGTAAAGCCCCCTAGTAATGTTAAGAGCTGCAGGAGAAGGTGGCCATAAAACATAATTATGTATGTGACATAACTATGTCACTACAAGATAACTAAGCTTCACTACGTAATACTTTATTCACGGGTAACTGGAAGCCGGACATGTAGATTCAACTGGAAAAAGTAGCATAACAGTAGCATTTAAAGAGAGACCTCTTTTCTTTTCATTGGGACCCTTTCTTAGTTTTGTGTTTTTTGTGTTACCAGCTGAAAAACTTAAACTGAATTGTGGGTTTATGTGTGTGCCAATGAAGTTAAAGACATCCTGGTTTTTCATTCTTCCGGCCTTCTCCCAGGTGGACCAGGGCCTGCAGACAGGACTGACCCCAGGCATGAAGCTGGAGGTGTGTGTGCGCTCAGAGGCAGACAGTCCTTACTGGGTTGCTAACATCATCACCACATGTGGCCAACTGCTGCTGCTACGCTATGAGGGGTACCATGACGACCGGCGTGCCGACTTCTGGTGCGATATCATGACGGCAGACCTCCACCCGCTTGGCTGGAGTCGCCAGCATGGCAAGGCCATGAGGGCACCCGAGGGTGAGCTGGCTTATTTATTTATTGAGCCATGAAAACCGTCCAGATGTTGACCGTTTAATTGTGTAAATATAATTTTCTTCCATTTTTATTCATGATATCTTTAAAACTGATGATAAATGGCAGATGTTGTGTAACTGAATTTAAGTTGAAACTTAATGCGTCCTCTTTGGATTTTTAGCTGTGACTGCTTCAAGGACACAAGAGCTGTGGATGAACACGCTCTGCAGTGGAGAGCTTTTATCCCCCGCCAACAGGGCCATAAAGGTTTATCCTTTACGTAATAGGAGTATTTTATCCACATCCACTCAATGATCATTTGAAAGAATTCAATGAAATATCTTCTTTTAGGGACACTGAAGATAGCTAGCACAAAACTGGTCGCTGCAGTCGCTCCCAGTAGCAGAATCATTTATCTCATTGGACATTCTTTTTCTAGTGTGGACACAATACTTCACAGATAACCATGAAACTTGGAAGAGTTGGTTATTAACCACTGACTTTTGGAGTAGATCCAGACAATGGACTGATCTAACTTTGAGAGAACCCCGAGGACAACCTACAAAGTTGAATGGCTCCCCTGGTTTGCATGAAATTTTCTCAGAGATAGATATTGGGTATTGGAACTGGTGATTTTGTTTCTCTCTGATAAAAGTTCTAGGTGGGTGAAATAATTTGAATACAGGTGTGGATATAAATAAGACTGTAACTTGTGTCGAGAGGGGTTCCTTAGGTGGGAATGTTCTGCCAAGGTGCAGGTTTGTGGTCCCATAACACTCTTGAATAGATTTTTCCTTGAAAATGTCAAGACATTAAAGATTTTTGATGTTGAAGCAATTTCAGCTGTTTTGACAAATACAAAATCTGTATTTCTTTTCTGAATTTTTCATTAATGGGACTAAATTAACATTTCATGTCAAGATGAGTTAGCTCATCGAAACAGTTACATGATATGAAATTAAATGGGAAGGCCACTAAAATACTTGATTCGGCTGTTCAGGATATGGTAGCTACATGAAACAAACAAAAAAACACACGAAACAGCCTGAAGGTTCTATTTGAGGTCGTATCTGTCACCATTTAGTCCCAGACGTTTTAACATTTTAAATGATGTTGTGACTCAGGTTGGCTAAACCAGACAGGAGTGTTTGTGCGAATCCTGAGCCCTCTTTGTCATCTTGTTAAAAAAATAAACACTGTGTGTGTGTGTGTGTGTGTGTGTGTGTGTGTGTGTGTGTGTGTGTGTGTGTGTGTGTGTGTGTGTGTGTGTGTGTGTGTGTGTGTGTGTGTGTGTGTGTGTGTGTGTGTGTGTGTGTGTGTGTGTGTGTGTGTGTGTGTGTGTGTGTGTGTGTGTGTGTGTGTCATCTATCCCATTCAGGTGTGCGTGAGAAGCATCAGGACTGGGGGACTCTGCTGGAAAAGGCCTTGGCTGAAGAGTGCAGCGCACCTGCTAGCCTGCTGGAATTGGTAAAACAGGAGAACAGAGCAGCTGTGTTTTTTAGTATCTATCATACCCACGGTTTGGTGTTAGTGTTTTTCTTCCTCTTAAGTTTCTGCCTGTGCCGTAAACCAGCCACTCTATCCGCATAGATTGATTCATTTAACAACTTTAGAAAGCATGATGTGCAATAAATAAACTCTTGAAGTTGACATCATAGAGTTCTCCAAGGTGCTGTTCCTGTGGTGCATACAATGGGTAAATACCTCTGACATTAAAAAAACACCAAGCTGACAGTTTATACACTCAGGTTGTCAGAAATTTCAACAGTTTTTCCGCAGACTTCACATACGCGCAAACACACACTCTGCAACTGTCATTTTTGACTTATAGGGTTCCTTCTTGTATTTATATTGTCTTACTGTAGATTTATCCATCAAAAGAGTTAAATTTTTTTTATACCCATTTTGGATTTCTATTTGGGTTGAAGTTTTTTTTCCACATACCTGGCACAAAGCCCTGAGTCTTCAAAAGACATGGCTCTGATTTTGTTTATGGCACCAAGACTGCGCTGCTCAAAGAAAACTAGATCTCGGAACGAACTGTGAAATTCCTTGGTGCCATTAGCTTTCAGTGACTGTTCTCCAGTTCTGTCACTTAGTCATGCATTGCATTCTCTCCCTGTGGAAATTCCTCTCCTCGCCATGGCATGTGATTGTTCTTTGTGCAAATGGGTTTTTGCTATCATCTTCCCATTTACCAACTCTCACCCACTTCCCCTGCAGTCCCAGCGTGGCAGAGACCCAGTGGAGCTCTTGTGTGCAGGCTGCTATGTGGACCTCCAGGACGGTGTTGACCCGCAGCTGGCCTGGACCGCCGAGGTAGAGGATAACGTGGGAGGAAGGCTGAAGCTGCGACTGGTAGGCACTGAGGGCCTCCCAGACACACCAGCAACCCTCTGGCTATTTTACCTTCACCCACGCCTCCACCCACCCGGCTGGGCTAAGGAGCATGGCTGCACCCTCGGGCCTCCTGCAGGTCAGTGGCACTGATACGGGTCAGATATTTAAATTTAGAGACAAAGGAAGAAGAAAGGGAATTAATGTAGAGATCTACTGCCAAAGCAGGCATGCCTAACCATTACAGATGGAGGGACAGATGAAGAATTCACAGGTCAGCATGGACATGCATGTCCAGACATTCATAAGGTCTTAAGCTTTATTACCAATATCATTTGATATTTTTGGTTATTCCTACTTGCTGTGTTGTGTCGGTCATTTTGATAGTTTTGTCACATATGTGTTTTATTCACATTTTTCGTTACTTTGAAAAGTCATTTAATGACGTGCACTAGCATTCACATTTGAATATATCTCACTTGATCTTTGAAATTACATTTTCTATGCAGGATTAGAAAGAATACTATTTTCAGGACCACAGACAATTCGCTCTTGCCCTTCAAGCGAATAAAGAATGATTATTTCCAAGACACAAGAAACACGAGAGGTTATATCCACTCCCCTGACACAGCTGTTCTAACTGGTACCACTGCAGTCAACGGCTCATTATTATAAACCTGCAAACGGGGCTTTTAGCAGAATGATCCTTTCCACAGAATGTGAAGTGAGTGTTTTTCATGCATTAAATTGGTCATGATTGTAGTCTTTTATATGAATTTAATTTAGCACAAACAATAGGAAACATTAGATGATTGGATGATTTTGTATGGAACTATAAAACTATAAAGAATAACCCAAGTTCTGGATAATTCATAATATTATCTTGGTTTTAAGGCTGTCTAGAACTAGTTCCCACTAATAAGAAAGGAATGTCATCTATTTAGATTCCCTATACAAAGACCTATTTCAAACACTATTTAACTATGTCCAGGCAGGTCGGTTTAGTTATACTGGTAAGAGAGTATGTAGGTTAGAATTATATCAGATGTATGTTTTTTTCTTAGTTTTTAAGAATTATGTCTTAGATCACGAAATTCAGTCACCAGGAAGTCGGGTATGGATCTTCAACCAGCTATTTCTTCTGTATCTGTTTGTTTCAGATCTTTTGACCCTGCGTAAAGACGAAGAGTGGGAGGAGGTGAGACAGAGGATCAGGGACTTGCCTCAAGATGAAATTTTAACTGCAGAGTTCAATAAGGTAGTCCATCCATACTCTAATTATTATTATTATTTCTTACTACATATCCTACAGTTAAGATTTTACCATTATGAAATAAGTGTAAAGCTGTGAAATTCTAATCTAAATTGGGTGCTAAATCAATTGAGAGAGCTTTTGTAAGCGACCCTGCGTGTGTTTGTGTGCCTTTTTCTCAGGATCAGCCTGCAGTGTCTTCACATTGTTTCAAAGAAGGAATGAAACTGGAGGCTGTTGACCCTGCTGCTCCTATTTCCATCAGGCCTGCAACTGTCACCAAGGTAACAGTTTATTACCAAATTTGACTCCTATGCTGCTGTATTTCTCTCCTTTCTGCTATTATTAGCTTTAGTTGATTATGTTCGTGATCATAGTCTTTGCTTAGATTCTGTTGCTAAAATGATCTCCGACGAGTCTTAAAAGACTATAAACAGGACTAAAACTATTCCTAATGACCTCTTCGCCCCTTCAGGTGTTTAATGAGCAGTACTTCATGGTGACGATGGACGACATCTGTGGTATTGAGGAGACAGAGGGTGGCGGAAAGTCCTTTCTATGTCACCGGGACAGTCCAGGGATCTTCCCTGCCCAATGGAGCCTCAAAAATGGGCTCCCCCTTAGCCCTCCATCAGGTGTGCTAAGTTGAATGCCGTCCCTTTTGAACAATTTGTTTGATCAGCTCACAATGATATCAGTGAGTAAGAAATGGCAGTAATTAGTAACTACTTCCTCCCTCTCTCTCCTCGGCTTTAATTGTCTCTATTTTCTGCCCATGCCTTCTTTTATACACAGGACACCAGGGTCCAGACTTTGATTGGGCAGATTACCTGAAACAGTGTGAGGCTGAGGCAGCTCCTCAGCATTGCTTCCCAGTTGTAAGTCACATTAGTCAAGTTTACACGAGTAAAGTTGCACGGTGGGGGTCAGACCTACACACAAAGACTCATTATTATATTGTTGCTGAGGTTCTGTAACACAGAGCTCAAGCATCCTAATTATAACATGATTGCATTATCCAAGCATGATTCAAGATGCTGAATACAGGTTTATTTTGTCTGTGATTTAATTACATTAACTCAATAAAGTTCGCATGCCTTCCTCAGACTCTACTGTAGCAGCCGGCTGCCATACCTTCTGTAATCTTGTGGCCGCCTCTTGTGTAAACTGCTTGTCTCTGGAGCATGATGAGTCTGAACATGGCACACGTCGTAGCTATAATACAAACTGTTCTCCACAGCAGGCTTGTAACCATAGTTTCATTATTTACTACCTTTTAGCGAATATTTTTAATGGTGATGTGTTTTAGATTACATTTCCCATACTTGCTTCACTGTAACCCCTTTCTGTCACGTGACAGAATGTGGACATTGAGAATGTACCCATTTGATTTACAGTATGATCAGATGACAGGGATAATATCATGTGTTCACATTGAGACCTACACGGGTGGCTCACTGTGACCGAACCAAAAGGCAAATTAGTGTATATATCGGTTTTCACAATGGAAAAACATGACACAATATACAACTGTTCTTTGCTGTGAAGCTACTCACATAAGTTTTACCTCTCCGTGTTTACTTGCTAGGAGCTGTGTGACCATAGCTTCAAAGAGGCCATGAAACTGGAGGCCGTCAACCCACTGTCACCAGAAAACATTCACGTGGCAACAGTCACCAGGGTCAAAGGGCAATACATTTGGCTCAGTTTGGAAGGTGAGATAAGGTTCTCTCAAAAAGAATGTGTTTATTCTAGCAGGAAATATTTCTGTTTACAGAATCCCAAAGCACATTAATTGACGTTCTGCTATTTTAAAGCACCTAAATCTCATTAAAGAAGTAGCAATAGCTCTCACTTAGATTAGATTTGATTGACTGTGGCTTCTTCCTGGCCTTTTATACAGTTGGTGCCTATACACTACACAGGTATAACATCGTTATTTATTGATAAGATTCTTCTTGGGATGACATATCCCCACCAGGAATAGGAGAATACATTTAATTTATCAATATATGACATTTACTCAATTCCTTTGGTGAGCCTACAGTAGTGAATATTGCTTAGGATAAGTTCTAAAGGAGTAAACAAACTTACTCACCTTAAAATCCTCTTTCTATGGAAAACTTAAATTCAGATTTTTTAAGAAATATTTAGAATTAAAAAGGGTATAACTACTCGCCATGGTTGAAAAATGTGAAGCTGGAATGTATCGAGATATGTTTCAAACTAGATGATTACTCTTCAGCCTTACATAAGATAACATTTTCACATGGAAACCAAAAGAATAAAATCGATACAAATTAAAAACACCAAATCAACCAGCAACTTAAAACATACAGTATGTGAACCGTGCTAAGTTCGGTCAAGCTAGAATATACATTTTAATTTGCCTGATATTTTCTGGACAAGGTGACCGACCTTCAGGCCCATGTTATAAATTATATTTCCATGCAAACAAACAAAAATTACATTTGTAGAAAATGAATAATATAATTTGTCCTGGTTAATATATGTGTACGGTTTGGTGAAGCTAGTAGTTATGAGCTGCAGCATCATAACTGCAGTTGTTAATTGAGCAAACACTGCTTTGGTATTACAGCAGTTATCTGTACTTCCACTGCTTCCTTGTATTTGAAAACACAACTATTGTTACCGTTTTTCAGTTTGCAATCATCTGTTGCTTTATTATCTGTTCTATAAATGAATTTGAAGTATCATATAGCCTTTTCATCAAGATGCATGTCTTTTTTAAGACAAGTAGCAACAGTGAAAAAGTATAGAAGTGTGTACATTTTGACTCCCCTGTCATGGTTAATTCGGAGGGATAAAATGAGTATGTGCTGGATTTAAACAGTTAAAAGATGTTGAAGAGCATGTGCATGTTTGCATTCATTCCACCAAGTAGACGAAGAACCTAAAAGTAAGTTTTTTCAAGATGTTTGAAGTTATAAAGTTAGAATAACAACTGGAATTTTTGACCTGTTTTGGAAAAGACGACTATCTAATGGCCCTGCATGTGTGTGTATGTGCAGGACTGAAACAGCCCATGCCTGAGTTGATAGTCCATGTGGATTCTCTCGACATCTTCCCAGTCAGTTGGTCTGAAACAAATGGCTATCCGCTCATCCACCCCATCAAGCCTTCAGGTATAGAGCACAAGGCAATATCATAATCTTCCTGTCATTACGTCTTTCTTAAAAAGAATGTCACTAATGCGTTGAAAAAAATGTACAATCTGTTATATATCCTCACAAACTCTCCAGAAGACGAAACATTAGCATAAGTTTGAATTAAAGAACTTTTAACATTGAAAAAAAAGAGATCTATCTACCTGCACGGGTTGTTTTGTTAGTGCCACCATTTTTTTCCACACTTTTTTGATCCTTACATGTTTTGGTAGAGCACAACATACTAGAGGAAGACACATCCACTCCCACCACCCTACTGTTATATATCTTGACCTAAATATTGGGGACAGTGTTTAATAGTGTGACTACGCACACACTTGACTTTTCTTTTGCTTGTTTTTTTTCTCTAGTTGAAAAAGAGAAGAGGATTGCTGTGGTGCAGCCTGAGAAACAGTGAGTATAAGAAGAAAGTGGGGATGTTGGCATGTTTTTTCTTTAATTTTAATGGATCGGCTCTGATTGCCATTAAGTATCTGATTCAATTTTCGTCGCTTTATAGCCGAACTCCACCCAAGTCTTCGACACCTGACACTATCAAGCAGCAGATAGCCGGGCAGTCAGAGACAGGTGAGTTGCATGTCTCAGGTCTCTTCGAAGGATTCCAAACTATACTGTGTCCCATCTAGAGACTCTTTTCATCTGGTTTTATGTTCAAATGCAGGACAGGGGAATGGGAAATACTGCTGTCCCAAAATTTATTTCAACCACCGCTGCTTCTCTGGACCTTACCTTAACAAGGGACGCATTGCAGAGCTACCTCAGTTCATTGGCCCCGGAAACTGTGTTCTTGTGCTGAAAGAGGTGAGCCTAGAGGGTCAAGTGATAACGAAATTGTTTGATCACATGATGAAGTAGCTTGGGATTATGGGAGTTGTTGTCTTTTATCAAGCTAACCACCATTATATAGAAAATTAAGGACTTAATCATAAGTGAGAAATACAAACAATTGTAAACGATTATGTAGCAAGTCCGTTCACCTCTAAATGAAACTCACTCTGTGTTTGAACAGATGTGTTGTTACATCTGGGGGGATATTTTACATACTGATAGCCGTTTTTAGACACTATAATGAAGAGACATAACACATTTTACTTTGAAACACAAGCATCACAGGGGTTTGCGTTATGTTCACATTTTATTGCCACACTGATGGCAGCTACATACATAATTCCAAGAGGATAAATGGGAAGTTTTAAGAAGCCTTTAACTTACTCCAAATCTTAACTTTTTGATCCCATAAATTATAATAAAGGTATATTTGGTATATTTTGTCTTTTGTAATTTTTGGCCAATATTAAACCTAAGATGGTGAAATGATAAACCAAAAAATCAGCATGTTAACAACACAATTTTATGGTGCATGCTAAAGTTGGAATATAACCCAAAGCCCTGGTACATAACGATCTTAGCTGCCAGTATGGGTTTAGACTGTTTGATCAGAAATTGAACAGTTTGTTGTGATTCCTTGAATACTTACCTCAAACACTTATTTCCCGTGAACCCATTACAGACAGAGAATTTATTTTGGAGTTTCTGTCCTTTGGTTAATTGTTTAATATTGCTCTGTCACTACACAGATCTGGATTAATTTGCATTGAGAGCTTTGTGTGGTAAAGTAGTCCTTTTTACTGCAAATCAATAATTAAATGTCACACAATGTTGAGGCCAGTAATGGCTGCTAATCTAATACCAATCAACAGTCGTGCTTTAAAGGTCTGTATAGTTAGGATGTGACGTTAAATGACACATACTCACCAGCAAATGTTTTGCATCTGCAACTGTTCGCACCAGCAGCAATGCAATTTTTTTGACAGAATACTCCGATATACAATTTACAAAAAAAATGCATATCAACACACTGAAATAAGAATTAAAAAAATCACATACAGACAAAAACAAGAACAGAAATTAAAGCCCCAACACCACAACCTGCAGATAAACTCAAATTGTCGCAACTTTCACATTGTCACATTGTTTCTTGTATCCAGGTTTTGACTCTGTTGATAAACTCCGCATACAAGCCCAGCCGTGTGTTGAGAGAGCTGCAGTTGGACCAGGAGAGCCGCTGGCAAGGCCATGGAGAGACACTCAAAGCAAAGTACAGTGAAACCATTAAATCCTCTGCTCAGAATTCTCTGCTCTCTAGAAAACATGCAGGAGTGTTCACAGATAGCCTATTTTAAACACATGCTGGATTAAATGAGTGCTTAAATGCCAAAGTATAAATCAACTTCTGCGCACTGGAGCCGAGTGCTTCATCTTCAGAGCTAAAGCAATGATCTGGCCAAAAGCATCTTGGTTGCTTTTTATAGATGCTATTTTTTAGATGAATCATGAACATAATGGGTCTAAGTGAGCAGAAAGAGTCAGGTTTGTTTTCCCCTATGTTTTTGAAAGTCTAGTTAACTTAATGTTATGTGAAAATATGAATGCTTGTTTAGGTACAAGGGAAAGAGTTACCGGGCCACTGTGGAAATCGTCCGCACTGCAGACCGTATGGCCGACTTCTGCAGGAAGACCTGCATCAAGCTAGAGTGCTGCCCAAACCTCTTTGGACCTCGCATGGTTCTGGACCGTTGCTCTGAGAACTGCTCTGTCCTCACAAAGACCAAATACAGTAGGTGGTTCACAGAAACAGAGACATTGTTGATTCTGGAAATGACTTTAATGCTGAGATAAATTAGCAAAAGGTGTGATATATTTAATTTTTTTTTTTTACTGTTGAGACGTTAACTCAAGCATCATTCAAACCCGCTCCTATTTAGAAAAAAAAACTCAAAACTTATTAAGAATAGAAATGATCAATGAAATTTGATTAAGAAAATTCCAATTACCTTCTGTAGGCAACAAATGAAGAGGTGTAGTTAACTGAAAATGTGTTTCAAATTTTGCCTCTTTCATTAGCTGACCACCAAATTCACATCATCATTGAGCTTGCCTCTCCACTGGAGGATACTTGTGTAGTTGTACTCAAAACGTGTAGTTGCCCCCCCCACACACACACACACACGTTATATTCATTGGCAGAATATAATATATAGAAAGCAAAATCAGTGCCAGAGCATCAAACAGCTACCGCCTTGCTTTAAGTAGGATGGTCTCTTCAGCATATACTTCCTCCATACTTGAAAGGAAGACTATGATGTTTGGCACTGATTTTACAACACCTGATTTTCAAATGCATCTCTTATAAGGGTTGACATTGATTGGGTTGAATCATTTAGAAACTCCACTTTTCAGTAATCATAACCTGTGTGAAAAATCATATTTTGCTTGACTTATTTAAGCGTATGTCATATGCTTGGTGAAAATAGCTGATAAATAGTATATGTTTGGTAAATAAACCCAATATACAAAGGGGGTTGAATAGTTCTACTTCCAATTGTATGGACTATAAAGTAATAAATATAATTGAGTCATCTCAATCAGCTGTCTCGATGATGTATACCAAAGGCATCGTATTATTATTATTATTAAAACAAAAAGCGTGTTTTCTTGTATCCAGCATATTACTATGGAAAGAAAAAGAGTAAACGTGTTGGCCGTCCACCTGGGGGACACTCCAACCTTGAAGGCGGCGTGAAAAGAAGAGGGAGGAAGAGGAAGAGGAGGAAGCAACTCTTTGTCCATAAGAAGAGACGCTCCTCCGCCTCAGTGGATAACACTCCTGCCGGGTCTCCACAGGCAAGACACGTTTCCTTCGCTATGTAAAATGTGAAACAACACATTGGTTGCATCACCGTTAAACTAGCATAGTTATTTTGGTTTTCTCCTCACCTTTTGCATAAATCTGTACTAATGGATTCTTTTTATGTTCATGTCTTTGGCTTCCAGGGCAGTGGAGAGGAAGAAGATCTAGACGAAGATGACTCCCTGAGTGAGGACTCTGGCTCAGAGCTGCAGGACGATCTCCAAGATGATTCTGAGCAATCATTTGGGAAATCCCAGCCAACCACACCGTCTCCATCCCCACCTGCAACACCAAGGCCCACGCGCCGGCGTCGGAAACCCCGTTCCCCATCATACTCTGATGACGAGAACCGCCCTCCATCACCAAAGGTAATAAAATTTATGATGAGCTTTTAAACTATATTGTCTAAGCGGTCACTAGCCGCTGGGGCTTAAAAAGTCTTAAAACGTCTAAAATCCAATAACCTGAATTTAAGGCCTTAAAAAGTCTTTAATTTTAATGAAATGTCTTAAAACTTACTCTGGCAGGTCTTAGAAATTAATTAATGTTACTTTCTTGCTTTTAAATATTTTAATTTTAAGCTTGCCGTATAAAAACTATAACGATCATTTGATCAGTTACGGTTTGTTATGGCACTTAGTTCTGTTTTACATAGACTTTGCGGCGAGTGAAAAGCTAATATTGCAGACATTTATTTCCTCAAACTGCAAGTCACAGTAATTAAACCGGGAAAATGGGTAAATGCAAATTCAATAACCTATGGTTAAAGAACAGTCAATTTATTGCGTGTCATAAGCCGGTGTCGGAAACCTTTTAGAAGCCCGTTGCAACTTCTGCAAGAAAAATCTGAAACTTGGAACATTGGGCATCGCTTTTCTGCAGTGACATGCCAAATCAGAAAAGCATAAAGCGTTTTTTAATTACCGCTTTATGCTTAGAATGGTACAATAATTTGTACAATTAGTTAGATTTGTTTGCAGTGAGAGTCACACCTAACGATACATAAAAGACATAAAAATACAAAAGGGGAAAGTGTGGAGTGCAGAAAGTGCTCAGAGATTCCAATTCTGCCATAGATAGATAAAATATAGAAATAACTAAAAAATGGATGAAATAAATGAATAGGTAAACTAACTAAAAAACGGTGTGCATCAGACTCAGCGATGTTGTGACTTGTTCTACTTGGTAATGGCTTATGGAATAAAACTATTTCTGTAGCGCTTTGTTCTGTACTTTGGGACGGTCTGTCTACGGGACGGTCAGTCTACGTCCAGAAAGAAGAGTAATCAACGTAATCCACCATAACCGATATGAAATTAGATGTCTACGAATATAATAGTCGGTGACGTCATCGGACACCACCTCTGACACCGCGTAATAAGAAGGAAGTAAACATTAGCGCCATGCCATCGCCATCCGGACAGAATACATCAAAGTTGTGGGAGCATTTCTCCCTCCACATGGCCATAAAATGTTAGAAGCTGTAAGATTTGCACAGCTGACCTGCCCTGGCGTGGAGTACGTCAGTAATGCTGGAACATTTGAAGTGGAGACACGTTGGCTCTGTAGACGATGGCTGTGTAGCACTCATCTCTGTAGGCTAACTAGCTGGCTCAGCGTTAAAGGGTATGTGTTACTGCCTGCAGAGTGCATGCCTCTGTGTGCAGATGTCTAATGTGGGCTGTATCCAATTTGTAAATGATTTAGCCTAATGTTGTTGTTGACTACAAAATGCACAAAGCACTGCCTGGTTTTATTTTCTAACCTTGTTTATTTTCCTAAATTCACATGGATGTTTGATTTGATTCCAGAGAAACTGCTTTATTTTTTCTTTATATTTTTTTATATTATTAATTATTCATTTGATTTACCTTTTGTATCAGCACTGATGTGATGCAACATGAAAGTACTAAATTACAGTTCAGCAAATACACTGTTAGAAAAATAACCTGTTTGGTATAACAGTCTGTTATAAAAGCAGTAAAGTTTAGTAAAACACATATAGGAAAGAAGAATTTATCTTCATTGTTTTTATTGTTGGTTTGTATGTGTCTAAAACAACTTAAAGTTATTCAAAAGCTGATAGCAAAATAAGAGCCGTTTATTAATTATGTATTTATTTTTAATTTTACCCAACCTTTATTTAACAAGGAGAAAAAACATTTGGTTGATTATTGGAACTATCAATCGACTATCAAAACAGTCTTTAGTTGCCGTCCTAGAAGGAAGGAATTTGAATTCCCTGTGCAGAAGGTGATGCTCCTCGCTTAAGATGGAGTCAGCTATTCACTGCAACCGCCTGATATATAAGGACTCAAAGTTAAGCTGTGGCTCCCCAATGAGTTTTCTTGACCTTCTAAAAATCTGAGAATTTGTACTCCTTATAGGAAGGTTATCAAACCAAGGAGTGTTTCTACCTTAGCTGGGAGATAGTCTGACACACCTTGTCTGTATTTATAGACTTCAAAGACCGAGCCTCCCCAGAAGTTGTGTTTGGACACCAGCCCGCTAGAGTGGAGTGTTACTGATGTGGTTCGCTTCATCAGGACCACGGACTGTGCACCTCTTGCTCGTATTTTTCTGGATCAGGTGAGAAACACTCTGGCTTAACTTCGTTGAGTGCTTCAAGCTCTCGTGTCTACACTCACATAATGCTAAGAATCAGTGTAACACTAATGTCTACGCTAATTTTAGAAATGGCATCTCATATGTATGTTGGGTGTTTTTGTAGGAGATTGACGGACAGGCACTACTACTTCTGAACCTCCCAACAGTGCAAGAGTGTATGGACCTAAAGTTGGGACCAGCCATCAAGCTGTGCCATCACATCGAGAGGGTCAAGCTGGCATTTTATCAACAGTTTGCCACATAGCTGAAGGGGAATGAACACGGCCATGTTTACATCCGGTTCTGTGTATTAGTCCTAGGAATAACACTGCATTAACCCATTCTGACTTGTCATGACACTGGACATATTTTAGAATCCCGCAAGCTATGTTGTGCCAGACAAGCCTGACATGGGATTCCAAAAACTATTTTCCTATCAGGGAAAAAAAGAACAAAGGAGTACTGGGTCCAAAACAGTTCAAGTACGTCCGTAAGAGAATGACTGAAAGACAGATTCATTCAGGGGATTTTACTACTATAAGTTCAAAAGCCTTTATTGACTCTAGTATGTTTTGCAAAAAAATGAAAGCCATCATGAATGATTTGGTTTCCTGATACAGACTGGGGGACAAGCCTTGCTATGTTCAAATAAAGGCTTCTTAACTTATTTGTGAATTTAGAGTGCCTTGGATTCCTCTCTCCTAATTCACGTTTGTTTACGACTAAGCAATTGCGCTAAAGTCCCATGTACCCCCTAGTCATGCTTTCCAGCCTATCTTGTTGTATCTAAAAGGGAGCACCACTGAATCCAATCTCATGCTTTTCATACTGTAATATTTTGTAACCGTAAGTCAGCATTTGCTATGATCTGCAAAAAAAAAGAAATGACGAGACTCTCCTAATCAGGTGATTTCCCACCCAATGTTTTTTGTGCAGATGACTGTTTACATTATATATGCCTGCTTGTTGGAGTTACGCACTTCATAACAAAACTGTTTTTAATTTTATTGCAAATGTGTCAAGTTGTATCTTGGGGATCAAATGGACTTTTTCTAAATCTGTCTGTTTTTTTTCGCTTAAAAAATTCTACGAGAAAATATAGAGTTAAAAAAAAGAGAAGACATCTGATACAGATAAGACCTGAAGGCTGGATGCTGTTTTAGTTGGAGTTATAATGTTGATAGATTTTAATAAGTGATAGAACCATTGCAAAATAAGCAATATGAGTTTTACTAACAAGTTAAAAAAAATAATACTAATTTGAAATAAGATAAAATCTGCTCAACAGATGTAAAGCAGGGCCTTCAGAAGGTCAAATTGCTTTCTTATTGAAGCTTCTATAAAAAGCACGAGCAGTCTACAGTGCAAGGATTCAATAATGTAAGCACAAACAAAACCATGCACTGTATGATGATATGCAAATATGACAGTGTGTGTTTGTACATAGTGTATATAATCAAATATCTTCTACTGCAACAGGGTGAAAGAAAAGATCTATTGAGCAATTACCTTTCAGCATAAATATTAAGTAAATGCCCCAAATAAACAATATATTTGCACAAAAAAGGCCTGGACTCTTAAATTGGCATAATTGCTCAAGCACACTAATTTACTGTTGATAATGAACTATTTGTTATAATTTAGCTTCTTTTTTTTCTTCAAACAACTGATTTAACAAAAGACTGAAGAAAGATGTTTGCAAAATGCTTTTTGGGGAAAATAGTTTTTTGCCCTTGTTTTTGTTCTTTTACATCAATGCCTGTAGTGGTGATTAAATGTAATGTGCTTCATTTTGTGAGTAAAGTCTGTGGGTCCTGTTTTTACTGAATTGCTTGTAGTTTCTATTCTACTCAACGCAATTGACTCGATTTTTAATCCTCTATTTGAATTTAATTATGCAGAACAGTACATACCCAATTTAAACATTATTGGGGTGAAATTTCACACAAATCTATCATTTGATTTACGAGTTAAGTTAAAAACGAATTCAAAAGTACCCTATCTCGCAATGATTAAGAAAACGGGATGTCAGCAAATTTTAATCAACTTTAGGATATGCCAAAATATACCCTTGGGTACATTTTCAGGGAAATCCATCAATGTGTTTTTTCCGAAATCTTGCTAACAAACAAAAATACATGGTAATACACGAACAATACAATGGCGTTTGGACTCGCGTTTGTCATACATTTCCCAGCATGCATTCCGTGGCTACGTTGGTCACAGGACTCGACGCCTGTCAACATGAGTATGCACCGCTGGGCAGGGGAATTACTGGATGTAGTCCCAACGAAATGAGTGATTTGCAATTACTCATTTACAATACGCCAGCGCTGTTTTTACTTGTATTGGAGTGATGAGTAATCCGAGATTTCTTTATTTCTTTCCAACGTCTGAGAGAAAATTGAAGTCTACAAGCTCAGATTTAGCATAATGAAAAAGATAGTTAGCTAGGAGGCTAGGTAGGTAGTAATAGCATCTTAGCCTCTCTTAACGTATGAATCCCGACAATATATCACCTATGGCTCATTTATAAGAATTCCAAAACACTTGAATTACTTCTTTTTTTGTCTGTTTAACTGGCTTTATAACGCAGGAATAGCTGGTATGCCTGTTACTAATGTTAGCTTGCAGTTTGCAGCTCGGAGCTAGGACAGGGTGTCAGTTC
This sequence comes from Lophius americanus, assembly GCA_037951165.1. NCBI lineage: Eukaryota > Metazoa > Chordata > Actinopteri > Lophiiformes > Lophiidae > Lophius > Lophius americanus. The sequence continues at coordinate 5,230,646 of JBBDHG010000047.1, forward strand.
GGTTTATGAAGTATCGACGAGTTAATCATCGTTACATAGTTTATTATTCTAACTCGCAGTAACGATCTTTATAATGGCATAGACAGCCATGGCTGTATGGATGCCTGAAGGAGAATGAGTGAGCGCTTGCAAAGGCGAGGATGTCACAGTCTTTTTCTGAGGACTGTCCAGCTAAAAGATCGATTAGCTGACCAACAACTTGAAATCACCTGTAGTGACTTAATATACCGCTGTCGACCAATTAGTTTGCTTCGACCAGTTTTTCTGCCCCATGGATGTCAACATGTTCTCCCAGCTCGGAGATGCAGCCCTGGCAGGGATGTCCGCGGTGTCCTTCACTAACACCTCGGTGTCCTCCAGCCCGACGCCAGCTTCTTCTAACCGGGGGTGTGAGAATGGCGCTCTGATGGACTCTTTCGGAATCTTTTTGCAGGGACTCCTCGCTATGGTTGCTTTCAGCACGCTGATGTGTGAGTATGACCGGAGCTCTACGTTCTGTCAGATATCTGTCTCCAGCTGCTGATGGACCCGGAATTATCCACTAGCTTCATTCGGTGAATCGAATGCGATATTGATTACAGCCGGGAAGATCGTAGCCGGGTTTATAGCAGGCGAAGACAAGCAATAACAGAAGAGTAAGACTCCGCCTCCTGCAGAGCTTGTTCTTCGGTTCAGTGTGAAACCATATGTGCATACGTGCAGTGCTTGGAATATAAACTGCTACTCCCAACAGCAATTTTTCCATTCTCAAGTCAAAATCAATCAGCAGAATTCCTAATATGTACTTATTATTAGGTGTATCAGCAGATACCAGTCAGTTGTTCAAAAATTATCACGTTAAGTGGCAATGAAATGTGTCAGTATGTGTTGGAGACTCACACAAATAAACAGCTATATCTCCATTTCAATTGTTAAATGATTATGTGAATAACGAAGAATTTCCCAAATTTCCCCTGTGGGTATTAAAAACGTTTTTATTAATATATGTAATGTATGCTTCCTCAAGGGACTGTTACTCAATATGCCCTGCAGCTGCTTCCCAGTTAAAAACTTCTCTTTCGCTGAGAATTGTTTTCAGGAAATGGTATGTGTTCATTTCACATTCATACTTCAATGCCAAACTGTTTTTCCACATATGCCCAATAAGTTCACTCTTTCTTTATGTGAATTATCTGCACAGGAATATCTCCATCTCTGACTAAGCTGCCTAGATATTAAAGTTAGGCAGCAGAACTTGCACAACACAGACAACTCCACCACGCAGAGGGAGTAGTCTTGGCTTTGAGTGTCCCAGCAACTTTGCAGCAGTGAGGAGTGACCAGTTTTTTCCCCCGCACGAGGCAAAAGGGAGTAGGCCATTTGCTGTATTGACAGTAACCCAACTACGTGAAGAGCTTGCATAGTTTGAGGTTATATTTTTGGTTAGTGCATAACCTGATGTCACAGCTTGCAGTATATAGGAATATACAGTACATATTTTTCAGAATTAAAAAAATCTTTGAGTATAGCAACACTACAAGATTGAGTGCAAGTTTTGGAAAAAAATTGTTTTTTGATGCATAAAGTCAAGGCATTGATTTTAGCAGGTAATAATCATATATAGCCGTTTTGAAAGATGTTCTTACTGTCTGTAATGTGATGTTAAAAAAGTAAATGAGTGATATGATAATGTGGAGAAGCTCCCTTCTCATGCAGCTCTGTGTATTTGGAGTTAAGAAGGGTATTGGGGGTGTTATCAAAGACAAGTCACCATTGTGAGGAACAGCAAGAGCTTTCTTTGTGTTGTGTTGTGTGTTTCAGTGATGAATTTTCTTGCATAAACCCTATCATCTTTTGCGGCACAAGGAATAATTAAATTGGCTGCTAAAATTTCCATAACTTAGGTAGCTTCCCAGATTTGAATTGTCTATTTTAACATATTTTTTATTGATACTTGAATAATTTTGAAGCTCGGTGTTTTTAACATGCTTTTGTTTTGTTAAATTACCACATGCAAATTGCCAAACTATGCTTTTTTCTTTTTACCATTTTTTTAACACGTTCCTGTAGTTGTGATTTTTAGTCATCTGCTTCAGTTTTCTCTGAGGAAATTCTTCGTGGTTGCTGTGTCAACTAAATTTTCTTGTAGTTTCAGCTTTTCGTAGTACCATGGCTTCAATTCCGCTAACTGCTTTTTTCATTTTTATTTTTATAATTTTATTTTCACTATGTGGACAGGGTCAAAACATTGTACTGCCCTTTAAACAAAAGCGTTTGGAAAAAAAGAAAAGAACCACTAACTGCTTTTTAAAGATACAGTGATTTTTAGAACTAATAGGCCCACAATTCAGGAAGAGTTCGACACTGCCAGAAAAATGTGACCCAAATCTGTTTTTCGTATTTCATCCCATATGACTTCAATCTGATTGATTTCTCAAAAAAAAGGTCTTTTCCAATTTGATTTTAACGACTTTCATCTGTGGTCCTATAGCAGTTATGTATCTGATTTGGATGCGTGGGACACTTGAATCAGTACTCATGTGGCTTTTCTCCTACTCTGCATGCTTGGATCAATATAATCTGCATTGATTGACAAAGTTATATATGGAGGCTCAGTTTTGACTGGGACACATGAGGTTGCATATGTAATGAATAAACAGGGACATGCTGTCACTGTAGCTCACAATGCAAGAAATGCCTGCATCGCCGTTTTACAATTCTTGATTCATTATGTGGCATACTGCAGAATGCTGTCATAGTGGGTAGAAGGATTACTTAAAAGAAGGAAGGTTTGGGTCAAAGCCAACTTGGCCTTTTCTTCTCTGTGTTTGCAAGGATTTCCTCTGGGTGCACCGGTTCTCCCCCAACAATCCAAAAACATGCAATAAAGGTGATTTGGTGACTTTAAATAACCTGAAGAAGAATTTGACTGAATAGTTGTCTGGCTCTTTGTGTCAGCCCCGTGACGACTGGAAACTTGTCTAGGACATACCCAGCCTCTCGCTCTGTCATCCTGGAAAGGTATCAGATCTCTGCCATGAGCAGTTACAGAAAATGAATGACTGAATATGACATGCTGGTCATAAATTCTGCTCTTTACAAGCACGATTGTTATAAAGATGGGGACATTGATTTCAGATGTGGGCCTCATACAAAGATGAATGTAAACAGTGGGAAAATATACAACTTTACAAGAAGATATAAAAATTTCAACTGCATTTTGACACCCTTGGATGAAACAATGTTTTGCACATGCTAATGTGAATATTTGAGGTCAGACTGATTCAGGACGAACTCACGCACTTAATTAATGCGGTATTTTCAGGTTGGTAAGGTCCGATGTAGGATGATAGGACACTGAAGACTTTAAGGTCAGACTCTCCTCCATTTTCAAAGAAATGTTCGAAAGACTTGCCCATTTTGTGTCAATGTAACAGTGACCTGAAATTAGGACATTAGATCACTAATTTCATAGATTCTGCTTGTGTAGGTATCAGGTATAGGGTCAAGTAGTACCTCTGTGACAAAGAAAGTGCCCTCACATGTTTCTGGTTTTTGATCAACTTTGTAAAAGAAAAAAAAGGAGAACTTAAATTTGTCAAGGCAACTTACTGCGATAGAATTTTGAGGCCGAATCAACCGTGTTTTGAAGATAACTCCTGTTTTGGAAGAATCATTGATCATTCCTGTTCTAAAATCAAGTATAACAGTCATGCCAACTAATTCTTCTTTGTTCAGATAAATTATATTTCATATGTGTAAAAACTTAAGTGGACTGTACCTGTACAGCATCCTGCTCAGCCACTCAAATCGCTGTACAACACCATCCAGTATTACGTAACATACCTGCCCATGAAGCTTTCATCTGTTGAAGATTGGGGTGTGCTCCTTGGTCAAGGACACTCGGACACGTAGACTGCAGGTACCAGGCCTCAAACCACCAAAGTCTCAACAAGTGTTCAACAGTTCTACCCCATGAGCTACAACCGGACAAACAAATTGCAAGCATTATAGCTTTGAGAAATGACAAACATGACAATTGTTACCACAACAACATAACATATTCAGAATCAGCCAACTGTCAGAACTGTAGCGGATGGTTTACCATCCAACCGGTTCTGATTAGGGTCCAAAACATAGAGCTGTGTGCTAACAGGCGCAGAAAAAACTCAACTCGAATGTTAATCTTTTTGTTTTAGTTTACTAAAAGACGTATTCAGGCCAACAGTTTCAATATATCCTCTTTACATGCAGCAGTCATAAGTTGAGAAAGCTCAAAAATCCATTACAGCAAGTTGCCTTGGTATTTATTCTCACTTTTTTTTTTACAGTGAACAGACTGAATTCTCACTTCAGTGCCCATAAAGGTGATGCTTAGTAGATAAAGGATTATTAATAATATTAATAAGTTGTAAAAAAAGTATAAAATCAACCCATTAAATTATTCAATGGACGTCTCAAAGAAGAGTTGTAAGAAGGTTACAAATACATTTAAACAGATTCTTTGTTCTGTGTTTGAATGAGTGATATGTTCTGAAATCCCTCTTTCTGACTCTGTGGCACACTTCTTCCTCCACAGTGAAACGCTTCAGGGAGCCGAAACATGAGAGAAGACCCTGGAGGATCTGGTAAGGCTGCTGAGGCAGCTTCTCTGCAAGGGCATCAGATGAATCCCAGGTGAGCGCCTTAGAAGGATAGTAACCCCTGCGTCTCTCTGCAGGTTCCTGGACACTTCAAAACAGGCCATCGGGATGCTGTTTATCCACTTTGCTAACGTCTACTTGTCAGATCTGACCGAGCAAGATCCCTGCTCACTGTGAGTCCAGACTTGTTTTGGCAGAGACCCCTGCCCACAAGCTCATACTGCTCTTTCGATGTTTAACTTTTACACTTACTTTTCTGTCCTTCCCAGATACCTGATTAACTTCCTGTTGGATGCCTCTCTGGGAATGTTGCTGATCTATGCTGGTGTGAGGATCGTCAGTGCTGTTGTAGAGTGGAGGCAGTGGGAATCTTTGCGTTTTGGTGAATATGGTTAGTGCACCTTAGTGATGGTGGGAACAGTACATTTAAAAAATGCCCCCGATATCCAGTGGAGGGCAGCAGTTACTCTTTACCTCACTCCACGGTGTAATTTCTAAGATAGAAAGTGGAATTTGTTTGCACAGTTTCTTTGGGCAAAACAGTTTGTGTAACTGTGAAGCAGTGACATCATATAATGATCTCTGCAGTGTATCTTCAAACCTAATCAGCTCCTCCATCAATTATTTGTCTCTTCCTTCCTCCTTGTTTTTAGGAGAGCCTGTGCAGTGCACAGCATGGTTGGGTCAGTGTCTCCTCTACATCCTCATCATGGTGTTCGAGAAGGTCCTTATCATGCTGATCCTCCTCATTCCCCAGTGGAAGCAGGTCAGAAAAAAGAGGCAATAACAGTTGATAGCAGGTGAAATTGATATCTGTTTTGTCATGTCCCATCTTTTTCAATTTGCATCAATTGCACAGGAACTCGTCAGAACTATCATGAACTTTATTATCAATATCAGGTGAATTAGTGAAAGAAAAGCATCCTTCATTTCATGCGTGTTCATTGATATTAATAGGAGCAATGGAAGGAGTGATCAGAAAACCAGGACTGCGCAGACAATAAATAAGACTTGTTGCTAAAACAAAAAGCTAGCTGCAGCCTTGAGCCAAAACCTGTTATCATTGTAATCATGCGGTAAGCTGGTTCTGGTAGTGTCATAGTACAGAAAATCCGAAAATCAATCTGTGGAAAACAATCAATGTGTAATAGAATGAGTAGAGTTTTGTTTTACCATCTTGAGGCAGGGTCACTCGAAAGACTGTTTCTTGTATGAACTGATTTTGCAAGTCAGGATATGACCCATGGAAAAATACATTCGATTTTAGAATAATTTCAAATATTCTGTATAATTGTTTATAAAATTATGGATAATGCTGACATTGTTTGGGGGAAAATACACAATTATAACAGCGTCCAATCTACCAAACATTCAAGTGTGAATTGTATTCAAGAATTATTCCACGTCTGCTGATTCAGAACACTGATATTGATTTGTAGCTGAAACCTTTGCTGTTTCAGTTTGGGGTCAGATTTGGCATATTTGAGTAACTGGGCTGAAGAAAAACCACATTTGTGGAAATATTATTGATCATAAATGACATTTGAACTAATAATGATACCAATGGGATTTCAAACTATAGGAGTATGTTTTCATGGCCGGTGGGTCTTATTCTGAGGGTGAAACTATCATGGGAGCGTTGCTGTTAGGGGCAGTGTCATTTGTTGGACAGACCGCGCTACCTAGCAGGAGGTTTTGCTCTTTATTAGTCTATAGTTCTACGTGTTAACATTGGTTCATTTTCACCACCTCCGGATATTTTATAATTTATTTTTATGCTTTAATTGTTCATTTTTCTTTTCCTTCGCATACTCACTATTCCTTTAAGAGCCAAGTTGTCATTCAACTAGCTTTTATGTGTTCCCCTGCCAAAGGCTGACCAGTTATTTCCTCAACTCGTGGGTGCTTTTTCATTTTGGAGCTTTTTAGTGTGAACACAAGGCAGGGACACAGACTTGTGATTGTGCAGTTTGAATATGGTAGTTGTTTAAACCAGGTTAGGAAAGAAGAGATTTGCTTCCTATATTTGTGTACCAGCCATTACCTGTTCATCTGCATGGATCAGAAACACAGTTAGAAACAAGACTACCAGCCATAAAAGTCATATTTCCGTTTTTATTTTCAGCTAATAGTTATTCTCCCCACATATTTAGCGGAGATGCCAAATTTTCGTTCCAATATTATGTAACCCATATTAACAAAGTCTCCACGTGTTGTGTTATATTTTATGTTACCTAGTTTGCAGATTTTCTTCTGGACAGGTGAAAGCACATTAACTCATGGACTGATATTAATCTTTTATAACACAGATTTGAGGCTTTTTAGTAGTTTCCATGGCACGATTGCCATTTCATTTTAAATGGACTATTACTGCCCCTACTAATCGTATTTCTTACAGTTCCTAAACCTTCCTAATGGCAGGTGTGTAGTTTGCGTGGTCTGTATGCTTATTCCTGTGCTCGTGTGTGTCTGTCACGTGTCCTTGTGCTGCAGCTGGCCCTTCTCAACCCCATTGAAAATCCTGACCTGGAACTGGCCATTGTCATGCTCATCGTCCCATTCTTCGTGAACGTAAGTCTTTAGGTTTTTCTTTGTACACTGAGTGTATAGAGCCTCCGGCACCAGTGTGTACAAGGATTCTGTCACTGGCCATATAAATATATTGATAGTTAAAGGTCCAGTGTGAAGGATTTATAGACATTTAGAATTAAAGTTCTGAATTGTAAACTAACTAACTAGAAGAAAACGCCTCAGCTCACCCCTCAAGCGTGCAGGAGAATCTATTGTGGCCATCAAGTGTGGAAACTATATCTTTGTAGACAACGCAACCAGTAGACTGTTAAGTTATGTGGTTCCTTTATATGAATTTATCTGACAACTGTATTAATATATTGTTATACAATAGGTCAAAGTGTAAGATACTGGTAACCTTTTTTTTTTAGCATTATGGTAACATTTTATTGCTAACTGTAGCTAGCTATTTTGCATGCTAATCCAAGCTAATAATGTTAATAATGGTCAACCGCAATCAGTTATTTTATTCTAGGAGTTAAGAGCAATAGGAAATTGGAATCCCGAAAATATTTGTTGTTGTTTACCAAATCAAAACAGTATAATTCTGGAACTTCAACCTAAAAACCTTTAAGGCCCCGTTAATGCCCCACTTAAGGAGCCAGTATTTAGTTTGTGTCTTAGCTCCTGAACAGTTATAGCAGCACAACAACCTCTGGAATAAGACCTTCTTCCTCCGTAGATATAAAACACTCATTTCTAAACTAGAATAAACACAAGGATTATTGGTTTTAGGCGATTACACATGAACAAAATCATTATTCTGAATATTCTGTTCATTCTTTTTCCCAGGTGATCCTCCTAAACCCCATATCCCATCCTACATTGGACCTTTTAATCTTATATTTTTGACCACTGTCTTTTAAAGTATAAATGGAAAACAAATGTCCTTGTTTAATACTTATTATAAAAAAAAAATCACTTCTGCTGATTGGAGATCATGGAGAAATAAATGTTCCGTGTTTGCTGTAGGCCCTAATGTTCTGGGTGGTGGATAATTTCCTCATGAAAAAGCACAGGACCAAAGCAAAGTTGGAGGAGAGAGAGGAGAATTCACGGGGAAACAGCAAAGTGCGCTACAGGCGAGCTATGTCCCATGATGACTCTGAATCAGAGGTAAGTCTTGCTTTAGTGGAACAGGTTTAGGACACGGCACAAACACACAGGAATATTCTCCCTACCACCAATCAGTCGTATCAGGTCGAATGCCTGTGCGCTGGTGATAACCATGACCACAATGAGCAATGTGTTTCGGGTTGTCTGCTGCGTTCCAGTTTACACTGTGTCTCAGGAATACCTGATGGGAACATGTTAAAATTTCACACAGCTGTTCATTAGGACTCACGTTTGAACTGATTAGAGATTGGTTACCAAAAGTCAAGGTCACACTGGCCTCAACAAAGGTGCTTATTCAAGGCATTGTCAGTTAATTATAGAAGAAATGTTTATGCTGCACAAAAACTGCGGAAACTCTTCTAACAATTTGACCGTCCCCAGTTCCAGGTCTCCAGGACCGATCTTTCACTTACTTAGTTGTTACTACTTCAACACACCCTCAGTCTGAAAATAGACACAGAGACATGTCCTAGAGCTGCTGTTGATTGTTGCCTAGTTGACCGTTACTACATTAGCTGATAAAGCAGAGGAGCCAAACGCAGAGCTCTAATCTAAATCATTTTTCAGTAATATGACTGGACTCTAGTTTGTGGCTCTAAGCGGGGGATGGCTGATTACACAGATGAAGATTGTCACCATCCCTAATGTTTGAAACTGACACAACACAAGGACAGCCACCAGAACACACACACACACACACAAACACACACACACACACACACACATACACACACACACACAGACTGAAAACAAAGCCTATTTGTTCACCTTCAGATTTAAACCCACTCTCAAACGGACTATATTTGTGTCAGAGGAAAACCCTATTCAGTCGTGAGAGCGTGTTGGGTTCCTGCATATTATTATGGTCCTTCTTTCTATAACAGACTAACAGTGGGCGTCAGATGGAGGGGCTATCAGTGTTTGTGCTTGTATCCTCCAGACTACTGTCTCGATTGTCTATTTGTAAATAGAGCTAAGGCTGCTTTTAGACTCCAACCCTGAAGCAAGGATTCATTTGGTTATGTAGTATATGCATTCTTTGTCAGTGGCCAGTATGTTAGGAAGGTTCTAGACGCTAAGAAACATAAGAAATGCTTTTCCTGCCATTTTAACATTAGATTGGCCGAAGCTGTAGTAAGACAAAAGCTTGTTTTTTGCTCTGCATGCTGCACGTGGCCTCAGAAAGTCTGCTTTCACCAGAGTGCTGAGCAGTTAGCGGGGGAGGGGCTGTGCTGTGCTGTGCTGAAAGCCTTTTATTGGTTCAGCACCAGCATGTAATCGGCGGGCCAGTGGCGCAATGGATAACGCGTCTGACTACGGATCAGAAGATTCTAGGTTCGACTCCTGGCTGGCTCGTATGTTTTTATCTAAAGTAAATAAGTCTGTTGTTAGTCTGCAGCCCTACAGCAGTCCAGCCAATACATAATCATTCTGTCTGCCATTTGAAAGAGGACACACTATAATACACACCCGATTCTACTTATTCTCCAAAACCCCAAAAGGATAAAAATGATGTGGACTATGTATTTGCTTTCTGTAAAAAACATTTGTGTTACATTTAAGGAAAGGTGATGGAATATTACTGAATTTTTCTCAAGTATCTGAAGTCACATAATGTTAAGTGGATTTTGGTCCCTACACTGTTTCAAAGACTTCGGTTGGATTAATTAAAGACATTTATGTGGAACTGTTATCATGCACAGCTGACTGGAGAATGGTTTTCAATTGCAGATGGAAAATAAATAAAATCTAAGTTTATTTTTATGTATGAATTATGTGGTTTGTGTCTGTAGTGTAGCTAAAGTCTGAAACCAGCCTCCATGATATGATCTATGTTGATTATTTTTAAACAATAATGAACATAAAGGTTTAGTCTGCTATTTTTTAATCACTTTATTGTACAATACAAATCAAAGCAAGTTAGCTCTCCTTGAAATGTATTACTTCATAAATAAATAATGTAGTTTGGGATATGGTTTATGGATATATGTGATGGCTCTAACTGAGCTAATTTGCCTCCATATTTTCTGTTTCTCCTATTCTTATTTTACTAGATCCTTTTCTCAGCAGATGATGAGATGGATGATTCTGATGAAGACGACGTTCGGCGGATCACTGGACTGAAGACAGTAAAGAAAAAAAAGCTTCGTATGGGGATTCCTGTTTGACCTGCATGGCTCACTTAACTGCTAAGTTTTCCTCTGGTAGCTCCCAGGTTCACGTAGTCATCACCCATAGCTCCACAGATTCTGTGTCAGCCTGCGGTATTGACACCCTAACTTCAAAAATAGGATGCCCTTTGACGACTAAAGAAATTAATGTAACTGAACTTTTTTCACTGTTGACCACTGGATTCTGCATAGCCTGTGTCTAACCTGGGATTGAATGGAACACAATGGTAGATGTAAACGCAGTTACCAGGTATTTCAGGACACAGCTGCATTTAGACACAGCACTTCAGGGATGAGTGTTGTGTTTTTAAAATAATGTTTGGGATTTAGAGTCCCACTCTGAATGAACATAATACAGTCAAATCCTTTTTGCACGCATGACAAGAAAGATGTAATGTACCGTTTTGAATCCAGTGGCAGGGTGGACGGGTGCAGTGGTCCAGGTTAAGGCGGGTTGAATGAATTCAAAAAGCCACCACAGAACCGAAGGTCATCCAAGCATAACCGTTACATTGGATAGTCTTACCGTGTCTTCTAATGTGATTATATTCCCGATGTAGATTCCATGTAAACTTTGTCCTAGCTTTTTATTATGGAGCGGGTGTCGTCATAGCCTGTGTTTGTGTTACAATGAGATGGTGCGAAAAGTTCGACATGCCGGAAATTTAGAGGAGCATTGGGTCAGAGTTTGAATCGCTGTGTGGATGCACCTCTTAACAGTTCCCAGCGGTTACACATCTTGCTACTGTTTATGATGAAATGGGTCAATTAAAGCACATTAGTCTTTGCCGCAACCCTCCATTTTTCTGTTCGACAGAGAGAACCCAGAAACCTGCAGGACTGCAAGCATCACACTGCAGCATCCTTCTAATGTCAGCTCAGTCTGTATCGTCTGTTTGGCAGACACAAGCTGCCCTCTCAGTGTGCTTATGTCCGTTAAAATAATGTGCTCTGGCTCTGTGCCGTTTGTCTTTGAAAGTCTTTAGTCCAACTTTAAAGTTGTATGTCTTTTATTATAGTGTTATTTTTGGGCCAAAATGGTGACTATGCTTGTTCCAAAAGTGTTCTTTATTCCTTCAGTCCAGCGAGGACAGTAGACATGAGAAGTATCTCTTGCACATTTTCCTCATTTATCACCGCATTTGTTTCTTTTTGTATAAATGTGGGTTTTTTTCGTTGTTTTCTTCGCAATACTGTGCCTCAGTAAAATGACCGGCAGGTTTTATTTTAATGACTGTTCGCTCCAGAGCTCCATGTCTTCAGACATGAAGCAACATAAAACAGGCTCTGATTTTAACAATGTGACACGCATAGACCTCTAAACTGTTAAATGACTGTGGACCATTCAGGCAGGAGAAAGTGTATGCATGTGTGTGTGTGTATGTATGCATGGGGTTGGGGGGTAAGAGTCATGATCTCTTGACGCCTCTGACACGAAGGCAAAGACGGAACATTTAAAAGGAGAACATTACACCATCTCACAACTCTGCTTAACCAAGACGAAGAGGGCTGTTTGTATCTTGCAGAGTGAAACTACTTGATGATTACATCAAGGCAAGAGGTGGAGGTAAATATAAAAGGATTTTCCAATAAAGGATTTGAATAACTGGTGACACAATCGTTTTTTATTTTTAAATATAGATTGTTATTGGTTCGGCATTATGTAACTGGTCTATAGAATTCTTAAGAGCCCTGAATCCTAACCAAATGCTGTCTGTGTCAAGTACACTTCGACTAAATTCATCAAGTGAAAATTAAAGATTATTGTGCGTATATATATATATATATATATATATATATAGTCAGAGCCAATCAAACTCCAGTCATGACTGGAAGTCCAAAAATAAATACAACTCTACAAATACTCAGGCCAAGGCACATCTAGCTTTGGGAGTCCGTTTTCTATGAAGTATAATATGAGAACGATATCATGGATCTTGAGGTTCAGTTGACAAACATTCATTTTTCCTCTATTGCTTTGATTACATGTTGGGATTTCACCACCTTGCCTAGCACCATCAGGTCATTTCTCCTACTTGTTTTTGCTCCTTCATCCTCAGTAACAACCTGTTCCTGGAGCAGAGCTCCAAGAAAATGTATTCCATAGCGGACATTGTTAGTGGTGCGAGAGAAAGAAAAAAAATCACAGCCATGAATTACCTTCAGCCATTCACTGAGAGAAACCTAATCAGTATCAGTAGGTCTCTCTCTCTCTCTCTCTCTCTCTCTCTCTCTCTCTCTCTCTCTCTCTCTCTCTCTCTCTCTGTCTATATATATATATATATATATATATATATATATATATATATATATATATATATATATATATATATATATATATATATATATATATATATATATATATATATATATTTATATATATATATATATATATTTATATATATATATATATATATATATATATATATATATATATATTATATATATATATATATATATATATATATATATATATATATATATATATATATATATATATACATATACATATACACACACACAAAAACAACATATTCTTTTCTTTCAGATCCTAAAAATATGTTGGTGTTAAATCAAGTTTTTTCCACCGGACAAAATCTGTCCCTGTGTTACCCCAAAATCTATTCAACAGCAAGATTTCCTAAAGTGAGTCTGAGTTATGAATGTAAGTTACCTACTTAATTTTATTGAGTATTACCTGTTGATTTTTTTTATTTCCCCAACATGTCTCTTATATAGAGCTTCAGAGGAATTGTTTTTGTTGCTCTATTTGTAACTGTTAAACAATATCAAAACAAGGCGCATTTCCTGGGATAAGATAAGACGATTAGTCCGGCTTCAATCAAGTTGTAGCAACAGACAGAAGAGTGGACACTCTTGAAAACCGTTTTAGTGTCAAGTCCCTCACCAACATTTGAAAAAACAGGAGATGGGTTCAGAGGGATGGACGGGCAGACTTGTGTTTTCCTTTTCCAGAAATATCTGCTGTGGCCTGTGAGCTTTTTATAAAGATGGGAAACCCATTCCAGCTGCACCGTCCCTCACATCACACCTAATTATACACACTGACAACAGGCCGAGAGGGACAGCAGGTGGGGGGCCTAACTGACTCACTAGATCTGGACCAAGACTATATATAAAGTCTGTCTTACTGGGAGACAAAGAAAAAGCAACCAGCGGATCTATCACGCCAGAGAGAAGTGTAACTGGAATCAAGCACCACTCACTATCGTCATGTCACAAGTAAGTTACAACAAGTCAAATTTGTAATCTTAATAGAAAATGAAAACAGTCCCTTAGATGAGACAATACAGTGTTAACACTCTTTATTTTACTTATGAATAGCCCTATTATACATTAATTATTTCCCCTTTCTTGTTTCTGCAATTTAGCCAGGTGAAGTGATGAAGAAGAAGCGACCCCCAATGCAGGAGGAGGACCTGAAAGGAGCTCGCAGTAAACTGGGACTGAAGGGTGAAGTCAAGAGTAAGACCTATGAGGTCATGGCTGAGTGCGGTGAGTAAACCCTTAGTTCTTGGGGATTATAATTCCGATTTATTAGCACATGAATATTGTTACTCTCGTCAGAAGACCTTAGAAACTTCAGAAGAAAAAAAGCTCCCTTTCTTTCGTAGTACCAAATTTGGTACACGTGTGTCGTATCAATATAAGATCTAAACATAAAGAGGTAGGCCACTTTCAATTAAGCTTGTCTGTTCTAGGATGTACAGGGATTTAACTTTGTACAGGGACAAACTCCTCAAGCATAAAAGTCTATTCAACAGATTTGTTCTTCAAAATTTTAAAGGTGTAGTGATGTGGCACAGCAAATACCAGTAACTTGCCATGTAAGCATGGTGCCACAGTGCCCCCTAGAAATTTAAAAATAAACAGTCCCCACCACACCAAACCTAGCAGGAAGTTAGATATTTCGTATTTTCTGTGCAATTCCGGTGTATTTCTCACCCTTTACAAGAACTGTACTGCAGCCTTCTCCTCCTTGAGATTAGAGGCAATCAGTTTCAAGTCCGGTCAATACGTCTGTACCGATCCTTACACCTTAAGCACGAATAGTTATGAAGGTTTCATTGTGACGTAATGTCACCACGGTAATGTCAGCGTTTGCCATTAATCAGGAAATTGTTTAACGGACCAGCCACAAGATTAGAACAACAAAATATTGATTAATGTAATGTGGTGGATATGTTTCGTACTTCTATAGTTCTTTGACCTCTTCCATAAAAATGTATATCTGAATAGTTTCAAGACAGCGAGGGAGTCCCAATTTTGGAAGACAAGTTCAATCTCACAAGCCAATATTATGGTGTTTTATCATTTCTTCATCTACCCTTTTCTCATAGCTCAAATGCAGAGTAATCGGCCGCACGTGTTACCCCCAAACACTGCAAAAACATTCTGACCTCAGCTTTGTCATTGAGATAAGAAACATTATTAAATTACCAAAGAAATTTCACAGTTTTTTTGACATCATCATTTTTTTGTGTCACTGTTATTATGTCCATTTTCAGCACGTGTTAGGAATCAGGTAATAATCCAACATCACTGTCTGCTAGGTCAGGATAGTTTTTTCAACTGTGCTTGGAGGTAATAGGATTTGCATGTTTATAATTGTATGCTTTTTCCAACTTAAGAAAAAATTAAAAAAAACATTGCTGAACTGATTGATCAAATAAATCTTTGTTGGGGGTGTCTGTTGGTTTGTGCTAGTCCATCTCCAGCAGGCTTCTTTATGTATTTTGTAAAATTGATCATGGTAGCTGCCACAGAGAGGCAGTAATAATTGAAAAAAAAGGAAAATACCAATTCTCCAACTTGGAGAACATCAGAGTTGAGTCTTCCGCAAACATTGTACATACAATTGTTGTTGTACTTCTATCAAAAACCCTCAAGTGAAATTCCTATTATCTGCTGAGAAGGAGCCGTCGCCTGGTTTTACACCTGTTTATCTGATGAGATATTTCTTGTTTGTGTTTAGAGCGTATGGGCAAAATGGCTCCATCTGTGTTCAGCGGGGTGAGGACCGGGACAGAGACGGCCTTGGACAAGCCTGCTCCTGCTAAAGCTTCTGGAACTAGCGTGTTCAGCAAATAGACTTGTGCAGAAGAAAATCATTTCCAAAAAGCAGCACCCACTAGTCATTCAAAGTCAGAGTTGGGATCGCAATAAAAGTTTGCTTTTAAACTAAGTGGGATTTAAATAAATACATGGGCTGAATTTGCATTAGTCATGTTTGTTGAAATTACTGCTATATAAGCAGTTACTATGCTTTTCAACGTGCACAGTGTGTTTGTTGGACTGTATGGAGCCCTGGGTTTACTTTGGATTAATGTGGTAATGAACTGTAAATGAGTTATTAATCAGTCCTGGCAATGATTTGTTTGTTTGTTTTTTACCTAGTTATTTGTTCTAAATAAAATGTTCTCCAGTTTTGACTTTTTTCTTTATTGTTTGTTGATACTGACTTACAAAAAAAAAGCAAAACTTTATTTAGGTGTGATATGTTTGGGGCAAGAATTGCAGTTAAAGTGAAGGTAATGTAATAAAATGAACCAAGGGACCACAGGGAGAAATGCCCAATACCTTATAACCACACAGAGTATGTGTTTGCATTCATATCTTGCATATGCAAGTCGATAAGAACAAATAAAGAGATGAACTACAAAACGTACTTAGACAATAATAATAATAATACATTTAATTTAGAATGCACACTCAAACATTCGCCAAGGCACACCAGTATACTAGTTATGTTACTAGTTACTAGTAGATATTATATATCATGCAGATTTCTCCATTAATGTCTGAGTTTTTGCCAGTCTCTAAATCTACAGAAAACTCCAACAAACTTACCGATTATCTCTCAAATACTCTGAAGCCGCTCGTCTCCTGCACCCTCCACTTCAGCATCTCTGTTCAACCCACTGAGCCCTCACCACCAGTCCAAAGGAATCAAAGGAACTCCTGAAACTGAGTCCTCAGCTCCATCCCCAAAGCAACAGCAAAGGAATCAAAGGAACAAAGCACTAGCAAAGCAATATAGCAACAGCAATAGCCTCATTGTGACGTCACTACTCCAAAATGTTTATTATTTCATTTTATTTTATTTTATTTTAAATGTTGCGAAACACGAAACATACACAATATTTAATCACATATTTAATCACATCTAGGATATGCCAAACCAGCTTGTATCTCAAATTCATTAAATTAGTGATATTGTGTTAAAAACTATTTTTTTTAAAATTATGTTTACACTTAGTTGATGTAACAGAGTGAGAGAAAAACGTTACTTTTTTAACTTTACTTAACATTTAATTTTCTTTATCATTCCTTACTTTGTGGGGATGATTTACATATTTTGGTACAATTATTGTGTATAAATGATGAAACACTGAACATGTATTGCCAATATGACAGTTTAATTCTGATTTATAACATGAGTGTTTCCTGAACATAGATGAAACTTGAAACTTGAATTTATTATGTTAATTTGTAACAACAAAAGGAAAAGTTTAAAGATAAAATGTTTATGTTTAAGATTTGTATATATATATTTTTTTTTTCTGGTGTTTATACTGAACCAAACTAATTTCAATGGATATCTGGATATTCCATTTGTTGATATGTAAAACATATTACAACAGAAAATGTCTTGATGAATATGTATTAATTTTTCTAAAGACAACCAAATGTGTTTTTTTCCGTAAATTTAGTGTTTCATATAGATAATGTTTATTTTGATACTTTGAATTCATAAAAATGTTTTACAATGTGAGAAAGATATGTGATAGCTCGAGAGAAATGAGATTAGATTTAACAGATATGGAAAAACAAGGATTCTAAACCTGTTTGTAAATGCAGGTCAAGTTTTTTGTTTGTATTCGAAGATTGCCAAGATAGGATTAACTGAGCCCAACCCAGATTTATCCCACGACTCTGGAACTACTGGATTGACATTTAACTATCTGCCCTGTTATGATCGATGATATTGCACTCAGGCAACGTGTGTTTACCCGGGTTTCAGTTTTTTTGAATTATAAAAACAAAAAAACACATTTAAAGGAATCCCCGGCTATAAAGACATTAAGGCATCATTAGGCCCCACATGTTTTTCATAATGAAACCTGGTGTTAAGCAGACAATAAATACTGTCATTACTGCATAAATACTTAAAGTTTGAGACATATTTGACCTACGCAGGTCGCCATTACTTCAACGGTGCATTGCATTATGGGTTGATGACGTAGAAGGGTTGATGTCGCGCTGAGCCGATGTAGTTGGTTGTTGTTTTCGTAGCATGTTTGAGAGAAGAATTTCTGTAATTTCGAATTGTGCTGCTTTTGGATGTACTTTCCAGTCGACTGGCAATATGGGAAGCGATGAAAGTCTTCACAGCTTCCTCAGAGATAAGAAGAGGATAAAATAGTGGGTAGAAGCCTGTGGAGGTACTCAACTTCCAAAGAACCCGTGTCTGTGCTCCTGTCACTTCTCTCCTGATGCATTTGAAGCATTTAGTCAACGAAAGGCAAAACGTATATTACAATATTTTGTTTGAAAAAGTGTGCACACGGTAAAACACTGACAGAGAACTTTCACAGGACCCTTTACTGATTTTGGCTTTCGACAACTTCAACTTCACTTTCACTACATTGCACCACCGCCTCAGAGAAAGGATAAAGGTGGGCGGCTACCCGCTGATACCAATGTAAGAATCAGCAGTTTAAAACCCAAAATATTTTTCTGTCGTGTCGTGTCAAGTTTTTGCTTGATGTAGAAATATCGGCGCAGCAATTTCAATGGTGGTGGTAAAAAGATGTTTCATGAAACTCTCCCCCTAGTGAGAATCACTCAAGTTAACACGACATATATAAAATAGATCTTCTCGAGTTGATTCATATGCACCAAATTTGGACTAAATGGGACTGACAGTTGAGAAATTTTGGCCCAAAAACTATCAGAGATAAATTTCCCCCTAGTGTTTGACCTTTACACCTGACACTTTTCAAAGTCAACCCAGTTCTTCATCCTAAAAGAAACAATGTCGATATCCAATTTGAAAATGAGCCACGAGATAGTTTTTGAGGTCTGTCCTGAAACCGGTGTTTTTCAAAAAGAAATATCTACCAACATCCTCTTAAATGACAGAAGATTTTATTTGCAAATAATAGAGAACAACACAATTCTAGATGCCATATGAACAGGCATAACTTTCTGAAGTTTATCATGTCCAACACTCAGAGAGGAGTCAGTCCTGAAAAATGTAAAAAGGTCAGCCTGACAGATATTTCCTTTAAGCTTTAAAGCTAGGAATGTTTGTACCACAGGGCAGCCTCCTGCACACTGAGTTCTGTTCGGGATGGCTGCACAAACTATCGCACACGCACGCACTCACTCACACACACACACACACACATAATCTTTCCTATTAACACACACAAACACATTCTGTCCCTCCTCCTGGACAGAAACATATATTTTCTCAGGAGGAAGCAAACTCAGTCACTGTTCAGTAGAGGTCTGGTCATGTCTGGACTGCTGGGTGTCAGACTGCTGCTGCTGTGGGGCATCGCCTGTTTCTGGCTGCCCTGTCCGGCCAAAGGGGCTCTGATCATCACTAGAGACGATGACACAGATCAGGTAATTTTACACAATGACCTTTTTATACTCTGATGTAGATTGTCTGTATTTATTTTAGTCCAAAATCAGATTTTTTGTGAATAATGTCTGTGCTTTTTCCTAATATGTCATCACCGTGTTGATTCACCCTGCTATATTTGTATTTCAGGCGACAGGAGGATCTCCCTTGTCACGACAGGTACTTAGCAGACACAACTCAGAGACAGATAGTCCTTTATCATAATAATGCGAATATTATCTAGAAATAGAATTGAGAATTATTTCTTGTAAATGATCTATCCGTTACCCTTCTACCTTATTTCATGAAGATCAGGCAAGAAGTTTTGACCTAATCCAGGCAGGCAAACAAACCAATGGCAGTGAAAACACTAACTCCTGGGTGGAGGAAATAAGGCTTTCTTTGAAAATATACTTTTACATATAATTGAATAACATGAAGCAATTTGCAACTCGTATCGGTTTAAAATGTCTATTTGAATCCAAAGAAAATCTACATTTTTATCTCCTTATTTTTCTTTACAGAAAAGAAGTTCAGATGGGAATCTTCAGAACACGGTAAAAAAATTCTGTGTTTTTATCTCTGTTGATGATATTGAGTATGATCATGAGAAATGATTCAAATCCAACTCAATACAAACTGAATTCATGCTCAGAAGAAGATGATGTGCAGAACTTCACCACCTACATCAACAGATTCACCCAAAGAGGAAAGGATTATCTATCTATCCATTATTTATTTTTTTCATTGACACCGGTCAGGGCATCAAGCCCTGCATTGAACCCAGCTGTAAAAACGAAAATTTTCTGTCTAAAATGACCAGATAGTAATCCAATGAAGGAGAAAACTTTCTGTGAAACGCTTGTGAAATGCTAAGTTTACCATATTCATGTAGTTTAAATCTGCTTCTCTTTGTGTGGCAGGTGGATGTGTACACTATGACAGTGGAGACTACTGTGACATCTCGTTTTGCCCGCACAGTGGTTGACTCTTTGGTTTTGAACACAGCAAAGGTCTCCCAGGAGATCTCCTTTGAAGTGGACCTACCCAAGACTGCATTCATCAGCAACTTCAGCATGTCAGTCAAGCTCCACTCTCTTTTACACTCTTTCCCCGGAGTAGGGTCTTGTCTCGTGGACTACTCTTGGCTGGCGGCCTTAACTCCTATTGTAAATATATTGATTCAACAACTTCATATGTGTGTTTTATCACGCAACACTTGGGAACACATCTTTAAAAAAAATAGAAGCAGTCTTATAAAAGACAAGTAGGATATGATTCCCAAACTGTCAGAATTTCTGAATGAATTGCATATAAATCTTCCAGAATAAGGCAATGTGCATTGATGTTGGACATATACTCGGCCTCTTTGTGCAAAATTAGGCGACTTTAGCCCCTGCAGGAAAAAGAATTGTTGCCACTGGTCAGAGTTTATTCACAAATTGACCTCTTGTGTTGTTGTTTTTTATTAATTGTTTAAAAATTGGTGAGTACAGTTTCCTTAATGTAAATCGTGCCCTTCTCCATCTTTGTCCCTCACAGGGAAATTGAAGGCGTAGTCTATGTTGGGCAAGTGAAAGAGAAAGAAATAGCCAAGAAACAGTATGACAAGGCTGTCTCCTCTGGACAGTCTGCTGGGCTGGTCAAGTGAGTATGCGTTAAAATGCATAAAAATAGTATTGCAAGCTTAAAAATACACATTTAAAGAGGGATTCTATGTCTATAATGGTTTATATCCATCCTATCGACGCTTTACCTTTATTTCATTATAGGGTGTCCGGAAGATCGATGGAGAAGTTTTCAGTGTCTGTCAACATCGCATCCAAAACCTACGTGACTTTCTCTTTGACCTATGAGGAACTCCTTGAGAGGACACTAGGGCGGTATGAGATTGTGATCCGAGTGCTTCTCAAACAACTAGTGCAAAAGTTACAGGTGAATCGATGTCCATGCTCAATTCCTGGATCTTGATGATCTCAGATTTTCAATAGAATTAGTTAACTTATAAATAAGTTCTCTCTCTTGCTCTCTCTCTTTCTTCTTATGTTTTCTTGGGTGAATTGACAGATTGTGGCCAACATCTTTGAGCCACAGGGTATTGCTTTTGTTACTGCCTATGCAACCTATCTCACCAATGACCTGCTTCCTCTGGTGGAGAAAACTGTCACAGAGAAAAAGGTACATGTAAAGTAATAATACGCATTTTCAAAATGATCTATATCTGCTTTCCTTTCACTCACGTCCAGTAAAATCACTAGCCTATGAGTAAATCAAACAGATTTATTTAAATTTATTCTATCTTCCTGTCAGGCCCGCATCTCTTTCTCACCGACTATAGACCAGCAGAGAAAGTGTCCAGATTGTGACGGAACAATCATCAATGGAGATTTTGTCATCAATTATGATGTGAACCGAGTAACGACCCTTGGGGAGATTCAGGTCAGGACCCAAGAACCAAGTATCCTCTGAATACCTATTTATATCATATATGAAAGTAGGCAGAATTACTTTAATGTTGAGATCCAGAACAATCAGTGAGTCTTTGATTAGATTTCCCACTGACATGTCAGCGAAAACTACTCTTGCATTGCCTTGACATTCTCTCATGTGCATTACTGCTCTGTGTGACTGTCTTCCCTTCAGATAGTGAATGGGTACTTTGTGCACTTCTTTGCTCCACCTGACCTGCCACCAGTTCCGAAGAATGTGGTGTTTGTGATTGACAGGAGTGGATCTATGTATGGAAGAAAGATACAACAAGTGAGAGACTGCTCAGATTGTGAATGTTGTTCTAATAAAAATGATGTCAACATTTTGAGCTCTGACCTTCTAATTATTCATAGACGCGAGAGGCAATGCTGCTCATTCTCAAGGACCTAGACAAGGAGGACAACTTTGCCATCGTTCAGTTTGATCACAGAATTGATACCTGGCAAGATTCACTTACGAGAGCAACCAATGACAATGTTGCTCGAGCCATGGCCTTCGTACGCAATATTGTTGCTTCTGGAGGTTAATAAAATGCACGAGACACCAGTTTTTACGCCACATATTAGCTTTACGCCTCAGACAATAAAAGTTCACCCTCACACTTATTTACAAGTTGTGTGATTTCTTTCAAGGAACCAACATCAATGCTGCAGTGTTGACAGCCGTGCAGATGCTGGCCAAAGACAGAAGAGACAAGAGGCTAAAAGAGAGGAGCGTCGATATGATTATTTTACTGACTGATGGAAATCCAAATTCTGGTGAGTATGCAAATAGTATATACTGTATATAGTACTGTGTGATGTAAAGTTGAGTAATGTAGTTTAAAATTAGCAATGACTTTGTTCCGTATTATAACTGTGTCATTACAGGAGAGTATCGGCTTCCAGTGATCCAGCAAAATGTGCGTCAAGCCATTGGAGGAAAGATGTCACTGTTCAGTCTTGGATTCGGGAAAAACGTGGATTACTCCTTCCTGGATGTGATGAGTAGACAAAACAAAGGAATAGCCCGCAGAATTTTTGAAGGGTCCGATGCCACCCTCCAACTTCAGGTGAAGGGTTGAACTGAATACATTATTGAGCTTTAAAACAGTGTATGTTATAATTCATATTCATATGAATGTATTTATTCCAGGGTTTCTATGAGGAGGTTTCCAGCCCTCTGCTTTCAGATGTGCGATTTCGTTATCCTGGAGACAGAGTGGAGTCCCTGACCACCAACACCTTCGACCAGTTATTTAATGGCTCAGAGATTGTGGTGGCTGGTCGGCTTTCAGACCGGAACATGGACAATTTCTTGGTGGAAGTATACGGCCAAGGGGTGAGGAGGAGGAAATGCAAGATTCTTTGGAGACAAAGTTGGATCAGATGTTTATGTCAATTCCTTTTATACATCTTTCCTTTTCCCCTCCCCTGTAGTTTAAGGATGATTTCAAGGCGCAGGGCCAGACCTCCCCTGTGGACTGGAATGTGATATACCCAGATGAATCCTACATCTTTGGAGCTTTCATTGAGCATCTGTGGGCCTACCTCACCATTCAGCAGCTCTTGGAGAAGAGGTCAGTGTGTTTACCCTCTTGTTCTCGTTAACTTAGTCAACTGGAAATGAAATAGAAGTTTAAAGTTTGGTCAGTGGGTCAGTAAAATGAATGTAAGAAATCATTCAGAAAAGCTGTCAAGACCCGGAAACCAGCTCGCTGGGCGCTCCACAGGGTCTGCCCACTGCTCAAATGCAGAGAGTCAGTTTCACCAAGTCTCACTGAGTATAACTTGAATGACTGAGTGATGAATGAAGCATACGTTTATATTAGTTGTGCTAAAGATAATAATTGTTGATCGTGTTTTTTATGATGCAACATTTGACAAAGAGGATATAACATATCATTGTAAATCATGGCCAAATGTAATTCAAATGTGGTTTGCAGTAGCAAAGCTTAAACATAAAACCCGAGAAGGGCTGCATGGTCAGGTTGATGATTGACAAATTACTCTAGCACTGTTTAATAGTGTCTGACTGTCACACAAGTCCCTTTCGAGAAATATTCATTGCGAAATATTAATGTTTTTTCAACATGTTGGATGCAAGAATCCATAAGTGTTCCACACAAATCTCCGTACACCTAAGACCAATGCAGAAATAGGGAAATCGCAGAGCCTAAGAAAAAATATATAAATGTTCCTCGGTCTGAACAAAGTATTTGCAAATCTCTACTTCCATTGTTCTCGTTTAGATCTTTTCAAGTCCCAAAAGCTCAATGTAATTACTTCAAGATAAAACTCAGCCCTTTATCCATTATTTACAGGCTTATGTAAAATAAAATAAAAATGAATCTGGTGTGTCCAGATTCTTCTATGGATCCAGACAAAATGTCACACACTCATACAACCAACACCGTAAATGCTGATCATGACGCTGAATGCTGATCTTGATCAAAATTGGTACAACATTCCATGAGAAATAAAGGAAAAAACAGAAATACAGTTAGTTAGAGAAATAGGTTAAAAAAAAATCATTTATCTGCCCATTCATCCAGATACACATTCAAATGTAATGGGGTCTACTCTTCATGAGAGATGAGAGTGCTCATCTTTAATTAAAGTCATACTAACTTCCAGAGTAATGTTAATATTCAGAATGCAGCTATTGCTGCCTTTGTTCTTTTCATTAGAGAGATACCCAGAGAGTTTGTTGGGGTTTTCCATAGATTTAGAGACTGACAATATCTCATAACTGGAGAAATCTCCATGAATTATTCCATTGTCTAGGGTCCTGTTGTGCCTTGGCGGAGATTTGCGCTTGTTCTAGCTAATTTCTAAAACTTTCCTGTGGGGGTTGTCTGAATGCGAGTGTCACATTTAGCTTGTCCATTTTCCTTTGTTGCAGCAAGAGTGGCCCCCAAAATGAGAGAGACAGTGCCACAGCCAAGGTCCTGGACATGTCTCTGCGTTACGGCTTTGTCACCCCCCTCACCTCCATGGTGGTCACAAAACCTGAAAAATCAGACGCCCCTCTCACTGCTGACAAGCTGACAGAGGGTAAGGAGAGGAACAATTACAAAATTACCTTGATACTGAGTAGATATTTCTGAACATGAATGCAAGCTAACATTTCTTTGCCTGCAAAAAAAAATCTCTCTGTAATCCAGTCACAGGTAGCAATTGTACCTAAAACACATTCAGTGTATTATTTCCCTTCACTCTGATTGTAATTACATTCCTTTGCAGAGGGATTGCAGTGTTTCTCACAGGATTTAGAGGAACTTTGTGGGTTGAGCCCCAGACCTTTTAGGGGGGTCTGGTGGACTGCCCTTCTGGTGGAAAACCTAATTTAATCACCAACACATTAGTTGTACTGATAGGAATAGTGACATGACAAAAAAACAAAGATGAGGTTTAACACAGTTATCACTGGTTAAGAAACAATATAATTATCCTAATTGACCAGAGTAGGGTGTACATTTGAGACATCAAAAAACTCCTACTCTTCCTATAAGTAGTACTATGATTAAAGCCATGGCTACTACCATCACCAGATACTTAAAGAACAGATGGGTCCCTTTATATTTCTGCTTTAATTTGCACGCAGACGGTCCTCCAGCAAAGAGTGTGGAATTAATTGTGACAAAAATGAAAAATAACAGCTATTTATGAGAAAAAGAGGACATCTGAATGCGATTGTATTTTTGAAAACACGCAATGACTAGTTCTATTCTTTTCATTTTGAATGTTCTATTAATAACTGTCCTGAACTGTAACTTTGCTGGTGCTACTACCACCACCACCAAGACTACTGGTAGGAAAACTTGGATCCTTTTAATGTAACATTTCCGGTGAGTTTACCACACAACACGCTCTCACTAATAGCTGAATGTTTACGTCGTAATGACGTAACGTTAGTCAGCGTAAAACCAGTCTGAGGGGACAAGGCTTTGGTGATAAAGCCTTTTTCCTACCAACTCCTTCTCTCGCGCGTCCAGTATAGAAGTAAACTTGAATAATTATCAAACTGTTTCTTCACGAAAAGCATCGTAATAACAGGAAAAGGGCCCCGATCACACAATAGACCTGTTCTCCCTGAAGTGTCGGCACATGCAAACACCTTTTCTGATTCAATCACTGCTCATGTAAACAGTCACTTAGAAATATTCTCTCAGAATGATTTCAGTCAGAAAGAAGAAGGTGTTCATGTAAACCCACCTATTGTGAACTCTAGAAGTGACCCTGTTGTGTTCTTTCTGTTCTTTCTTTTTTGACAGAGGAAAGACAAGAGGCCGAGAGAAACCGTGAGACTTTAATTAATTAACACAGAGGATGATATGACTCAAGCTGATTAAATGAG
This sequence comes from Lophius americanus, assembly GCA_037951165.1. Classification (NCBI taxonomy): domain Eukaryota; kingdom Metazoa; phylum Chordata; class Actinopteri; order Lophiiformes; family Lophiidae; genus Lophius; species Lophius americanus. The sequence goes on from JBBDHG010000047.1 coordinate 5,256,610, forward strand.
TTGTTTTAACTTCAATTATCGTGATTATACTGTATTGTTTCAACATGCAGCAACTAAATCTGGATCGACTGGTTCTAATCCCACATATTTTGGTAAGTATGCTTTTGCAATGCAAACTGTGTGGTAATGTCAGACTGTCAGAATGTCAGACTGTCTGACATTCCAAGAAAATAATATGTATTGAAGAACTTTCATAACAGGCTAAACTATTATTGAGGCCTATGTTTCGCTCAGTTTTGAATTCATGACCGTTAGTTCATGACATCACCGTTCATTCAACATCACCAGTCACAGTACTGCCGATGGAAGTTTGGATTTAGCATTTAGTCATTTGGACCAGAGTCAGTTACAAAGAGACAATTTTGATCTGTCATCTGTTCTCAAAAATTAAATGTTAGCGAAATTGAAAATATAAATGATATCCTTAATCAAGAGGGAGATGAAGACGGAATGCAGATGAATTGGGAGGTTGATATTAAATAATTTACAGGCCAGGCTCAGATGTTATAGAGTTGAATGCCAAATTCATAATTGATGTTGTTTGTTTTGGTGACTTCAGACCATGTTATTTCTGCAGTATAATAACTTTTAAGGACAGAAAGTAAGAAAGAGGAATGAGAACAAAGACACAATTATCAACTGAGAACTATGATGATGCAGCAATTTTCATTTTTCATTTTTCACAGTCCTCCTAGGATGAGTCCTGCTAATTCTGCTGGTCCTAAATTAAGTATCAGCAGAAACTAACAATCTACAGGCTAGTTATGCAGTAAAACATCTCAAAATCTACCCTTTACTTCAGCAGAATGTAGACAATACTCAAACACTCACAATCCCACCGACTCTCATCATCTCTGAACTTTTCTTCTTGCACCACCATGAAGTAGAGAGCTTTGGTTTGAGAGGTTTGTCTGAAACAACATGTTAGATCGATGGATTCAGCACCCACTTAAATCCCTCTAAAGAACTTTGGTTGATCCCTTAACTTTTCATCTAAACATTATTGTGTTAAAGCTGCTTAATACAACTCACTATAAAATGTATTTGTATTGTATATTACCGTCATTATACTCTGGTGTCGCCTGCAGTGGACGGAGATCCTCATTTCATGATAGAACTCCCCGACAAGAATGACGCTCTGTGCTTCAACATCAACGATAAACCAGGGACCATTTTCAACCTGGTTAAAGACCCAGTATCAGGTCAGCCCCGATTCCTGATTATCACCATGACAAGTATAAAATGAAGTTCCATGTAAACTCCTTGTAGAGAAACATTTCGGACGCTGTCAGTAAATCAAACCCTACACTTTAACAGTGAGGGTCTGAATGCATGAATTGTAGTTTTGACTCAATTGCTTCCTCAGGAATTTTGGTGAATGGTGAGATCTATGGAGACAAGAAGCTTCCACCTGATGGCGTAATAAACACCTACTTTTGGCGTTTTGGAATCATTCATCACAATCTGGGGATAAAGTTGGAGGTGAGCACCAACAAGGGCATCTCAGTGTACCAAGATGGAAAATGGATTAAACTGAAATGGGATGATAAAGCTTCTATCAAAGGAGAAAAGTAAGCGAATGCACCATCCTTACACTTTATCTAGAACTATTCATCTGTGTCAGTAATATGAAATGTAAGCTCCAGTTCAGGCTCATGTATGAACATTTTCTCCTCCAGTATGGATCTTGTCATCAGCAAGGATCGCAGTGTAAAGATAACCTTAAAAGATTCAATCAAGTTTGTCATACTTCTACACAAAGTGTGGGAGAAACACCCCTACCACCGGGATTACTTGGGTTTCTACACCCTGGATAGCCACCTGCTATCACCTTCTGTTCACGGCCTGCTAGGTAAAACATGACTCACACTGAGAAGACTGACATTATGTTTAAGGTCAAATCTATTTGGAATTAATTTCTGTATCCTATTGGTCTCTCTTTCGGGCAGACTAAAAAGGATTAAATGACAAATAAAAGTTGCCCCGAATCCAGAAAAAATATCCCAGAGATAAGTTGTCAGGACATAATTCATTGCCTTGATTGAAAGACAATTTTAACGACATTTCTCTGGAAATAATAATGATGATCGTTGGAATATTGCACTCAATCAAAAAATACCAAATCATTTAAAAAAAGAAAAAAAATTCAATATTTTGTATATATATATATATATATTTTTATTTTTTTTAATTGACTTTCATTGATTAACTCTGAAAACAATGTGACCATGTGAAGTGATGGACTGGAGTCCATTATCATCCAAATCTGCTTCTTTACTGAACGTAGAATACTGATTTTAAACTCATAGGTTAAGTGGTACAAGGGTTTACTTGTTGGCAAAGACAATAAATTGTAAAAATTGGCCTTTTATTCATGCTGTAGACATAAAACCATGTCAAAGGGAAACAAACGTTGCTCCAATTGCAGGTTGTTTGTGGGATTTAAACTGAAAGGATATGTAAATGATGGGTCTTCCTTCAGGTCAGTTCTACCACGGGATTGAATATGAGGTAACAAACCTTCATCCAGGTGAGACCAAAGAAAAACCAGATGCCACCATGTTTGTGAAAGGACAGGAGCTCAATGTGACCAGGTACACTATTTGTCTTTAAGAGCTTTTCAAAACATATTTACATAAATGAATATGAATATTTGAAAATGATTTGGTCTGCATTCTTCTGTCCTCAGAGGCCAACAGAGAGACTTCAGGAACGATGAGAAGAAAGGAGAAAAAGTGGACTGCTGGTTCATTCACAATAACGGAACAGGCCTCCTCGACGGAGATGCAACAGACTTTATTGTGACAGGCATTTTTGAAACTGTTTAAAAGCATCACCTTTGACCCCAGTACTCATCCAAATCAGAGTAATCAAATAAATGTTGAAATTTGCCTGTACGTTACTTAAGGTTCTCCAACTTCTTGAATCCAAAGAAGAGCAGGAATCAGTCACAACCATTGATTTCTTTATTCATAAATTTCCTTTTTCACTTAATTGTTGGATTGATGAGAATAAAGGTAGTGTCAAAGATTCTGGTTCAGGTGTCACTCTTAGCAATTATAGAAGTTCAAAATAAACTTTCACAAATATGACTTTCCATATTCATAATGCTTTAAGAGAGCGAAATTAATGTTCATTAGTTATTTTAATACAATTCTATAAACCAAACTTAACATACAGTAGAGGGAATAAAAACCTGCACTTGGACATGACCAGTGATGTCATGGATGACAGCACCAAAACCCATAAATAGCAGGAAATGGTGGGCGGTTTGCTCACAGACGAAAAGCTCTACATGGTGTGAACAAAGGAACAAACAAATGTGAGTGTTTTGAAAAGAAATAAACAATTTATCCATAACCATACCTGCAAAACAATAAAGATAATTGAAAAATAATTGAATGTGTTTTACTTTAACTTACCGCTATGATGTAAATTGTAACTTATTGCAAACACAAATAAACTTTGGATAATAATGAAGCAATTTTACTTTAAAAATTGTAAATTAAAGCAAAATAAACACAGGAAAAATTTAAACTGCAAGCAGTGGTAGAGGGCCTTTGCACTTCCACTGTAGTCGGGGCATGCGCCAACTCCTACTGGTTTGATCGCTCTTATCTGTTGCTTACTCCACGAGGACACCACAGCGTCAATCTCAATTTTCCAATCATGCACTGCTCCAGCCTGTGAAGTTTGGGACAGATTGGACAATGGAAAGTGTTGTTTTTTGCACAGGGGTTAATTAGCGAAGTTAATGGTGCCAAACCATGCCCTTATGTTAAGGAAAAACTTTTGGTACATTTTCGCCCTCTATGCTTGGCGAATGTTGTCAACTGTCAATTTGATGTTGATCAGGATAATGGTCATTTCAGTAACACTCTGGTTTCCAACAGGTGGCACTGTCAATGTAATTGAATATTGTCATACAGGGATCTTCAAGGCGGGACTCTGATCCAACATGTGAAGTTTGGGACAGATTGGACAATTTGATCATTGTTTTCATGTTAGTCAGTATTTCCAATGACTTGTGTTATTTGCCATTAGTTGTGGGACTAATAAAGGTTTATCTTATCTTAGTTCTGATGTACTAGCTGAGGCTATGTAGCCAGTGGTCATAATCATTTGGCAGGGTGGCCAGTGTGTGTGGGATGGTCAGAATAACATAGCATTATGATCTAGTCAGTGGTCATGGATGGATGGATTTATAAATCCATTCATTTAACAGCTCGTCATGGAGGGGAGCAGCGGCCTCCCCTTCTCTGCTCACAGACCCATGAGGGAAAAGTCCAACCTAATAAGACTCACACTCACAACGTAGGTTCTATCCCGGAAACAATTTTACGAGAGCGACGACAAGAGCCGGTTCTCCGCAATTATCTATTTTGTGTCCAGACTAAGTGAAGAAATAATACCTAATAATGGTTTAAAAAGTGCCTGAGACATTTTGAAAGGAGCCGGGAGGTAGACTTGGTCTTGGTGCTCTGGGCTCTCCTCAGCCCAAATGATAAGTTTGTATGCTTCCATTCTGGGATCATAGGAAGCAGGACAAACTTCCTATGTTTGATCCAAAAGTGATGGCTGTGGAGTCATATTTGTGGGATTTATGGCGATTTGTTCGCAGCCTTTCTCTGTTTTTCTTACAGCTCTGCTCACTCTAAATTTAGTATGCGTGCACTCCGTTTTGGGATTATTTATTTCCAAATCTCAGTGTTTGAGACTCATTTGAAGACAAACTGTGAATGGTGCGGATGCGTTTCACTATTCAAAATAAAGATTACGAATGCAGCTATGTTTTAAAGCTAGAAGGGTGTTTCTCGGTGAAAGTACGAGGCTTTTATTAATTTAAGTCTGAAACGTTAACTTCCTATGGATAAAGACAATTGTTTTCATTCAGACTCTTCAGGGAGGGACTTTCATCTATCATGAGAGGTTCGGTGGAGATTGGCCTACGTTCAGTGGAGTTATGATGACCTAAACTTTAGGGCGAGTCTCCAATGTTCACCAGCCAGCCAAGCCCACACGATTATTCAAACACCCACATCCTTCAGAGTAATGGATCTCCAATTTGTTGTGGCTCTGTGATCCAACTTTGAACTGTTTGGGATTTATAGCCTTGGCTTAATGGGTCAAATTTCCAAACATGACATTTCTTGTTACCGCTAGTTGGCCCTAACGGAAAAGCAGAATTCGTACAAATAGGCCTCTTCAAGGCCAGACTTTAATCCTACCTGTGAAATTCGGGACAGATCGGATGATAGATGGCTGACTTATGGCAATTTCGTTTTTACGCCGCGGTCTAAATATCAATCCCCTATTCTGTCCAGAGCCGTTGAACGAAAACTCAAGCTTTTATTAACTTATAATTCTAATGACTTCTAGATGTCACTAAAAATTATTCAGGTTTGCTCAAATACTACTCCTGATAACGGCAAAAAAACGTCTCTGTAGCACCTATTCAAGTCAAAATGGACGACCTCCTACTTGTTTGCCGCCATAGCACCAATAAACTTTGTGGCAGATCTGAATGCGATGAACAAGTGTACAAAGTTTGATGTTCCTAGGTCCATTTAGCCACTTCCTCTGCCGACAACCCTCAAAATATGAGATGTTTTTTCCAGATCTGAGAATTGCACTGTGTTTTGGGGGATCACAGTGAAAGCCGCTCATTGCATAGTGAGCACACGTTGGACAGAAATATCCGTTGTACGGAGTCCGCGACAGCTTAAGCCACACGAGCGCTCCGGAATCTTTTTTTTTTTTTGTGAGGAGTGTCTTTTGTACTATGTTATAGCTTTGGGCAGGTCCTTGTGGCAGCGGAGCAGGAATGAGGTCCATAGAGGAGGAGCTCCGCTGTGTGTCCAAAAGATGGGGGAAGACATGCTCAGTATTGTCCGTGATGGATAACAGTTAGTCCCACGTCCTCCTCTCCACCACCTCCTCAAAGGTGTCCAATTTGAAGCCAATTACAGAGCCAGCCTTCATAATCAGGTTATTGAGTCTGTTGGTGTCTCCGGCACTGATGCTGCTCACCCAGCACACTGCAGCCTAGAAAGGAGCATTGGTGGCAACAGGCTGGTAGAAGATGTCCAGCATCTTGCTGCATACATTGAAGGTGAGAGAAAGGAGATAGAGTTTGATCATCAGCTTCTTGTACACAGCCTCTTTGTGGTCTTGGAGTCCAGCCAGTTGTTGAGGTGCAACCCGAGGGATTTGATTCATGTTCATCAGGTGTTTGAGTTCTCAACACTAATAAGATTTCTCCTAATGGTGGATCCAAATCTATTTTCAACTCCATATAACCTCTTATGAATTAAATCTGTTTAATGACTTAATCACTGGTTTCAGATTAGCAGAAAAAAACATGTGCAGCCAAAATGTTGAATCAATATTTGTGTAGTTATTGAGTGTGGGGTTTTTTTTTGTGCGTGAACATCGAGGAGACGCTGTAGTAGAGTTTATTCATCCCATTATCACATCACAGTGGACTGATTCATTAACATACCTTTTTTTTAAATTACATACACATAATTACATTAAAAACATACAAGGGTCTTTACAATTTGACTACACTGCTGTACTGTTTGCTTCCAGGCAAGTGGTGAGTTACATAAACACAAAAGTTAAATGAAGCAGCTCAGGCTGTGGAGTGACATCCAGCAACAGGAGAAAAACATGAAGTGAGCGGTGAATGGAGTAAACTAATATGATGCTGTAATAGTTTTGTTCCCAATCTAGGTGATTATTCCCAGATGTTCATCTACAGTCAAATACATCCTGAAATGAATATCCACCAGTAACTCGTTTTCACTGACTGCAAATAACTGGGAACAGCGTAAATCTACCTAGTGCCACATCATTTTCTTGTTTTGTGTGAGGGATTGTCAGCACATTTAATACAGCAGTTAATACAGCAGTTAATTGTAGGCTAAATGAAGTTTGTCATGTCCAACATCCAGAAATGGTTCATTCCTGAAAACTATGTAACATGTCGGCCTGAGCACAGATATTTGCTGTGAGCTTTAAAAAAACAACCAATATTTGCACCACAGGGCCGTGTGCACATTGAACCCACATCAACACACACACACAGAAACACACACAGAAACACAAACACACCAAATTCTGTCCCTCCTCCTGGACAGAAACATATATTTTCGCAGGACGGAGAAAACTCAGTCACTGTTCAGTAGAGGTCTGGTCATGTCTGGACTGCTGGTTGTCAGACTGCTGCTGCTGTGGGGCATCGCCTGTTTCTGGCTGCCCTGTCCGGCCAAAGGGGCTCTGATCATCACTAGAGACGACGACGAAGCACTAACGGTAATTTGACCTTTTGTACGCTGATGTTGATACAAAACCGTCTCGTTGAAAATCTTTAGCAGCCCTGTATATAAAGGCCTATTGACCCAGAAAAATCTTTTTTTTTAAAAAGAAAAAAGTAGAAAAGATAAGAAAAATGTAAAATATATATATAAATATACATATTAATTCTTAGCTAAGCATTAAATTGTCTGAATTTATTTTAGTCAGACATCTAATTTCTTGTGAATAATCTCTGTGCTTGTTTCCTAATATGTCATCACCATATTGATTCACCCTGCTGTATTTGTATTTCAGGCGACAGGTGGATCTCCCTTGTCACGACAGGTACTTAGCAGACACAACTCAGAGACAGATAGTCCTTTATCATAATAATGAAAATATTCTCTATAAATATGTTGAGAATTTCTTCTTTAAAAATATTTTCCAAGCTGGGGAAACGTTATCAATGTTACAGAAATAAAACAGCAAGCAACTTCTTTCGCCTCTTCCTTCGGTCAGATGCCCTTCCTGACACAACCCTTCCATTGATGTGGCTGGGTTGGGTGGTAGAACTAGGGCCAAGGCTTAACAATGATTATTTAGCTTGCCCAACCTCCGCCTCACCCACCCACAAACTTTAGTTGATCTGAAGTCCGAAAGTCAAAGTCCGAAAGACCTATCTCGCAATATTCAAAGGAAAGGAGAGTTCATCCTTTTTTCAACATCAGCTCCAATATTTACAGGCTTCCTCTATCCGTTACCCTTCTACCTTATTCCATGAAGATCAGGCAAGAAGTTTTGACCTAATCCAGGCAGGCAAACAAACCAATGGCAGTGAAAACACTAACTCCTGGGTGGAGGGAATAAGGCTGTCCTTGAAAATATACTTTTACATATAATTGAATAACATGAAGCAATTTGCAACTTGTATCGGTTTAAAATTTCTATTTGAATCCAAAGAAAATCTACATTTTTATCTCCTTATTTTTCTTTACAGAAAAGAAGTTCAGATGGGAATCTTCAGAACACGGTAAAAAAATTCTGTGTTTTTATCTCTGTTGATGATATTGAGTATGATCATGAGAAATGATTCAAATCCAACTCAATACAAACTGAATTCATGCTCAGAAGAAGATGATGTGCAGAACTTCACCACCTACGTCAACAGAGTCACCACAAGAAGATAGGAGACGAAAAGAAAAAGAGTACAGAGCATCTAACAGTCTAAAAAAAGGGATGTCATGAGTATGACAATAAAATGGTAATAAAAACATGTACAGATGCATGAAATCGAGTAACCTCTTAGGAACCTTCAGGGCTGAAAAAATCAGGAGAAAACAACTCTAAGGGTTTAACAGGGTGGATAGCAGAAGGAAAACCGAGCACAGAGTCTCCAAAATAAAATACAACTGTTCAAAGCCTACAGTCTGACAAGATCTTTACCAGTGCAGCCCATGTCTGTCCTCGTGTGAGTGGGAAGACACACCCATGTTACCCTTACTTAGAGTGAGCAACACCAAGTTTACCTCACCCAATCTGTGTCATCACAATAATCCCAAAGGGGAATCAGGGACATCATGTCATTCTTACCATTTTTCCAAAATTTAGTGTTTTCATTGAAAGCAGCCAGGGCATCAAGCCGTGATTTTACCCACCTGTGTCCAAATTGGCCTTACAGTAATTATATCCCTGAAAAGTCTGGGATATTATGGAATCTTCTCCAAAAGTTTATCTCCAAAAGATTACGGGCCATAATGTCTCAACCATTGGTCCAATTTTGCCCAAATTGAGTGCATAAGAATTGACTCGAGGAGATCTATATAAATGTATGTATATATATATATATATATATATATATAAATATGTATATATATATATATATATATATATATATATATATATATATATATATATATATATATATATATATATGTATATATATATATATATATATATATGTATGTATCATATTTTACTCTAATAACTCGTTATTTAGCGACTAAGGGGACTAAAGAGGAAAAAGAACAAGAGAAATCCTCTCCTTAGGGGGTTAATGACATAACGTCACGTTTAATTTGAGAAGTACAATTTCGGGGATCGCTTGCACAATGCAAGGGATTGGGGGCTTTTCGGGGGTATACTTTTGCGGTCAGGGACCCCAGCTTTGGCCTAGTTCCCTGAAAGGGAACACCTTCCGTGAAATGATTGAGAGAGTTTACCATATTCATGTTGTTTAAATCTGCTTCTCTTTGTGTGGCAGGTGGATGTGCACAGTGTGACAGTGGACTGCACTGTAACGTCTCGTTTTGCCCGCACAGTTGTTAACTCCGTAGCTCTGAACACAGCAAACATCTCACAGGAGATCTTCTTTGAAATGGACCTACCCAAGACTGCATTCATCAGCAACTTCAGCATGTCAGTCAAGCTCCACTCTCTTTTACACTCTGTCCACTTTCCTACTTGCATTATGACCATTGAAGTCCAACAGCATCACGGGCAGATCCAGGCCCTACTGATATCTGATTCCTCCCGAAGCACACACACTGATTTCAAAGCTTCGTACTGGGCTTTACTGCTATCAGTCTGGTCTTTGTGGACTACTCTTGGCTGGAGGCCCAATATCCCTCTGTAAATATATTGATTTAACAACTGTTTTATCTCACAATTCTAGGGTATACATCTTCTTTTTTTTTTTTTAAATAGGAGCAGTCTAAGATACGTCAAGTGGGACAGGATTCCCAAACTCTCAGAATTTCTGAAGAGATTCAAACAAATCTTCCAAAATAAGGCAATGTGCATGAATGTTGGACATATACTTAGCCCCTCTGTAGAAAAAAGAGGCCATTTTAGCCCCTGCAGGAAAAAAAAAAATCTTGTCAGAGTTTATTCACAAATTGACCCATCGTGTTCTTTTTTTTAATGATTTAAAAATTGGTGAGTACAGTTTCCTTAATGTACATCGTGCCCTTCTCCATCTTTGTCCCTCACAGGGAAATTGAAGGCGTAGTCTATGTTGGGCAAGTGAAAGAGAAAGAAAAAGCCAAGAAACAGTATGACAAGGCTGTCTCCTCTGGACAGTCTGCTGGGCTGGTCAAGTGAGTATGCGTTAAAATGCAAAAAAATAGTATTGCAAGCTTAAAAATACACATTTAAAGAGGGATTCTATGTCTATAATTGTATATATCCATCCTATCGACGCTTTACCTTTATTTCATTATAGGGTGTCCGGAAGATCGATGGAGAAGTTTTCAGTGTCTGTCAACATCGCACCCAAAAGTAACGTGACTTTTTATTTGACCTATGAGGAACTCCTTCAGAGGAAAATGGGCCAGTATGAGATTGTGATCCGAGTGAATCCCAAACAAGTAGTGCAAAGGTTCCAGGTGAATCGATGTCCATGCTCAATTCCTGGATTTTGATGATCTCAGATTTTCAATAGAATTAGTTAACTTATAAATAAGTTCTCTCTCTTGCTCTCTCTCTTTCTTCTTATGTTTTCTTGGGTGAATTGACAGATTGTGGCCAACATCTTTGAGCCACAGGGTATTGCTTTTGTTACTGCCTATGCAACCTATCTCACCAATGACCTGCTTCCTCTGGTGGAGAAAACTGTCACAGAGAAAAAGGTACATGTAAAGTAATAATACGCATTTTCAAAATGATCTATATCTGCTTACCTTTCACTCACATCCAGTAAAATCACTAGCCTATGAGTAAATCAAACAGATTTATTTAAATGTATTCTATCTTCCTGTCAGGCCCGCATCTCTTTCTCACCGACTATAGACCAGCAGAGAAAGTGTCCAGATTGTGACGGAACAATCATCAATGGAGATTTTGTCATCAAGTATGATGTGAACCGAGTAACGACCCTTGGGGAGATTCAGGTCAGGACCCAAGAACCAAGTATCCTCTGAATGCATATTTATATCATATATGAAAGTAGGCAGAATTACTTTAATGTTGAGATCCAGAACAATCAGTGAGTCTTTGATTAGATTTCCCACTGACATGTCAGCGAAAACTACTCTTGCATTGCCTTGACATTCTCTCATGTGCATTACTGCTCTGTGTGACTGTCTTCCCTTCAGATAGTGAATGGGTACTTTGTGCACTTCTTTGCTCCACCTGACCTGCCAAGAGTTCCGAAGAATGTGGTGTTTGTGATTGACAGGAGTGGATCTATGTATGGAAGAAAGATACAACAAGTGAGAGACTGCTCAGATTGTGAATGTTGTTCTAATAAAAATTATGTCAACATTTTGAGCTCTGACCTTCTAATTATTCATAGACGCGAGAGGCAATGCTGCTCATTCTCAAGGACCTAGACGAGGATGACAACTTTGCCATCGTTAAGTTCAATCACGACATTGATACCTGGCAAGATTCACTTACGAGAGCAACCAATGACAATGTTGCTCGAGCCATGGCCTACGTACGCAATATTGAGGATAGTGGAGGTTAATAAAATGCACGAGACACCAGTTTTTACGCCACATATTAGAGGTTCGCCTGAGATAATAAAAGTTCACCCTCACACTTATCATTTACAAGTTGTGTGATTTCTTTCAAGGAACCGACATCAATGGTGCAATGTTGACAGCCGTGCAGATGCTGGCCAAAGACAGAAGAGAGATGAGGCTAAAAGAGAGGAGCGTCGATATGATTATTTTACTGACTGATGGAATGCCAGGTTCTGGTGAGTATGCAAATAGTATATACTGTATATAGTACTGTGTGATGTAAAGTTGATTAATGTAGTTTAAAATTAGCAATGACTTTGTTCCGTATTATAACTGTGTCATTACAGGAGAGTCTCGGCTTCCAGTGATCCAGCAAAATGTGCGAGAAGCCATTGGAGGAAAGATGTCACTGTTCAGTCTTGGATTCGGGAAAGACGTGGATTACTCCTTCCTGGATGTGATGAGTAGACAAAACAAAGGAATAGCCCGCAGAATTTTTGAAGGGTCCGATGCCACCCTCCAACTTCAGGTGAAGGGTTGAACTGAATACATTATTGAGCTTTAAAACAGTGTATGTTATAATTCATATTCATATGAATGTATTTATTCCAGGGTTTCTATGAGGAGGTTTCCAGCCCTCTGCTTTCAGATGTGCAATTTCGTTATCCTGGAGACAGAGTGGAGTCCCTGACCACCAACACCTTCGACCAGTTATTTAATGGCTCAGAGATTGTGGTGGCTGGTCGGCTTTCAGACCTGAACATGGACAATTTCTTGGTGGAAGTATACGGCCAAGGGGTGAGGAGGAGGAAATGCAAGATTCTTTGGAGACAAAGTTGGATCAGATGTTTATGTCAATTCCTTTTATACATCTTTCCTTTTCCCCTCCCCTGTAGTTTGAGGATGATTTCAAGGCGCAGGGCCAGACCTCCCCTGTGGACTGGAATGTGATATACCCAGATGAATCCTACATCTTTGGAGCTTTCATTGAGCATCTGTGGGCCTACCTCACCATTCAGCAGCTCTTGGAGAAGAGGTCAGTGTGTTTACCCTCTTGTTCTCGTTAACTTAGTCAACTGGAAATGAAATAGAAGTTTAAAGTTTGATAGGTCAGTAAAATGAATGTAAGAAATCATTCAGAAAAGCTGTCAAGACCCGGAAACCAGCTCGCTGGGCGCTCCACAGGGTCTGCCCACTGCTCAAATGCAGAGAGTCAGTTTCACCAAGTCTCACTGAGTATAACTTGAATGACTGAGTGATGAATGAAGCATACGTTTATATTAGTTGTGCTAAAGATAATAATTGTTGATCGTGTTTTTTATGATGCAACATTTGACAAAGAGGATATAACATATCATTGTAAATCATGGCCAAATGTAATTCAAATGTGGTTTGCAGTAGCAAAGCTTAAACATAAAACCCGAGAAGGGCTGCATGGTCAGGTTGATGATTGACAAATTACTCTAGCACTGTTTAATAGTGTCTGACTGTCACACAAGTCCCTTTCGAGAAATATTCATTGCGAAATATTAATGTTTTTTCAACATGTTGGATGCAAGAATCCATAAGTGTTCCACACAAATCTCCGTACACCTAAGACCAATGCAGAAATAGGGAAATCGCAGAGCATAGGAAAAAATATATAAATGTTCCTCGGTCTGAACAAAGTATTTGCAAATCTCTACTTTCATTGTTCTCGTTTAGATCTTTTCAAGTCCCAAAAGCTCAATGTAATTACTTCAAGATAAAACTCAGCCCTTTATCCATTATTTACAGGCTTATGTAAAATATAATAAAAATGAATCTGGTGTGTCCAGATTCTTCTATGGATCCAGACAAAATGTCACACACTCAAACAACCAACACCGTAAATGCTGATCATGACGCTGAATGCTGATCTTGATCAAAATTGGTACAACATTCCATGAGAAATAAAGGAAAAAACAGAAATACAGTTAGTTAGAGAAATAGGTTAAAAAAAAATCATTTATCTGCCCATTCATCCAGATACACATTCAAATGTAATGGGGTCTACTCTTCATGAGAGATGAGAGTGCTCATCTTTAATTAAAGTCATACTAACTTCCAGAGCAATGTTAATATTCAGAATGCAGCTATTGCTGCCTTTGTTCTTTTCATTCCTTTGATGTTTCTTTGGGTAGGAGCTGGGAGCTCAGTGGGCTGAACAGATACACTGAAGTGGATGACGCAGGAAAAGACCGGCTATAGAGTATTTGAGAGATACCCAGAGAGTTTGTTGGGGTTGTCCATAGATTTAGAGACTGACAATATCTCATAACTGGAGAAATCTCCATGAATTATTCCATTGTCTAGGGTCCTGTTGTGCTTTGGCGGAGATTTGCGCTTGTTCTAGCTAATTTCTAAAACTTTCCTGTGGGGGTTGTCTGAATGCGAGTGTCACATTTAGCTTGTCCATTTTCCTTTGTTGCAGCAAGAGTGGCCCCCCAGACGAGAGAGAGAATGCCACAGCCAAGGTCCTGGACATTTCTCTGCGTTACGGCTTTGTCACCCCCCTCACCTCCATGGTGGTCACAAAACCTGAAGATAAGGAAAATTCAGACGCCCCTCTCATTGCTGACAAGCTGACAGAGGGTAAGGAGAGGAACAATTACAAAATTACCTTGATACTGAGTAGATATTTCTGAACATTTCTTTCCTGCAAAAAAAAAAATCTCTCTGTAATCCAGTCACAGGTAGCAATTGTACCTAAAACACATTCAGTGTATTATTTGCCTTCACTCCGATTGTAATTTCATTCCTTTGCAGAGGGATTGCAGTGTTTCTCACAGGATTTAGAGGAACTGCGTGGGTTGAGCCCCAGACCTTCTAGGGGGGTCTGGTGGACTGCCCTTCTGGTGGAAAACCTAATTTAATCCCCAACACATCAGTTGTACTGATAGGAATAGTCTCATGACAAAAAAACAGCCTTATGCTTGTAAACAAGATGAGGTTTAACACAGTTAACACTGGTTAAAAAACAATATAATTATCCTAATTGACCAGAGTAGGGTGTACATTTGAGACATCAAAAAACTCCTACTCTTCCTATAAGTAGTACTATGATTAAAGCCATGGCTACTACCATCACCAGATACTTAAAGAACAGATGGGTCCCTTTATATTTCTGCTTTAATTTGCACGCAGACGGTCCTCCAGCAAAGAGTGTGGAATTAATTGTGACAAAAATGAAAAATAACAGCTATTTATGAGAAAAAGAGGACATCTGAATGCGATTGTATTTTTGAAAACATGCAATGACTAGTTCTATTCTTTTCATTTTGAATGTTCTATTAATAACTGTCCTGAACTGTAACTTTGCTGGTGCTACTACCACCACCACCAAGACTACTGGTAGGAAAACTTGGATCCTTTTAATGTAACATTTCCGGTGAGTTTACCACACAACACGGTCTCACTAATAGCTGAATGTTTACGT
Organism: Lophius americanus; assembly: GCA_037951165.1. Classification (NCBI taxonomy): domain Eukaryota; kingdom Metazoa; phylum Chordata; class Actinopteri; order Lophiiformes; family Lophiidae; genus Lophius; species Lophius americanus. The sequence goes on from JBBDHG010000047.1 coordinate 5,271,829, forward strand.
CGTAATGACGTAACGTTAGTCAGCGTAAAACCAGTCTGAGGGGACAAGGCTTTGGTGATAAAGCCTTTTTCCTACCAACTCCTTCTCTCGCGCGTCCAGTACAGAAGTAAACTTGAATAATTATCAAACTGTTTCTTCACGAAAAGCATCGTAATAACAGGAAAAGGGCCCCGATCACACAATAGACCTGTTCTCACTGAAGTGTCGGCACATGCAAACACCTTTTCTGATTCAATCACTGCTCATGTAAACATTCACTTAGAAATATTCTCTCAGAATGATTTCAGTCAGAAAGAAGAAGGTGTTCATGTAAACCCACCTATTGTGAACTCTAGAAGTGACCCTGTTGTGTTCTTTCTGTTCTTTCTTTTTTGACAGAGGAAAGACAAGAGGCCGAGAGAAACCGTGAGACTTTAATTAATTACCACAGAGGAGGATATGACTCAAGCTGATTAAATGAGTTGTTTTAACTTGAATAATTTATAATTATCATTATTATACTGTATTGTTCCCTCATGCAGAAAATCGATACGTATCATCAGCAGCGGCACCGGTTCATGCTTATCAACCACTATCACCCACATATTTTGGTAAGTATGCTTTTGCAATGCAAACTGTGTGGCAATGTCAGCCTGCCGTCAGTGTCTTTCAAACAAACAAATTAAAAAAAAATCTCTTAAATAAAAAGTCAGCTGTCTCAATAATAACCTGAGTTTTAGCTTATTGCAAAAAATGAATGAATTAATTCTCAAAAACTAAATAGAATAGAATAGAAAACTTTATTAATCCCCAAAAATGGGAAATTTAGTAGTTGCAGCTGCTCCAACATACAGATATTCTAAATAAAAACTACTTATGTAAGTTCAATACAATAAAGTGCATGTAAATATAGAGAAAGGGAAAGAATCCAATGTCCAATGGCACATTTAATATAAATTAAAATAGTACAATTAGAGATGGGCAACAGTTGTCCGGGTGCAGATCTGCAACAGTTTTCCAGGTGCAGTTGTGTAGTAGTGCTATTAGAGGAGCACACATGGCGTGCAGTCCGTTGATTATTATCAGATACACACATGGTGTTCAGTGAGCTAGCAGAGTTTTCGGTTTTAGACACAACACAGTCTCAAAGGGAATCGTTGTACAGTCTGACTGCAGTCTGGACAAAGGACCTCCGGTAGCGCTCTGTCTAACACTGTGGGTGTTGCAGTCTGCCGCTGAAGGAGCTGCTCAGAGCTCCCACAGTCTCATGTAGGGGGTGAGAGGTTCTTGTCCAGGATGGATGTCAGCATGGTCACCATTCTCCTCTTACCTACCTCCTCCACAGAGTCCAGGGGACCATCCATGACAGAGATGGACCCCCTGACCAGCCCGTTGAGTCTCTTCCTGTCCCTCTCTGTGCTTCCTCCACTTAGCAGACCCCATCGTAGACGATTAAACCTGCTACCACAGTGTCATAGAAGGTCTTTAACAGAGTCCTGCCCACTCAAAAAGACCTCAGCCTCTAAAGCATTTGGAGACCACCTTGGTCCTTCTTGTATAGGACATGTGTGTTATCCGACCAGTCCAGTTTATTGTTGAGTGAACTCATACAAATACATACATGTTTTTGTATGTGTTCACTTGCTCAATGTCCAAACCCTGGATCGTCATCGGTGGGTTCTGTGAGGACCTCCTGCGGAGGTCAGTCACCAACTCCTTTGTTTTGCTACTGTTAATCTGAAGGTGATAGAACTCAAACCCGTCTACAAAGTCCTTAATGGTGTTCTGATACTCCAGATCGTTCTCCTCTGATATGCATCAGACGATAGCTGAGTCGGAGAACTTCTTGAGAATGGCAGTGAGATGTGCTGTGCCTGAAGTCCGAGGTGTATAATGTAAATAGGAAAGGGGAGAGAATGGTCCCAGGTGGAACTATCGTGCTGCCGGCCACAGGAGGAGTACCAGCTAGAAATGTAATCATTTACAGGCCAGGCTCAGATGTTATAGAGTTGAATGCCAAATTCATAATTGATGTTGTTTGTTTTGGTGACTTCAGACCATGTTATTTCTGCATTGTAATAACTTTTAAGGACAGAAAGTAAGAAAGAGGAATGAGAACAAAGACACAATTATCAACTGAGAACTATGATGATGCAGCAATTTTCATTTTTCATTTTTCACAGTCCTCCTAGGATGAGTCCTGCTAATTCTGCTGGTCCTAAATTAAGTATCAGCAGAAACTAACAATCTACAGGCTAGTTATGCAGTAAAACATCTCAAAATCTACCCTTTACTTCAGCAGAATGTAGACAATACTCAAACACTCACAATCCCACCGACTCTCATCATCTCTGAACTTTTCTTCTTGCACCACCATGAAGTAGAGAGCTTTGGTTTGAGAGGTTTGTCTGAAACAACATGTTAGATCGATGGATTCAGCACCCACTTAAATCCCTCTAAAGAACTTTGGTTGATCCCTTAACTTTTCATCTAAACATTATTGTGTTAAAGCTGCTTAATACAACTCACTATAAAATGTATTTGTATTGTATATTACCGTCATTATACTCTGGTGTCGCCTGCAGTGGACGGAGATCCTCATTTCATGATAGAACTCCCCGACAAGAATGACGCTCTGTGCTTCAACATCAACGATAAACCAGGGACCATTTTCAACCTGGTTAAAGACCCAGTATCAGGTCAGCCCCGATTCCTGATTATCACCATGACAAGTATAAAATGAAGTTCCATGTAAACTCCTTGTAGAGAAACATTTTGGACGCTGTCAGTAAATCAAACCCTACACTTTAACAGTGAGGGTCTGAATGCATGAATTGTAGTTTTGACTCAATTGCTTCCTCAGGAATTTTGGTGAATGGTGAGATCTATGGAGACAAGAAGCTTCCACCTGATGGCGTAATAAACACCTACTTTTGGCGTTTTGGAATCATTCATCACAATCTGGGGGTAAAGTTGGAGGTGAGCACCAACAAGGGCATCTCAGTGTACCAAGATGGAAAATGGATTAAACTGAAATGGGATGATAAAGCTTCTATCAAAGGAGAAAAGTAAGCGAATGCACCATCCTTACACTTTATCTAGAACTATTCATCTGTGTCAGTAATATGAAATGTAAGCTCCAGTTCAGGCTCATGTATGAACATTTTCTCCTCCAGTATGGATCTTGTCATCAGCAAGGATCGCAGTGTAAAGATAACCTTAAAAGATTCAATCAAGTTTGTCATACTTCTACACAAAGTGTGGGAGAAACACCCCTACCACCGGGATTACTTGGGTTTCTACACCCTGGATAGCCACCTCCTATCACCTTCTGTTCACGGCCTGCTAGGTAAAACATGACTCACACTGAGAAGACTGACATTATGTTTAAGGTCAAATCTATTTAGAATTAATTACTGAATCTTAATAGGTTCCTCTTTAAAGAAGACAAAAAAAAGGATGAAATAATGATGAAGTTTCACCAAAGCCAAACGAAAGCTGTCACCAGAACAATGTGTCTCAAATGAGACATACCTTTTCAAGTTTCAATTTTCTTTATAGCCACTTCCAACTCAAATGAGCTTCTCAAAGACAAGAATTTGTAAACAAAAATAATAATAAAAAATTAAAAAGCCTTATTCATGCTGTAGACATAAAACCATGTCAAAGGGAAACAAACGTTGCTCCAATTGCAGGTTGTTTGTGTGATTTAAACTTAAAGGATATGTAAATGATGGGTCTTCCTTTCAGGTCAGTTCTACCACGGGATTGAATATGAGGTAACAAACCTTCATCCAGGTGAGACCAAAGAAAAACCAGATGCCACCATGTTTGTGAAAGGACAGGAGCTCAATGTGACCAGGTACACTATTTGTCTTTAAGAGCTTTTCAAAACATATTTACATAAATGAATATGAATGCTTGAAAATGATTCGGTCTGCATTCTTCTGTCCTCAGAGGCCAACAGAGAGACTTCAGGAACGATGAGAAGAAAGGAGAAAAAGTGGACTGCTGGTTCATTCACAATAACGGAACAGGCCTCCTCGACGGAGATGCAACAGACTATATTGTGACTGGCATTTTTGAAACTGTTTAAAAGCATCATCTTTGACCCCAGTACTCATCCAAATCAGAGTAATCAAATAAATGTTGAAATTTGCCTGTATGTTACTTAAGGTTCCCCAACTTCTTGAATCCAAAGAAGAGCAGGAATCAGTCACAACCATTGATTTCTTTATTCATTAATTTCCTTTTTCACTTAATCGTGGGATTGATGAGAATAAAGGTAGTGTCAAAGATTCTGGTTCAGGTGTCACTCTTAGCAATTATAGAAGTTCAAAATGATAAACTTTCACAAATATGACTTTCCATATTCATAATGCTTTAAGAGAGCGAAATTAATGTTCATTAGTTATTTTAACACAATTCTATAAACCAAACTTAACATACAGTAGAGGGAATAAAAACCTGCACTTGGACATGACCAGTGATGTCATGGATGACAGCACCAAAACCCATAAATAGCAGGAAATGGTGGGCGGTTTGCTCACAGACGAAAAGCTCTACATGGTGTGAACAAAGGAACAAACAAATGTCAGTGTTTTGAAAAGAAATAAACAATTTATCCATAATCATACCTGCAAAACAATAAAGATAATTGAAAAATAATTGAATGTGTTTTACTTTAACTTACCGCTATGATGTAAATTGTAACTTATTGCAAACACAAATAAACTTTGGATAATAATGAAGCAATTTTACTTTAAAAATTGTAAATTAAAGCAAAATGAACACAGGAAAAATTTAAACTGCAAGCAGTGGTAAAGGGCCTTTGCACTTCCACTGTAGTCGGGGCATGCGCCAACTCCTACTGGTTTGATCGCTCTTATCTGTTGCTTACTCCACGAGGACACCACAGCGTCAATCTCAATTGTCCAATCATGCACTGCTCCAGCCTGTGAAGTTTGGGACAGATTGGACAATGGAAAGTGTTGCTTTTTGGCACAGGGGTTAATTAGCGAAGTTAATGGTGCCAAACAATGCCCTTATGTTAAGGAAAAACTTTTGGTACATTTTCGCCCTCTATGCTTGGCGAATGTTGTCAACTGTCAATTTGATGTTGATCAGGATAATGGTCATTTCAGTAACACTCTGGTTTCCAACAGGTGGCACTGTCAATGTAATTGAATATTGTCATACAGGGATCTTCAAGGCGGGACTCTGATCCAACATGTGAAGTTTGGGACAGATTGGACAATTTGATCATTGTTTTCATGTTAGTCAGTATTTCCAATGACTTGTGTTATTTGCCATTAGTTGTGGGACTAATAAAGGTTTATCTTATCTTAGTTCTGATGTACTAGCTGAGGCTATGTAGCCAGTGGTCATAATCATTTGGCAGGGTGGCCAGTGTGTGTGGGATGGTCAGAATAACATAGCATTATGATCTAGTCAGTGGTCATGGATGGATGGATTTATAAATCCATTCATTTAACAGCTCGTCATGGAGGGGAGCAGCGGCCTCCCCTTCTCTTTTCACAGACCCATGAGGGAAAAGTCCAACCTAATAAGACTCACACTCACAACGTAGGTTCTATCCCGGAAACAATTTTACGAGAGCGACGACAAGAGCCGGTTCTCCGCAATTATCTATTTTGTGTCCAGACTAAGTGAAGAAATAATACCTAATAATGGTTTAAAAAGTGCCTGAGACATTTTGAAAGGAGCCGGGAGGTAGACTTGGTCTTGGTGCTCTGGGCTCTCCTCAGCCCAAATGATAAGTTTGTATGCTTCCATTCTGGGATCATAGGAAGCAGGACAAACTTCCTATGTTTGATCCAAAAGTGATGGCTGTGGAGTCATATTTGTGGGATTTATGGCGATTTGTTCGCAGCCTTTCTCTGTTTTTCTTACAGCTCTGCTCACTCTAAATTTAGTATGCGTGCACTCCGTTTTGGGATTATTTATTTCCAAATCTCAGTGTTTGAGACTCATTTGAAGACAAACTGTGAATGGTGCGGATGCGTTTCACTATTCAAAATAAAGATTACGAATGCAGCTATGTTTTAAAGCTAGAAGGGTGTTTCTCGGTGAAAGTACGAGGCTTTTATTAATTTAAGTCTGAAACGTTAACTTCCTATGGATAAAGACAATTGTTTTCATTCAGACTCTTCAGGGAGGGACTTTCATCTATCATGAGAGGTTCGGTGGAGATTGGCCTACGTTCAGTGGAGTTATGATGACCTAAACTTTAGGGCGAGTCTCCAATGTTCACCAGCCAGCCAAGCCCACACGATTATTCAAACACCCACATCCTTCAGAGTAATGGATCTCCAATTTGTTGTGGCTCTGTGATCCAACTTTGAACTGTTTGGGATTTATAGCCTTGGCTTAATGGGTCAAATTTCCAAACATGACATTTCTTGTTACCGCTAGTTGGCCCTAACGGAAAAGCAGAATTCGTACAAATAGGCGTCTTCAAGGTCAGACTTTAATCCTACCTGTGAAATTCGGGACAGATCGGATGATAGATGGCTGACTTATGGCAATTTCGTTTTTACGCCGCGGTCTAAATATCAATCCCCTATTCTGTCCAGAGCCGTTGAACGAAAACTCAAGCTTTTATTAACTTATAATTCTAATGACTTCTAGATGTCACTAAAAATTATTCAGGTTTGCTCAAATACTACTCCTGATAACGGCAAAAAAACGTCTCTGTAGCACCTATTCAAGTCAAAATGGACGACCTCCTACTTGTTTGCCGCCATAGCACCAATAAACTTTGTGGCAGATCTGAATGCGATGAACAAGTGTACAAAGTTTGATGTTCCTAGGTCCATTTAGCCACTTCCTCTGCCGACAACCCTCAAAATATGAGATGTTTTTTCCAGATCTGAGAATTGCACTGTGTTTTGGGGGATCACAGTGAAAGCCGCTCATTGCATAGTGAGCACACGTTGGACAGAAATATCCGTTGTACGGAGTCCGCGACAGCTTAAGCCACACGAGCGCTCCGGAATCTTTTTTTTTTTTTGTGAGGAGTGTCTTTTGTACTATGTTATAGCTTTGGGCAGGTCCTTGTGGCAGCGGAGCAGGAATGAGGTCCATAGAGGAGGAGCTCCGCTGTGTGTCCAAAAGATGGGGGAAGACATGCTCAGTATTGTCCGTGATGGATAACAGTTAGTCCCACGTCCTCCTCTCCACCACCTCCTCAAAGGTGTCCAATTTGAAGCCAATTACAGAGCCAGCCTTCATAATCAGGTTATTGAGTCTGTTGGTGTCTCCGGCACTGATGCTGCTCACCCAGCACACTGCAGCCTAGAAAGGAGCATTGGTGGCAACAGGCTGGTAGAAGATGTCCAGCATCTTGCTGCATACATTGAAGGTGAGAGAAAGGAGATAGAGTTTGATCATCAGCTTCTTGTACACAGCCTCTTTGTGGTCTTGGAGTCCAGCCAGTTGTTGAGGTGCAACCCGAGGGATTTGATTCATGTTCATCAGGTGTTTGAGTTCTCAACACTAATAAGATTTCTCCTAATGGTGGATCCAAATCTATTTTCAACTCCATATAACCTCTTATGAATTAAATCTGTTTAATGACTTAATCACTGGTTTCAGATTAGCAGAAAAAAACATGTGCAGCCAAAATGTTGAATCAATATTTGTGTAGTTATTGAGTGTGGGGTTTTTTTTTGTGCGTGAACATCGAGGAGACGCTGTAGTAGAGTTTATTCATCCCATTATCACATCACAGTGGACTGATTCATTAACATACCTTTTTTTTAAATTACATACACATAATTACATTAAAAACATACAAGGGTCTTTACAATTTGACTACACTGCTGTACTGTTTGCTTCCAGGCAAGTGGTGAGTTACATAAACACAAAAGTTAAATGAAGCAGCTCAGGCTGTGGAGTGACATCCAGCAACAGGAGAAGAACATGAAGTGAGCGGTGAATGGAGTAAACTAATATGATGCTGTAATAGTTTTGTTCCCAATCTAGGTGATTATTCCCAGATGTTCATCTACAGTCAAATACATCCTGAAATGAATATCCACCAGTAACTCGTTTTCACTGACTGCAAATAACTGGGAACAGCGTAAATCTACCTAGTGCCACATCATTTTCTTGTTTTGTGTGAGGGATTGTCAGCACATTTAATACAGCAGTTAATACAGCAGTTAATTGTAGGCTAAATGAAGTTTGTCATGTCCAACATCCAGAAATGGTTCATTCCTGAAAACTATGTAACATGTCGGCCTGAGCACAGATATTTGCTGTGAGCTTTAAAAAAACAACCAATATTTGCACCACAGGGCCGTGTGCACATTGAACCCACATCAACACACACACACAGAAACACACACAGAAACACAAACACACCAAATTCTGTCCCTCCTCCTGGACAGAAACATATATTTTCGCAGGACGGAGAAAACTCAGTCACTGTTCAGTAGAGGTCTGGTCATGTCTGGACTGCTGGTTGTCAGACTGCTGCTGCTGTGGGGCATCGCCTGTTTCTGGCTGCCCTGTCCGGCCAAAGGGGCTCTGATCATCACTAGAGACGACGACGAAGCACTAACGGTAATTTGACCTTTTGTACGCTGATGTTGATACAAAACCGTCTCGTTGAAAATCTTTAGCAGCCCTGTATATAAAGGCCTATTGACCCAGAAAAATCTTTTTTTTTAAAAAGAAAAAAGTAGAAAAGATAAGAAAAATGTAAAATATATATATAAATATACATATTAATTCTTAGCTAAGCATTAAATTGTCTGAATTTATTTTAGTCAGACATCTAATTTCTTGTGAATAATCTCTGTGCTTGTTTCCTAATATGTCATCACCATATTGATTCACCCTGCTGTATTTGTATTTCAGGCGACAGGTGGATCTCCCTTGTCACGACAGGTACTTAGCAGACACAACTCAGAGACAGATAGTCCTTTATCATAATAATGAAAATATTCTCTATAAATATGTTGAGAATTTCTTCTTTAAAAATATTTTCCAAGCTGGGGACACGTTATCAATGTTACAGAAATAAAACAGCAAGCAACTTCTTTCGCCTCTTCCTTCGGTCAGATGCCCTTCCTGACACAACCCTTCCATTGATGTGGCTGGGTTGGGTGGTAGAACTATGGCCAAGGCTTAACAATGATTATTTAGCTTGCCCAACCTCCGCCTCACCCACCCACAAACTTTAGTTGATCTGAAGTCCGAAAGTCAAAGTCCGAAAGACCTATCTCGCAATATTCAAAGGAAAGGAGAGTTCATCCTTTTTTCAACATCAGCTCCAATATTTACAGGCTTCCTCTATCCGTTACCCTTCTACCTTATTCCATGAAGATCAGGCAAGAAGTTTTGACCTAATCCAGGCAGGCAAACAAACCAATGGCAGTGAAAACACTAACTCCTGGGTGGAGGGAATAAGGCTGTCCTTGAAAATATACTTTTACATATAATTGAATAACATGAAGCAATTTGCAACTTGTATCGGTTTAAAATTTCTATTTGAATCCAAAGAAAATCTACATTTTTATCTCCTTATTTTTCTTTACAGAAAAGAAGTTCAGATGGGAATCTTCAGAACACGGTAAAAAAATTCTGTGTTTTTATCTCTGTTGATGATATTGAGTATGATCATGAGAAATGATTCAAATCCAACTCAATACAAACTGAATTCATGCTCAGAAGAAGATGATGTGCAGAACTTCACCACCTACGTCAACAGAGTCACCACAAGAGGATAGGAGACGAAAAGAAAAAGAGTACAGAGCATCTAACAGTCTAAAAAAAGGGATGTCATGAGTATGACAATAAAATGGTAATAAAAACATGTACAGATGCATGAAATCGAGTAACCTCTTAGGAACCTTCAGGGCTGAAAAAATCAGGAGAAAACAACTCTAAGGGTTTAACAGGGTGGATAGCGGAAAGAAAACCGAGCACAGAGTCTCCAAAATAAAATACAACTGTTCAAAGCCTACAGTCTGACAATATCTTTACCAGTGCAGCCCATGTCTGTCCTCGTGTGAGTGGATAGACACACCCATGTTACCCTTACTTAGAGTGAGCAACGCCAAGTTTACCTCACCCAATCTGTGTCATCACAATAATCCCAAAGGGGAATCAGTGACATCATGTCATTCTTACCATTTTTCCAAAATTTAGTGTTTTCATTGAAAGCAGCCAGGGCATCAAGCCGTGATTTTACCCACCTGTGTCCAAATTGGCCTTACAGTAATTATATCCCTGAAAAGTCTGGGATATTATGGAACTTCGCCGCTGTGGCCGCAGATTGGTCATGTTGACACGGTAACACAAAAACTATTTCAAGGATCATTTTGAAATTGCATACCCGTGTAAAGAAGAATGGAGTCATTTTGGGAAAGTTTAATTGTATTAATATCAAAAAGTATTTTATTGTAGTTTAATTGTAAAAATATTAAAAGTAAAATTTATATTTTCAACACTAGGGGGCTGTTTATCTCAAAAAGATTACGGGCCATAATGTCTCAACCATTGGTCCAATTTTGCCCAAATTGAGTGCATAAGAATTGACTCGAGGAGATCTATATAAATGTATGTATATATATATATATATAAATATGTATATATATATATATATATATATATATATATATATATATATATATATATGTATGTATCATATTTTACTCTAATA